>OY987257.1:5933293-7231125 GCA_963920725.1 Rhamphomyia laevipes
GAGATTGTGAATTCTTCTATAAATAAATTTTTCAGACTTTCCAAAATATTATACTTGATAAAATATTAATTCTTATTCTCCTTGCTGTATAATTAATTTTTATTTAGGGAACAATTAATTCCAATAATCTTTTATATATATACACAAAAAAATAAAGTAACACAACAAATTTATATACATTAAAATCATATGTTACTAATGACAGTCTTTATCTGTTTAAAAAAAAACATCTCTACTTATAAAATGTCTAAAAATTTAATAAGGGAATTAATCTTATACAATCCTCGTATCATTTCATAAAACTAAATTTTTATAATTTTATTTTAGTTGCAGTTTGTCTGGACACAATGTTTTTGATTAGTTAAATTATAGTGTTGAGATGATTAGTCCACCTCACCTCGTGTTTGTGGAACAGGTGAAAAGATAAAACGTAAAAATTTCCAATAATTAAGCTAGAAACTATACCGGAATTAAGAATTCTTTATAAAACTTTTCTTATTCTTTATTTTATATCGTTCACTTCATGTAAGTATTTGTAGTAAATTATGTGACAAAGCAATTTTAAAAAGGATTTAAAAACGACAACACTAGTTGATAATAGGGTCTGCTTCTTATCTAATGTTATCTATAATGTTGTGTATAAGGTGGCGTAGCATTAAATACCAGGTTGAATATTGAATTCCAAATCGAGACATCGAAATTGCTCTAAGTAGAATCAGCTTTAAATTAGTACAAACAATCAAATTTTGCAACTGGGAAAAATACTAATTGTTGAGTCCATTTGCTGACGACAAAAATTTCTCACTATTAAACGTAATTAGCTTCTTATAGAATCAATATAAAAGAAACGAGTAGATCGAAATTGCAATAAAATTTCACGAAACCTCTCGATTTGGGCAATAGAAGGAAGTTATTTAAATTTTAATTCATAGTTACTTAATTGTCCTATAATTATTTCATCAAAAACAGAATACTAAAAACGTGTTTCAAATATTGTTGTTAATAAACAAAACGAACTACAAAAGTCATAAACAAACTCATTTCATTTTATTTACAAGCTTTGAATTTGAACTAAATATTTCGCAAAAATTTAGTTTGTTTTTCTACGCATCAAAACAACTTAAAACTATAAAACTTATTTACTAAATTTTATTGTATATACTTAAAAATAGAATTTTCTTTACTAAAATAGCTAATTATTTTTTCTGAAATTCTTTAAATTTTCAATTTTGATCTAAATTCTTGACTAAATATACATAAAAATAACAAAATTAAAATTAAATAAAACTTTCCTATGAGTCAGAGGTGAACTATCGTCAGGGCAACATAAAATCATCACCCCGATTATGTACACTCTAATGGTATATTATAGGTTTTCCGCTCTGTAAATACAAATTTTTATATTATTTTTAATTTCGAAATAGCTTCGTATGATCGCTAAAAATCTAAAAATAATTTTGGCCTCTGAAAAGAATTTTCACTTTCAGGAATTATTTTTAATTTATTTTTTTAATTTTCATAGATTATGTTTATTTATTACTTTTACATTTTTATGAGTTTAGATATAAATAAATTATAAAAATTTTGTTTTAGTATTTTAGTAATTTTGAAGATAATTATATTTATGCTCAACCGTGAATTGTTTATAAAAAATTATGTTAATCGAATTTACCTTTTTATTTATATATTTTTGTAAATAAAATTATTTGTACATAATTATTATAATAAACAACATTAAAAGATAGCCTAATACAAATGAAATAAATAAATAAAAATTATAAAAAATATGATATGGAATTAAAAGATTTAATTAAGTTAAAGATTATTTCATAAAATTTTAAAATTTTATATTTATTTTAACATTTATACAAGGCAATCTACTGAAAATATTTAATCCTATGAATAAATCAAAAATTTTACTTGTAAGCTTAACACTTGATTAATGGATTTACTGTTGTCATGGGAGTTGAAACTGGAATATTATAATATGTAATTTAATTATATAAATTATTTGATGCCGTAACATAAAACCAAGCGACATAAGACAATAATGGCTTAATGTGTGACTCAAGTTGAGTTAATGGCTTTTTCCAAGAAAGTTATACAAAAAATGAATTTATCGCTCTTCACAAAACTTTGTCTAAATTTACTGGAAAAAGCCGGTTTTGTAAAAGGACGATAAATGTTTTTTGGATGAATATATCCTAGGGTGTTGCTAAAATTGTTGTTCCTAACATCAAATCGTATAAAAAGAGTAAAGCACACGACAAAATATGTCACGGGAATGGCTTTAAAATTTTTGGATTGTGAGCGCTGTCGTTGTGGTAAGCGGTGTTAATTTAAAGTCCTTATGATTCAGTCGATTGAGATATAATACCATACACTACAAATTCGCTAGTGTAGTGTAAATTTGCTAGCTATCTCATTCCATATACACTCATATTACAAATAAATGCGTAGTTACGGATATTCTTCCATATCTACAATAAAACTTGTTATAAATATGAAAATATTTCAATAAATTTAGGATGGGGAGCAAATTTTTTTCTATAATACCTTCCTTAAAATACTATTTATAATGTTAGAAAATATACTTTTCAGAATGTTCAACGAACATGCTCTGGTATAAATAACGAAATATATATAAAGGATATATAAGAAAACTACATTTTATCAGTAACAACGAATGTGTGGAGTTTGGAGATAATAGGGTAAAGTTATCAAAAAAAAAATTTGGTAATAAAATTTGAAAAAGTTACGAATTAAGTTTTCTTTTTTCTTTTTTTTATATATATATAGTGAAAGTTTTATTACAAGGAAAATTATAGTATTTTTATAAGGATGAAGTTTAGTTTCCAATTTGTAGAAGGATATTACTTTCAACATACATGTTTTCAGTTAAAATTCTTAAACTGACAGAAAGTATATATAATCAAAAAGAATTCAAAAAAAAAGTTTATTTCAAATAAAACAACTGGAAAATATTTAAATACTCGTCAGAACTTTGCAAAAACTCAACAAAAAACAAAAAAAAAATTGTTATAATTAAATTCCACTTCAGTAAAGAAAATAACAGAGTTTTTCCTTAATTCCATAAATAGCAATATAGAAAATCCTTCCTTGAAAATGATCCTTGAAATAAATGCTGGTGTTGCGAAATTTTTATAAAATCCATCACTTAATTTTGCAACGTTTAGAAAAATAAACTACAAAATAATTTTCAAGTAAAACAAATTCATTCTGAAATTTGAACCCTTTTTTTCCGGGGTTTATCAATTTTTTTTTCTTTTTTATATTATATACACAGCAGGGTTTCCTTTGCATAATTTTTTTTTAGAAAAAAGGATGAGATTTTTCTTCATATTTAATTTTTTGTTGGACTTTTTCTAAATACATTGTATATACGTAATACGTATATGTGTATAACCTCATGGGATGAAATAAATCCAAAATAAGTCGAAAACTATATAAATATAATATATTCATATACGTGTGTCTCACATCACTTTGAGAATTCTTTTTCTGGGGAATATCAAAGGATTTTATCTAAATCCTTTTCGCAGTGCTTGAAAGGATGTACAAGAAACTAAAGAAAATTTACCTCGAATTTGATTCTTTTTATATACCTAAATGAATATATTTTTTTTCGGCTTGTTGAAAAAAAAAATCGAACATAAAATCGGTTTAACCTTCATAATAAACAACATTATCCTACATCCTTTCGTCTTATAAAAACAGATCTTTTTTCTATTCTGTATTTTGTTACATTATAATTTTATTTTTTGGTTGTTATTGTTAGCTTGTAAGTTTTGTGAAATAATCTAAATATAAAAGTTTTAGCAATTTATTTGAAAAATTGTAGTCAATAAAATTGGTACAGGTATTACAAGTGTGCAGAAAAATAGGATTTACAAACCACCAAAAAAAAAAAATGAAAAAGAAAATAAATGTCACCAAAGAAAAATATAAAGAATTCTTCAGGAATACGATACTTTTTACATAATAAAATATATTATTTTCATTCATTCATTTTTATTATAAAAGTGACAGTTTTCATTTATGTATGATTTATAAATAATCACAAATAAGGTAAAAGTAGCTAATATTAAACTTTACAATACTTAGAACATAGCTACAAGTTACAAGAAAAAAGTATTGTACTCAACGTCCTCTTATCTACTGGCAAGGTCATTATAGTAATGAACAGTCAGGCAAAAATGTTCATATTTGAACTATTACTCCGGTCGGTAAAATAGATTTCAAACATGTATTTCAAAAGTTACATAACCGCATAAAACCACAATTACATCTAATAACAGATCACCTTGTTTAAATATTGTATGAGAGTAATTTGTAAATTAAAAAGAAAAGTTTTCTTGTAATTCCTTAAACTCTATTAACTGATACTGCGAACCAATCACTAAAAATATCCAAATTCTTGTTCCTTCGTAACGTAATTCGTTTTGAGTACGATGCTAGGTTAGAATAGATCAGATAAAGTTTGATTCAAATCATTGCGGCCACTGTGTGACTCTTGTAATATATCCTTAAGTTAGAACACCAGTAATTATTTCAAAGAAGTACAGAAAGCTTTTGAGCGGGTTCGTCGACAGTTCCATTAAGTCCAGTTCAAAAAACCGAGTCCAAGATTACGAAGTCTGGATCAAGCCACTTTTTCACATTTGTAAGCTCTATTCTAAATCTGATCTAATTTAAAAGCTGGGATACTAAAACAAATTACTTTAAAACATAATTAACATCATTCATGACATATGCAAATTAAATTAATTATTATATGACGCAAGTGTTCAGGGAATGGAATCAATTTTGAGGTTCAGCCCAACTGGATTATTAGTGTTTAATAAACAGTCTAAGTGTGTAAATCTCCTGTGAGTTCCTATCACTTAATTCAAATTATTAATTTTGATAGTAAATATTAAACTTTAGACATAAACATTTTAATACTGTCAAAACAAGACCAAATTTACCCTAATAAAACAAATCCAAAAAAAAATTCTCTTAAAAGGCTTTATTTAAAAATGTTATGTTTTGCATTTTCAAGCAGCTTTATGTCAAATAATATCATAACAATGAAAATATGTCGAAAGTTTTCTTTAAAAAGAAAATACATAATTCGTTTTTTTTTTTTTTTTTTTTTGTTATCCTTAGGACAAAATCTAAGGAAAAAAAAAATTATAAACATATATAATATAAAGATTATTCCATGTTTATCAAATCACAAACCGACAGACAATATATATATATACGTTTACGTATATCAATTTAGTCCTTTAAGAAAAATTATGACAAATATGTAAAAATGTTAAATTTGGAAATCCTTACAACAAACAGATAAAAATTTCTAAATAATTTTTTTATATACATATATAAATATATAATATTATTTACAGTATTAAATTGACTACATACATATATACTTACTATTTTTTTGAAAATCCTGTGAATCGTTGCAACCAGTCCTTCCAAAAAGTCCTGTCAGTATAATAATAAATACAAGTATAAGGTGATTGCTTATATTCTTGTATAAATGATGATAGTGTTGATGTTGTTGCTGTTGTTGGTGTTGTTGTTGTTGTTGTTGATAATAATGATGTTGATGATATTGATTGTAATTTTTTTGTTGTTCGTTCTGATGGTGCTGTTGATAATGATGATGTTGATGATGATGATGTTCTTCTTCTTCTGTTTGGATATTTTTGTTGTGGTTGTATTGACGATAATGATGATGATGATGATAAGGTGCTGATCTCCAGAGACATTTTGTTATAAATTGCGATTGTTCCATTTTTTTTAAAACGACACATATGTGATAATAAGTAAAATATCTTTTCTATATATTCTTTATATTATTTAAACAATTATTTATTATAATTTAAACATTTATTTATATTTTATTTTTTATTAGTTTTATATATATTCAAATTTTACGAATTCATTAAAATATAAAAATAATAATAAAAATTTGATTTTTTAAAAAAATTTACTTAAATTGTAAATTGAAATGTTTAATTAAAATTCCATTTTTTTTTTTATAATAAATTTTGAATGATATTACAAAATATTAAAAACCACATTATTTATGTAAATTTTTAATCGAACATTTATTTTCATATTTAATTATCAATCATTTTCAAAAATTTCCACACAAAAAATTGATTTATAAAAACACTTTTTATTTTCGTTGACTGTATTCACATCGAAACATTAAAAACATTTTTATATTTTCTTTTTAAATATCACTTGCATCAATTAATTTAAAATATTTTTTATAAATTAATAATATTTATTAATTTTTCTACATAAATTTATTTTTGTATCTTGATCCTTTGATATGTTTAAATAAAAAAATATTGTCTATCCTTAAAAAACAATTAATTAATTTTTTTTTATATTTTGGGAATTATTTTTTACATAAAGAAATTTTCCTTTAAGTATTTTTCACTGTAATCCTTTGATATTTTTAATTAAATCCTTTTAATATGAATATTTTATGTATTACGAACGAAAAATGATTTTTTATATTCAAAAACAGGACTAAAACAAAAAAAAAGTATTAGAAAAATTAGTTAATTTACATTTAATTTAATTAAACACTTTTTTTTCTCTTTTATATATGTATATACAATTTTTGTTTTGGAAAATTTCACATTCTTTATAATAAATTTTGAAGGATATTTTCACATTCTGAATGTGTTTGTTTGTTCTTTTGTGTATAGATTTAAGGATAACGTGAACTTGATCACACTTGAATAATATCTTAAATTACTAAATAATTATGTATATATTATGTTATTTGGTTGGTGTTTGTTTGTTGTCAAACACAGTATGAGTTTATATCAACAAACGTAAAATATATATAAAAAACATAACATATTTTCCTTCTTTTCTTTTTTTTTAATAGAAATAAATTAATTCTGCTCACAGCAACATAAATTTCAATGATTCGGGTAGAAGTTTATATATATAGATAAATATATTTCACTTACATACACGTGACTCTGTTTTGTAATTGAATCCTTAAGGATAGACAAAAGCAAAAAAAAAATATTAATTATGAATTTCAAATGCATACTCGTAAATAGATGAAATTTTCTTTTGATGTGCGCTGGTGTCACACCTATTTAGGAAAGAATATTCAAAAGAAACCAAGAAGTTATAGTTAAAATTTTTAACAAGGTATAGTAATAAAATTGACTTTAATGTGCACATTAAAATTAAATAGGGTTAATATGTATAAAGAGAAGTTATATAATAGCATTTTATTTTTAATCAACTTAATTATGAGTGGCTCATGGCACCCTCGTAATTATCGCTTATAACTATTGGGTATATATCTTTGAAATACATTTAATAATTGTTAGATAAAAAGCCTTCTAAAATTTCGAAATTAAAAGATCCTTTTATTTTAATCCCCTTTAAATTTATATTTACAATATGATTTTTTTTATCGTTATATGTCCCAAGTGTTGATAGTATAAATACCACAGAAAATTAATAATGTTTTAGGGTCACAAAAATTTAACATGGCATGATGGTGGCCATAAACAGAAAATAACATTATTATTACATGTTAAAATATGGTGATTAATGTGAATTGATTAATAAACATTTACTCGGGAAAAAATTTAATTTAATCAATTCAAACCAAAATTAATAAATTATATAAAATGAATAAATATATATAAGGCATCGTTAATAAGAATAATTTAAAATACGAAGAGTGTTTATATGTTTATACAAAATCTGTAAAAAAAATTACAAAAAAAATCAGGACATAACATACTAAACAGTCACTTTCATGTCATTGACACAAATTAAATAATATACGTTTCTATACTACGTTATATATTTCATATTCTAAATTATCCTTTTATGTTATACTGAATTTTCTAATTTAGATTTTAGGTTATTAGACCAAATTGACAAATATCTCTCTATTAAGATTGAGAAAACTACTTACGTAAACAACTTTTATATAACAACAAAAATTCTTATCTACTCCAATTAAAGATTTTTCTCTTTAATTTAATTTTATGTAAATCATTTCCTTTTTATTACTAAATTTTATATTATTATAAGGATTTCAAAACTATGGACATTGTAAAAGTACTGAAGTGAAAATTACGTATACGTAAGCAATCGAATATTATTTCCTCAAAATATTAAAGACAAACCAAAATTTTATTTAATATATACTCAGGAAAATGCTATTATCCTTGACAAGCTTTATTTTATATATACAATTAACATGAAAAAGGTTGGGGCCAGTAAAATCCACCTTCAAAATAAAGTCTTGGACTGTCGTCTTCTACCAAAATTCTATCGTTTTTTTTTTTTTTTTTTAAATAATTTTGTTACATTTTTTTCTGCCTTTGGATTTGTTGATTTGATACTTTTTGTCCTGGTAAAAAGGTTGTCAAATTTTTAGATGGACATTTACAGAAATAAAAATAAATAAATAAACCAGAAAATTTCATAAAAAAATGAGAAAAGCATGAAAAAGGAAAAATAATCGGAACAAATTTATTTATTTTATTGTGTGGTAATTGAAGAAAAAATAAATTTAGGCAGCGCCAATGTGGGTAGTGATATAAAAACACTATCTATTTATATTCATTTAAAGAGCATAAGGACGAAAATTGTTGATTTTAAATTCATATAATTTTTTTTTTGTTATATTAGTTCAATTGACGAACTTTTTTCTAAGAATAATAAAAAGTAAATTCAAAAATTTCCAATAAATTGAATGGCAATTTGTAATAAAATAGGGAATTATTATATTGAAATTACTAATAAAAATGAACTATAATTAATTATATATTGAATTAACTGAAGATTCTACAACAATAACGACAACAATCTCAAGAACTTATCTTCTTGTGGAGCTCAATTCTCAGGACTATCAAAAACGACTACTCTATCAGAAAGCTCTGTCGAAATAAATAAGAAAAAAAGTACAGGAAGTATAAACAATTTAAATTAACTTGAAACTAGTCAAATAAAAAACGTTGAATCATGTTCTAGATAGTAGGAATCCACTAATTGATTTACCACATCTTGACGGATGTATTAGTTGTTTCCTTGCAACTAAAATTTTTAGTTGCATTAATAATTAGAACTGTTTAATATCTAAATCTAATAATTTTAAAGAAAATATTAAAAATTCTAATGAATTTGATATATTAATATATAAATTAACTAACACGATGAATAAAATTTAATTATGTATTAAATTTTTAATAAATAATCTTATTTTAAAATCAAAAATAAATAATTATTTATTGATTGCACACAAAATCATATTGAAATGAATTAAATATTTAGTATATTAAGTAATCCACTTCGTACTGATTTATTTTTGATTTGTTCTGAAGTATAATTCCACAATTTTATTTTATTTTTTTTTATTTTTTCAATTGAATTGATTAAATTATTACCGAAAATTCAAAAAATTTCGTTTTTTTTCCAATTTTACAATCAGCACCAGACCAAGTTATATTAAATTTAACAGCTAAAAGAAAAATCGCATTTCTTTATATAAATTTTCTTTTTTATGCCTTTAATCCCACAGGATAATTTCATTGAGAGAAAATTACATTTTTCATATTGAAAATTGTTCATGTAGGACGAGTATAAAGATTGAAATTGTAAATTGATATTGATTTATATATAGATGTGTGTGTATGTGTGTGTGGGTTTTTATAATGAATTCTTTGTAAAAAAAAATTATATCCTTGAATACATTTTTTTTTTTTTGGTAGAGAACATAATTAACTGCGATAGAGTAAAATTTGGCAATACATAAAGGTTGAAGATTAGCTACTACCAGCATCAGAATTTTCATTTTTTTTATTTTTTTTTATCCATAAAATCAGTGAATTCTTTACATTATTTTACGGATCAGGATTCGTTCAAATGAAAATATATATATATATAAATATGTATATACATATAAAAATCTGATAAACATAATAAAAAATTATTTGGGAAAATTTTGGAAACTCTTTTTTCAATTTACAATAAAAAAAAAAAAAAATGTATATCTGATTTTAGAGTTTATAAAATTTTTTTACCTAAGGTAAAAAGATTCAATTGCCAATATGGGATTAATTCTGAAAATTTTCTATATAATTATAATACTGATGGTTATTATCAAAATTAGATAATCTAAAATTGTGTTCCTAACAGACATGACTAATAAAACATTCAAATCTACAGACGCCATGAATTTTTGTCTATTTAGAGGTCTATATTTTATAATTTTGTTGTTTATCATTATCAAGTTTGTAATTACTGAAGAACAACTTAAATTGATAAAAAATTAATTATTCCTTATTTAACTTTTGAATGATATTACTTGAATTTTTTCCAGTAATCTTTTGAAGCATCCTTTTTCATAGTAGGTTAAATATAATCTTAATTAAAGAAAGTGTACGATTTTAGAGAATAAAGTCTATTTAGTTCAATTTTTATGAGTTTTGCTGAATGTCTACTACTACAACTACGAGGAATCAATAGATAAAAATATTGTTTGTATATTCGCTTACGTATTATATATCTATGGGCTAAAAGTGTGGCGCTAATCGGTTATAGCCATTCCGATATTGGCTAATTTCTAATGACTTTAACTAACAAAAAATCTTGTAGTTTTCATGTTCAATTTGAGAAGAAAAGACGGAAATGTTAGAACAGAGTTTGAAAAAACAATCGAAAGCCACATTAGATCCAATTTTCTTATAAGTGTTCTGATGAGTTTTAACCCTTTAAATCTGGAAATTTTGACAACTGGCATTTTACATTTAGATTTTAGTATTGTTGAAGTTAAAGCTTGAAATTTGTTAGTTTTTTTAATTTTATAAATTAAATGCATTCTTTATGTTGTACAATATTTAAATATACAGAAATAAAATACAAAAAAAAAGTCATTTCCGGGAAATATAATCATATAATTTCCATTTGATTTTTTATGCTTAAAACAATTAAATGCTTCGTCATTAATTCTTTTTTTCTTACATGTCTAACCATATTAAGTATTCATATTAAAGGAATTTATAGTTTTTTCGAAATATTCATAATCTTATAATTTTTATATTTAGTAATAGCCCAAAAAATTCTTGAAATATTAAACCATATCGACAGAGAAAACATGAAATTTTATGCTACTTTCAATATTTTTATAATAATTATTGATTGGTTGATGAATGTGGCGTAAATAAAATTTACTGCTTGCGTATATTAAAAACTGCGGGTAATTAGTAATTTTGACGGCTTTTATTTTAAGATATATTTATTTATATATAATTTTTTTTCATATTGAAAATAGCCATAAAATTAATTTAATTACATTATTTTTTTTTCGGCTTGTATAATATTAATCATCATGTTAATTAAATAAAATTTTCTTTACTAAATTGTAATGGTATATAATATAAAATTAAGTTTATTATTAAATTACTGCTGAAAATATATTTATTTACTAAATCATTTTGGCTTAAGATTTATAGAGTAAATTTGATATAAATATATATATATATAAAAAAAAAATCATTTGATGTTTCTATACTTAAAAAGTCATTAACGAGGTTTCAATCAATTTAAAATGTTGAGTTTTCATTATTTGGATATTTCTAAAGATTAATTAGTATTTTTCGCTTAATTATCAAATTATATATAGAAGAAAAAATAAATAAATAAATATTCCAACACCAGAAATTATCTATAAAACGTTGTAAAATTTCATAATCTAGTAATCTTTTCAATCTGCTTAAATACTAAATAAAATACAGCGTTAAATTAAATTTAATGTTATGAACCAAACAATTCTTTAGTACCAATTCATTAATTATAAATTAATTAATTAAAAAATATCAAATTCTTAAAATTGTAATTATCTTTTTCGTTACATTCAATTCGAATTTAATATTCAAGTGTTTTAAGATTGTATTTAGTTGTTGTATAAAATCAGTTAAAACTAAATTTAAATTAACATATCAAAAATTATTAATCAATAATTTCATATTATGTTAAAGAATTTTATATGATCTCATATAATTTAATTGCTTTTTATAACTTTATTCAAACAATTCACCAAAAAATTATACTGAAAGGATTTTCATTTTGTATAGTTATTTCCATAAAAAAGAAATCCTTAATTCCCCAATTCATACTTGTTAACTATATTATACGTACACATATAAATCCTAAAACATTTAATTTGAAAATTTTTGGTAATGACGTATTAAAATTTTATTTTATTTGCAATTAAAATTTCAAAAAAATTTATATATTCCAATCATTTTGGTAGGAAATAGTACCATGAATATTGAAATTTTTTAAAACCATGTTTTTTAATAATGGTCGTTATTTTGTAGAACGTTTTCTTGGCCATTTAAACTAAACATATATAGAAAATAAATGTGCCTAAAAAATGTGTATAGCTATTAAAAATATAACCCTTAAAAATATTGATTGGCATTTAATGGTAGGGAAAATTGTTTTTAAGGTGGAGTATTCGTATTAGTGAGACACTATAATAGAATAATTAGATTTTTGTACCACTAAATTATACACAAAATGTCAATTAATAATTAAATTTTGTTATATCAAAATACTGGAGTTAATAAACATAGTTAATTAAATTGTTATTAAAAATCTTAATATATAGAAAATAGTTAGTTTGTTTAGAATTTTTCTATTGGTTGGTAGGGGAGGTCTTCTACGTTGATACATAATAAAAAATATGTTACACAATTATTTAAAAAATTAATGTCTTTTCAAAATTTCATTTCATCACTTTTCATATCATCATTAAAAAGAGATTTAAGTGACAAACTTATCAAATCTTTTAATATGTATTTCATTTATGGCCATATTTTAGTTGCATCCTCCAGAAGGTGTTCTTTATTTCCATATATGACTGAAGAAACGCTCTATAATTGTATACTGTAAATATATATGCAAAGGGTTCCGAATAATCAATTAGTTTAGGCACTTCTAGAACAACATTTTCGTTCATCTATCTAAGAACTACTTCTAAAATTTCATGGATGTAAAGAAAACTTAAATTCACAATTCCACCAAAACAAGTTAAAACAACAAATTTATATTCGGAGATGCTGACAAATACTGATTAAGTATATACAAAATATATAACACCTTTTTATTTCTAAAATATATACAAAACATAACTTTAACCCCTGTCATCATTAACATAGAACAATTATTATTAAATGAAATTATGTTAAATGAATAATGTATAAAAAATAATATAAAATTTCAAGGTTTTTAATATATAACCAAGAAAAAAAAAATAACGTAAAAAGTAACATCCGTTTTTCTTTTCTATTAAAGATATTTTTTATTTTTCTGGTACCAAGCCAAAATAATTTCTTCAAAAATCTACATAATTTTCCAACCCACATTCTAAGTGAAAATTACAGAAAAACCATAATATTTACAAAAAAAAAAGAAAATATATAAATATAATTATATTTTAATTTAAATATTTCGAAAATAATTAAATTTTTGTGGCTTTATAACATTTTTGTGACTAATAAAATGTTAAAAAGGACAATTTTTTTTCCCTTTTTCTTTAAGGTTATCCGTGGAAAATTGAAAACATGTGCAAATAAAATTCAATAATAAAAAAAAAGGAAAATATATTTTTAACAAGTTTAAAGTAGGCACTTTTCATGTTTTCTTAAGGAAACTTTTTATTGACTTGTTGCTCAAAGAACAAAAAAAAAATATTTTTTAAATAATTTCATTAAATTAAATTTATTAGAAAAAAATTATATCTAAACATTAAATGGAAATAAATATAGAAACCGATCGGAAACTTTTAACCATTAACAAAATTATTTTTTTTTAATCCAATTATTTAAGGACGAAATTAAAAAACTAAGTTTATGTATGTTTTATAAAAAAATGTTGATAGAATCAATTTTAAGTAGATTTGCTATCAGAAACTAAATATTTATTATGTGAAAGCTGATAGAAAATTACTCAGATTCAGTTAGGTCTGTAAATAATGAAGCGAATAATTTTGTAAATATTAGATTAACAAAAAACAGCAAGAAAGAGTAATTCTGATATCAAGACATGATCAATTTAATAAATCAGATAATTTATATATGAAAGTTACTCTAATTAATGTTTTAGAACCATTTATATTCAACAACATCTTAGAGGATTCTGCAAATAAGATAAAACGTTCCAAAATCTATAAAAGACTTGAAATCAATGTTAACATATTTTCATATAATCCGACATTTTCAAATCATTTTCAGTAGAGTTTTAGCAAACGAAATGTCATAATTTTTAGATTACTAATAATGTAGAAAAAAGTTATATTATATATTTTATTAATTTATTTATTAATAGCTTATAGTTTCTGCTTTCAAAAATTACACTTTCCGAGGGCTGTGTCTCAATAATACGCTTCAAATAAGTATTTTCTGAATAGACTATTGTTTTATATTATAAAAAAAATACATTTTGGCTTATGTTGTCAGTCAAAATTGAAAATAATTAAATAATTGATAAAAGAAATGAGCTACAATTTGTTTGGATTCATTACAGTGTTAATGTGTTAATATCAATAAATTCTTATATTTCAATAGTTTGAAGGTGGTTGAAATACAAATTAATGATAGTAATTGAGATTTCAGAAAAATTGAGCATTAAATTTTAGTTAACTCCGAGCCAAACAAATGCGTTAATAGTTTTTGAGTGCCAAGCAATTGTTGTAAGTATGCACAACTATAAAGTTTTATAGAATTTCATAGAAAGGTTCAGAATATCTATTTTCAGTGCCATCTGTTAAATGTATTATTCTATATTTTATGCGCTTACCAAAGCGACGTTTTTTTAAACGACGTATACAATTATTCATAATCAGTGCGCTGCTCAAAACACATTCATTTATATGAATTCTTTCCGAAACACCATAACAAAACTAATAATCAACCAAGTGACAAGAATTACAATTACAATATTATCTCTCTATTTCAATTATCATTTACATAATCGAACATAAGGGAATCACCTTTCGATTTACTAATACAGATCTGTGATCTCAGTCTGTTTTAAAGCACTTAAGTCCAACAATTATTAAACCAATCCTTAAACAATTATTTACAAAATTTAAATTATACAAAACACACACTTTTATAAACATTGAAAAAAATCCCTAAAAATAGATACAACAAAGATTTACAAAAACATAATATAGAAATTTAAGTAATTGGGTCAAACATATTGAATAACATTTACATCTTTTATGGTACACAAAATTATGTAATAAATAATTTGAAAATTCATCAAAACATAATCAATAAAGTTACAAAAATAATATAAATGTAATTTGTAAAACAAAATTTTCTATTAATTTATATTTACATATAAATATAAGAAAAGTTATATGTATTTCCATTTTTTTTTTCTTGGTTTTTCTTTGAAAATCATGAATTATTAATTTCATTTCCTGATTCTATATACAATACCTTTTAATTTATGTATTTACTCAAAAATTTTGATATCCTTAAATCGATACATCAACAAATAACAATGTGAAAATAAAAAAAATACAGACTTTAAGGATAAAACCTTTTTTTTTTATATATAGTATATCAATTTTTTTTTGGATTTGTAAGAATATCTTTATAAATAATATTGACTAAAAAAATTATTAGACATTAATCAAATTTTCATAATACATAAATAAAAAAAAAATATTGTGTAATATTAAACTAAATGTCGAAAATCAAAATAAATCGATCGATCTGTATTAAAATTGTTATATAAGTATATATTTTTATGTAATAATGAAAGTTTATATATTTTATAAATCAAAGATGATTTTATGAAATCTTTTATTATGTATATGAAAATATAGAAATAATTAATAAAAAAAAAGGCTTTTTCTTATTTAATATAGTAAATCCCAAAAGAATATTTATAATTTTTTTTTCTTTTCCTTTAAACGAAAATAATTGATTAATTCTTTGCAAATCTTATAGTATATGAAAAAAAAAGAAAGAAAATTTTAGAGGGTAAAAAAAAGGACATAAAATTCTCTTAATGAAAAATGACTGTAAGCTTCATTAGTTCTTGTCAACTGTTGTTATCCCTGGAGAACATCAAAAAGATGACGAAAAACGATATTTATTTATATATTATTTATATATAAAAAAAACTTCTATTTAACTATAAATATATATTTATATATTGTATTTAATGACAACCTTTCAACAGCCATAAAATTTCAAAAAAAAAGAAAGAAAAGAAAAGAAATATTAATAAATTTTTATGTTGAAGCGGAAAATTTATTTTAAATATGGTCAATCTATAAAAATATTTAATATACAATCATTAAATTATATTTAAAATTAATTTTTGTTACCAAAACTACGTAAAACGAAATTAATAATAATTTAATTATTAATAATAATTGCAAATTGATTTATTATAAACTAATAAAAAAATAATGTCAGTGGAAAACTTTTGGTTCGCAATTTTGATCCGGGTACGACGTACGAAATTGTAAAACGAAATGGAAAATTTTAGTAATTATCATTTTTATTATGATAGTTAATAAGTGAATTAAATTTATATTGAATAAGACACCCGTTTTGATGCAAATTATCGACCTCATATCTATGCGAATTAGAATTCTCAATATTAACTAATATAAAGAACTGATAGCATTACTGATTTAGAAATGGAAATTGGAGTTATAAACGAACAAGAAAATTATAAAAATTTATTAGAATTAGAAACAATATCAAAGACGAACAATTACTCTACTTTCAAGCTAATGACACTTAAAAGATTCATTAATTAAATTCAAGAATGAGTCGCAAACAAATTTTCATTTGAAAGTGACAGTGTCATTACAAAATTATTATTTTATCTGATTAGCCAATAAAGGATTAGCAGAAAATAAAAATCATTTACATAATAAATATAATCTGGAGTCAAAATTCTAGGAGAATTCAAACTATTAAGCTTTTTACGGCCGTATAATAACTAAGACCACCACTGTACAAAGGGTAAAACAAAAACAAAATTTCATTAAATATGAAAGATTGATAGAAAACAATTTTGATAATTAAGTCGAATTATATCATGATTTCTGATAAAAGAGTTTAAGATTAAAATTATATAATTTAATGATAATTATAATTGAATTTAATTTAAAATACAATGTTGCAAATTTCAATCTTTTTATGGCGTACATTAATTAATCTAAATATTGTATAATTTTTTGAAAAAGTTTTTAAATACATATTTATATAATTAATTTGTTCTTATTTTGTCATTCAAAATTTTTTACTCTTTCAATATACATAAATTTTCTTTAGTTAAATGCTTCATAATTTTTTTTTTTTTTTGTTCGGTTTGTATCTTCATCATTTTAAAGAAATAATCATCACAAAATTATAATAAATTATAAATTAAAAAAAAAAATTAAAAATAAAATAAAACTGAAAAGTTGAAAATTCAAAATGTACGAAACACTGATTGTCTTTACCCTGGAGGTCAAATAATTATTAACGTTAGAAAAATTGCGCAAAATATAAACTAAATGTATAAGAGAAACTTTTTTAATAATTATTTCGATTTAATTTTAATTGATGATATTACTACGTGCTTCGGTGACATGAATTTTCTTTTTGTACTGTGCATTATTCAAATTATCTATTCATACTCAAATTTTTTATAAATTCAGAAAAGGTCTTCGAGCATAAAATTATATACATTTTAATTTATTTAAGATTCATTTTTTTTGTCAATATTGTAAATTTTAATTATAATCTTGGGAAATGAACATAAATTTTTTTTTTTTGTTGATCTTTTGACAGTACATAAAAATCAGGTAAATCAACGCATGGAAATATGAAAAGATATAATTAATTTCGTTGTTGTTTGTTTTTGTGCTGTTCATCATTTAAATTATTTAAATTGGAATAAAAAAATTAAAATAATATACTAAACATATCAAATTTTTATTCAACACTAATTTAAAACCTGTCAACTTTACATGTTCATTATTTGAATATGTTTTTTAAGACAATTTCTTCAATTCTGTTATAAGAAAGACTGAAAAATGAAGAGAAGGAAATAATAATGAAGGAAAAATAAATTTAACATAAATATTTTTAGTATTATTTGATTATTATTTATATATCGTCAGACAAGTTATTATGTGTTCAATGTCTTCAAAGTTTGAATTTTAAATATCAAATCTAAAATTTTAATTATTTTAAATCTTTTTTTTTTTTCAATTTCATATAGTAAGTTATAATTTATTTATCGACATAATAGGCATTGATGATATTGATTTCGATGTGGAACAGTGGAACAGTAATGTATGAATACCGGTGAAATATATTTGGTTAATATCAATATATATGTACAATATAAAAATATGCTATGGTACTAAAAAGGTGCCAATCTTTTGATGTCAGTCGAAATATCAATTTCAAAATAGTACATTTTTATATATAATTCAATTTATCAAAAAAATTAGCTATTAAATTAGCACTTAATAACTGCGGTGACGATATTATGTTGATACATATGCAAATTTCTAATTATATGTATCGAAATGCTTGAATTGGAAATCTGTGAACAAAATTGTTTGTAGAGTAATCAATATTTTTTTTTAAATATCTTACAATTTTCTTCTTGCTATATAAATAAAGAAAAATGTTACTTATTTTTAGATAAACAAAATTATGGTGCCTAAATTTAACAAAATTATGCTGCCTCAATTATGTTAACTTAGTTTTATTTATTACTCAGTTTTGAAACTTTAATAAATTTGTAACAGGTGACAAAAACATGAGTAGAGTCTCGAGAATTTCATTATCCATTTTGAGATTTACATGTTAAGGATTGCAGATAATTTTGGTTTAGACAATATTACAAATTTTCGATAATACTTTTATGAAACTATTACAATTTGATATACAAAAGCACAACCCCCCAAAACAGCGATTTTGAAATGATTTCAAAAGAAATGGTGTTAAAATCGAAGATCAGCTAGAGTAACCTTCTCACAATATGCAATTTTGGGCTGCGAACGAAAAGTTATTTTTTACAGACCTTACATTCTCTGAAGCTGCAAAATTCTGAAAATAGAATATTTCGAAATAACAAAGTTTCATATTCTTTATTATAGTTTGAAGCAATACCGGAGCATTCAAAACTATAATAATTCAATCGTTTTAGTCTAGTCTTTGATCAGTTTTATAGAACTGGATCAATTAAATATATTGAAAAACAGTAACTACAATTACATTTAAATAATAAATAGACAAATAAATGAATTTCTTAATTTAAAGGAACTTTGAGTCAAAATCGTGACCTTTTGAGTCGAATTTGAGTGAAAGTCATTAGTATAGTTTTGTTTATAAATCGAGAGCTGTCTGTATATTAATATGGTAATACCTCCCGATTATTCCACCCTTATTTATTACAAAAATTAACTCTGACAGTTGAAAGAACTTCCACTTAAATGCTTTCTAACGTATATACAAAATTTAAAAATTTTGTATTGATAAATTTTCAGTATTTTATTTTTTATATAGTTTCAATTTTGGTAAAGATTTTATAACATACACGTGTCTTATGAAGCGCACAAAATTTAAAAATATAAAATTCTTGCACATGAAATATTTATAAAGATCGTATCACATTAAATAGAGCATTTTATTTTTTTGATATTGCTCAGAGATACCAGCAAGAAAATAGGATACTTTCTTTAACGAATATGGAAAATGATTTTTTCTTATCAAATTATATACAGATGACAAAAAAATAACCCCTTATAAAATCACTTAGCCATTATATTTTATAACATATTCTTTTGATATTACTTTTTTCTTTGGGTATACCTATGATGCGTCACCGAGTATCCTTTTATAATTCGTTAATACTAATTCAATTTCACTTAAATTCTTTCTTTTTTTTATTTCATTAAATATAATTTTATGAAAATTTCGAAAACCAATAAAAACAAAATATTATAAGAAAAACAACTTAAAAGAAAAGGAGAAAAATCAATCAACTATGATTAAAGGAGCTTTGTGAAAGGTGACGCGTTACAAAGTTATTTTGTTTAGGTTAAGGAAAAGGACATCTTGCGTGCCAATTAACGCTTTTTCTGCTATTAACATTAACATCACGTAAAATGTACAAACTTTATAAATATAGAAATAATAATCCTTTTTTTTTTGTATATATTATGTCAACAAGAAAAAAGCCAACGCAGAAATAACAACAACAACAAAAAAAGTTATAACAAAAAAGGTAAGAATTTATTAATAAATTAAGAAATTCTATAAAATCATTTTAAGGTTGTATAAATATAATCTTTCAACAAATTTTACTCTTTCAGGTTTTTCTTTTTTTTAACGTTGTGCCATTTTCAAAAATTTACATTTATAAATATAAAATTTACTTTTTAATATAAAAAACGCTTTTTTTTTGCTTGGAATTATAAGCTTTGTTGAAAAAAAATAATTCAAAATTATCATAAGTATGATTGAATGAATAATTAAGAAAAAAAAAAGGAAATGAATTACTTGACAAGGAAAGTCGTTATAATTATGGATGGAAAAACTTATCAGAAAACAATATGGTTACCAACTGACCAAAATTTTCAGCAAGTTCTACCTCGAAATCGAAATTGTATTGAATCGTTTATTCAATAGAATAAATAATTTGGAACTGCTTTAAGTCTAAGCAAAATGCGACAATTTTCATTAAATCATTGCATTTAAATTTACAAATCGCACGTGGTCCTGAGACTGTCAAACTGTCATAAAGAATTGTATAGTTTAGCGATATTGCAATTTTAAATACCCATACAAACAAAACTCATTTTCTAACTTATGACAGTCTTTTCGAGTGCGATACTTTAATAAAAAAAACTTTTAAATATCTGGAAAATTGATTTCCTATTTTGTTGGACGGTTTTAATATAATTAATAAAATATTCTAAGAAAATTTAATTTTATTTATATTGTAAACATGATAAATGATGACCATATAATATAATTTTAGTTCACAAGTTTCTACTATCCGGAATTACACTACGATTTCTATTAATTAAGGTGTGGTGAAATAATTCTGAAAAACTGGGTAACCCTAAAAATACAAAATAAATTTTTAAATTATATTTAAGGTGAACAGAGGAAATAAATCATAAATGAAAATACAAAGTAATTCGTAAAAATAAATTACAGTATAATTGTTAAGTTTTTGTAAAATCGAAAATTTGGACTAATGAAATCACGAATCCTTGAATTTTTCTACTATTTTTTTGCAATTAAAAATTTATAGATAAACTAAACTTTTTAAACTTCTCGATATATTTTAATAGTGAAGATATAAACAACTTTTTTTAATATCAATTTCAAAACTATAAAAATATTTTCCAATTATGTAAATAATAATTTTAACAATTGATTTTTTTGATAGTTCCACTTAGAATTATGTTAAACATAATATTTAATATCTAAGTAATAATAATAAAAAGTTTCATTATACAAAAATTTAAATATTCTTGATTGATTGAGAGATGACATTATCGAAAGATATATATCACAATAAATTCCTCCTTATACATAATAACATGTTTTACTTAAATTTCTTATGTTTTCTCCGTTTTACAATTTCCATATATTCTCTGAATACCAAAAAATTTTCTTATGTTTTATACATTAAATTTTCTTTTCATACAAAAAAAAATATATTGTAAATCATCAATCAAAAAATCACCACTTGACGTTAATTTATTCCTTTGTTTTTTGGAGCAAAAACCTCAAAAAAAAGAATTATCCTACGCACCATCAAAAAACCACTCTAAAAATGAATTAAAAAAAAAATTCCTTGTAACACGGTCCAATGTCTTTAGGTCAAATAAATTTTATTTTAGTAAATTTTATTAAAATTATTTCAGGCAAAGACTTCTACTTTTCAATTAAGGTTATATGTCAGACAGGCAGAGCCGTTACAGAACATAAATTACATTGAATCCACCGGTTTTTAATGGTATTATTTATGAACCTCACGAATATGAGAATCGATCGGAATATTATTCGAAGGATGAATTCCGAAATATCCTTAAGGCTAACAAAAATAAACAATATTTTTTAAATTTATATTTTTTTCTTGAATTTCCAAACAAATATACATACAAAAAAGATATTAATAAAAAATGTTTAATTGCAAAAATTTAAAAAAAATTAAATTAAAAGTAAATTTAAATTTCCGCCTTTTGAAAAATGTACGTCATCACAATATTTTTATATTTTACATTTTCACAATATATAAATTAATCAACAACAAAATTGAGAAAAATTATTCATTAAAATTTTCCACATGTTTTATTTTTCTTCATCATTTCATAACGAAATTAACTAAAAGAATTTCATTTTTTTAAAAAATTTATTTCTTTTTTATAACACTAATAAAAATAAATAAATTGATTTTTTTTTTTTTTTTTTTGTTATTCGTTATAATTAATTTTCATGGATTTATTTTTTCAAATTAATCTTTTTTTTAAATTAGCACACCACACATCAAATTCCAATTGAATTCCATTTTTTAATTAGATTACTAACCTATATTTTATTAATTTTTATTACACAATTTTCATTGAACTTTTTATTAATCATTAATTTTAATTTTTAAGTAATTAAAAGAAAATTCTTTTAAATTAATTTTCTTTTTTATTTGCAAATTTTCATTATAGTAATAATTGTTGATTCTATATAAAAGCAAACACTTTTCAATTGAATCACTTAAACTATTTTCATTTATAAAGTTTTAATAGATTTCATTAAAAGGATATTAAAAAAATTAAACTTAAATTAAGTTAAATCCAGTACAAATATTATATAAATCCCGGAAAAATCATAAAAACATTGAAAATTATTTCAAAATTTAAAATAATAATTAAAATTTCACTAAATTAATCCAAATTGGCTGGTTGGTTTCTCTGTATATTAAATGAAATTCTTAAATTACAATAATATTGTTGAGTAATTTTAGCATAATTCTTCGTATATTCAATATCTACCAGATTCATAATGTTTATTTATGCTTTTAAAAGATCAACTTTAATAAATAAAATTCACATTAAATCAAACATTTTTTAATTATACGTACAAAATTGGCACGCGTTTATTTTATTTATTTAATTTATTATTAGTTTTTCTTTTTTCATATAATAATTTCGAAAATTTTCTATTAATAAAAATTATATAAAATTTCCATAATAATTTTTTTATTGAAATATTTCATATGATTTATAAATAATGCATCCATAATATTTTAGTGGTAATCATCATAAATTTTATATTTCAATTTAATATAATATAAAAATCGCGTATCCGCGTAAGCATTCAACACGGCGTTTTATTGAACATTAAAAAACATTATAAAATAATACCGTCAGTAAACGTACTACTAATCTGAATGACTTCCGACTCGAAACTGAGCATAGGCACAGCATACAAAATAAAAATTATAATGTCTTCTGTATACAAAAACTTCCATTCCATCAACGCACCAGTATATCGAGTAGAATTATTTTTGTTATTGTTGCTATTGTTGTTGTTGTTCTGTATGTTCTGTATCTGTTATGTTGTATTCTATGAAAACCTGAATATGTATATAAAAAAAAAAATTATGACTGTAATTTTTCCTTCTCTCGATAATATTATCAGAAAACCCTCAGTTCAGTTCAGATTAGTAAATATAGTTTTCCAAACAAAAATATTGTATATAGGGTGATGAAGACGGGTGAGAGATTGAATATGGTTAGACACTGCAGAAGAAATATTGGTGTATAATATTATTTTTTTTGATGGGGAAAAAAACAATTTTTTTATGGTACTATAAAATGTTGTGCTAAATATAAATAGGGTAAGACCATAAAGTATTAGGTTAGTAAATGATTTTTGATGTAACTATTGCATTTCGATCATACCAAATTCATAAAAGTATTGTCGATTGTGTACTGTGAATAAATAAATTTTATAATTTGAAATTAATATTCTTAAATTAATTAATTTTGCTCTCTAATTTCGCTTCGAAAGTTTATAGATTTCCGTCAATTGTTTAACAAGCTTAGTCAGTTGATAAAATTATATGTTACGAATAAATTCAATACTTTAAATGCAAGTTGTTAATGCTTATGAGTTTTTGTTATATTGGAAATTGATTATTGATTAATTTTAATAAATAGTTTATTGATTATTCGGTTAACACTGCACAATAGTGAATAAGAAATCTTCCGGAAAAATATCCAAAGTGAATAATAAATTTAACAAATTTACAATTTCCGCTGTGTTTTTTTTTTTTTGGTTGTAACTTTTATAAGTTAAATTTCGTTTGTCTTGTTAATTTTTTACCTTATTATAAAAGTGCTTGTAATGTTAAATATTTAAGTCTTAAAAATAAAACTCAATTATGAGTGCAAATATTTATTTCGTTTAAAAATAATCTCATTTTTAACGAAATTATTATATACATTATAAATTTTATCTCTTGTTATCCGCCCAAATTACAATGACCATGCGCTAAAATTAAATTTTAGGAAATTTTCGTTTTAAATGGAAAATATTCACCAACATTATTCCCCTATTTTAAGATTTCCCAAGATCTCAAGAAAAATGAGTAATATTTAAAATCGTTGCTGATATTATTAAATAATTCTAGATTGCATGTCAAGAGAGCGAGCGTTAAAAATAAAGAATTTATCTTCTAAGTTTTACATTTTCATTCATTCAAAAGGAGGAACAATATAGAAAAATATATAAAAAATATTATACAAGAATTTTCACTATATATGTATACACAAAAGTGATGTCCTCTTCAATCACCAATTTTGGGGTAGTACTTATGGTTGAATAGTAAGCTTATTAAAGTAAAATAGAAAAAATGTTGTTTCTGTTTTTATTAAAGAGTGATGTAGGTTAAGCATGAATGGTTCTTAAATTTTATTGAGTTTTTTTTTTGGTTTCAATTTATTCCAACATATTTTTCATCTTTTAACTATATTTCGTTGATTAATTTAAGGACGAAATTTTTATGATATTCTGACAAATTTGACATTCCAATTAGTTGTATGCAAAAATTAAAGATATGTATGGAAAATATAATATTAAAGAGTTATAAAAATATTAGCATTATTAATTATAATTCTGAATTCTTTGAGTTTTCAATTTAAAATATCTTGAGAATTTGTATTTTTACAGACACAACCAACTGGTTGGAGATTACTATACTCTACGATATGGATTAGACATATATCACCTTTGAATAATAAAAATCACTCTTCCATAGTTCTGCTTAGAAGCTTTCGTTATAAATTTTATTAGACGTATAACAAATTTAATATACTTTAAATAAAAATTCAAAATTATTTCAACTAACTCCATTCCAACATAATAAAAAACCTAAAAAATTAATTTTTCAACTATGACCAAAAGCTAACAAATTATTTCGTATTATAGAAGTAACAACAATTATTGCAATGGATTACAGAACATAAACACAAACCTTTTATCATGAAAAATAAACAAAAAATAAAGATTCTCTTCAATTTTCCACCCAAAAGGAAATAATTAAAATCCGGAACAATAAGACTTTTCCTTAGTTTAACTTTTCTGTTGACCATTTTGCTTTCAAATAACCTTTTTTTTTAATTATTATTATAGCCCAAATGATAACAGAATATACCAAAAAAAGGAGAAATTTTGTGTAGGCCTAGTAAAAATGTTTAAACAAAAAATGATTTAATTTTGAAAAGTTCATTTTGTAAAAATGCAGATTTGAATTTAACTATACTGAGATTGTCGCAACGATATTATAAGTAATGTTCAAGCTGACAGAACTTTTTAAACTTTAAATACAACTTTTTAAGTTTATTTTGGTTAATTTAAGAAATTTTTCTAATTTTTCGGTTGGTAAATATAAATAAAAAATATATTTAACAAATATTTTAATTGAGAGAAAAAATTTTAAAAAAAGATGACCCTGAAAAGAATTTCAGTTTTTACAACGAAGTTGCTCAAAAAGAATTTTCTTTTAAAACTTTAAAAAAAAAATTATTAATAAATATCTCCTTTTTTTTTGTTCCTTCAGAAAGCAAAAAAGAATTTTACATAAACATAAAAAATGTTTTATTTTAATTTAAATTTACATATAATAGTTTAAAGTTTAAATGAAAAATTATAGTGCCGAGCATTAACGATTTGTTAGATTTACTAGAACTTACAAAAAAAAAAAAAACATTTTCCTCGACAAAGTTAGGAAAATCTTATTCAAAATATATAATCATACTAAGCAACAAAATGCCAAATATTTGAATATCTTAAACGCTATTCATTTAGAAACGGATATAATTTTAACGTTGCCTTACAATTACACACTTTTATTTAAAACAATCTGTACATACTTCAAAATTTAACATACAAGTAAGTAGGTCAGTCAAAGTCACCGATTATAGTACTGTTTATAAAGATAGCTGCAATCTATAAAAATACAAATCATAAAAATATTTTTACATCTTTAAAATAATTAAGATAGAGCAATAGCTTAACTAAAAATTTGCTGCATTGGAAAGTCTGGTTGAATAAATTGAAATTGGATGTCATCCACGCCATGTATGGGAAAATCGTATTTTTAAATATTGAGTTTGATTTTAATTGAAGCTTTATAATTGGAAACACGCGCGATTATACTTCAATTATAAGTTAAAAAATAATTAACAATAATTTCGAAATTGACAAACTGAAAACAAAATTCTGATCTCTCAATCACAACTAATTATTATTGCACTTAATATAATTTAATAAAAAAAACATTTATTTTTTTATCTATTCTTCTTTAAATAGTAAAAAGTAGAACAACAAAAAACTGTTAAAAAGCAATTAAAATAAAAATATGAGAAAACGCAACAAAAGGAAAAGCGTATACAATAAAAAATCTTTTATTTCAATTTATGAAAGTGTAAGAGCTGAAACAGATTTTTCTTTTATTAAGGATTATATAATTTTACTTTCAGGTCGGAATTATAACAAAACATAAACGAAACATAATTAAAAATTCCTAATGCCAAATTTCACAGTGGAAGCTTAAGCCTTTTCCAGATCTTAAACTTAACTTTAACTTAATTTTCTGAATTTTAAGGGCAAACTTAAAGAAAAGCCTTCTTCAAAATTAGATTTAACTTAAATCAAAAATTTCTAGAGCTTAAGATTCACTTTAAACACTTTTTACACACAAATTTTGATTCAGAAACCAACTGAGATTTAATTGCTGGCTTAAGCTACACAATCGAGTTAGTTAGTTGATTAAGATTAAGCTGTCACTGTGAAATCGGGCTTCAGTAATATTTAGATATTATTACAATGCTATATTAACTATTTTATTTTGCAAGAGTGGAGAACAATAATATGATACCAAAAATTAGTAAAACTGAATAAAAGAAACATTAATTAATAAATTTACTTTGAAAATCGCAATTTCCCGTAAAATAATATAAAAATAAATTTTAATTTTATTTATTGTTTTCAATAATTTAGTAGATTAAATAATTCTTTCGAGCGAATTTTCTTGGTTTTGGTTTCAATTACAATTTATGTTTTTATATACTCGCTTTTTAAAGAAAATGTAATTTTTCTTTTATAAAGTAATTACTTTATTATATTTTTACTTACCTTTTTATTATAAAATATAATAACTTTAAAAATTATTTTAACACTATCTTTTTTAAATCACGGCAAACGTAAAGAAGATAAAAATACTTATTTAAAATAAATCAATATTAAATTTTCAAAATGTTGGAGTAAATATTTAGGGGGCTGAAAAATAATACAATTAAATCCAATTTAATTAATACGATAAACTGAATAAATATATTTTTTTGACAGTCAATCATATTTTATATCCACATTTAATTAAATTTTGTGGAGTATCATGATCAGCGTGCTGGTGAAAAAGGATACCCGATTAAATTCAGACTTTTATATACGAACTTTTGATTCTCTTATACAAATCTTTAAAAATTTACACAAGTAGCTTGTGAAAGAAGCTTTCCCACTATAAAATTTATAAACAGATTTAAAGACACAATGTGCAGGGAAATTATGATTCCTAATGAATCTGGGGTCGAAGGAAATATTTGATAAATTAGCTAATATACAAGTGCACTAATACAAAACGTTCTTATTCTGTAATATATTATTTATAAAATATTCCAGGACCAAAATATTTTTTTGTAGGACGCCTCTGACCATTATTGTCATTGCCACTAGAAATCGAAATATTTTTCCTGTATTTTAAGAATTTCGAAATATCTTAAATATTTTAAAAAATATTAGAAATTTTTTTGTTTTATTGAAATAATTATCAACTAAAATAAAATTGAGGATTTCAATAAAATTTGTCTGGTTTTTCAAATTGATATTGATTTAATCATGAAAAATGGCAATTTTTATATATAAATATTAAAATATTTCAAATGCAAAGTTTCCATATGTTTTTTAATAAGTTAAGTTTTTATCTTATCAAATAAATTCCAATAAAGTAATTTGGTTCTGCTTAAAATAACATAAATTTTATTCAAATCTATTAAACTTCTGCTGATTCAATATAACTTTTATTATTTTCCTTTTTTTTTTTTTGCAAAAACTTATAATTTTCATCATTTTCCCAAGAAAAAAAAGATACCGCAAATTTTTTTTATATAAATTGTAAATTTATTATTTTTATCATTGCTGCACAAATAATTCCCCACAATATTATATAGAGCTATATAATAATTATAATCACTTTTAGCCAATTCCATTTTGGTCTTATATCATATTTACCTACATTTAATATTCTCGACAAAAAAAAAATGTGAATTGTATAATTTTTTGTAAAGTATCTTTTTTACAGAAAATTTATTTGATAAAATAAAAACTATATATAAAAAAAAAAAGTATATTTTCAATTAGCTTCATGAAATATTGTTGAACTGAACATAAAATTTTGAGATAAATCATGAAGACCAAATGTACTGTAAATTTGAGGGGCCTTCGGTTGGGTTAAATTTATATATATAGATCATAATAAATGCACTGAACTAAATTTAAAAGTTCAGCAGAAATTGAAATTTTTACTTTATTTAACTTTTAAGTTGGATGCTGTTTTTTTTTGTATTTATATAAATTTCTTTTGCTTTCAGTTTTGCACTTTAAATTGCAGTGATCCATAAAGAAAATTTTTATTGCATATTTTTTTGTTTTATGATTTACTTTTCAAATGTAATTTTTGTATATAGATAATTTGTTATGTTTAAGCTAAATTACTTATGCTAACAAAAAAAAAACACTTGGTTTCTTAAAATTGATATTAAATAATGTTACAGGTTCTTGTCTATTATTTAATAATTTATTATAGTAGATTTCATACAGTAAGAAGTTCAGGGTTAGGTCAAATTTATGTTCAGTTATAAATTACTTAGATATTTCGTTTTTTGAGTATAGAAGAAATTATGAAATTAATATCGATTTAATAAGAACAAGTTGCGACCTTTATTAAACTCACTAAAGCAGTAAAGGAAATGAAAGGTTTGGTATCATGCGTTGTGGCTTACTGCAACTCCTACCTTTAAAAGGAAATGCTGTATTTTATTAAGAACTTAAATTTTAGTATACAGAAAGCTAGGGTCTAAAACAAATTTATTATTATCTAGAATCGAAATTTTACTAAACTAAGGAGGAAAATAATTAATAAGAATATTTAATAAGAATTACATTTACATTAAGAATAACAATAGTCGATTATTTTCAATTAAACTATGATTTTTCAATTTGTTACAGACTGAAAACAAATACCAGCGTTTTAATTATTATATGATGAAACGAGTAACTCTTTCTTAAATATTAAACATATATTTCAATAATTTATGTTATAATATCAACATGAACTTTTGTGTTAGTAAGAACAACTTCCTAATAATAAAAATGTAGAATTTAATAGCGAAAAACAAAGATTTTGGAAATGAAGCAAAAATGGCTTTCATAAAAAAAGGTTTTTTATTACTATCGCGGATAAAAGTCATTGTCCATCAATAAAGTATGGATTGGTAAGAAACAGAAACATACCAAAAAACACTGGTCCTAGTCCTAGTCCTATATGAAATGCTTTCACAATAAGATCTTAATTTGCATTAACTCTTTAATGGACAATGACGTGTATATACGTCATGCTACTGGTTTTTGTTATGACATGACGTGTATACACGTTTAAAGTTGTGTCTTACTAATAAAGCCGTCACGAATTATGAGTTTATTTGGATTGTGTGTATTACAAAGAACTATAAAGAATTTATCTGGTGCTTCTGAACTTATATTATAAGTAAAACTGTCAATGTCTATTCAAATTTGTTCAGTGCTAGAAAGTCTCTCAATGAAAAGTCAATAATATTATATAATGTTTTTTGCTGGAAGCACCAACATTTTAGGATCTAAGAGAACAAGCAAATATAATGCTTTCGCTATAAGATGATAATGAAAAATTGGACAGTGATGATGATGAGTTGACATCCGATACATGCATTCAAAATATTTATTTTGATAATACGAAATACTGTATAAAATATTATCTTCCTGATAACGAAGTTTATTGACGTCAACACTCTAACCAGATCTTTATAATTGTCGTAGGGGTCATGATGGATTTACACTCCATTACGTGCATCTTCATCTTATAATTAAATTATTATAAATAGGTACTTTATCTCTTTCAGTTTGCTGTTGCCAGAATTACATTATCTTTAAAAATGTAAAATTTATGGAATATGGCGTTACGGTAATTGAAACTAACCGCGACTGGGTTAAATACATTTTCACTATCAGCATATTTTGCGTACCAATAGCACCAGTTTGACAAAATCGAATTATTTTTCATTTATGAATTCTAAAATATATTGCCTATCATAATACAAATAAAAACTTATGCCATTTATTATTATAAACGAAAATATTTCCGCATAATAATCGAATACCAATTTCCTTACAATCATTTATATATATATGTGATATTAGCAAGCTGTTAATAAAAATTCTATTAGGTTATTGACTTTTACTCTATTTCTTCATTGTTTTTTTTTATTAATATAATAAATTTTTATCTTAAATCATTAAACTTTCTATATATACAAAATACAAAGAAAAAATAATGTTCTTAAATAAAATAAGAAAATTTAAGTCTCAATTAATTTCCTTCTAATTTTCTTTGGAAACTTTTATAAAACTGTTTTCTTTTTTTTAATAATATTTTGTATGCATGGATAAATCTTTTAGTAAAAATCTCTAATGGTTTTATTATATAACACAAAGTAAATTATACACAATTCAAAATGGTTCGAAAGTAATTCTTTTTAATTCTTCTATAGAGAAAACTCTGAATTTTGATCAAATCAATCAGATAGTTTTGATATAGCATTCATATACTTGATGATATGAACACATATTTTTTAAAAGTTTTTCTCCTAATAAGGCTTTTCAATAGACTATTATGTCCTTCTTATGTAATCATACCTATATCATCATATGATCTATAGAAAATACTACCACAACAATGAAAGATAGAAATGGAAAATTGAAAAAAAAAAAATGAAAAATATATTTTTTTTTTTTTGAAATCTTAAATTTATAATATAATAGGAAAAAAATGATAGAATAGGGGTGGCCTATACCTCGTAGGTATGTATAACATTGTTTGTAAGGAATTTCAGAAGTATATTTTCAGGTATGATTACAAAATTTAAATTGCGTTACGACCCATTAACATGAATATTACACTTTGAATTGTTGGGTATTGATTGATTGATCTGTCTTGCCGGGGGGAAATATTACTATGCAAAACTTAAATGTTTCACAATAAATTGGAATAATTTTATTTCAAGAAATACGAAATAATTATATCCAGAAGTTAGGAGTTCACTATATGAATTATGTTTTATAGGGAACCTGTTCTCACATTTACTAGATCATAAAACAAAGCCGTGTGCCAAATTTCATTGCAATAAGATAAAAATTACTATTATGCTTCAAACAATGAAAAATAATATGGAAATTTGATAAAAAAAAAACAGAATGAAGCTGCTGACCCCGATTAGATAACAAAAAGAAGCTGCTGACAGTTTCTACAATGCTGTAGAACACATTAAATATGAATCAGAAATGTTACTACGAACACAATGAATTTACCGACCAACTAGACTAGATGAAAATTACTAGTGAACCAATACGAAATTTCATTCAAATCAGATAACCAAGTAATATGAAATAATGCAGCGACATTTTTGAAATGTAAAGAAAAAATGGTTAGAGCATTTTCCAAATTTCCAATCGGTTCTTTCCATCACAATCATTCATAATATACACTCGTAATATAATATAATTATATATTAAGTTCTATATATATATATATATATATATATATATATATATATATATATATTTTATTATATTAAGGAGTGTAGCATTACTTTTTCGCATTTAATTCCCAAGAAAATTTATTTTCATTATAGAATTAGAAATAATATATTATTGCCTCTTAAGAGCCTAAGGAATTAGATTAGAATAGAATTTGATTCCATTCAAAATATCGAAATATTCTCGAGAAAATGTTAACTCCTGAGATTTTTTTTTTATTAAAATGTTAGAATGTTATTAGCCTAATTAAATTTGGTATAAATATTAGGCAAATTAAACTTGGTATCAAAGTATCTGAAAATTTTACTATTTTTTATCAAGATCCTTTACCAAGATAATTTAAAAGCAATTCAAGAACACGTCAGATTATTACTTAGTTTCTTATATGGAGTTAAACATCCATTTCTATACAGTGATATCACTTTGTAGGCATAGAGACGACTATATAATTCATAATTGCCTGAGACATATTTGGTCCTGTTCATAATTATCAAGAAGTTATATAACATTTTCTCTATTGCTATATACAGAACTGATTTTTTATTTTTCAGACTAATTTCAAACTTTGTAAATCTGATAGTAAATAATAATGACATATTTTACAAGGCAATAATAATCCGTCAGGTTTCATGTTTGTACTGTTATACAAAGTCATTTTTAACGATGTAAGATCTTATGTTAATGCAGAAATTACGTAAGTCGAATGTCGGCTATAATATTAGAATAAACACTTCATAATTTCATAAAGTGAAATGGGTTAACTGAACTGAAATTAACAAATGTTTATAACAAAAACAACATCATAAAAACAAATATTATTAACCATTATATTTATTTGTATCAAAAAAATAGTTAAGCTCTACTTTCACCAAGATTTTCTATTATCAGCTATACGATTAATATGGATTTTATTCAGATTTTTTCTCGAAAGTTATTTCCTGCTAAATCGCCTAAAAAGTTAATTTTATATTTAAATAGTTATTATCCGTCATTGAATTTAGAAAATATTTATATAATTTTTATTATTCCACTACAAATATTTATGGACAGACTTATCTCCAGCCATAGTGCCATCGTCTAAATTTCTTACGTAAATAAATATTTTTATATACATAAAAATCCCTTTATGAAAAAAGATTATTTTTTACACCCAAGCAAAATACTTTGTTAAATATATCCTTTTAGATTATAATCATTTTATTTGCGATAAAGGAAAAATTTAGTTATAATAATTGTAGATTTATAAAAATTTTGAAGTAACTTAATCAAAATTTTTATAAAATTTCTTAAAGTTATTATAATTTTATTTAAAAGGACAAATTTTTTGCCAAACAGAAACCTTAACTCATTTTAAATGTAACGCAATATTTATAAATAGCTTTTTTCAATCAATCTATATAGAAGCCGTAAAATTATAATAAAAAAAAAAGAAAAGAAATAAAAATGAAAATCTGAGAATTTTAAAATATTCTATCTTCTTGCATATTGGATAGAGTTGACGAAATATTTATAAATTTAAATAGGAAATTGCCTGTAAATAAGTAAATTATGTCGTTACATGCGGCATGGAATTTTTTTTTTCTTTTTTGAAAAAAAGTTTTAAATTCTTGGAATATTTATTTATAAAATTTATCATCTAATATTTTATTATTGCTAAAATTATTTTTATGAAATTATTACATTTTCTTCGAAAATATGCTGACGTATTAAAAATATGTTTGTCGATTAATATACATAATTTATTCAATTATTAGTGTTAACATAATTAATATAAATGAGTCAGAATATAGTTTGTTAATGTAATGTAAATTGATATACCATAAATTTAAAATATTTTTTAGAAAAGTTATTAGTAATGAGTAAGAAATTACATATCTAAAAATGTTTATCTTCAAGTTCTTTTAAAATTAAGATCTTAGTTTTCAGTCGAAAGTTTTATTATTAAAATTAATTATCAAAAATATGTTAATTCATAGTTGCTAATGTCATACTCGTAGTTGGCATATGATTTTTATTAGTTAATTTAATTCTTTTGCGTACAGAGTTAGAATCTGATTTTTGGTTTGGCAAATGAGAATACCAAGGGAAAAAAAAATTGCTAGCTATTTTCACCTTATTTTGTGCCGAAATTTTAGTAACATATCTGAAGTTCCCATTTAAAATTCACAAAAATTCAACGTTGGCAAAGGGTGTACACTCAACAAAATCGATTTGGCAGTCGACGTGATATACGAGACAGAAGATACGAGATTATGAATTACAAAAAAATGTTGACAACAATTTTTATATTTTTCTTATTTTCAATATACATAGCTAATTATTAAATTATCCAATACAATAAATTCACGGGAAATTAATATTATTTGTACAGGAAAACATACTCTAAAGAGGATAATTAAATTGGCCATGATTTTCATATTTTCATTTGAGTCGAATAATGAAGATAGCATGCCACATTATTAAACAGTACCAAAAAAAAACTCTTATGTTTAATTGAAATATTAATTTACAAAATTCAAATTTAATTAATAATTAATTTATACATTTTTATAGTATATTTAAAATAAATAATTAACTAACTTTGCAATATTCTACATGTAAAAAAATGTTCCCAATACAAATAAAAAAAACATTGAATTAAATTTTATTAAAATCGCATGTTAAATTTTGTTCCTATTTTAAAATTTTCGAAATTTTGACAATAATTTATAAATTAATAATTAATTTCATTAATTTTATATAAAATGTTGACCCATCCACATAAATATGCTCTCACCAAAAATGTTTATCCATACAAAATATGTATATAAAAATCATTAAAATAAAAATTATACATGAATTTACCAAGAATAGTAAAGATCCTTGATATAATATTCTTAAAACTATCATGATATCAAAAATTATTATATTAAATTGTCAAAACTCACGCAATATGTGTGAATAGTTAATACACACGCCATTAAAATAAAACAATATAAATTTTCATCTCTCAATATAATAAAAATTCGACAGATGTGCACTAAAATTCCAAAAAATTTCCTTTTTTTATTTAATGGATTTTACAAATCATGCTACATAAAAAAAATATCCTTAATATAAAATCTATAAAATCTTTGACTACTGATACGATAATTTCATAGTTTATTATATTGAGGTAAATATAATAATTTTATGATATTATTAAAACTGTCAAAATAATAACCAAACCCTTACTTAATGTTGTTAGATAATACTGATAATACTTACTTTGATAGACAGGTCCTACCAAATTTAATACAAAATATAAAGACATACTACAAGAAAATTGTGAATTGAATAAACAATTCATGTCCTCTCATCATTAATATTAGTGTCACATGAATGAAAAGCATTCGGATAGATTTGTAATTGAAATATTACTGTTTTATTATACTGCTGCTGCACGTGTATCGGGGAAAACGTTACGTTTGAAAAACGAATCGAAATTGTCACTTCGGTATCGCTGAAAACGTTTCATTAAAAACGTTTCGATTTCTAATCGAATCGAATGTATCATATAACTTGTTTTTTTAACGTTTTAATCGAAAATTTTAACGTTAACTAATTTGTTATAGTATGTATACTTTGTTATCATCGCTGTCTGTGCTATGTTGATTGATTTAACAAAAAAATATAAGTGAATTGGTAATACTTTCTTCATCTTCGCTGCTGCTACTAAAAAATAAATGCATGCTTGAAAGCATTGCTATTATAAAATAATTTAAAAATTTAATCGTTTTAAAACAAGGCCTTTAATTCCTTTTTTTAATACAACTTTTTCAAAATTAAATTTTTAAAAAATTAACAGCTGATTTATTATTTAAATGTGTCAAAATAGCAATAGTTGTGACATCGCAAATCAAGATTTCTTTAGTTATGATGGCAAAACTGTTTAACGTTTACGTTCGTCTTCCCCTATTAACCGTTTTCAAACAAACGTAAATTCAATTCGAAACGTTTTGAAAAACGTTACGTTTTCCCCGATACTGGCCCTGATTAAATAGTGCGAAAACTGTTAACAGCTTGTAGGACAGATTAAATTTACTTTATAAACGTGACATTGATAGTGAGTCATGTACAAATCATCAGATACATTGAATATTTTGCCATACATCATAAATGCATTTTCATGAAAAAAGGATATAGAAATTATGAATAGAATAAATTTAGTTTACTGATTCAATATTTATGCTAAGTTCACTTTAATAGAAATAATATTTATATATTTGTAAAAATTTATCCTTTAACTCCATTTTTTATGTTTCTAAATACATAAATACTGTTCTGTATACCTTTTTAATCATATTTTATGTTTCGAATGAGAAAAATATTATTTGTGAAAAATGCAATATATAAATCATCAATATTTTTTTTGTGTCATCTGTTCAATGCATAAAACTAAAAGTATAAATTTTGACATATGACCTAAATATATTTATTACACATATAACTATACTTTTTAGATGCGTAGTTGTTGTTTCATCATGATCCGGTATTTTCTATTTATTTGAAATATCTAAATTGTTCTACAAATATTTTTCCCGGTAACCCTAAAAAAATAATTGTTTTTTTGTCCTATATTTTTGTTTGATTTATACCAATTTTATCATCCTGTACTCAATAATCCATCCAAAACTATCTAGGATTAATTCAGAAAATTTTACTCTTATATAAAATTTATATAGTTTTTACCTGTGATATGTGGGTACTAAGCAATATTACGCATCTATACAAAACTTTAACAATATTATATAGAGGAGTGTTATACAATTACTCATTTGACTTGACAAAGTAAGTCAAAACAAACCTAACATTAGTCATCAAATATCAGATAAATCAATCAACTAAACTAAAAACCACCGGGAAAAAATTTATATATAATATTTATAGCTTACAGGTATAAATGAAAATGTGAACAAAAAAAATTTCTGTTTTATATATCCATTAGTTGATTATTCTAAAGAATATGGACATTGAAAACTATACACTTTTATGGTTAGATACGTGTAGTATTTATAAAATGACTAAGAGCGTTTTTTTTTTGTTTTTAACTATAAAGGTAAGTTTTAAGGTATATTAATAAAATGATAAATATATAGAGCCAGATGAATGAGTAATTTTCCAAACGATTAGATTAATTTCTATAGACTATGGATCCATATTCTTTTGATAATAGTGAGGTGTAAAAATGGAAATATTTAAATGACAGTATGCTGAATAGAATTAATTATTACATTAATAAATTTATTATTGAATATACAAAAATAACTGCAGGCATTGATACCTCCTATCAAGGAAATAGTCTTCACCAAGAACATTTCACATCATTATGAATGAAATTAATGTTACTAATGTACATGTAACAATTAAGATTAATTCAATATTAAAAATATTATTTTAAATATCAACTAATCTCCAAGTGACATCACGTAATTCATTACTTATAGAATGAATCATAATCGACGTTTCGCAGTGTTATTTATTATACTTACTGAACAAATAAGACCAAACCTAAAAGTTGTATTTAGCAAGTGTTTAATCGAATTATGAAGCTATACTTGGGTCTGTAAATGTTCGGACCGACTTTGTATTTAAAAATTAAGACGTCTTTTCATTTGGGATGTCAAAATATAAATAGCAAAAATATGAATTCGTCGTACCATGGCAAAAAAATTACACTTCTTTATAGTCCTAATTAAGTTTTAGGGTTTTAGTTTGTTGTTTGCTGAACATAGCTGGCAAACTAAGCTAGTAAACAAAGTTATTTAAGTTTTTTAGTGACCCAAAGCTATGTATTCTGTATAATTGCCTTCAATTTTCATATTCTAAAACTTTCAATGATTAGATTTTTGTTTGTTGAACTTTTTTTTTTTCATCACATAATTCATTTTATTTTAAGGATTGTTTATGTTTTTGTCGGTTATCCAAAAAAAAAAAAAAAATTATCGCAGATAAAATTTTGAATTGCACGCCCATCACAAAAACATAACAAAAAAATACAAAATCCAACCAAAAACATAAAGATATATTACACCCTTGAGAATTTCTGTCTGATAGCTAAAACAAAAAAAAAAAATCATGAATATTGCTTGGTCATTGACAACTGCGACTATTACAATTGAGACGATCTTTAAGGATAACCCATCTGTCAGCTATTTATTTATTTCCATTTACGTTAATTTCCCAATTTCTGTTTTGGTTTTGGTTTTCACATTTTTTTTTTTATTTTTATTATTATTTTTGTAAAAATCAAACGTCAAGAATTGAATTTTTCCCGAAGGATATTTAGATAATTTATTAGGGGTTCCTATTCAAAGTCATATAAATATATCGTGTAAATATATTTCGAAAATATTTGTGTTATATATATAAAGATATACGCGACCTTTTTTTCTGTTTTGAGGGATTTCTGAATCATATAACCTCAAAATGATTAGGTTGTGCTTCTGTTGTTGGTCGTTGGTTGTTGTTAGTCTTGTTGTTTTGTTGAATGATCGTCAAAAGAACTAAAAATTATTTTGTATGGCATTATAATGTCATATATATTTATTTATATATGACATACAAAAAAAAAAACAATCCCAAAGGATAAATCATATAAAGTAAGTGTCGTCGCTTAGATTGTTTGCTTAACATTTTTATTCTATGGATTTTGGTTGTAATTAAAATTTAACAAAATGAAATAAAAACCCTTGTTAGTCATTTTATGTTGTTTTTCTGGTAAATTCAAATAAAATATAGAAAATTTATAATGGAAAACCTTTAATTTTATTATTTTTATATATTAAACACACAACAAAATAATATAAAATTTTGAATTTTTGAAAACTCCCTGCTGTTCTAATGTTTTTAGTTTGATGTGTGATCATAAATCCTTTTATCAATGAAGGATATCAAATAGTGTAATCATACTAGCCATTTATAAAATATAATTTCCAGGAATTCGAAATATATATACTAATAATTTTTATGAATTTGTAAATAACATTATATATTTATATATTATTTAATTTTGTTTGACATGGCATGGCGTTAACCCTCCGCTGAGTTGATTGAGGGTAATAAAATAAATTTAATTTTTATTTTTACCCTCTAAATTTTTGGTGTGACGCATTCTTTACACAATTATGTTTATTAAGAATTTTGTTTGGTTTTGTAATTGATATTGTTTATATATTTTCAATTTTAAAGATATATTTTATAATTGGTATTATAATTTATGAACAAAATATGTTTTTTTTTATAATTTTTCGGATATACAGTGTTTAATAATATACTAATTAATGTCATGTTGATAACTATAATAATAATAAAGGAAAATTTATTGAAATTTGTAAAAAATATATTTTTATATGACATTGGTTGTAAATTATTAAATCTAATTATGATAACAAGACCAATTTGTATTATGAATAAAGTTATACAGCATTGTCAACAGTGACATATAACAATTATCCTAAAATTACTTTCTTGTTTACGTAATATTTCCACGGAAATAGGAATTGGAACCTGGATATAATTCGATATGGACTTAAGATTCATTCGAGTGTGATATCAATAACTATAGCTATTTTTCTGCGTGTAGTTACTTAATTTGCGGATAGGAAGGTGGCAACAGCATTTGTAATCGTGTTAAACAATTTGATAAATTACTGTATAGAAAGTAAGAAAAATATGGCCTTGGAATTTAGATATTTATTTTCAAAATTTGACTTATGACTATGAAGATCCTTGTAATCATTTAATGAATGACTGCCTATTAAGTATTGAGATAAATTCATTACAAATTCATCACGAATAATTAGAATAATTTAGAATGTCACAAAAATGTTAGGATAAATGTCTTCACAATATAAGAACCAAATTTGTTGTCCAATACAAAAATTCCTAGTTACAATAATTAGGAATTGTTGTATTGGACTTGACCATAAAAAATGAATTTCGCTAAAACTTCTTGGCCGTTACGAACAGAATTTCCTCATAAGCAAATTGATGAAATTTGAGATACATCAAAACTTATTCTTTAAGTCAATGCTAACAAAATAGTGTAATCATTTCATAACAACTGTACACGTGCCTACCCAGCTAAAGACCAGTTGCTTTATTCGGTTCATGCTAAAATTTCCGATTAATAATAGTAATTAATAACCTATAAATTAAATTTGGCACACATGACAGTTTCCTTATGTATTTTATGCCTCTAAAATTTGAAAGCAATATCAGTTAAATTAATTTAGACGACATTGAATTTTCCTATTTAAAATTATTTTAAATTTATTTTATTTATTTTTTCATTTTCAATTTATAAAATTTTTTATACTTAGTAATTAGATATTCATTAGATATTTAAATAATTTCATTAAAAAATTATTGCCTTCTATTGAATATCTAATTACTAAGTCGCGTGTATTTAATAAAAAGATAATATGATATTTTCACTAAATTTTCTTCTAAATTTCAAGTATATGTATACATAATTTGCAAATTAATTATTTATAAACATTTTCTATATTTTTATATAGCATGTTAAAAGGTAATTTTTTAGTAAACAATTTAAAAATTTTCAAATGTCTAATTGCGTATTTTTTTAAATTCCATTTAGCAAAAACAACAGAATTGTATGAAAACAATGATGATAACAACACATATGAAGAAAATTCACATAGGTTTTTTTTAACAAATAACTTTCATAAAATTTAATTACATATCATTTTTTAGTTTTGTATAATAATTTCTTGTGAAATTCTATTTTATTTGTTATTATATGTAAAATATGTTCATTTGTTCGGAAGTTTAAATGCAACATAATTTTTATGAATGCACACCACATTACAATAATGTAAATTGAAATAAATTATAAAGAATTTATCTAAAAAGCCGCCACTAACCATAAGAACCAGGAGGAGTAATGATTATTCACATAGACGGATGTCTTTTAATTATTTTCTTACATAAATTTTATGTAAATGAAAATGTAAATTTTTTTTTCATTTTGCTCTCTGAAAGTCAAAAAATTATTTCAAATCATATCCAACAACAAATGTAAATTACAATGGAATAAATTTAAATTGAAAAATGCAAAGTCACATGCAAAAATTACATTCTTTGAATTTGATAATTGTGTAGACGTGTATAACTAACTATACATTTGAGGTTCTTGAGTTACAGGATTGTCTGGATATTATTTTAATTGCAATTCAGGTTCTGTTTACAAATAAAGGAGATTTGTAATGAGAATTTTGTAATTTAGTTTTGTATGTTTATATAAAAATATAAAAAGTATTAAAAACGTATTGTTTTTTTGTTCACATAGGTCAGAATTTTTAGAAACTCTATTTATAGTTCAGAAATCAACGATTAGAGATTTGACCATAAATAATTTTACTTCAAATAATTTCATGACACTACGAGAAATTTGATGGAATTTTTATAATTTAATTTAATCATCATCGGTTTAGAAAACATTTAGTGAATAAGTTTTTAACCTATGAATTGGACTAACCAATTTGTAATTTTGAATTCAGTTTTGATATTATTAAGATATGATTATCTAATAGACAATTTTTGAAAATTGTATAAAGCTAAAAAATGAAAATGGATGAAAAGTAATCATGACTTTAATTTAAAACGTCATACTCCCCGAAATTATTATGATTACACTATTTGATTATTAAAACATTTATTAATTTTGATATATTTCAATGAAAATGCGTCATAAAGAAAATTAATGAAATAAATGAATTGAAAAAACATACCAAATGCGTTTTCATAAATAAATTTTGCAATTAAACACGCTCTCGAGTTTCTATAACGTTAACCAAAATGTAATTCAACTTTTTGTGTTTAAAAGTACAAATATATACAACAATAAAAAGAAAAGTCTTTATAATTTATTATATCTTTTTTTTATAGTACGAAGCTATATTATATGCAAAGTGTAAATTTGTTTACAGCTTTATATATTTATATTTTCCCCTGTAGTAACGGATATAAAATTTAAAACTCAAGAGTTCTTCTTTTTTTTTTTTTTTATTATTATTATTGGAAGTTTTCTTTATTTATCTCTTCCGATGGTAAAAAGAAAATAAATTTATATAAATTTTTCCAGATGTTACTTTGACTTTGAAAAGATGGAAACAAAAAAAAATCAAAACCATTTTCCATCCTCGGAAATGAAGAATTTGTTAAATTTTTTTTTATGAAGCTGTAGTACCAAGCTGGAAAAAAAATTTTGATGTGGAGGAGATTTGGTTTTTATAATATTGGTAACAGAAAGAAAAAAAAGTCATTGCGCCTTAAGGAAAATAAATCAAAATTTTTGTGTGATAAGAAAAACAAAACCGGAAAAACAAAAAAAAAAATCCAAAAAGTGAAAATGTAAATTGATAATTTTTTTTTTTTTGTTCTTCGTTTGTTGCCAAATTTTTGTATATATGCAATTGATGGCAACATTTTTATATGTATATACAACATAACATAAATTCGTTGTTTTTAAGTACGATGTATAACATAAGCATTACTCCACGCGCTTTATTAAACTTTAAAGGAAGTCCGGAATTTCCAAATTTCTGTACAACACATGATTTGTGTCAATTTTTTATTTTTATTTTTATTTTACTATACCTATAGCTGTAAAACATGATGATGATGAAAATTGATTTAAATTTTCTTTTTTGTATTGATTTGTTTAACATGGAATAAAAGGTCCAATCATTTTAACGATAAAATAATTTATTGGAAGCACTAAAACATCAAAAATATTCCAACAAAAAATTATTAAAATATTTTCAAAGAAATTCTGTAATAAGTCAAGTAACCTAAGGTCATTTGACCAGAACCAAAAGCAAATATCAAGAATACGAGGTCGAATATATCGAAAAAAAGGAATATTAATTGGATTGTGAATTCGATACTGCATATTGATGCAATGGCCGAAAAACAGGAAGCATTATCAATAGTAGATCTCTGCTGAGTATCAAACCGATTGAATCAGTATCGGAGCAATAAAGTTACAGTTCTATGCTCTGTATTTGTTAATTTTTGATATTGTTTGAAGAAAATGAGATGGTTTCCAATAACGCTTATTAATTTCTGTTACAAGAAAAATGCGATAACTCCAAATGAATGATCAGTGCTAGTTATAAGCTGCAAATGGACTGTATTACTATCACATTCATTTTCAAGGTGCTATTTTATTCAAATGAAAATTTAAGTTCTTGAATATTAAGTTGAATAATAAATATGTTAGATTAGGGTAACTCAAAGTGATCTAACTAGATTTTTTTAACTCAGATATCAACGATTTTATCAATCATATAATTGGACTCCTCATCCTTTTAGGAGTTGTGATTCCTTTCAACGTTTTATGATTATGTATAAATTAAATTTAAGTTTCCAAAATAATGATTCAATTTCGATCTAGCTCAATATATTTCGACCAAATCAATTTCGAATTATTTTAGTTTAAATATAAAAATATAATTTCTTTTTGAATTTTCCTCCTGAAAAATAAAAAAACTCAACACACATCAAATCAAATACACAAAATTGATAAAGCATAAGGAATTCTTTTATATTTTTAGAATTAAATTCAAAGTATAATGATATCAAAGTTTGTATTTATATAGATTCACGAATATTTTCATCCGCATCTTGTAAATCAATTTAATGCTCCACAAGGCATCCCCTTCCATTACAGATGGTTAAACATTTAAATATCTTCTATCTATATAATAAATATTTATGCAAAAAAAAAAAAAAAATTGTATGATAATTTTTTGATATTCAATAGAAATTTTTATTTTTTTTTATCATTATTTCTGTTGGCAATAAACGAAATTCAAATATTTATGCCAAAATACAAAATACCAAAAAAAAAAAATGAAAATTAACATTTTTTTTTTTATTTTAAATTTTTTTTATTGTACTTTATTATTTTTGTCGGAATCATTTTTCATGTAAACATAAAAATCTGTACGAAAAAAAAAAATTTCTTGTCTGCAATAATTGTAGTGTTAAAATGAAAAGTGTGGGAAGCACGTGTGGAAATATATTTAAGATCTTTTTCCTATATAAGATCTAATTAAAAAGTTTTCTTTTTTTTTATGTAAGAAAATTGCTGGTACATAATTATTGTTTATGTGTGTGTGTGTGTCTCTACATTCATATTTGTAATGTTTAAAACTTTTTTGGAACAAAAGATTGAACTTTAATTATATTCAGAACGGAAGGATAATATAATTTACAAGGATGTTGTAATAGGGATGTAATATAATTTTGTTCCAAATACAGAAATAAAATCAAAATAATTTTCATTCAAAGAAATTCGTTTTTCATATCGTATTTAAATAATTATAGAAAAATCTTTAATTATAAATTAATGTTTTAATACAACGAAACCAAGTATTTGCGTATGGGTAAAATAATCAGACGAAATATCTATTAGTAATTAGTAATATAGTATCTAATCTTTTATAATCCTCATCAATCTCAGGCACGCTACATCTTATAGTTAATCAAGAAAATGGGAACCTGAGAAAGAAACCGATTTTTTGTTCTGATGAAGAGAGAAATTGTTAGTATGTTATGTTAAAGGAAATATATATAACGAAATAAATTACCTTTTTATCCTTAAGCTTGATTTCTTGCTCTTTTTCACATGCTGAGAAATAATTTACTATACGCAATGGATTAAGGTCTGATGTTTCCATCACCGAAATTAATACATTAGAAACTTACTGCTTAATACAAGAAGTTAATTAAAATAAATAAATAAAATAAAAATTAATAATATTAAAATTATAGCAACAAAATATTAAAATTTGATTTAACAGGTTACCATTTACGTAGGGTTCAAGTTCTGAAAAAAAACGCTACTACTTCTTTATTTAGTCACCTGGTAATTCAAACCATTAGAAATTTAAATTAGTAAGATTGTTAAAACTAAAGTAGTTCCAAAACTATAAGTAAAATATAAAAATAAAAATATTCGCTAAAGAAGAACTGGAAAAGTGTACCAGCATACACTATAAAAATGAACAAATGATGTATTCGACGGCGTACCGCTCAGAAATAATCGATTTTCTTCATGTCTCTAACATCACCGTGGTATATGATGTTATGTATCTACGCAAATTTGGCTCCTTATTACATTCTGCCACTTTTTTTAGAACAAACCTCAACAATATTTTACGATATCTTATTTATTATAGTTTTTATCATAAATATCATACACCATTTTCACTTTTTTACTAAGGAACTGCTTCTTAGGTTTTGAAACTTGTTCGTTCTTTTATTGTTATCCAAATCTCGGTAAATATTTTATTGTTGCAGAGTTAGATGTTCAGTTATAGATTGTCCCATATTAAATTTTTTATAAATTTGTTAGTTTTGAAGAGCCAATATTGGAGATATGGGTCAATTTTATATGGAATTTAGTGTTCAAAATTGTTTATTTCTGAAACAATCGAAATCATCCAAGCGCATAACACGTGGATCTAAATATTACGAAAAACATGTTAATTCTCAATTGACCCAATTATATGTAGTTTTATTTTATATTGATATGGGTCAAGTAAGAATTTCATGGGTCAAAGAAGGATTTCATATACAAATATGATAGACGTGTATGGAAAAAACAATCTGTTTTAAAAAAAGTTAATATAAATTGTTAAGGACTTCCCCAGTCAAAATTATTATTGGTAACTTTTGAATTAGACAGTGTAAGTTTAAGTTAAAAGTAAACTGAACGTGAACTATTGTTTTCAGATCAATTTAATATCAATTTTACTCGAAACTGAGTTGATGTTGTTTAGTTTTTTTCAGATTCATCCGATGGTATGCTAAAAAAGTATTAATATAACACTACACATAATTCCAATTTGTATTATCTTACAATATGAATCCCAACTAATGCAATTTGACACGATATCCTCTCCTGATTTCAGTTCGACCTTAAACAGAGTTTCATCTTTGCATTTTCTTTTCATTTAATTTAAATAATATACAAAAAAAAATATTTTATGTTTTTTTTTTTTTTGTATTCACTTTTTTAATGGCTGCTGTAAATAAATTTATTCCCATAGAGCCAACACGTTAAGGCTAATATTCTTTTGGAAGAAAATCTTGAAATTTCAGTTTTTCTCTGCAATAAAGTAATTTAACAAAATTTTAAAACACAAAAGAGTTTATAAAATAATCTAATTTTATTGTACTTCAGTAAGAAAGTTTTCTTTAAAACAAACTACTTCAGTTGCCATTAAAAAGACTGCTCAAGCTTTACAAAAAAAAAAACTATTTATGTTTATACTCTTTTCAGTATACAAATTTGAAAAGGTTTTCAAAAGAAAATTCTATGAAATCCAAGCTAAATCTATTTTAAAATTAAAATATTATCAAAATTTGCTTAAGAAATTTTTAAACGTTTTTTTTTCTTTCTTGAATAAGTGAACTAAAAATATCTTTTGAAATCTCTAAATAGCTTTATTGATTCAATTTTATTAGATAATTATACCTGTAAGATCAATTAATTTAACGATGGTCTTTAATACAATTTTATAATGTTTTTTAATTGAATAAAGATTTTAATTTTTGAAATGGAGTTAATTTTATGAACTGCAGAATTTAGTCTTGATAAATGCAATCAATTAATTTTAATCAAAGATTATTTTAACAACGTTCTACTTTTAGAAAAATTATTTTATTTTTCAAACTTTATTAAGTATACTTTGCTTTACTATGTTATTATTCCGGCAACGGATATTCAGTAGATTTTTCATATAATTTGTATATTTTTTTTTAAGTATAATTGTATATTTTAAAATTGCCTTTTCATGTTTTTCGTATTTATCGTATTTTTCTATAAAATTAGAATTCGAAAATGAAATATGAAAAATAAACAAATCTGCGGGTATTAATTTTATAGGGGCCAGATTTTCATATAAAAAAACATATTTCTATAGTCACTACATAAAATGCACATTTTCAATACGTACTTCAATACATTTTTGTGTAGTATTTTCCATGTTTTTCTCAATTTCAAAACGATTAATCAAAATTATATTCCGCACTTGTTGCGATTTAAAACAAAATTGTTTGACTATTTGTAATTTTTTTTTAAAAAAAAAAACTATTTTCTCCTTTTCAGGAACTTCATTTTATACTAGTTTATATCAATAGCAAAACTACGTGAAACCAGACTGCGACGTGTTTGTATAAAATTTGTACAGACATTACCCAAAGTGCACTAAAAAAATGAAAAAAAAAAATTAAACATTATAAATCCGGACCCCAATTATGAGTGTTCCAATTATTTACTTGACCAATAAAATTTATATACTAATTATAGAAATCCTAAAAATATTAATATTAAAATGTAAAAAATTATTTAATTATTCAAAACATGAAAATCTATTGAAAACATAACCAAAATTCTGAATAACATTGAAAATTTTATATTAATTCTATATTCAGGGGTTACTGCAGTATGTATAACTAACTGGTAGTGGTTAATTGTTCTGACAGATAGAATAAATTTCCAAACAATTTAAACTTCTAATATTAATTTTTCATTCTATTCTGTATACTCAAGGCGTTATCGTGAGGGCAAACAAACTGAAAAACTACACAAAAATAATTTAAATTATCTTAAATTTAATATAATTTTAATATATTTCCTGATTATCTAAACTGTTTGACTTAATGGTTTTTATATACTTTACCACAACATAAAAGACTGAGTTATTATGAATTCGTCATTTGCCTTTTATATATTACACAGAGCATAATTTTTTATTTTTTTATTACCCATTAAAATTCCAAGTGCATTTTAGTATATAGAATCTAAAGAGTTTTTAAATCACGATCTAAACTCCATTTAACTTATATAAATTAATCAAATTACTTTATATCAAAACGCATTTAGATAAATTTAATTTATCAAAAGATAATACATATTTTTTTTTGTTGAGAAAATAAGAATCTACAAAATAAAAACATATCATAAAAATATTAAATATGTTGCTTTTTAACTGTCAACTCAATTCTTTAAATAAATAATTTTAAAATAAAATTTACCATTTTCATGGAAAGTATAAAATGAAAATAATATTTATAAATGAAATCCCATTTGGTATTTTTATTTTGTAGAAAACTCTAAATAATATTCACATAATTCATTTAATTTATTTAAAATGCATCTAGCTGACATTAAAATAAAAAGTTTTAGTCTCATTTCATTAGTAATTAAAATAATTAAAAGTTACTAAAAAAGTGTTAAAAGCACTGTCAAAGTAAAATATAAGTATGTTATGGTGAGCTTGTTTAAGAGTTTTATTTAGAAATAATTTAATTTATAATTTTCACATTTATAAATGATACATAAACTGCTAACCAAGGGGTACCACATAACTTATAGTTATATAAAAGTGGGATTTGTAATTAATATTTTCTTAAAAAACAAGGCTTCGTAAAAAAGCAACAAGTTTGTAAAATTTTAGATATTTTAAGATACCAAGATTATAAAATTTATATAATTCAGAATTTTATGATTCAAATCTTCAGAAGCATCAACCAAGTTGAGTGTCAAATATCATTGAAATAGGTGTAACAATTACTGTACTGTGTAGTATAATTTAACATATAAAATATAATTTGGAAATTTTAAATTGAACCAACTGAAGCTACCGGAAAAACCAACTACTTCTGGAACTTCTGAGCCAAATTTAATGCAAATTAAATAATAACTACTACATTTTTAGAGTTTAGAGACCTCATAAAATTTAAATAACTGAATCCATGTGGCTTGGTTACATTAAAATCGTACAACTAATGTAACTAATGGCAAAATTGTTATTATTTTAAAATATTCTCAAAAATTGTAGTTTCATAATTTTGACACAAATTTAATAGAAATATTTTTATTTTCATGTTTATGTAGCACCAAAATTTGTATAACATTATAATGACATTTAAATCACTTTCAAGTATAAAAAATTTTGCTTTTAAAACTAATTTACAATTAAAGATACATCTAAAGTTATATGTATATTTATATCTCAAAGTATGTACAGCAAATCCTATTTATAATTATTATAATAAAACATTTTTCTTTTAAATAAAAAAAAAACACAAAATAAATAGCTATACATATTTCATATTTGCATATTATTCATTAAAAGCATACATTTTCTTAATGAGCTTATTAGAGCTTGAAGTGCATGCAAGAGTTTAACTTGGAATTTACTTTTGAATTTTAATTTTTAATATATATATTTTTTTTTTTTTAGCTTTTAAACAAAGAATTTCTTTTGAGCAGTGTCAACATTAAATATGATTTTTTATGTTAATTGTAAATTCGTATTTGAATAAAGATTTTGTAAACCGTATAATATTTTTACATTACTTTAATATAACGTATTATAGTTAAAATAAATAGTGGCTTTAAGATAAAATAAATGAATATTCTTAACTAGGGGAGAAGTGTAGTTAATAATTCGTCGTTATGTTCGACATTGATTTTTTACTTTTATTACAAACCGTGAAGAAATCATACAGGAATTCAACATAAATCGTTAATTGAGCTCACTAAAGTTACTGATCCCATTTTCGTCAAGCACCAACTGCAGAAAACTACAGAAAACTAATGTCTGATAGAAGCTACTCTGAGATATTGCTATGACCAAATGCCACTACCTATATATCTGTATACGTTTGCGTGAATTTATGTTTTAATAAATTTCTTAAATTAAAGAAAAATCAAATCAAATTTAACCAAAAGAAAAATCAAATCAATAAATTTAACCAAAATCTTTTTTTTTAAGTTTCAAGTTTCAATCATTTTTTTTTTTTAAAGTTTCAAGTCCGTCGCAACATTCATAGTTATTTCCATACCAAATAACTGCTCGTAAAATAAAAATATTTAATATTTTTTTCAACTTTATGATTTTATTATAAGATCATCAAATTTAAAGGATACACGATGGACAATAAATTTAATTCGAATAAAATTTTTATCATTCAACTTGCATGCAATCATGCAAACTATCTTTTCTTTGAATCTATCTATTCAAAAATAATATTTTTTTATTTGACTTCTTTGAAAAAAAAAATAACAAAATTTAATTTTTTCAAACTAAAATGAAAATTCATAAATATATTTTGTAAATAAATATTTTTTCGTATAAACATTTTTTTTTTTATGATACAATATTTTTAACTTTTAACTTTAACTCAACATATCACAAATATTAAAATGTTTATCTTATGATGATATAAAGGAAACTTATTATAGATGCAAATAAAGTCAATATAAAATTTGTTAGGAAATATTCTATAAGCAATTTGAAAAAGTGGTTTTTTTTTTGTATCTATATGTAAAAATTGTCGTCAAGGATAAAAAAGTATATCAATAAAATTAAATTTTTTTTTATTGAAATGTTAGTATTATGTCAATTTCATGGTATTTGTTATTTTTCATACTGCCAGAGCATAAAATAATAAAAAAACAAAAATTGAGAAAACATGGTGTTTCAATCTGTAGTCTGTAATTCATATGACAGCATATCTATGAACTGTTATCTGCCTTAGTACTTAGTAGCTTACCAAGAATATTATTACCAATAATAATATTAATTATATTTACATCAACTACGATCGTTTAGTTAACACTCTAAAAAAATTATTTTAGCCTCGGCAGTTCAGTGTAACATGTACAATTCTACCAGCACTTTACAACTTTACGTGATTCAATTACATTATTTTAAAATTAAAGAGGGTATCCATATAATGAAAAATGGTTCCTAGTTCTTCATAACAAAAAATTGATAATTCAATAAAAATTTAAAAATATTTATACTTTTTGTAAGGCCGCTTTTCAATGCTATTTTAAAATTTGGAATAAGTAAAATTAGTTAAAATTTAAATTTAGTTGGTTTGCATAAGAAAAATATATTTCAGCTTAAATTAAACTTTACCTACAGAAAGTTCTGAAGTAATTAACATTACTTGTAACAAAGGACATACTTAAAAAGAAAAACTAGAAAAATTATTTCATTAACCAGGAATGGAAACTATGTAAAAATCATTTCATTTTGATTTATACTTTTATAAAATTAATTATATTTTCATAAACCTGGATTTTGTTTCGTTTCTTGTTCCATATTTCTGGAAAAACCAAGTTTCTGATAAATTTTGGAGGTTTTCTTGAATAAATTTTTATATACTTCATCGTCAAATTATTAGCTAAATAGGAAATTAAGTCTCAATTTTAATAATGAAATTTTATTCATAAATCTTCACAACAATTAAAATAATAAAAATTAAAATTATATTTTGAACGTATTTGATAAATTAAAAGTTTTATATGTTCGGCGTTCAGGAAATTTTTACAAATTGTGCAAATATATAAAATATTTTTCCAATATTAAATTCAGTGTAACCTAAGTTTAAAGCCGTATGGAAAAATCGACCCTCAGAAACGTACTAAAAATATAAACCAAATGAATAAAAATTATAAAGTTTAAATGATTTTAAGTTGTTAGTAGCGGATGCACAAAATACACTTATTTGATATCAAATAAGTACTCACTTTTATGGATCATTATATCAATTTTTCAAAATATTTTTTTCAACTTTAGTGCATCAAATTGTATTTCTTCGTAAAATTTTCTTCTACAGACACCCAGTATATCATTTTTAAAAATATAAATTATTCTTGTGCAAATTTTCAAGTATCTTTATGATCACATATATTACAACAAAGATTGGTAAAGCAAAGTTAGAAATGCAAATAAGTATTTTTCATGATGGATCCATACACAAATACGAATCCTTCACTAAAACCTAAAAATATTAATATTATATATTTATATATTGATTTTCAATCAAAATTTGTTAACTCTTGATTTTATTATACATAATTTCCACAAATAAAATTAATTATATAGAAGAACTGGCTTCTCCCGATTGCGTGGATTTTATGGATAGCAAAAATAATCAGACAAATCAAATGTGATAAGAAAATTTATGTTTGGAATTTGTATTTATTTTTATTAAACGTAATAATTCTTTACGAAAATAACTAATAAGTATTGATAAAGTAAATTAATCCTTACATGACACACAGCGAAAAATATATATCAAGAGTTATGTCACAAAATGACTCTCCAGAGTTTTAAACTATCCAAATTATCCTCTGTTTCAGGGAGAAGGACTTTATGTGTTTCTATTCTAAGAAAATTAGATATTGATAATAACTTCTTTAATGACATTTTCGTAAAATTTAATTAATTATAAACTTTAATATAACGAGTAATTATTTAACGAAGGTTGTTTGAAAATTTTAGAGCGAAAAATAGAAGAATGAATTTTGTGGTCTAAAAATTACTTTATATTTTACTGTAGTCTCCTCACACTTAGTCCAACGCTAACATTTCTATTACATGTTTATATAATAACCATTTACATACAACATCAATTACTTCTTGATTGGAAGAAAAAGGCTTTACAGAGTTGATTTCAAAATAGATGGTCCATGTGAGCCAAGTCTAGTAACTAAAGTAATTGAAATTTATTCGTACTTTATTTGTTTTTTCCATGATAAAAAGACTTTTGTGGGCTGCAGCCCCAACCGTTTTTCCCTTCTTTGGTAGACTTAAACTATTGTTTTGATTGTTGTTCTGTTTCCGATTTGTAATGGTGGATTCTACTTTCATCTATATTCAAATTAATAACAACAGCAAGTCTTAGGGCTGATCAAATATTAAAAGAGATATAATTGTTAGAAACTGAATTTTCCGGTGTAGCTTTTAAAAGTTTTCAAACAGCCCTCGTAAAGCTAATAATTAATTAAATTTTCTCAACTATTTAAGAATTTAAAAGTAACTCCATTTCCCTATTTAATGTTTAACAAATTCTCAAGATATCTCTAGAATTTTATGTTTAAACACCAATTTGTTGTTTTCATAAAAAAAAATGGTATGTTTTTGTTGTAAACAACATTACAAAATTAGGATTTACGAAAGAATTTTTATTATTTACATGGAAGCAACAGGAAAAATTTCATGATATTTTTAATTTTTATGTCCTTCTGACAATTTTTATCGATGATAAGCAAAAAAATTTCTTTTACATATCATATGAAGTGACTCTATAAATCAGAATTATTTCCTGTAAGTTTATTTTATTTATCTTCAATTTTTCCTTTTACCTCTGATGCCACTTTTAACATTGAAAATATTTAATGGTTTTCTTCTTCTTTTTTTTTCTTGTTGGTTGATTGTGTATAGAATATGAAAATGAATAACAATGTAAAAAGATTGAAATTGAAGGTAGTCGATCTTTTCTAGCATAAAAATTTATTTTGTGGAAAATTTCTTGTCACGGCGCATAAAATTTTCCTTTTTTTTTTTTGATTCATTCGAAATTTGAATGAAAAAGAAAATGTCTTTTATGCTTAAAAATATTAAAGACAAAAAAAAAATTGTATATTTTTATTTAAAAAAAAAATTAGATTTTATGTTTTGGTCATATTAAAAGAAAATCTTAACAAGAATTTTTTTTTTTTTGTAAAATAATTGTCTACAAGAAAATACTTTAAAGATTGAATAATTTTAATTTAAATGCTTTCACTTTAAAAAAAAATAATATAATTTATTTTATGTTTATTGATTCATATTTACTAATATACTAATTTAAATGTCATTTCGTAGACAGAAATTATCCTTACAAAATAATTTATGTTTTATGTAAATTTTGTTTTTTCTATTATTTTTTTTCTTTTACTTTATTGAATATCCTTGAATTTTAAGTTACTGCACAGCGCGCATAGCATTGTATTTTAACATATCACAATATTTAGTAGAAGATACGATTTTCTATTATGCTGTATGTAAAAGAAAATATAATCAATTATTATACACTAGAAAGAAAAATTATAATAAAATTTAAATAAATAAAAGAATTTTCTTTTTCATTTTGTTTTGATAGAATAATTTTTAACAAGCTAAAAATTTGGTAGAATATATTTTATGTAACGTATTTTAATTTGTAAGCAGAGATTTTGTTATAAATAAAATGAATAAATGTTAATTTAGTGTACAAATTATTTTTATTATGATATTAAGGTCAATTTTTTTGGAAATTTGTTTTGATGACCTTATTTTTTCGATATATTTAAATATATTGTATACAACCCACTTGGGAACACTCAATAATAAAGAGGTTTCGTGTTATTTTATTGCTTTTTGGAATTACTAATTTTATATGAATTTCGAATCGTAAGTTTTTTTATATAGTACCGAAACTAATTACATTTAGTTAATGATTTTTAATTAGTGAGACATTTGTTGTTTAGTAAATGGTTGCAAACGTTAAAAATCACAATAATGTAATTCTTTTTTCTTACTGGTATCATTTTTAAATCAAACGAAACTTAGCGGACTTCGATTTTTCAGACAGGTATTAAAATGTAATATATTAATACCTAATGTAATATATTTAAATACTTATGAAATATACCGAATATTTTACACTCTGTTACATATTAGTAAGCATATTAATATTAAATTATATAAAATTAATTAATAATTAAAAAAATTGTTATTTTAAATCCCATAATATTTAAATGAAATTAATTGTTATTATATCTGGCACCAGATGAAATAAAGCTATTTTAGAGAAGTCATCTATCAAGCAATTCAGAATACTTTGATTACAAAAAGAAGTTGTATGTCTATTAGAATAAGCTACTAAAGAATTCAATATAATTGCATATTTCTGAGCGATAGATGTTAAATTTTCTTCCAAACGATTTGCTTTTAATTATTGACAAAATGTCTTTACGATTACTAACTTTTTTTTACAATTAATATGACAATTTAAGATCTAAAAATTTTCGATAATGTTAGCTGTTGAAGCTGAATCTAAAAAGTTATATTAAATTCAATGATCATGTAACCAAGCCTTCTGAAATATGTTTTTGAAATCATTAAATCGTAAGAATGATTGAAATTTTGTATTTTATAAAATTATTCATGAATTAAAAGTCAACATTTTATATCAAAAACTTGGACGAACAAATTATTAATCCTAGTGTTTTTTTGTATCTGTTAAAACTTCCCAAAATATAAACGGAAAAACAATCAACAAAAACTAAATTCAAATTGAATTATTTCGTAACTGGTACTACCATTTCATTTTCATTATTATTTTTTATTATAGTTAAACTATATATGCAAACTCCAAAATAATGAAGAAAAAAAAATTAATATTTGTTATAACATGGTTTAGTTTTCTTTAGTCTATCAACAAGAAAAGTTGGTTACTTTTATTTCTCATACTATTCCAAAAAAAACAAAAAACAAAATTACCAACATTAAAAAAAGCAGGTGTTAAAATAATTTATAAAAGTGCAAAAAGTAATATAGTTTTTCATTTTTTTTTTTCAAAATACAATAATATAAAACAATTTAATATATTTTAAAATTGTTGAAAAAGGACGAAAAAAACAAATTTAGAAGTAAACTAAAAAAAATATTACTGACCTACAAATTTATTAGTGTTGTGTTCAATTGGACAATTTGAAAATTGCCAAACCAACCTTCTCTATTATTTTGTTATGGTTGCACACAAGTTGATTTTGGTGCCCACCTTACAAATAAAACAAATATTGCAGCATAGTTGCAATCGTTAACAAAAATAATACTATAAAAAAATACAAGAATTCATTCTACTCTACTATAACATAACGAAAAAAAATAATCGATTTTGAACAAAAAAAAGAACGTATTACCAGATAGGAAGTACGAATATTGAACACCTGTCTTTTTTCTACCTTAACAACAATTGTGCAGTTCAAAACGTAAAAAAAATAACAAACCAAAAATTTTCAAATAGACTCTATAGTTTAAGTTTTGTACATTTAACTTGATTATTATTATTACTTTTACAGTACCACGAAGCGTAGTACGTTTTATTACAGTTTTTTGTGTTTAAATTAACAAACAATTTTGATTTTATAATATACTCTCTGTTCGTATTTATTTACACTACGTAATTTTTGTGTTTTTATGCCATCCGCATTTCCTGTCAAAATGTTTCAACAAGCCGAATTGGACAATTATAAATTACAAGTTGAACTGTTACAGAAAAAACTTGAAAGAAGGTAAATTTTTTAATTTATAATTAATTTTAAAATAAATTTTTCATTTAACGTAATTAAATTTATACAATTTTGTATTATGGTTGAAAATAGAAATCTCCTTTTACTTGTCAATATTGATAGTTACTCCTTACTCGTACATAAAACTACTTTGTTAAAATAATCCTTACTCCTTTTGGAGCCAAAGAAAATTGTACAAATTATTTTTATATTTGAAATAATATTTTATTACATATAGTTTTCATGTTGTATTTTATTATGTCTAGGACGATAGTGTATTAAATTAAAACTTATTTGATAATGGTTTATTTTACTTATACATCCTTTATTTATTTTTGGAAATTTTTATTTTAGTGAAGAGCAACGTCAGCAAATGGAAGATAAATTTGAAAAAATTCAAAAGAAACGAAATGAACAGTGAGTATACATTAAATTGAAAAATTTGTTCTTAAATAATAATAAATAAAATTACTATATCAAATAAAAATTCTTTAACAATTTTTGTATTTTATTTTGACAGTGAAAAATCGATGAAAACAAAGAGTCGAATAAAATTTGAAAATTTTCTAGAAGATCAACGTGAACGTAATGAACGTAATAAAACAATTGTTAAAATGTTGGAAAATATTGATCAACAAGCGTCAACATTAGCAACAAGAACTGAACGTTTAAAAATTATGAAAGTAAGAAAACCTTTAAGAATAAATAAATAATAATAAAATGTTAAATATATTTCTAAAATAGAATTATATTTTGTCCATAGCTACAATATGAATTATATTTTGCAAAATTATTACAATCACATGCAATGCGTTCATTACAAAATAGTCCAAGATATTCAATATTACCAGTTAATCAAATCCATCAGCCTCAACAATCTGTTGTTTATCCAACAATGCCAATTCAAACAGCTGGTGTTACAACAATTCCAATAAATCCAACAATACAATCTACAAATATTTATCAAAATCCAGATAATTATGGACAACAAAGAATACCAACAATGACAGTTGGTGGTTGTGGTGTTAATTTAATGGGAAATTCAAATTCACAACAAATGACACCAATTCCAATTAATTATTTACAACATTCTGGAAATGATATAATTTATCGTTATCCAAATCAAATGGATTATTATAATAGTGGTGGTGGACAACAATTATTACTTAATCCAAATATTTTAAATCAAATACCAACACCAATTCCAATTGGACAAACACAATTAGGATTACCAATTAGAAATACTAGTACAATTCCATTGATGTCACCATCTGATTTTCATGATTCATTAAATAATCCAATTTTAGCATTACAACATAATAATAATAATAATAATTATCCAAATCAAATTCATAATCAAACACAATCAAGGAAACCAAATAAATATTCTAGTAAAAATGATATATTTGATGGACGAAATACTAATGATAGAGACGAATTAGAAAATATTGAAGATTGTAAATTTTATGATCAAAATACACCAATGACTGATAGAGATCAATTGAAATTAAATCAATTTAGAAAATTACAAGAAAATTTCAAAACAAATGAAAAACCTTCAGTACACCAACAGCAATCTAAAAATAAAAATCAATTTGATTTTGGTAAAGCACAATGTGACAGTGATATAGATGATGATGATGATAACGATGAACCATATAAAAATAATCCAGATATATTTTATCGAAAAGATCCAATTTCAGCAGAAAAATCCACAGATAAATTGTCAGCTGTAAATAAAACCGATAATAATTCAAATACGATATCAAATTCTCCTGGTAACTTAGTCTTAACTAATGGCAATGCAATGGCAGATGTTAATGTAAAACCAATTGAAAAATTACAATCTATGAATCTTCCAATCCACATCATGGATGGACCTAAACAGAAATTAAATGAAAATGATTTGAATTCATCAGAATTACTACCACAACTACGTCAATATCAATCATTTGATAAAGGACGAAGTATTTCATCACAACTAGAGAAAAATAAATCGCCAATAATTTGGAATGGTCGAAATAATCCTAAATTATTATCACAACCGGAACAATTTGCTAGAAAGGAAAAAATATCAATTGAAAATATAGAAAATGCTATTTATGGTGAACTTATTAATCCAGAAAAACAAATACAGAAAAATTATATACCAATCGAACCAGTGAAGAATCAAATGCGTCCAGAACCGTTGAATTTCAAAGAAATTATTGAACGTGAAAATTATCAAATGGAAAAAACTGATTTGAATAGCGAAAAGGCTGAACCAATTGATAATTCGATATCATCAAATAAGTTACCATTGACTTCTCCAAAACATCAAGAAATATCAAATCAAAGCTTAAATAAAACCGAAAATAATAAAGAAGGAAATTTGCATAATGAACCAATAAGTATGCCACAAAACCAACCAAATATTTACAATAAAAATATAAACGCAGCAGAAATTTTACAAAATCAACCAAATATATTGAACGAAATTCCAAATACTATCCAAAATGAACAAAATATTTCCAGCAATTCTCCTATCATGAAACAAAATGTTTCAGACGAATATGGTCAAAATTACACTAATCAATATTTATCAGAACCTTTGACTAATATCCAAAACTCAAACCTAACTACGAATGATTCTACCTATGATAATTATAACAATTATCAACAGGAACCAGAATCAACTGCTGAATATCCACAAACAGAGACTATTGTCCAAAATTACGAAACCGAATTAACACCGGCAATTGGCCAACCAGTCGATGTACAGGAAAATCTTGAACCAACTGTAAATACTACAGTTCAAAATCAAGATGGATATGAAAATCAGCAATACGATCCAAATTATCAATACCAAGCAGATCAAAATTATCCGCAACAAGAGTATACAGAAGAAAATCAACAACAAAATCCAGATGTATATCCAGAAAATTATATACAAAATGATAATACAGAATATCAAAATTATCCTAATCAAGAATATCAAGGTGCATATGATCCAAACACTTATGATTATAATTATGAACAACAACAAAATTATCAAGATCCGAATCAGCAGCCATATTTAACACAAGAATATGATCAAAATTATCAACCACCACAAGTTGGAGGCGAAAACTATGAAAACTATGATCAACAACAAACTAATGAAATAATGGAACCAACAGAAAATATTTCAAGTACAGACAATTATATACAACCAACTGAACCATTATTAGATCAAAATCCTATTGTAGAAAATCCTGAAATTAATCAGCCATTACAATCGTCAGCAACCAATTTAAATGAAATACAAAATCCAGAAAATATTAGTGATTCAAGCCCGGTACCACAACCACCACCACCAGTGAAAGTTAGTGTTAAACCAATTTTATCGAAAGACAAATCTGTCGATTTGGAAAGTAAAAAAAAGAAAAAAGTGAATTTTATGGATTCAAGTGAAACAGATTCTAGTTCTTCAGCACCAAAACAAGAAATTTTACCATCAAATAATGATGAAAGTGATTTTGATTTTTCGTCAACAAATTAAAATTCATAAAAATTTATTTTGTCTATGCACAGGCAATATATAGACTAAGAGCTAACAATGAATTTACTTTGGTTATAACAAATAGTAGACATATACCCTTGTGAGTCCATTAAATATATAATTAATTAAGTCTGGCAACCCTGCTACCTTGCATATCGAAAACTCTGGCAATAAAAAAAAATTAATCGATATTTCAAAGGATTTTAATTATGTACATCAACTAATTATACATAATTTTAATACGATATTAAATACATGTGGAAGAAACATCATTTTCAAAACCGTATTAAAAAAGGGACACTATAATGGTGTAAAATACAAATAAGGATCCTAGTAGATCCTAAGATCCTAGTTTATATTGAATGTTAAATGGTTTATCATAATGTTTATCGATTTTACTAATGATTAACATATAACTATCAAATAATAACTCTGAAATTTGATTTTTACAAAACGCAACGTCGCATATAATTACCAGACCATCTTTTCTCTGTTTAGTGAATTCTACCTAGTTATATTTTTATGACTGCTATATAATCAAAGTAAATAAATTTTTGGCTCTCTGGTTAATACAATTGAACACAAAAAAAATTATATTTTTTGATTAAAATTTTTATTTTTTGGAAAACCTTCCTGGTAAAATTACAAAATGTTTAAAATAATATATAAAATTTATTGTATTTAAAATTGTTAAAATAAAAAATATAACCATTAAATTCCATGACACTAAAAGTGTACGACTAATAATTTTTCACAAATATTTTATATTACCAAGGATTTAGTACAAAACGTAGAAAATCTTTAACCTCTTTTAAATTAGTTATAAAGTAGTTTTTCCTGGCAACAGGGAATATTTTCTTTCAAATTGGATTTTAGCCAACAAAAAAAAAAAAAAAAATTTAAAGGATATTATATTGAGCAAATTATACTTAAATATTTTTTTCTCTTCCTGAAATTTATTAATTTCAGTAGCATACTATAATTTAACAAATATAATTTTTTTTTTATCACGAAATGAACAGAAACTAAGGCTATTAGTAGATTTTTGCGGACATAAATTTTTTTTTATACTGTCTTGTACCAAATTAAAAATAGATTCATGTAGTTGCATAAATAAAATGATATCCTTTTTAATTTGCAGCAGTATTTTATTTTTATTTTTTTAATCGATTCGAAAAATTACTACCAAAATTAAAAGCTTTTCGTGGACAATTGTCACATTTTATATGTTAAATAAAATAAATTATTTATTTATTAATTCCAGAGTTGGGTTGAAATGGAAACTATATAATTATTACAGACAAAACACTACTGTAGCTAAATAATAAAAAATGTATTTTATTTGAAGAGTTTTTTTTATTTTTCTTGATATAAATCTTTAAAATTAAATTATAATGAGGTCATAACATAAACCCGGATAATTTAAACTGGGCTGTAAAAAATTTAAAGAATATTAGTACTATATACAATTTCTATGAGTCTGTATTCTAATTGCTACTTAACACCTCATTCGCTAAACTTTTTTTCCAAGAGATTCATAATGTTCAAGTGTCTCAGAGTGACTTCAACAAAAACATATAAAAGATTTTTATGTGCAGTCATAAAAGTATTGAAAATTAGGAGACATTTTGTACTAACACATTGCAGTTAAGTGGTCAACATACCGGAATGAGATATGTAATCTGTTTTAATAAAAAAAAGTGCAATAAACGCCAAAATACAAAATTTTAGTTGAAAGCATAATTATAACTCTAACTATCTTATTCATCGATTCTCTAACAATTTATATAGTCATATATCAAGTGAAATTTCAATAGAAAATCTATCAATAAGCATAAAAGTCATAAATGCCAAAATTTTATTTAGTCAAAATTTTGCTTAGTATATATATGAATTTTTTGGATTATGTAACGTATTTGATAACTAAATTTCTTATCAGGATGAAACATAAAGTTTAACTAGAAAGGAATTTGTAAGCCAAAGATAAAGATAATCCCAATCTACAACCAGAAAAGAAGTTCAAAATTTATGGACACAGATAAAAAATTATAAAAAGTTAATCATTCCAGACAATCAAAATGGAGTAAAGCCCCCTTTTCTTAGGACGACAGTTCTTAGGACGGCGACAGTAAATTTCCGTACGCCTTCGTCGAATGACGTTAAACTTATAATATGTGAATATTCTATTAATTACGAAATTCTGTCTTTAATCGCAGTGCTCTCTCTATACGTACCCACCCAATAATGTATCAATATTTTTTTTTAAAATATTTCCTGGTTTTTCATTTTGTAGTTCATTTTGAACAATGATTTTCTTTTATTCATTATTGTTTCTATACTGTTAGTCATTCAGTGACGCTACACTTCATATAATAAAATGTAGTAGTAGACAAGAAGAGAGTCGACTCGACACATAAAAAATAATATTAGTTTACATATCGTATTTTAAATGGCACAACACTATTAATATTATTGTTAAAATGAAATAATTTTAAGTATTTCAAGTAAAGTTATTAAAAAAATTATTAAAATTTCAAATAGTAGTTAGCTCTGTCTGTCATTTAATATAAATATATCTTTTTTTTTAAAAAAAAAAATTATTAATAAAGAGTTAACAGAGTTAAAATTATGTCTCCAAATACATTAAACATGAATCGTGATAATAAAAAGAAACCACATCATAACTACAAATATACTTGATAAAATTTATTATCCTTATAAATTTACTATAATAAAAGAATACAACAAAAAAAAAAATATTTTTATTAATTCTCTAGATATTTTATATATTTAATAAATTATTTTATGTAGTAATTATTTTGGGTTTTTGAGTGAAAGCATAAAAAATTTTTGAATTACGTGATGATTATTTTAATTTGGGATTTATATTTATATTAAAAAAAAAAATAATTCTTATTGCAATTTTACTTCTGAAAAATTAATATAGATATATTTTATGTCAAGGATTAAATTATGTGATAAAATACAATTCAAAGATTTTAGTATAATTGTATAAATAAAAAAAAAATATTTTAAAAAACAATAAATTCCACAAAATTTTACTTATATAGTTATATAAACATTTTCCACTCAAATTCAATGAAATTGCATTTTTCCTATTCAATTTATTGGTTTAAATTTTTTAAATTATGTTGCTGTATTTTTCAATTTATTTAAAATAAATAATTAATTTTATTTAACCATTTCTTATATGAATTTTATAAATACATATAAAAATCTTAAAAATATATTTTTTGTTATTTACCATAGTAAATAGTAATCTTAAAATCATTTAAGCAAAACTTTTTGGTACAAGACAATGAAAAATTTGATTATCAATTGGTCGGTATTTGCATTTACAATTATCCCGAAAGTAATTTATTTATTACAAAATTCAATAGTTTTGATCCTTACTTTGCAGGTTTCGTTCATTAGATTCTAGGTTGTTAAAATATGTTTAATGATGTATAAGATTAATTTTAACTTTGTTCTAGATTTTATAGACTATACCAAAAAACGTATATATATAATATAAAAACTGAAAATATCGACATTCAAAAATCTCATAAATATAAAATCGCTACACAGAGTCAGTGGCGATCTGTCTAAAGAAACAGTATAAACTCTGCTGCCCACAGCCACAGAATATTTGTAATTCTAATAATAATAAACATTATAAAAAAAATATTGAGAATGGAAATTCTCGATATTTGCTTTCTAAGTAAAAATATTTCTGCTGATTTTCATATATAATGTATATGTAATTACCAATATTGTAAAATATAAATCTGATTTATGTATAAGAAAAAAAAATAGTATGAGAGTTCAAGGAAGTTTGTATCAGGAGAAGCAAAAATATATATTTTTATTGTTATTAATAAATTTTGTTCTAAAACTAGAAGAATCGACTTAATATATAAATGAAAAGAAAATTTATTTTTCATTATAATTTCTGCTTGCCCATTGTAAAAAATTATAGTTCGCCACTGTACAGAGTAGGTCAATTATAAAGTAAAACTTTTATAAAATACTAAAATTTAAAGAAATATTTATGAATTTAATATATTTTGATTGATAGCTGACGTTTATTCAAAAAAATTTAGTAAACCAAAATAACCTAAAAGAAAAAAGGCAATTTTTTTTAACTTAACTCCACATTTAAGGATTTTTGATTGTACTATATATTAGATACTATATACAAGAAGATAAAACTGAATATTTTATTGTCAACCATTGATAATACTGAGAAAACATTTACATTATATTTCAGCATAAAAAAAAAACCATCAACGTACCACCATCAATATTAAAGAACATAAATTTTCCAATAAAATCAATATCATATAATGACAATAATAAAACCGTATATAGAATTTATAAACTAAATCGGTTTTTTTTTCTGTCTTTTATTGAAAAGAAACATATTTTATTTAATGTTTTTTTTTCTAACATCCCAACATATTCTTCCTTATACTCTATTCGATACTGTTGTTATCATTTACACCGCCGCCATGTAATATAAAAATGGAATTTGTTTGGTAAAAATATTTTATATATTATTATTATTGTATTGATCACGTTTCAAAATAAAATTTTATTGTATAATATCCTTCCGTGTTAAAATTGCACTCTTTTGTATCTAGGTTATCGATACTATAATCTCTGATTTAACAAAATGGAACAAATATTATGATTTTTCTTTTTTATCTGTTTTTTTTTTGTCTATGTACTTATTATTTTGGTATGTATCATTTTTTATTCAGAAAACAATAATGTAATTTCAAGGTGAAATTTATATATAAAGGAAAAAGGATCATAGAATATTTTATATATAATTTGTAAATAAGTATTATTATGATGATTAAAGTCTTAAATTCACTTATAATTTCAGAAATATAATAATAATACAAAAAAAAACCTGCTAATTCTGGGGAACAGATAACTCGTAGTTAGGTCCAACAATGATTTATATCCAATAAGTTTCAAACAAATCCATTTTTATTACCATCAAATCCAATGCAAAAACTCATAGCTTACCTTCATATTAACTACTCGTAATATGAAGGTAAGTAAATGAGGTTAGAATTTTCTATTATATAAATATAGACTAATGGCGACAATAATTTCAGTATAAATCTTGTAAATGTAAATATGAAGACCTTGAAATAGGTTTGCCAATTTTTATAATTAATTTCAAAATCAATTTTGTATCGTTTTTATGTAAATTAATGATACCGTAAATTTAACGACGTCTAAATGAGTTTTATAATTATTAATGAATTTAAAAAAAACCATCCATTTATGATTTATCATAAATTCGGTTTCAATAATGCGTTTTAATTTGACAAATGATTAGAATCATCAGTGGTCATTGATAAATTCTATAACTTTAATAATTATATATTAAATGGATTTAAAACAACAATGATTCAGGTTAACTTAATAATTTACATTACACTTTGGTACAGCATCCATTTTATGAAGTAGAGTGATTTTTCACCAAAGTTGAGAAATCAAAACACTGGAAAATTTGTGGGGTTATTTCACAGTCAAATATTAAATTTTGTTTTTTTTTTCAGTTTAAAATTTAAATAATATTATATTTATTTATTTTTTTGAAGAATACGAAAAATCGATTTATTTCCATTTTACACAAAATTAAAAAAAGAAGATTAATCGAATATTAAAACCAGCTACAGACGGCAATCAAATTGAAAACACGAGTACCAAATTGAAATTGGTATTCATATTTCAAATCTATGGTAAGAAATAACTTCAGTTCAATAACGTGGAGTTATTATATCCCAATAGAGTTATTGCCTAGTGCCATTTGATGAGATTACATTTTTTCAATTACTACAATTTAGTTTGACATTGATAAGATTGACTAATCTCTTACTTACAACACTTATGTCACAATTACTATGAAATATATGAAATTCTAAATTTCTTAAGGACTTAGAAAATAACCCTGTATTACCTGAAGCAAATAGAATTCATAATGTTTTTTTTTATCTTCGTTTTTGTACTTTCACCAGTATTATTTTAAATTTCAACATCATTACTAAAATAATAAACCAAATATCCACTTTTAACATTATTCGTGATATTTTTTCACAATTTTTCAATACCATCTGAACAAAATCAATATTCGTAGCACAAATTTTAACTATGTACACAAAATATTCGTTATATATTTATATATATAATTTTATTTATAGTATTATAAGTAAATTTATTTCATTTAAAAAAACGAAAATTTTCTATTTTTTCTTTATTTTTAGATCTTTTAAATTAAATATAAAAGTTTTATCACACATTTTCTTTTATTTTTAAACAAGATCATGTACAAAATTTAATATTTTATGCTTAGGTTTTGGAAATAAATCTAAGATTTTTCTGAATGACTGCAGTTTTAGAAATTATTATTTTAAATAAAATTATAAAAATATATACGAATGAAAAGTGTCAACGGATTTAACTATCAGAATGTTATCACCATTATTAAGAATATAATCTTATTCTTAAATGTATTCATTTTTTTTAAAGAAAACTGTGAAAAACTATTTATAAATTCAGGATATTTTTTTTTAAATTTATAAAAACGTCTAGAATCATAAATTTCTACATAAATTCATGTTACCTGTAATTATTTACATTGAAATTGTAATATAATAATTAGTTATTAACAAACCTATTTACCTGTAAATATATTAGGTTTCTATTTTTACTTCCATTCAATTAATTATGTTTATTTTAACATTTTCTAAAAATAAATACAAATTTTATATAATTAACCCTTAAGGGTTAATTGTGCCAATTGATACACATTGTATATTTAACAAAAAGAATTGAAAATTCAAATATGTAATATGTATTATCAATTAAAATGAAATACAAATTAAAAATAATTGTAAATTTTCATGAAATATGATATTTTTTTATAAAAATGAGAGATACAATTAAGGAGTCAATCTCAGGTACTTTTCTACTACTGTCAAATATTAATATCGAGCATATTAAAGTAATAATCAGTCGATGTCCTGTATCACAGCAAACATCAAGTTTTGATTTAAACTAAATCGGATGGTAAATAGTTTAACTATTGTAAAAAAAACTATTCACAAGTCTGGCTTGTAAAGTAATTGAAATCAGGATGTCAAAATCTAAAAGTCGATAACAGACGAGCAAAGTGAAAAATGAAGGAGTTTTCTATTACTTTCAAATAATATCTAAAATTATTATTTAGCAAATGTTAAAACACTGTTTAAATTTATTACAACACTGTTTAAATACGAAAAGTCCAAAATTTTCCGATACCAATGATAAATCTTCACAGTTTATTGAATCACATTATTTTAATTCTTCAACTTTATTTTAATTTTTTAAAGAAATTTATTATAGAATATTTTTGAATTATTATAAAATTTGACACTCAATTTTTATTATGTTTATTGATCATTAATTTAAAAAAAAATTATTATTAAATTGTTTTTATTTATTTTTATTAAAATTATATTTCCGATATCGGAAATCGTAAATAAAATTTATTAATTTTCCGGTTTCATTTTAAAATATATATTCGATACAATCATAATGGAAAATTTATATAATTTGTTATTGGAAAATATAAATAAAATAAATTTTCGTTAAAAAAATATAAAAATAAAATAGAAAACAAATTAGAAAGAAAAAAATCCTTAAAATTTATTACTAATGATAAATTTAAGAAATAAAATATATTCAATAATTAAACGATATCGAAAAGGATAATAAAATAAATATATATAAAAAAAATGAATTTTCTGTTAGCACGCAAAATCGATGAGTTTCTATATATTACATAAAATTTATTACAACTTCGAATCACTGGTCAATTTGGTAATTTACTTTTATATTTTATGAAAATGTTATAAATTTATGTTAATCAATATTGAAACTTCAAAATTAAAACTATAAATTACTTTATTTCAATTGGTAATTTTAGGATAATATATTTTATTAATATATTTTTAAGTTATACGAAAGAACAAGGTGAATAAGAAGACGTTGTTTTCAGTCCTTTTGGATCACATGCTGATTTCCAATTTACATTTGATGTGTCTTAAATTCCCTCAAGTTGTTTTCACGTTGATAATTGGAAATGTTTCCCCTAACATCTCGGCTGTTCATAAAATAAAAATCATTCGACCAAAGAAAGAATACTTTAAAGAGGTTGTTAAAAATTCGGGTCCTTTTTACGGAAATGTAATTTCTATCATATTCAATATAATAATTAAAAAGTAGTGTTCAATGACAAAGAGAGGACTAGATGTCCCTCTGCAAATGCATCTTAAATGTAATTAAATATAATTCGTTGCTAATTTACTGAGTAATTCAATGGTTCAATACAAAATAAGTAATATTAAAAATGATGAAATAATCAAATGTTATTTGAAATTATATTTAAAAAAAAAATTATTATATATTTTGTAATTTAAAAATGTAAAAAAAACGATTAGAAATAATTAAGATATGATTTTAAAAAAAATTACAAAATTACAAAATAATTTAAAACAATTAAAAAAAAATAACCTAAAATTTATAATCATTGAAAATTACTATGCGTTTCATGCCAAATATCCAAATTTATGTTGTAAAAGTCATCTTTAAAGTCAGCCAGTTATAAATTTTAAATCTTAACGTTAACATATATTTTTGTCTTTTCAACTTTTTAATATCAAGTATTCTTTAAATCTGTGGTAAAATAGAAAGTAAAGCATATTTTAAAGTTTTTTTGTTTTTTTTTTTTATGTTTTATGTAAGTAAACCAAGAAAACATAAAGGAAAAACAAAAGAAATTTTGAAACAATATTTATTTATACTAAAGTAGGTATTTATGTCTGACCATTTTGGATAAAAGCCAACTATTTATACCGCACGAAACTTTTTTGTCGAAATTTTATATATAATATATATTAGACAAAACCTACAAAAACAACATAAAAAGGACGAAAATTGTATATACAAATATTAAGTTTTTATATATACACATCCAATATTGACCTAAACTTCCAATGAACACAACAACACCAAAAAAAAAACAATTTAGCAAGTGCGAACAAAACTATACACAATATAATAAAAACAAAACTAAAGGACTCTAGGACTCTATATATAGTAACAAATTTTATCCTTAACTTCCAAAAAAAAAATATTAAACATTATTTTGTTTCTCTTTTATATAAGTTAATTAAGTTAAGTATTTAGTTTTTCTTAGCTTATATTTGGATAGTTTATGTTGTCCGGACTATAACAAAAAAAAAAACAATTACGAAATAATTAATATTTGCCTTTAACACTACAAGTTTGATACCAAATTTATGTTTTGTGGATTCAACGCAACAGCTGTTAATTTTCTATATGAAATACTGTAGATAATTGATAAAGATTTAATTACAATACTAAGTACTGCATTACAAATTTATGACAAAATTAAATATTATAAAGTTACAAGAAATTATTATAGACTACCAATTTTATTACAACCTTTTTTTTAAGTATATATTTTTTTGGGTCAAATACCAAATATTATTAAAAAAAAAATTCTGCGGTCAAAATTGAAATAGGCAAATTATTGCGGTTTTTCAACTAACTGACAGAAAACAAATTAGATTTTTTTAAAAGTGAAGTATCCAATTCCAAAACATTCAAAAGTTTACAATAAAAAAAATCATTAGAACTGCTCTATTTATACTTAATAAAATTGTTTGTAAATTCAACTTTTTTATAATAATAAAAATCGTTAAAATGATTCTTCAGAAATTTCTATATAGCTATGTAAAAAAATATCTTTATGTATTAGTTATGAAAACATAATGTAAAATATTTTCATGTCATAATATATTTTACAAAACTTTTCTTTATAACGAAATTGTTTAGTTATATTATTTATTATACAGAATTACAGATTGCATTATGTGGTAAATAATAAACTTCCTGGATAGTTACAAAAATTAAATGTCTCTTGAAATAAGATATCTGACGCCAATTTTTAATAAATATTATTATTATTAGTTATTTACATATTGTACACTTCAAAGATTATTACATTTGACATTGAAAAGAACTTTGTATATTTACATGATTATATTTTTCCTTATTAAATAGAGCATAATATTCTGTTAAATATTTATGTTTCATATTTATAATATCATAAAAAATTAGTTTTCATAAAATTTAATTTTAAATTATAATGCTTCTCCAGAAACCGGGTATAATTGGGGATTGTTTAGATATTTTAATATTATTGATATTAATATTAAGTTTTCCATGTCAGAATTAATTGGTTGTGACAATACTTATAAAATACAAATTTATTTAATGATATTTATTAATTATATAATCTAAAATAAATCTAAATTAATTCAAACATAAAAATATGATATTGTCAATTATGATGTTTATGCTGCGAGTACTAATAATAAATATATAGAACAATTATAAATAACCCAGAAGGTACATATAAATAATATTATACCCGTTTTGAAAGAAGCTTTAATATATTTTAAAAATATATCTATCACAACAAAATATATTTAAGATATTATTATCCATAATATCCTCGGTCTCTGGAGAAACACTATATATAAATTTATTTATGTAATTTTGATGAATTTATATTAATCACTTCGGCTTCGTATAGAAGAAATGAAAATAAAATATAAAAATTAGTTATTTTACGAGTATGAATATTTAGATAACTAGGAATGTTGCATTGCGAATTGGAATTGTCTTTTCGAAATTGTAGTGTCAAATTTCGCAAACCTGATAGTTTCTTTATATAGTCGCTAATTGTTTGATTTCTATGAAATTGGGAATACATGCTCAGTTTTCGTAATTTACTTGGTGTCTTAAATCTTAATATTTCATATGTTCTAGCTAGAACATATTATAAGTATTATCTGATTCTGAACGAAATTTGGCACATATATTACAGTTTCCTTAAGTAGTTGGTAAAATATGAAGTCAGTAGTTTTATTGGGTCCATGTTCAAATCCCCAATTATATTACATAAGTATAATACACTAATTAATACCCGATTTCAATAACATTTCATCCACAATTTGGTTTTATGATTTAGTTGGTGCTCCCGAAATTTGTCAGTAGCTTCAATGTGTTTCAAAGTCATTAAAAATAATGATAACACTTGTAATATTTATAATCTTATATATAAGTTTAATTCCATTTTCACATTAACAACTAAAAAAATCTATATAAAAAGTATGCACTATCGAATAAATTTGAACTTGACATTACTGAAAATTATTAGAAATTACACATTTTATATAACTTACTCATGACCCTTCAAATAAAAACCAAATATTTATATGAAAAACTAACAATAATTTTTGACAGATTACAAGCTAATCCAAAAGAATATCAAAAATCTAATCTTAAATTCTAAGCGGACTTTTAAAAAAAATTGTACGTGAATAATATTTATACGTACGAGTATGAGATATGATTACAGAATAAAATGTTACCTTTATAACGTTTTAACCATAAACTTAAAAAAAAACATTTTATAATAATTTTTAAGTAGAAAAACTAGTTCATCCGTGAACAGTGTCTCTATGTAAGAGTGTCCTGAAAACAAAATAAAATTTAAGTTTATTACAAATTCTTCTCTATTCAAAAAAAAAAAATTTTAACTGAAATATACAAACTGAAACTGTCCAGAACAATTTTTATCTTCTTTTTCAAATTTGAATTTTAATAAGTAAAAAAGAAGGAAATAAAGAATTGATAATAAATATGATTTCTGTCATTGCTAAAAAGAAAATTTAAGTTTTTCAAAAAGTTGATAGGAATTTGTGTGTCACAAAATTTATATTCGGGATACCAGAGTATAAAGAAAAACTGTGCGCATTCACCAATGTCACCAACAAAAACAACAAAAAAAGGTCAAAACGTGTTAGATTTTATATTTACTGTTGGAACACGTGGGCTTTTGTAACAAATACGTGCTTCCTTCCATAGCATATAGATTCGTTTCATATATTTTGTTTGCAGTTATATTATACGTTCGTCCATATAAATGTCACTTGGATATGTATACCTGGACAAGATAAAAATTATAGATAATATAGAAAATAAGATAAAAAAAAATTGATAATCTGTAATTGAATTCAGTATTAATTTAAATTTTGTAATTGAATGTGTCTTTCAATTGTGAGATAAAAAATACAAATAAAATTGTATAATTTTCATAGTACAATTCTATGCAGAGTACAATTATATACAGAATATCCGTGTTTTAATTCACAATAAGATAAGATAATATAATAAAGGGGTTGTTAATAAAGCAGAAGTAAGAACCTCCGCCTTCCTACTCTGCAACCTAAATCGATCTATTTTGCACACGCTACTAATATTTGGTCAGTTAATACCCAGGCTTCTGTAGAAGCGTGGACTTTTACTGACGGCCAGACCCCTGATTGCTATTTGATATTGATATTTAATATTGACATGCAAAAGCACCCCTCGTACATCTTTGTGGATGGATAAAACCGAAAGTCCTGAACCTCAGCTATAATGTTAAAGTTACAAGATCAAAACATATTAATTTTGAAAATTTTAAAGGTTGAATAATATTCTAAGGAAATTGTTAAATGTTAGGGTTTAAATAATTTATTACGCTGACTTTACCTATTCTCCAAATATCATCTATATCGAAAAATTCGTACTACTTTATTTCTAATAGTTTGAAATAAATATAGCATTTTTGGTCGGTTGCACGAAACATTTTATCCCGGATTGTATATAAGGGTAAAAAAAATTATATTTTAATAGCACCACAAATCTTCAGATTCTACATTTTCGGTATGTCAATTATTTTAATTGACACAAAGGTAAATTCATTATTTGAAATTTTGTATTAACGAAGGAGTAATCAAATTTTAATTAATAATTAATTAATATTAATAAATAATTAATATTAATTAACATTCACTTAAATTTAATACGTTTGTGTTTTAGAATATTTGATAAAAAAATCCTTGAATCCTTCATAATTTAAGTAGGTCTGAATGTAAATATTTACATTTAAATCATTATTGGAAAATTAATTATCAAACTTTAGATTTCTTTATAAATTTTGAAGTTTCTTTTACTGTATCTTCAATTAAAAACAAATTGTTAATCAAATTCAATTTTATTTATTCAATAAATACAAATAAATACAAATTGTCAATTAAATATTTAACCCTTAAGTGTAATGTGGTATTGTTAAATACAATATAAAAAAAATATTTAAATTATATTTTTTCCAATTAAAAAATAAATTTTCTAGGAATTTTTGAATTTTCAACTAATTGAAATTTGATTTTGATATAGAAAAAGCATCAAGTACTAAATATTGCATACTTCGAGCTTCGAGTCCTTTTGTACAAATAAAAAAATTAAATAGTTTTCCGGAAAATTTAAAGATAAACAGAATTTTAGTTAATGACTGTATTCAGCTTTAAATCAAAATAAATAATCACTATTCAACTGAAAAGCCAGAACGCCTAAAGAGTTATAGTAAATTAATAAACATAATTAAAATACCTATTAGATATTCATTCCTTTGTCTAATTATCTGATAATATTAAAGGTAATATATATTAATAATATAAACACTAAAACAAAAGATGATTTTGTGGTAAGTATTTACATCAGCAATAATTTATGTCCAACAGACTTTAGTAATTCACATAAGCTTTGTTAAAATGAAAGTTTGAACAATCTTTTAAGAAACCTGTAATATATTTCAAATACTTTGAAATTTTGATAGGTCACTAAAACTGTCAACCCTCTAAATTATATGTATACGAAATTTCGTTGAAATCGCATATTAATTACTATCTAGAAAATATGAAATTTTAATCTGAAAATATAGTATGAACCCATTAAAGCTACCTCTATATTACTTAGAAATATTCATAATAACGAACCCGAGATTCATTTAAATCTGACGAGCGGTTAAATTAAATGTTGTTGCGAAAATGCCCACAGTCAAATCCTTTTTCTTGACCATCACTAAAATATTTTTTATTATATAAAATTAAAACGAATCAAATTAAATAATTTGTTAGATTGAACCAAACTAATAATTTTGTTACTTTAAAGCATAATAAAATCTTTAAATTGAATTCCAAGAATTTACTTTGAAATGTTCATCGTTGCATTATAATTTGCTATAAATTCTGCATTCATTTAAATACAAAAGTTTTGTCTTAAATTTTCCAAATAAAACTTCAAAAAATAAAGTATCTCGTTATTATTTCTTGGCTAAATACAAACAGCTTTTCATTGATGAAAAAAATAAATAGAATTTTACTTAAGAATTCATTTATTTTAAATGAACTTCCAGAGACAATCATAAATTTAACAATAATAATATTACAATATTTACTCTTACATGTACAAAAACCTTTTAAGAAGTTAATTCAGTGAAGCAAATTATGCAATTTAATATTTTTACTTATAAATCATGATCATAAAAAGCATAAAGACTTAAGAATTCTCTACAAAATTTCAGTGGATTATTTCCTTATCCGGTTAATATTATTTAGGTAATGATGAATTTAAATTACAAAAGATTATTTCGCAGTTAAATGTAATTATTATTATTGTTTTGTGAATATTAATATAATTTTAAAATTAATTTTGTAGTTTGTACCACGCCAGAAAATGTTATTTCAATTATTTTTTTAATAAAGAAAGATTTTAAAAATTTATAATTATATTATAATGATTTTAAAAATAATGAATTAATTTCCATTTATATGAGTAAAATGGGGCAAGGAATACCATTCAACCAAAAATTGTCGTATATTTGTTAACATTTTTTGACAAATGGCTATACGAGCTAATATTTGGTATTATGAGTTTTTTTGCGTTAATACCTTTGACTTTTTGTTTGACTGAACTTCTTTTGTAAAAGTAATTTCAGTCAATACTGCCAACAAGTTTTGTTGACTCGCATAATTTCAAGTTTTTTAATTGAATCTTCTTTTGAAATTTCATTTTGACTCAAATCCTTTTTTGTACTGAAATGCATTTAAGTCTCCAGATGCAGGATAAGACAAGCCGCAATAAAATTAAAATTCAACGTATCAAATATTTAACAAAACGTTCGATTTTATTTGATTAACAAAAATAAAAGAAATTTGAATCAAAATATTAAAAGGCATTCCAATCATTGCTAATACAGAAAATAAAACTCAGTCAAAATTCTTCAAAAGTCATTTCAGTCATAAAATTTGTATAAAATGCTTTTTTACAAATATACTAAAAAGACCTGAAACCTCACAGGTCACAGCCAATTAATTCCATATATATGTTTACATTATTAGAATTTTTTTAATGCAGAATGCAGCTCTCACTGAAAACATTTAAATCTATCTCTAGCTATAGATAGATTTACATTTTTAAATAGCAGTGACTACGAAACTAAACGACTAGTATTTACCAGGTTCTAAACAACAATGTAGCGCCAATACTGCACTACACGATTCATGTAATACAAGATTGATGAAATCTACAATTGAAGAAATTCACAATAAAATTAATATAAGTCGATCAAATACAAATTGGTCGTATGAACAAATAATTGACCAATAATAAATTTACTGAATATTATTTTACCGGAAAATCTTAATTAATTCTGTATTCGATCAATTGTTTTCGGACAATTATCCGGATAACTAATAAAATATATTTTATTCTTTGTCTATAATTTCAATTAATTTCAGTTTTAAACAATATTTAAAGTATTTTATTATTAAATATTTAGTTTTATTCTTTATTACTGACAAACTATAATATTAAACTAGGCTATACGCTTTATGAATTCATCAAAAATAAAGAAATCCAGGATGTGATAATTTTTAATATTATACAAATAATAATATTTTGAAAACTCCTTTCTTTTAAAAACATTTTCTTGTCCTTATTTATATTATAACAAAAAGCAATTTAATTATAAAACGTATAAATACAATATATTTTAAATGTCCTTTTGATTTATTTATATATATAATTTTAAACAAAATGTACAATAATTAAATATAAGTTTTTACAATGACATTTAACACAAATTATGAACCATCTGAACCATATTATTTGTCTGTTATAAATAAAATAAAATATGGACAAATAAATATACATAAATATGCATAAAATCAACCACTATTTATATACAATAATGGAAATATAATTTATGATAAAACATGATTATTTATACATACATATACATATATAGTAAACCATAAAAAAGGATGTATGTGTATATAATGAATTTACATTATTTATATAAAGAAACCCTATTAATTTAAGAAAATTTATAATATTACGAATTTTATCTACTGAAATATCAACAAAACAGCAAAAGTAAAATAGCCGCGTAACCGAACTGCTTGTGTACTAGTTTTAAATTAATAGATTTTATTAAGTGACGACAGTTTAATATCATCAATACTTACAAAATATCCGAAGAACTGTCTAAATAGTCGAATTGCAACATCTAACAGAAGAAACGAAATTAATATTTTTTTTTCAGTTTTAGGTAATATGTAATATATTGACCTGCTTTCATCTTCTATGTAGGCCTTTAGCTGCTCAATAATCCGCAGCTTGTTTGCATACACCCGCTCTTTGAGGTAACTCCAAAGTAAATGAACAGGACCGGTTAAATCGGGTGTACGTGCTTTGTGTCACAACATTTCTCTTACGAGACATGCTGGAAACACATGTTGTAATCAATTTCTGCATACTGCACACAATTGTCGCTGAATACCGGACTGTTTGTAGTAACCTAAAATCGGGTATTCTGTTTACTCACATAGCCTTTAAGATAGTAACGTATTTTATTACTTATAATTTCAGTATAATTTCCACACATGCCTTACTTTTGGCCCATTCTATAATTTCTATGTTATAATACTATTTTTCCGTCCGTAAATTTCCGACATTTTATAATTGCGATTTCATAATGATTTAAGTTGATGTTTACGATATGTTAAATAATCATTTGGTAAACTTTACATCGATCGAACGGACAGACCAAAAACGTAAACATAAAGTAATTTATTGTTTTTTTTTTGTTTTTTTTTTTTTTGTAAAAAGTCCTAAAACATTTCTGAAAAACAAATTATATTGCATGCCTATAATAATATTCGTCAAAACAATATTAAATTTATTCTATTATACAAAATATTTCTGAACATTTTACAATTTACATACAAAATACATTTATACATAAATATCATCCGGAAAAGTATAAGAAAATTTTCATAAATTCATCAGGATATTTATGCATTTCATTAATGTTTAACAAGGATATTACAAAACAGAATTATGTGACATATGGAAGGACATAAAATTTACGCGTTGGTTTATATTTTGTTATTTTTTATATAGGTTTTTCAGATAATATATACAATCAAAAACTGGACAATCATACATTTGAGAACATTTGCATGTACAAATATATAAAAACAATTATTTACATAAATGGATTAATAAATGCATACAACAAAATTATTATGTAAAATAAATAAAATTAAATGTGTAAATATATAATAGTATTATAATTATACAAATATCGATTTTGGATAGATAGAATAATCAATTTATATGAAAAAAACCATAAAATTTTAAATATTATAATATTAGATTTGTAATATTGTCTGGTCCTGGCGATTAATAAATGAAAATAATGAACAATTTGATAAAAATTTTGTTTAGAATTAATTTAATCGATGGTTTTATATTAAATATTTTGTTAGATAAACGAAATCAGTGCAGAATTAAATGTGTAATTCAACTAATTCAAATATTTTTACGGAAATTAGTAATTCGTTCATCCTTTTTGCATATGTATCATATAATTAGTTTCATAATTTTAATAAATTAAATTTCTCACATTATAAATACAAAATTTAAAGAAATATAAACATATTTTTCAATAATTTCTTTAACTAATTGTTTAAAAAGGATATTTTCTTAAATTTTATAAATATTCTTAATTTTTCTTATTTCCAATTTTGAATCCTTTTTGATTTTTCCTTTAATTAAAAACAAATATTGACCTTATCATAAATTCTATATCCTTTTACATTTTGTTCATAATATCAATTCATAATATCCTAAAATGTTTTGTCAAAAGCAAAGGAAAATTTTTAATTTATATGCAAAATTTGCAAAACTTCAAATTTAACAATTTCTCCATCAATATGTAAATTTTTCGTTCTTCTCATTTTTAAGTACACACTAAAAAAAAATCATCTATTTATATATATTTTTTTTTTTGATTTTCAATTCATTATTATGTTTATTTACTTTTATGTAAATTCAATAATCGAATCATGATATTTACTTTAAAAATAAAAATAATCTCATTTCTAAATACCTCAAACATAAATTTTTTAAAGTTACACACAACAAAATTAAGATAGGGACACCAACATGAAAAAAAAAAAAACCAAAACTTATTGAAGTATGAAATTTATTTATTGAATTATAAATCCCAACATAAAAAAAAACGAAATTATTTTTGCGGATTACATTTCGCCCGATTATATTCACGAATTATACTTTACACAATATTATTTATTTTTCTATGATGCCATCAAAAACCTTAAAAAAATTCAATTTGATGATTTACTATATATTATTATTATTACACTCATCATCATCAACATCATCCATACTATTGAGACGATGCCTCTAATAAAATTTGATAAAAATATATTTTTGATTCTTTATTTATATTTGTAGAAATATAGAAGACAAGAAACGAATATCGAAAAAAAAAAAAATAATAGAAAAATCTTTAAATTCTATTTCTTACATAAATTTTACAAATTTACATTTCTGTAGTTAAACTAAAAAAATAAATTACTGTAACCAATACTTGACTTTCCGACAATAACAATAGTAGCCCATCATTCTATCGAAATTATTCATTATTTTTCTTTAGACAAATTCATCTTTCATGCAACTTTCTGTCAGAACAATCATAAATTCAAGTTGATGTAGCCTGTTCGAAATTCAGATCCTTGCGGAAACATTAAATATTTCTTTTCGTATCGAAGTTATCATGAATATTTGTATTAAACTTGAATTTTTCATTAAGCAAAAGCAATTACATTTCAGCTTTGTAATATCCTTGATAATGTTTTCTGTAATTTCATTGCTTCGTTTGGACTCTATCTATAGAAAAAAGTTATCAGTCCAAGAAAATCCGTCTTTTAAGAATTTTATACATAATAATATGTTAACCGACCACAGCAAAGATGAAATCAAATTCCAAATTTTGAGTCTCATTTTTACAGATATCGCACAGTTCTAATGTAAACCAATTATTTCTGTAAAGCTTTCTTACAAGACCAAGTACAAACTTCAATTTTGACTGATTAGAGTTTAACTTATTTGACTCACTACTACCTTCCAAAACGATATTCTATTCGCAGACAGAAGTCCATACGTACTGATAACAAAAGAAAAATCAATCAAACCGCCTTCTCCCACCCCCACTCCTCCCCCACCAACCTTCATCATCAAATATTGTATGATCAAATTATTTTCCTTTCTATATGAAATTCGGCAAGTAATACCAAGAAAATGAAGAAAAAAAACAATATTATACTAAAAAGTCCTTGGTGGTGGGTGAATATTGACGCCACAAATAATTTAAGTAAAAAAATGTGATTGAAAATAAAAAACATTCCTTAAGTTTAACTAAAAAAACAACATTTGAAAAAAAAAAAAGAAATACAATAATAAAAAGAAAAATTGGAAATGTGGAAAAAATAAACGAAAAATTGTTGAAAATAATCGAAATTTTATGCAAAGCTCTTTCAAAAGAAATTATGTAAAGAAGTTAAAAATCTGAAAATTTTATGCTTCAAATAAATTTTAGTCATGTTCTCTGATTTAGATTTTAAATTTGAATTTAAGTTGAGGATAATATTTATTATTTAGGGGAATTAGATTGATGATTTTTGTATATTTATAATATTTATTTATTTATTTTTATTTTTTATTTAAAAAAATTCTTTTATTTTGTATATTTAGAGAGAGAGAACACATAAATTTAGACAAGGTCATCGTTTTTCTTTTAAATATTTTTTTTATAACCATAAATAATTATGATTATATTATGAAATTCAACAAAATTTTAATATAATTATAATATTTTTAATTTTTATTCATGTTTAATTCTCTAAAGACCGTTTCGGTTTTGATATTAATTTGAATTGGTTTTGTGGTGAGGTGATGATATCCTTTTAATTTGGATATTTAAATTTAATTACTATGGAGAGTTTATAAATTTGCAAAGGATCTAAGATAGACCACGTTTAAGTTTTAATAAATTTGATTATAATTATTTGAAATTGTACATTTTAAATTTTAAGTGAAATATGAAATTTTGTAGTATTTTAAGTGAAATAATTAAATTATAATTTTTATACTTTTAAACAGAAAATTGTTTTTTACAATTTATTTTTAATATTTTCATAAATATTGGAAAATATTCTTGATGTACAATTAATTTTACAAGTTTTATATTAAAAACTTAATAATTTCTGGTTCTCCTGAATTGAATCAATGACCATGAGTAAAAATGTTATAGAGACTCAGGATAAAAGTATACCAAAAATTGAAAATCAGTTTTTTAATATCAATATCAAGGTTAAAAATAAAAACGATTGTTTACTTGCAAATATCTAATTTCTAAAATTAAGACAGGTGTAGCCCAAAAACTATTCCGGATAAAGTAACTATTTTATACGGATTCCAAACCATTAAATTTCATTGTAGTGAAGAAATTTTAATTACTTTTTATAGTGATATACATTTATTGACAGAATGTTTAAAAACCAGTAGCATTTATCTCAGCTAGTAATCATTTAATACTTTGACATCGAGTTATCGGTATGTAATCGAACTCCGGACGTAATACATCACAATTATTGTTGCGTAAAATTACTATAAAATGTTATGAAACCTCTATCATTGAAGTCCTATTCTCCTAAGGGAAGTAAAAAACATTATATTTGAAACGAATTTCTGAATTGTTAACAAATAGCAGAAGATAAGTAATACTATCCCAGAATCAACATTGAGTCGTTGGTTGCTTGGTTTGAAGGAAAGAAAGGATAATAAAACTCCTTAGACCTTGAGGGTCTGTTATACAGCCCAATAGAATAAGATGAATTGGATTGCTTATAATTCCAATTCATCTCTTTCATGACCGCAATCAGCAAAGATGGTTTCAAATGCTGTTCCAAGTGTTTACATCTTTTATACATATCTTATCTCAGAGTTTTCGCAGTGAATCACTTCTCTTCTTTGAATAAGTTCTAATGTAATTGATTTTTAAATTACAAAAATAAATTATGTTTTCTTCTTGGTATCTTAAATATTCACCTCATCAAATATTCTGTCCTACGTACTTTAATTAAATGAAAAAAAAAAATTTTTTTTATTAGAATATAATCTATTCACGTGACATGATTAACTAAGAATTTATTATATATTATCATATATTTAAGTAAATAAATTTATTATTCAAATATTTAGACTTATATTTTTCTTTGATGATTATAATATTAATACTTCAGATTAAATATTACATAAATATACATTTTTCTTTTACCTGTTACATAGACTATCTTTCTGTAATCAAAATATAATATTTTCTTATAAATAATGTTCTTTCAATTTTTATGATGATTTTGCAAAAAAAAAAAATATTCTAACTTCTAGCCGATTAAACTTTGATAATAAAATATTATGGTTTGTCAATGGAACAACAAAAGTAATCAATAAAAAAATTGTTTTAAAAGGTTTACCATATTTTGGTATTAAATATTATAATAATAATAATAATAATTTTAATATCTTTGATAGGTATAAAAGCTTTACCATGTTTAGTAGATATTATTCTATAAATTATCCTTTTTTTTTTAAATAAAATATAAAAAGGTTTAATCTCATCACAATGAAGATTTTGGTAAAATATCCTTGAAATGATGACGAAGTACATTTCTTTTTTTTTCAAATTTTTATTGTTTTTGGGAGTTTGTAAATTTTAAAATAAACATATTTTAATATTAAACATTTAATGGTACAATTTTCAAAATTTGGCTTCAAGAGTCAAGACAGTGCACCGATAGCAATACGACGTAAAGGACCAGCTTGAATCAAAATATCTTGTTTATTTCACCGACAAAACAGTCAAAACCAATGCTAAAATAAATTATGGATTTTTATTACAAAATTGTAATTAAGGATTATTTTAATTGGCAGAGACATTCAAAAATTATTGTGTTAAAATAAACACAATTTTTTACTGTCTTCCAAATATCTAATTTCTCAAAGGAAGTGTAGCCTGTAGCATAAAATGTATGCTAGAAAAAAGTAATTATTTTATACGGATTTCGAAGCATAAATTTCATTGTAATGAAGAAACTTTAATTGCAACAAAATGGATTAAAACCACAGAGTTAAATTTTAAATGCTGGTAGTCATTTAAAGGTGAGACATTGAAGTATTCGGCCGGAATCAAACTTAGAACCTAATGCATCACAAATAATATTATAGTTATAAATTACATTAAAATGTTAGAAGCATCTATCATTGAAAAGTAAAAGCAATAGTATTTTTTTTAAATCAACCTTAGTTCTAATTACAAAATGGTAATATATTAAACTAATTCAATACGATTTATTATTAAAACCTATTAATGTTGCCGTGATTACTTTACTTTATGATGACAGAAATTGATTCAAATTTGGATACAATATAATTTAACTAAATTGTAAATATTTTAATTTTTTATTAATTAAAAAGAGCGATGGTTAATTATATAAATTTTGATTACATTTTAACTAATTTTTAATATAATTTGATCATAAAATATTTTGATATTAAGTGATATTTTAATAATAATTCTGGTTAGATTGTTTTTATATAATTGGTTCAAAATTTCATCTGAACCGACAGATAAAATTAAATTAAAATAGTCTCTTTTTAAATTAAAAAAAAAAAACTTAAATCTTATAAATTTTTAATATAAATGACAACATATACATAAATATAGATGACATAATATAAAACTGATAGAATGTATAAAATGTATAGAAGTATTTAGTTATTAAAGTAATATTTATAGGGTCGCACGTACTAAAAAATAAAAATGATTTATCTCCTAAAAATCTACAAATATTATTATTTCCACATATATATACAAAAATATACGATCCTTCTAGGATTAACTATTTCACATACAATTATATAATAAATCTTTATATGTGCAGTTTTTTCTATATAAATATTTATGTATACATTCTCATTTGTTCATCTATATAAAAAAAAAGGATATATACTAAAGTTGGTTGGTTGAATGACTGTAAAGAGACTTAAGTCAAGAGGTGGATTAAGCCATTTAAAAAGGATACGTGAAACGAATCACCCATAAGGTATCTTTCCTGAATTTTGAACAATATTTATGTAGAATACTGTATCTACAGCCTATATACATATAGATATGTATGTAATTTAGATATACATAATATTAGATATAAAAATGTTAGTGTAGAGTTGAGAAATCTCTAGAGATATTTTTGATAAATTAAATGGGCTGTTTAAGATGATATGTGAATTTTGAAGAAAATTTACTTTTATATATATGTTTTTTACCCAATACATAATTTTTTACTTCTATCTTTTCAAAAAACATAAAAAAAAAAATGAAAACATTATATAATAAAAACTTAATTTAACGACGATAAATTATAAGTTAAACATAAATACTGTGATACGCATTTATTATACATTATCAAATTTATTATTTTCTATGTTTTGCTACAGTTATTTTTGAAGGTAAAATGTCTGACTTCATCTTACCGAAAAGAAAGAAAAAAATTAATGATTTATTAAAATTAATTTTTATTTGATAAAAAGTACTGTTTTATGTGTAAATATTAATTTAGTAATAATAATGAAAATTTATATTTTTTTTATTTTATTATTTTATTTTTTCGTTTGTTTGATGTTATTTACTGAAACATTTCACCTGTCAAATTTATGTTACTTTAGTAGCACCAAATTTATTAAGAGTGAATTAATTATTTTCTATGAAAAACTAATAGCCAGAGAGCTAGGAATGGATTTACTTTGGTTATTTAAGAATTTTAAGTAATTACTAAGCGTAATAGAAGATTTAGTTGCCCTCTGCACAGTTGCATATTTAAAACCATAGATAGCAATACATTTAACAAAAATTGTTAACGCTTTGACGGACACAATTTTGTTCACGTGATCACATGATCAGCTCACAGCAATTGCAGTTTGTCTCCGTGAACGTGTTAAAATAAAAGGTAAATATTCGCTATGGCGATGACCATTACTAATATGTATTCTTTCGGCCTCTCGCGTCGATATGCTACTCCCCACTTACTAGGAATCTTATTTATGATCTGGCACGTGGCACGATGATATTGTCGTTATTTAAGATGGTTTTTGAAATTTAAAATACAATTTCTACTTAATATACTTAATTTTCAGCTCATTTGATGTAATTATGTAAGACCAATGTGACGACTTATCAAGAAATTAATAATTGGGTTCAAAAACAATTTATAATTACATATATCACGGGAAACAATTTATAAGTTCTTCGAGAAAGAATTCTTTACTTAAAAACACAATAATTGATCGACCTGAAAATACCATAATAAATTGGTCTCACTTAAACAAGTAAGAAATAACCCGCTGATCTTCTAATGGTAAATGATTTGCCCCGAAAAAAAAACTCATCAATATAATTCAGAAACTCGGACTAAGACTGACCATAAAAGGCATAATTTAATGTAAACTTTTAGTTACCTTTTGTTTTCGGAATAATAATTTTATAACAAAATCCTATTTTTCTTTTTGTAAATTGTCCTTCATTTAACATTTGAATGTCATAAATATTATGAAAAAAAAAAAAATTATCAATATGCTAAACAAAAACTTCATCCTTTCAATTTGCTATAAAATATTCAAAATTTCAAAGGTATTCAGACCACACTAAACATTAATAATATTATACCCCAACAAAAATTTCTATGTTCCAAGGATTATATGTACAAAATAATTTATGTATTCTCAAAAGCTAGAGTCCCATGACGATATTATGACCATCAACCATAGAATAATCTCTTCTCTATAGTTACACATTTATATAAATTCGATCCTTTACCTTATCCCATGCTCAACCAAAGGAAAATAAAAATGTGCCTTTTTCTTGATGCCCTTTTTTTCTGAATTTATTATTATGTGGTAGAATTGGGAAAATGTATAAGTAGAATTTGTATAAATAAGTGGAATGGGAATTAGATCGTTTCAATATAATATTGTGTATCGTGAAATGATGGGTTAACTTTTACTCTCATTGCTTATTCCAAGTATGTTTTCTAATAAACTATGTTTTTTTTTTTTTAGGGTAACGTTGTTAAAGAAAATGCTTTCAATTGTAATATTATCAAACGTTTCATTATAAAAGTAAAATATTATGGGATATATTTATGCTCCTCATACAGAAAATTCGAAATAAAATTATATACAATTTTTATTATATATATAGATTACCAGTTAAAGGATATACCTATTCTTTTAATCTTATATATTACCAAAGAAATAGGACATTAATACTAAAGGACATTACTCTATGATCGTATTTCAGTATTGCGTACGTGCAAAAATTTATAGTAACTTTATATATTATAAAATATAAAAAAACTAATTCAGATATCAAAACTTATAATATTTAATGATATTTAAAGCTGCAAAAAATTTACGATAAAAGTTGAACACGAAGAAAATAATTTAAATAAATAATCAGATTAAACTTAACTAATTACAGGCTTTATTTAAAATTTAAGATAAAAAGAATTATCCTTTAAAATCCTTTAAAATTAGCAGTAAATATATAATTGTGAAATTATTTACAAAAACATAATTTGAATTTTGGTACAAAATTAAGGAAGACAGTCTTCATATTAATCGAAATGTGTATAAATCTGCTAAACATTGCTCTAAAAACTTTGAAATGAAAAGTTTTAAAAATATTTTACATATTATTTAGTAATGCAATTATGATTAAATTCAGATTATTTCATAGATTTTTCTAATCTCTGAAATAAAACTTTGAATTCGAAATATGTTTTGAAAACCGAGATTTCGTGAAATTTCTGATTATAGCTTTCTAATCTATGTTAAATAAAAATTAAATTAAATTAATAATCAAATTATTGTTGTTTTAAATATATATAAGCAAATGGTTGGTATATATATATCCAGCGACCACGCTCTTAATAGGACACCGAATATTAAATGATCATGTGTTTAAGATACGGCGAAACTATGTAGAAGATGCGGAGACGAAAGCGAAATAATTGAATATACAAATTCGTTAACTTTTAACAAATTAACAAATTTATTTACTTTTTTCAAATATTTAGTCAATGTAAATTAAACTTTTAGCTTAACAATGATCATTACAATACAAATATGGACTGTTATGAGTCATACTTATATTTTTTGGTAAGGGGATTTTAGCAAAATATGAGTAAGTATTATCGATCTATTTTGCATACGGTTATGTTCTTAATGACAACGTTAAGTCGTACTTATGTAGAAATAAAGTACCGAGTTTTGGTAATTTATATCCACATAAGTTGGAATTCTCACTCTTCAGGTGATAATTCTTTGCACCCTGTACAATAAATGTTAAATAAACAGAAATATTATAACAAAAAGTTATAAAATTGTAATGTAAAGTAGTAATTGTAATGTAATGTAAAATAAAATTAAGTACCTACATTTCACCTAAATTTTATTTAGCAACAAAAAATTTTTACACAAATTTAAATTGTGTCAAAAAAAGTCCCTGAAAAATGATTCATGTATAAAAACTGTTCATTTATCAAAAATTTATTTATGACAATCATTTTAAAAGTGATAACTTTTCCATAAATGATGAACTTTTATTCAAACTGTATACCAATTAAAAGTATAATGTTTTTTTGTTCAACAATTTATGATATCGACGGTTTAAAACCTAATATTTTTATTCTCATATATTTATTTTACAAAATAGACCTTTATAATTAATTCGTGTACAATAATAATTACTTAAGACCTTACTAATTATTCTCTTGACTCCAATATGATAAATATTTTGATATAAATTAACACAATTCTTTAGAAAATTACACAATTCTCGATGTTATAACAAAAATTCTAGGATTTTGTTCTTATTTCTGATTACAATAAACATAAATTACCATAATATTACTCAGGAGGATAATATATCTTTTTGGTGTAGGTGTATAAACCAGTTTACAAAATTCTTAAAATTCTTCTTATTTTTTTTTTTTATATTATATAATTACGAAAAAGAAATATTATATAAATATTAATATCCTTTATTTATACATAAAATAAAATAAAATCATAAATACAAAAAAAAAGTAAACTATGAGGTTAATTATGAAAAATTATTACATATATATTTACATTATATACAACATAAAAAAAAAAAATATTAATAAAAGAAAAAGAATATTAAAATAATAAATATTTCGCTATTAGTTAAATTGCGTAAATCGTATATAAAAATTTATTATGCAGTCAAACAATTTTTCAATTTTCATTTAAATTTTACAAAAATACAAAAGGAAAATATAAATGTGAACATTATAAAGAAAAAAAGGACACGGATATTAAAAACGACCTTGCGATATTACTAACAATAAATGAAAAGTATTTTTTTTTTATTTTTCAGTTTGTGTATTTTCTTGGTATTAAAATTTTTTTTAAAGGATATAAAATATTAGAAAACATTTTTTCTCAGCATAGAAGTTTCAAATATGTTTTTATCCCTTCAACAAGTTTATAGGGTGAATAGGACAATTTTAGTCAGTCTAATTTTATATATTTGTTTAGGATTAGAAATTGTTATTCACAAATTATTATTTTAGGTGCAGGGAATTATCGCCCGAAGAATTATCACCAGAAGAGTGACAATTCCAACTTATGTGGACATGAACTACTCAAACTCATTCAGTTCATGATTCATAAATAAGTGCAACTTAACACAACTTAACACACTTGTGTCCTGTTTTCAGTAGTATACGTATTTGTATACATTATCTTGGTATCTTGCTTGTAAACAAAAAAGAAGGTTCTTTGCTCCTACCACCATTTATCAAATATTAAATAATTATCTCCATATGTCATAAATATTAATAATGGCTCTATGACTAAAAAATATCAAAATTTAGCTTTATACAATTTATTTTTTCAAATATTATTTTACGATGGTATCAACAATTTCATAGATTACCCTACAAATAAAAAAATACTTTATTTAAGTTAGAAATTTATGTTTGGTATTTAATCTTATACCAGTGAAAAATTTCTGTCATTATTTTCATTTTCTATACATATCAGTACAGAGAGATGTCATTTTTCTGTTCTGTTGTATTGCTGCTTCACAATGGAATAATTCTTTAAATAGACGTAACTTAAAATATAACTAGAATATTTTTATATTTTGTCACATATTATTTCTATTTTAAACTCTTCGAAATAATCCTTTTAACTTTTATAGAAATAATGCATGCATGCAAATGCTAAGCAAAAGATTTTTTATAAATAAATTTGATAAATAAAATTGATTTAATCGATCAACTTTAAATTAATATGCCAATAAGTACATGGGAATCATGGTTATGTTAAGTTGTAGCCCTATGCTCCCAAGAGGAGTAATGAATTTATCTTTCATTACAAAATTAACATATTAAAAAATAACCTTGATTGTGGGCCTTTAAGAGAATTGATTAAAACGAGGATATAATTGTATTCCTTATGAGAAATTAATCCAAAAGAAAACACAGTAAATTACCATTTTCCCGGGGTTATAAATGGAAAACTATTAGTGGTTTTTCAAAATATTAAACATAAATTTATTTTGGAAAATGATAAATTTTAGGAAGATATTTAAAATTGTTAGTTTTGCAATTCTCATGGCAAAATTATTTTCTTTTAATATCGTAAAAACATTTGGCAAATATTATTTTCAGCTATTTATATATGCTACATAGTAAAAATAAACTAGCTTTTAATAATCTTATCGACAAAACTGACAAAAGCAATTTATTAAAATCATGCTTCTTATTATTATAAAATTGAAATTTCATGAATGTACTTAACAATATCAATATCAAAAGGAATATTTTGATTGACACATCCATTTTGTACTGTCTTCCAAATATCTAATATATAAAATTAAGACAGGTGTACTTTCACAAAGAACTATGAAGGATAAAGCAACTATTTTATACGAATTTCAAAACCACTAAATTTCATTGTAGTGAAGAAAATTTAATTACTTTTGATAGTGAGATATTTGTTGACAGTAAATGGTTTAAAAACCAATTGCTGGTAATCATTTAAAGCTGAGACATCGAGGAATAGTTACGGAATCATATTCAAGACGTTTTACGAAACCTCTATTATCGAGGCCCGATTCTTCCAAATCAAATATATAATAATAAATAAATATCTAAAGTGTATAGAAGACATGAAAGTAATACTATTTCAGAATCAACATTAGTTACTATATTTACTAAATGATATAATATATAATGTAATTCCAGACGATTAATTAAATAGCATAAATCTAAAATTTATGTGCAGATATTTTTATATACATATTACTCAACAATTTAAGGTCATTTAATTCAATCAACATAACACATTTATATTAATTAATATTGGATTTCAAAGTTAATTTATATTAAATTAAGTTAATAACGTGAATAATTATGGACTATTTGAATTTTATATTTTTGTTAATTTAAATCAAATAATCGAATTTCGAATTTATATACCATAATAAGTGAATTTTGAATTTAAATTTTTAATGCACAAATTTTCAATTTAATTAAAAAATTCGATTTTAAAACCAATATTATTACATACAATTAAATCCGATATTGTAATAATAATAATTATTCGCAATTGTTAAAATATCAAGTTAAAAAGGACAATAATATTAAATTATAATTGGAATAAAAATTCTTGTCACAGCAAAAATAATATACAATATTTAAAATAAAAAATAAGTTTACAGAATTGATAATTTTATATTTTTACTCTCCGAATTGCAAAAGGAAGAAAAGTTTTGTTTTCAGACATAATTTCTTCACGTTTTTTTTATATATAATTTCATGTTTGCTGATCTGTGCAGATAATTCCGAACTATGTATTATATGAATTATAGGCCAAATTGACGAGTGTTTTAATTGAAACGATAATGGATGCACTTTTTATTAAGTGAATATTTCCTTTAAAGTTATGATCATATAAAAAATTAGCATAGATTTTTTTATAGTAAAGAAACATATAATTATAACAAGCTAATGCCTTTAAATAGTGAGACATTAGTTGTCAACAAATGGTCGCAAGTTGGCATTTTTCCCAGTCTTAAAATAATAATCACATATTGCAAATATTATTACTGGTACTCATTTAAATCGGAGTCATCTTAAGCGCAACATCGATATCTCGCTTTGTATTAGAATCCGGGACCTAATGTATTGCAGCATATTACACTACCACTATGCCACCGTCACCTATCAGAAATGATCTACAAAACTTAATAACAAAGAAACTTTTCGAAAATTGTACTAAAATTGTTAAATTATTATTTTCCGATCTTTATAATGTGATATAGTTTAAATTTGGATGGTACGTATAAATAATGTAATTTTGGAAATGTTTAATGGTGGCTACATCAATTTTTTTTTTCAGTTAAATTTAATAAAAATATTTACAATGTTATATAATTACAGAAAAATATCCTTATAGCAACATCGATTGAAGGCTATTCATTTCGATTTAATAATATCATATTTTTAAAACTATTAATTATATTTAATTTAATTATTTCATCAGATTATAACTTTTACAGTACTGATCATAATACTAGTTTAAATTTATGCAGATTTTAAAATAATATTTAACTAAATCATTAGCCTCAGAATCATAAAACGTGAAAAAGTTAATAATTTCAAAATACCAAAGTCAGTAATTATATTATTGATAGGAACCTGGGATGTTAACTGGAAAAACAAAAAAATAAAGTTCTTTTAAAAGATATCGTTCAGTAATAAATACATTTCGAAAAAATTGTTGTTCATAAAAATCGTTCTCATCAAAAATATTGTTCAAAAGAACGTTATTAGCATCCTTCTTGGTTGGTACAGATCATTTATACTTTTCTCTTACTAATGCTTAACAACATTTATTTATATACATTTTACACTCCAATATATATGTACAGATTGTTCCAATAGAACTTAGTACCGTGCAATTAGATCAATTTACCATTTCACAAAGAATTGGTCAGTTTTTCCATTTCCTCCAATAGTAATTTTTTTACAACGGGCGGATTTCTAAAGATATCGTAATTACAGAATTATTAAAAATATAATTTATAGCTAGACTTATCTCGCTAGTATTATCATGTGCGAATAAGCTATGAAGGAAGCTTTAGCTTTTTAAAAATTTAGATTTTCAAGCCGATTATGTTGCCAAAAGATCCCGTGTGATGTTGAAACGATATTACTGGCGTTGATTGCTTACTGGAGGATTCCATGTTGATATGTTTGCCTAGGGTGCCTAATACCGTAGCGCCGGCGTTTATATAAAAATTATACATATTTGTATTTATGTTAATCCAATTAGTAATCCCCAAAATATAATTAATAAATTCCAATTATTTTATAGATAAAAAAAATACACTTAATTAGTATATAAACATTGTTACTAAAACCACAAACTTTGGCATCATGCGTATAAAAATTTGATGAAAAAAACATTTTTTAATAATTATTATGCGGTTCTGGAAAGAAAATTAATATAAATGTTGCTGTAGTATTTTTTATTTTTTTTTGCCAACATTAAATAGTTTTTCATTGAAATTTCTGTAATTAAACCAGTTGCAAAATCATTAAAGTTTAGTAATTAAAAATTATTATAATGTTTATCTAAATTTTGAAAAATGTAAAACATAAATAAATGCAAGTAAAATCATAAAAATAGAATACAACAAAATTTTCTCAATTCCATGTAGAACGAAATAAATTTAACATAAATGATATAAAACAAACTTTTTAGTTTATATGTTAATTATGAAGTTTGTAAAACATTTCTGTTTATTATTAAACTATTTTTTAGATTTTGTTCATAGTAAAAATAGGAAAAATTGTTTTTGTGGACATTACAATATAATTTATGAAATAATCAGTAATTTTAAGATATTTTGGCATTTATTCGAAACATATTTAATGAATTTTTAGTTTACGAATATATTAGTAAAATGTTTTTAATTAGTTCCAACTAAGTTATATAACTATTGCTTATATAAAGCAGGTGGTTCCTAATCATTAATTAATCTGTATGTCTATTTGTAATGAACTATTTGTAATGATTGTGAAAATATAATTCTCAGCAAGTGGAGAAAGTAAATTGATATAAAGCTTAATGAATTAGGTTTACTAATCATATTTATCTTTCTGCTTGATCTCACTAATTCATTGGTTCACTCAGAAACTCTCAATTGATCGGTATCGATGATAAGAAATCTTCTATTTTAGATTAATTGTGAATTAGAAAAAATTCTTAAAATAATAAATGTTGAAGGAGGCATTAAATTAGTTATTTTTGTTTATGGAATTCGCGTATTAGACTATCAAAAATTCTGTTTGTTTTGCAGAGTTTGAAGATCAATTAAATGTAACGTGTTTTTGCATTGAACTTTGTTTATGGAATTCGCGTATTAGACTATCAAAAATTCTGTTTGTTTTGCAGAGTTTGAAGATCAATTAAATGTAACGTGTTTTCTTTACCAGTCTAAATATCTTAGAACGAATCTCAAAATGCCGACTTTGTAGATAGTATATGAATGGTGATTTTGGCAAAAACCATGTTTGCAAAATGCTCGACCCTACAAACGATTTAAAAGCTGTAAAAAATACATTAATTTTATTAAATTTCTACTGAAATTCTAAACTTTTATATTATTTAAATGAATAGTGAATAAAAAATCGAACTGAATTTATTCTGAACCACATGATTTAATTCATCGTACTTTAAGTTTATTAATTATAATTTTAAAATTATTACTATTTAATGCAACTAAATAACATATTTAAAATATATAGAATTGCATTAGTTAACGAATAAAAAAATTTAAAAAATTTACATTAAATTATTATAATTATAACATATTTTCTAAAAAAAAATTATATGCTGATTAAATACGTTTTTCATTATTATTTTAATTAATAAATTTTAACTCGAATATATAAATATATATAATATTTTAAGGACATAAAATTCAAGTTATAATAAATATAAGTTACGTGCACATTTACGCTATCATATTTCGTTATGATATGTCCTTCCTAACAAGGAACAAAAAAAAATATTGTTATAATTATAAATCCTATATTATAACGAGAACAAGGACAATAAAATTTTAATTTCAGTAAACTTGTATTTTCATATAAATTATAAATTATTTGAAATTATTTATATATACGAACATTATAAAATTATTATTATAATTGCATTTTTAAATTTTATATAAAACTTTAAATTTTTTATTTAAAAAGATCATATCACGTAGGACATTTGATTTTTGTTCCTTGAAATCAGAGTATAATTAATTAAAATAAAAAAAACTATTTTATAATTAGAATTGTTCAAAAAAATGCCTAGTTTTAATTTACTATAAAATTCTGGATAAATTTTCATTATACAAAGAAAATTATGAATCGGAAATTATATACCAAAATTTAGTAAATATTTTATAAATACGATTTCATTAAATTCATTAATTTAATTAAATAATTCCTACTTATTATCAAATTTTCATATTAATAATTTTAATAATATTATAAATGTTTTGTCTAGACATGGATTTACTTCAAATTTCAAAGACCCTAAACCAAATAGATATTCAGATTATCAGATAATTATTTAGAAAAGTGAAAAAAAAAATTAAGAGACAGTAATAAATATTGAAAAATTTCATATTCCATAATGGAATTATGACCATTTCAGTTAATCGTTTGAAATTAACAAATTTGTGGAGTTATGTTTCACAAAAGTATGTCATAATTCCTTTGTGGAATTACGCACTTCACGAATTTAGTTATAATCTTTACGAAATATAATGCAGGTATTAACTCCTCATTTTCAACAACGTTTTTCTATATAAAATTATGGTCCTTTTCTTTTGTAAAATTATAATTTCATAATTGTAAATTTTACAATTGTGGAATTATGTTCTTGCACCTTTGTATACATCTCTATTTCGAAAGAATTTTCTCAATAATAAACTTAATATTTTGAAATTCCATTATGAAGAACCATAAAATTTAAGTACATTTTCTGAAAATATAAATTAAATAAAGCAAAAAAATTTATCTCAAATGAAAATAATATCACATTTCCAATTTCCAATTTTTTTTTCATTTAATTTAATTGAATTTTTTTCTCACCAAATAAATTTTTTTTTAAATCTATATTTGAAAATTTATATAATCATGTAATTTACCATAAAAAATTTCCGACATAAAAATATTATATAAATCAACCCACAATAATTTTAAAAAAATAAACCATGAATATTTTAACAAGAAATAGAAAAAATGTCCTTGTCATTAAATTATACAAAAAATATTAATTTTTCAACTAATACTTTCACCTTTTTTTTTTTTTTTTGCCTTGATATTCAAACTATAATATTAGTAATAAATTATGAACCCTTTCGGTAAAAAAAAAAAATCTTATCAGATTATCTACAAATCAAAAAGTGATGTCCTTTTTTTATTAAATCTATACATATACCTTTTTTTTATAAAATAGGTATATATATTTTTTATATAAAATAAAAAAAAAGGAATTTTGAAAAACGTGCCCATTCCAAATGACCTGGTGACACAACAAATATTTTTTTTTATATATATAGATTTGTTTATATTTTCTGTATTACTTTCTGTTTCTGAATTCTATTAACGTTAACGAAACTGTGGATTTTTGGTTTTTCTTTTTTTTTTACTTATTTGATTTTTATCGCCTTTTTAAAAAATATCCTTTTGGCTTTTGATTGACTGTGAAGGTCTTTGCGCAAAAAGAAATGATAAAAAAAATCCATTTTACATAAAAAGTCGATTATCTCTGTTCTCTGCGAGTATGCTGATTATAGTGGATGGTAAAAAATGTTGAAAAATCATATTTTGAATTTTTGTATTTACAATCTAGGAACGTACATGTACTTTACGTACGTAAAGCAAACTCTAGACAAAGTTTAGAAGCAAATTGTATATTTAATTGCCTTACTTGTACCAAAAATCGACAAATAATATGATTTATGTTGGTTGGTTTGAGAAGAGAGAAATGGAAGCGGTCAAAATCATACCTAGACCGTACCCCCTTACGAAACGTTACCCATTTCCACCACGAATCGTGCCATTCCACTTCCTTTATAAAGTTTGTCAGATTATCAGGTTTTCCTTGCTTATTTCTATTAAATCTTCTGCAACAAAATAAAAACCGAAAAATTTTAATGTTTTATTACACAGAGAAGGACAGTGACATACAAGATGTTCAAGTGTCTCGTCATCTTCAGCCCAGCTTTTATAAGGGGTTTCCGTTGTCATAGCTAGTCGCACGGAATGTTTACGTAATAGTAAATTCCACGTGACTATTACTGTGTACTATTCTTTGGTCATATTCAGAATACTTCTCGAAAGTTAAACGTTGGGGTTAGTTTTATATAGAGACAACTGTTTAGCGCAACCCATTATAACCTATTTTGTTCTGCTCGCTAAATGATTTCTGTTAATTACACAAGAAAACAAGGACAAACTATTGTACAACATGTCAAATGAACTTATATGAAGTTATAAACTGTCAAATGAACTCTTTTTTTTTACCTATTTGTGAACGCATATTCAACTTAAATTGTTTACCAGCATTTTCTGGCCCTATGATTTGTATTAATACAAACTTTAAACTGCATTAAATTACTCTGCTAAAAATCCAAAATTTGAACAATTTTCTTTTTTCAAATCTTTTTCCCAGTTATACTGATAACTGGTCAATAATTTAGGTATACTCTGATTATATTAAAAAAAAAATATTTACCATTAGTAAAACTTACCTATAAAATTCGAATTGCTCCTGATGAATGCTAATGGAAACATTTAATATCTTCTATCTTCACAATAAATAAACAAATCTATCCTTATTTTCTATTATAGGTTAAAAAGTTAAAAGAGAAATTTATATGTATATGTAAGTATTAGTATAGCTATAAAGTTAAATTTTCCAAATGAACCTAAATAACACCTAGAAAGTTGAATATAAAAAAAATAGAAGAAAAAAAATTATATACAATGGCATATTTGTGGCTTTCAGGTCACATCCTATATTTTGGCTCTATTAAGGATGAGGTTGTTTAATGTTTATATTTCGGCAATCACTAAATTTTGTTCAGTTATCTTTCTTTCTTTATGTTTTCAAAGCTTTAAATGAGCTAAAATATAAAAAAAAAATGAAAATGAAATAAAAAAGGTTAGAATTTTATAAACGTGATTGGGATTTCAAAAAAATATAAATTTTTTTGGTTGTTTAACAACAAACACAAATATATAAAATCAAAATGATAAATTTATTTGGAAAATTTTATAGTAAATTTTATTTGTAAAAGTTTAACTTTAAATTGTTTGTTCTTTTCTTTAAACATAAATATTTACTTTTTTTATATATTTATGTACAAAGATTGATGTTTTTTTAATGCACCTGTGAACAACAAACAACTTTATGTTTTTGATTTAGTTGTGAATTTATATAAATATTTAATATAATAATAAAGTTTAAGGGATAGATAAATATCATGATTCTAATATTGTCTGAATGAAGGAAATATTGTAATATAATTTTGTAATAATTGGATATAAAACATGTAAAATATGAAAATATGAAATATGAAAAGGATCGTTCTTCTCATAAGAAAGTCCCAATATCATCAATACTTTTAGTACCATATAAGCAAAGTAATTCTTAAGTGAACAACCAAGAAAAAAGGAATAATTTATCAATTACATACAATATTTGAAATTTATATATTATCGTATCCTTATTGTCTTACATGATAATGTGCTTAGCATAGACAGGATTAAATTGTACCTGTTGTTGATAAGCACTACCGCAAAGTATAGGAAATAATTTTCATGTGGATAATTACCGATATTATAATTATATTTTGGAATATATTATTTTCCAAATTACACTTGACACTTCTATATAAAAGTAAGGAACTACTTATAAATAATATAGTAATATGAACTAGGGTTCACTGACAATTCATAGAAAAATAATTGATTAAAAAATAAATCGTAGAAAAGGAATTCGTATAAAAATATAATTTATTTTTTCTGCCTTGAAGATCTTTTACCATAAGGCTTTGAAAATTTTAACATAAGGAATATATTTTCTTCGGTTCTATTTTAAATTTATAAGAGTGAGTGGCAATCGCTTGATTTTTTCTATTTATTTTCGACATAATTCCATATTTATATTGTCCACTTCAAACACAGACAGATAGCTATATATAAATTTTAAATCAAATGTCATGGCACGTGCTATTAACTTAACCTTTGTAAGCTTTCTACGAATTGTCCAGATAATTATTTTCGTTACGAATTTATGTTTCTACTAATTGATTTTCTACCAATTCTCCAGATACCTAGTAATATTCCAAAGAAGTATTAAATTGAATTGAACTTTCGAAAAACAAATAAAATACTTCTAATAAGCAGAATAATATGTTTTTGTGGTTTTTCTTAATATATTTATGTATAAATAATGTTTACATACCACAAGAGTAAAACATTAAATTATTTGAACAAGAAACAAGGAATCACATTCATGTTTTCCTTTATTTATCTAAATTAAGATTTATTGTACAACTATAGAGACTAAGAGCTACCAATTGATTTACTTTGATTATTTCAAACGTCATGAAAATGAGTGGGCAGACTCAGCATGGAATTGAAGATCTGGCAGCAGAGACTGGCTTTCTAAAAAAGTATATGGAAGAATTTTATATACATCAACTAAATACAATATTTTATAATGCAGATCAGGTTTCAGATCACAAATAAGAATACTAGTAAGTGGAAATAGAACGAATATCTAATCCTAATCAACACCACTTTCCTATTGCCAAGAAAATGGGTCCCAATAATGAAACTGATTATTTGTTTTGTTTTAAAGTGAGATTAATAAGTTGGATTAATATATAATTATTAAGTGAAATAAGACATTAACTTAGCTATCATTAACTGAGATTTCACTGTTCAGAAAAGAACTCTTCCCTATGTCCTCAGATATTAATTTAATTCATTTGAAATTGAAATAAATAAAAAGAAATAGAGCGAGACAGTCAAATTAACAGATTACCACTAGCTTTAGACTTCGCAGTTCTGAAAAGAACGCTAATACTTCGCTCCGCTGTCACCTGTCAATCCGATGAAAATTATGAAATATTGAACTCTACGCTATATTAAATATTTATCTAATTTACTCATGATTTTAAATGTATGTTAACTCTAAAATTTACAATACGCAAAAGGGGCAACGTTGCCAGACCTTCCATTCCATGTTTAGTGAGCTCATAACACTCTACCTAATTTCATGAATACAGAAATAACCAAAGTAAATCCGTTTGTAGCTGTCCGGTTAATATGATTATAATTTATAATTAAAAAATGTTAGTTCGTAAATTTAAAAATGATTCTTATAGCAGTAAAAAGTTTTTATACTTAAAAATATTAGTTTTAATTAAAACAAATTTCTTATTTAAAACTTTTAAGATACAAATACATGAGAAAGCTAATTATTTTAATTTTAGAAACTAGATCAGAAAATAAAATTAAAATATTGTTTATTCATCAGATTTATGATTAAAATTGCAATTTTGCAATATTATTTTCATTTACATTTTTCTTTGAAAACATTTTATACTTTTGAACAAAATTTTCGATTAACGAATTTAAGTTTATAAATTTGTTAAGAAATCTTTATTAGTTCAGAATCCCTGTGAGTGGCAATTGCTAGATTTTAGACAGTATTTACAATTATCCACTAAAATTTTGCTATAAATTCAAGAAGTTCCAATAATCTTTGAAAGAATCCCTAAAATTGTGTAAATATAAACCAAATAATTCTAAAATTTAGATTAATTCAAATATACGAAATAAAAAATTCGGATGTAGACAATATTTAACTTAATGAACTTTCACTGTAAAAAAATGTAGTTAACTCAAAGGCGATAATTGTTGATTGTTTTATTTGATTTGTATCCCTATTTCATTTTGCGATAAGTGACTGTACTTATGACCTAATTTATGTAAAAGTTCTTTTTTCTGTATATACGATTTTTTATAGTCTTAAACTCAATTGACTAAAATCAATTTTAAATTCAAACTGTTGAGTAATTTGGCTGCTTACGCCTTACGTTAATAGATAGAACAACCGTGTTTACTGATATGTGATTGCTAATTGCACAATCAAAATGAATTGAAAAAAAAACTCAAAGCATGTCAAAAAAATTTGGTAGTTCAAATTTGTGAATTGCTAATGAAGTTCGGAAAGTAAAAATTATAACAATTAATTTTAAAATTGAAATCATTCCTTAAATAAATTTATTCAGTTTATTTTAATTTTAGTTTACGAAAACTTTTAATACCTCGATACAAAATGGAACTTTTTCTCTGTGTTATTATTTTGCCAAAAGTTAGATTTTTGTATTCATTTTAATGTTGTTGACAATTTCAAAGATAGCACAACGTCAAATAATCCTATTATTTGTGTTATTTTTAAAAAAAAGTTTTAAATATCCTCTAATAATAAGTATGTATACAATAACTTTTTCTTAAACCGATTTAATTTGCATAACAATGTTCTAATAATACAGCTAAAAAATTGACATAAACTTTTCCAATAAAATGTTTTTTTTTTTTTTTTTTTTGCAAAAGAAACAGGAAAATTTTATGTTATTTATGTTTGTGTTTGCAGATAGATTTTTTTTTTGAAAATATAAAAAATTTTAATATCAAAAAATCTAACAAATTTTATAACTTTTTACTAACTATTAAAATGAAAACTTATTATACTTTTATGATTTTATATTTTATTTGACAAACTAAAAATATTTTGCCTTGGGCTCAAATATGGAATTAAAAAAATTTGCTGAAAGATAATGAACTAACCATTAACGTATGATTTTTTTATGGAATATATAAGTTTTAATGTTTAAAACATTAAGAATTGAAATCGAATTAGAGTTACCAATGGTATCATAAAATTGAAAGGCTGAATTTTTAAGTTTTGAAATTTTTGGTTTTCAAAAAAAAATTATTTCTTCCAAAATAATTGTCGACTTGCTCCAAAACAGTTTAAGTCGAGTTAATCGTGCAATTAGTTATATTTACCATAGCATCCCTCTATCGACTCTCTGCATTCAAGAAATATCGTTTCTCCGTTATTGTCTTTTTTACCGTAAATATAAGCCAAACCTTACTAGTTTAAGTGACTTAGAAAAAGTTGATTGAAAATAGTTTATTTAAGATGTTTTTGCTTTTATGCATCTGTAACAATGGATTTGCTCAGATTTGCTTATGTCGATTTACGTTATGTTTCCATATTTTCGTTAGGAACATACATAAATCTAAAGTAGACTTTACACTGCTAACTCTACAGCCGATCTAAGGAAGCTATTAATGGAATATTATAAATAAAATTGTGTTTAACGAAAATCGCTTAAGTGACCAAATTCTAAATAACTACTATCAAATTTTGAAACTATACTAATAAAACCGAATAGAGTACGAAAAATTGGTAATTGTTAAGACGTTGGCAAATATTTCAAATTTTCGAGTATTTATTTTCTAATATGGCCAGCAATCAATATGTAAATTTGAAATATAATAAATTGTTTACTTTTTAAGTTTTTGGAGTGTCATTTTTTGACAGGGATAGTATGGGCTGACGTTTTTTGAACAAGAAAGCAAACGTCTGTTGAATTGTATAACGGATCCTTGTAACCAAGATACGTAGAGGTCCTTGTATCTCCCTCCATTCAAACCAACGAATCAAATGTTCACTAATATTGCGTTGTTAATGTAAAAAATAAATTTCATTAGTTGCGCTACAAGTAACTAAAACTAATTGGAAAATCTAATAAAAAGTAAAACCTTATGATAAAACCATTATTTTATAAAAAAAATTGTGAACTAGTTGTATACACTACTGCTAGATTGCAAATTTAAATAGAGTTTTCTCTTTAAAGCACACATAAGTTATCAACTAGTGAGCCTATTAGTAGTTTGTTAAAAACCACCATAAAATTATCACCATTTATGAAATTACTTCTTATAAAAATCTCTTAAACAATTATCAAAAACTTCTGTAGAGTAAGTTCAGTTTGTACAGTGTTTTTTAAATTCACTTTATATTATGAATAATTATCCCTGGATGCACAGTAGCAGAAACCAAATTTAAGTATACAGAAAACTTAATAGATCTTTTTTAAACAAAAATAAAAAACATTATTTCACCGAAAAGTATTAGAAAAATTATGTATTTTATAAAATTTTCAAATTAATACAAAGTTTTCAACCACTTTAGGTAATATCAATAAAAATAAAAAAAAAAATTAAAAAGTGTGTAGTTTTATACAACTAATTTCAAAAAGCATAGAAGAAAAATAATGTTAACTTTTTAACTACAAAAGTTTTCCTTATACATAAAAAATATAATTTATAAAATTTTACGTAAAACATTGTAAAGTTTAAAAAATAAAATATAAACTCTGAAATTAAATTATAATTTAATTTAACTGGAAAAGCAAAACGTATTAAGGAAGAAATTAAATTTTACAGAATGAAAATCTCAGAAAATAATAAATAAATTTTATGCGTTTTTTTTTTTTTTGTAAATAAACTTTTTATAAAATTTTTTAATATTTTGTGGTTTAGATTTTTAAATTTTTATTTTTAAAAATAAAGAAACTTTTTAGTAAAACTCTTACATTAAAACTAAAAATTTAATTTATTAATTTTTAATAATTATATACAAAAATTTTAAAAATTATTTTTATTACAAACTTTTGTACTCTAAAACTATTGCCATTAAAAGCAACTAGCAACATTAAAAAAAAACTAGTTTATTATTAAATGGTTAATTTACTTCGAAATTAACCATTTTTAATTTAAAGGATATTAGAATGTCCTGTATTAAAATAGAAATAATAATTAAAACTATTAATCATTTCGCGATGATTTCAAGATAATCACAGTCAAGATTTTATTGAAAATTTGATTTCTTATCATAGTTTTCTTTAATAAAAAACAAATTTTATTTACTTTTTACAAAATATCTTTGCAAATGCCCTGCGCTGTCCAGAGCCAGGCACAACTCTTTCGGCAGTATATTCCTCAACGATCTCAGCGACATAGCCACGAATAACCCAGAGACACGGTACGCTTCTTGAATAACTCGAGATGGATCTAAACCCTTTCCACCGCGTAACCAAGCCGGTTTCATGAGTTACTTTATTTAGAAATAATAATGAGTGGTAACAAAAAGGTGCATATGCGCTAATTGGAGTCGCCACCTAAACCAACCAACAAAATATCTTAATATTATAAATAAAATCCTTATTTAAGGAATTTACAAATTATAGTTATGATCAATTTCCTGTTAACCAGAATAACCAAAAGTTTATTTATTTATAAATGTTAAAGTTAAAGTCTTTACCATCTGTGGATTGATATAAATAATATAATTAACTCTATAATATTTTATCAAAAAGGATTAAAGCCACAACAAAATTATAATTTAAACTGAATAAGGTTATATTAAATTTGTGTTACCTTTAGTATCTATATAATAAGTTTATTAATTGTGGTTTATTGAGTTAAATATTCTCATCTACATAGTTAACATACAATAAAAATCGATTTTATAATGTTTAATTATGTTTAGCCGCAGTGCCATAAATACCACAATTAATAATAGTGTAATTTTGCCAGTTTTTAAATGATTATAAAAGCATTTTTCCAATAATTAACAAAAATTTCACTAACATAATTCAATTTTATATTAATTTAATATAGAAGGAAATATTTAGCTGAGTTTTAGAAAACAATAAAATTTGTAAAAAATCATAAATTATTAATATCTAAACATAACTGAATTATCTAAGTTATTGGAAATAACATAAAATATTTTATAGTTTCATTTTTAAATCATAAACTAGATGCAAAATTTGCATCCACTTTCAAATCATAATAATTACAATATTCTATTTTTTAATTAGAAATTTTGTCCAGCTAAATTCCAGAAATTTATAAAATATTTCATGTAAAATCCACACAAAAATATTCAAGTTAAATGACAAAAAACATTTTTTTAATTAAAATTTTGTTTTTATGTATTAGATCTTAATGTAAAATGTATAATTAAATATCTCGGATCAATGAATTTATATTACGAAAAACCAATTTAACATCAGCAAAAATTTATAGTTCAGTTAAAAGAAATCAAAATTAATAATTTTTAGAGCAGAAAATTTAATTATGTATTACAGATCAATCTCATAAAACTGCTACGGCCATAACTGCTACAATTACTAAATCTCCAATTTATGGTGGCTGTATGGAGGAAGAGGGCATAATGGAACAATTATTTTATCATTGTTCTGAAAAAAATGGTTGTTTCTTCATTGAAGACGCGGGTAAACTGTAGCCGGTTAAAGTGATATCATTGTACAACGAGTACAACGGGTTCATAAGAAGGTGGACTACCTATAACCAAGCAAACTACACTTATTATAAGGTTTCATTTTTCGTATAATTTGACATGGCCTTATAAACCTGATTTTTCGCAATCAACTATTGAATAATGCATTACGAAAAATGGCGATATAAGGCCATATCAGATTACTATTGAATAGTGGATTATTTTTCAAAATGAAAAACAGATTCGGAATAAATAAATTATTAAGTTAATTTATATTTAATATTATTTTAATTAATTATTTTGTTGTATAGCTATAAAATTATTAAATTAATTGTACAAAAATGATCTTTATTTAATTAAAAATAAATCAATAAAAATTAACATAAAATGTCAAAGATTAAATTTTTTATTTAAAAACAAGATTAAAAAGAATAATATAGAAAAACATGAATATAAAATCAAAATTTCCACAAAATAATATAATTTTTATAAATAGTATCGTGACTCGTCACTCGTGACTAAAGACCATTATTAAAATTATTTCAATCTGAGATAGTCAAGAATCTCTAAAACCACTTGAGAATAAAGCGATTTAATCTAAACTAGTTTATAAGTGGAAATTTAATATAAATACACTAGCAAGGAACAACGAACTAAGAATCCTTGAGTTATCAATTAACGATCTGGCTCGATTACCTGGATTTTTAGTGCGGATCCGAAATAAATTCATTTGATTCAAAATAGATAAATTAATAATAAACTATTCGATACGTTCTGCTCATAACTTTAATTTCTCAATTAATTTATGATTACAATATGTATTAATTTATTGAATAAATAGATCCAACTAAATTTGAAACAGATTTTATTCATCATGACCTTTAGTAACTTAACTTTTTAGCAATTTTTTTATCTGTGGAGTATTATATTTTTAATTTTACAATTTACAAAAGTTATTTTAAATTTGTATTTAGATAGATTTTATTAAATTTACAAATTATGGTCGGAAACAAATACTAATTTATAATTGCAACATATTTATAATATATTAACAAAAATTAGAAAATAAATTATAAATTTTATTATCCACATAAATATTATTATCAAAATACACAGAAACCGAAATGTAGTTCAAATAAATTAATCTTTTATCAAGAAACATTCATCATTTCTAAACAATATTTAATTTTGAAGCTATTTTTGCTTGTAGAACTTTAGTAAATATTATTGCAAAACAATGATGAAATATTGCATCCCTAAATAATGAATTTTGTTCGTATAATTTAGTGAATAAAATATTATTTTTCAATGATTTTAAAACTTGTATTTGTTCTTAAATTAGCTTTAAATTCTCAAAATATTATTCATTTGTATATTACCAAAATTCATGTATATAAAGAGAATAAAACTCATATAAAAGTTTTTATTGTGGGATTTAATTTCAAGATTAAATCCCACAAATCCACAAGCCAAATTTGCGTCTTTAAAAACAATTTCATATAAGTTTTAATCTCTTTATATATATTCTTCTTTATAATATACTAATAGCCCAGTGAAAATAGACCGAAAAGTGAATAAAGAAAAAAAAATTACTACTGTTTTGAAACTTTTAACAAGTATTATTGATTGGTGCATATACAAGTATCATGTAACAAAAAGTATTATGTTATGATATCAAACTCGCGGGTTCGTAAAGTATAATAAGGCGTATTTTTTAAAAAAATCAGTACCAAATATCTAAAAATTAAAATTGTATAGATAATGAAGTTGCCCACAATTTTTCTGTCATACAAATTGAATGAGTTTTGGTACTTTGACTTATCTAATTATTAAACTCGATGATAAAAACTAACTCACAATCTATACCAATTACAAAAATATAGTTTAGACCAGGATTGCGCACGTATATTTCCAACGGAATGTTGTATGTCTCTAAAGTGGCCCACAGAACTATTTAGTTTGGCTATTTCTGGTTATGCAAAAATAAAGGCTGTAGAACAACTGTAAGTGTTTGTAACAGATATGAACCTAAAAAATCGATTTCAGTCAATTGAAAATTTCTTTAAGTTTTCTAAGGTAGAGATTCAAAAACTAGAAAAAAACGTTTTCATATGCGTACAAATGGAAAACTAAGTTTTCTAAGTATGAAGCAATATCTCATAGTAGCTTTTATTCGATTTTAATAACATTTCGATCAATTGTTATTATGAAAAGTTGCTTTTCTGATTAATATCTGATAAAAATGGAATCGATAACTTTATTGACTCCTTGCTAAAATTGTCCAATTTTATATTAAATTCCTGTGCTTTTAATTCTACGAAATAAATTTATTTAATTCTAGAGCAATTTTTCATGTAATTGTAAAACAATGAAAAAAATATTGCATATCTGGAAAAATAAATTGTTGCTATCTAGTGCATAATTTAAAATCTTATATACATCAAATTTCCTCTTAAAATTCTAGAAATACATAATTCAAAAATGTAAATATATACTCATAATAATTATAATATTCATTACGAAATTTATATATGAAAATGGTAACTTTTGATATTCTTATGCATATTCTAATTAGGATATAATTAAAATTATTCTATATAATTATCATTAAGAGTAGGTTAATTTTGATTTCCGACATTAACTGATTTTGTTATGATAAATAAAAATTAAATTATCCTATAACAAGAATTTAATTATTTAAATTTTACATTTCGTATGATAATTTACAGGAAAACAGAATTTTTATCATATTTTTTTTTATAAATATTTTTAAAAAAAATATATAACATTTCCTTATCTATTCAATACGGTCGTATAAATCCTTTACTCCAGGATATTCATTTTATAAATTATATCATGTAATATAATATTAAATAAAATTACCATGTTTTTGTAATTTTATTTAAAAATTTACCCTAATTTAGTTTTATTTCTATAATTTTTCAAACATTCTATACTATAAGTTGCTAATTTTATGTTGGTATCTATAGCATAGTTAGCTATATTATTTGTAAAATAAAAAAAAAATCCCATACTTATTTTTTAACATATCTAAACATACTTACATGAATAATTTTTAAAGACGAAAAACTGCAAAAGAATATAAATAGTTAACTATACTAAAACTCTGTATATATAACATAATATTGTTTAAATTAATCTTAATAAATGCTACTGCCTTTCAGAACGATGTTAATTTTCATCTATGATGATGGCTGCCTGGCTTTTTTTTCTGTATACAATTACTTATAATATTTATATATATATTTTATGGTGTGTAGATAAGTAAAATTACTGTAAAGCGTAATGCTAATATAATGACTTAATTACACATATCCTTCAAGGATGTTGTATAATATTAAGTATAAGGATTTAATATGATTTTGTAAGTATTTAAAAAGGATGTGTACTAATTTTTAGAAAATGAAATTTTTATTGTATAATTTTATATTTTTAATCTAAAAGTATAATTATTTTATTTTTATATATATATTTAAGTTAATTAATTAATAACTTGTAATTTAAATATTGTAGATAATTATATAAAATAATTATTAAATTTTTATTCGAAAGGATAATTTAACTTTTAGAATATTCAAAATTTATTAAAAAAATATATTTTTTTTTATAAAAAATGTTTAACAAATAAATATTTTGATTGTAAAATTAATATCAATGTTAAATGATACACTCAACGATTCGGTACTACTAATTTATAATTGATTAATTTAGTACAAATTCTAAAACATTTTATTAATACGATAGGAAAATTTAATCTAAGGATAAGGACTAAAAGTGTTTCCAAAAGTAATCACAATTATAACCAAAATTTTGATGATGAATTTCTCAGAAAGTATTTACTATATAGTTAGTTAGTTTTTGCAAGGTAAAATCTTCACTATGACTGAATGATTAGAAACACTATGTCCATTATATGCTCCTGTAAGTATTCTTTTATGTACTTAACGATATTTCCCTTTTAATTTACTCTAACCAACTCGCGATCTTTACAATCATTAGCAGATCCACGATTGGGATCATTATCAAATCGTCCAACTCGTTGAATTGATAGTTTAATAGGATTCTATACCTACTCTTACTTAGCTCCGTACAGCAACTGAGCATATTACTGATATCTTCCTCTACACCAGAACCTTGGCATCCACTATCTCCGCAATAGATTCACCGTAGATGTTTACTTTATGTGAAATTTAAGATAAAATTTATTTGTTAGAAAATTAGTTATATTCAAAAACTTAGCTACGTCTACCCTGCAGTAAGATTATTATATAATTTGTACGACCTTCATTTATATAAAACACAGTTTATTAGACTTATCAAACGATTGTGGTATAGCCGTACCGGTCATAAAGAATTTAAGATTTTAACTATTACAAAATATTTAAGGTGAACTCAAAAAATAACTTCATATTTTTGTTAACAAATCGATACTGTAACTAAAAACATATTTTATAAACCATTAAAACTATACTATTTTTGAAAACATTTAAATTTCATATTTTAAAATGTTTTAGTTTTTTTTTTTTGGATTTAAGATTCCCAAACAGGATCAAATTTTTATATATTTCAAAAAATTAGTTTATGTATCGACAAATCCTTTCGTAAGCATATATTTAGATACTTTAAATGTAATTTACTATATTGACATGGGTCTGACAACTTTATCTTAGTTAATTTTCTTTTTACTTTATAGAATAACTTAACATCCATACAAAAACCATAAAGATAACCAATATATACATACGTAACGTATATAGTTTTTTTTTTACGTAAATATTAGTTTACCAAATACAATATTTAATGATTTTTTAACTATGTTTTCAAATTGACGATATCAATTTATCATCAATCAGGAACATAATTACTGAATACACGATAGACGTATGTTAAAATATACTACAAAAATATTAATATAATTTTAGTATATTTGATAATAAATAATTAGATAATTAATTATAAACTTCATTTTATTATTTATTAATATTTACGAAATTCAATTTATGTTTTCAGGCTTATTATAATATCTTTTTTAATTAATATAAGAGCTAGCAATGTATTAATTATAGTTCTTTCAGCAGTAATACAAATGATTTATCAGCCAATTACGAAATCAGTGTACATTGAATTAATAATCCTGCAAAAATGAGCAGTCGTGTATTACAACCCCTAGTTAAGTAATCAAAATAAATCAGTTGCTAGCTCTCTAACTACAAGTTTTATTCAATATTATATTATTTTATTAAACAAGAAATTTTTAAAGATCATTAAATTTTTAAGAAATTTGATTTAAAATTATCACTCCTTAAAATTTATACATATACACATAAAAATTTGATCTTAATCAGGATTAAGATTAAATTATATTAATAAAAATAACATATATGTATATATATGATTATATACAAAGAAAATTATAAAAATTAACCCTTTTCTTGTATTAAATCCTTTTATCCTTGTTGCCAGTTAACACAAATATTTTCTATATAAACACCATAAATAAAATGCTAATTTTATTACTTAATTAATTACAAGAAAAACATTCTTCCTTTAATCGTTTGTAAAATTCTTTTAAATAAGAGGTGCGATATATGTATGTAAAATTTTTATCCTTATTCCAAAACCAACAAATTTTATTAATAAAACTATTATTTCTACACATCTGATTTAAGGAAATTTATATAAATTTTTTTTTTTGGGTCACAATAAATGTATTTAATTAGTTTTGTATATCTAATTAAGTAAAGTTTATTTCAATTAACAAAATACAATATTTTCTAGAACAAGGATAATTTTTTTACATAAATGAGAATGCGAGGGAGATCTGCGACCTTAACGATCTATTGTACATTTACAGCCTCTACCATTTAATAAATTTTAAGTAACCTATGATGTTTGAGCGGGCCATATTGCCAAGTTGTTACTCAAGATGTGTAGTCTACTCCTCCCGAACGATTCGCAGTGGCAGACGATGTGTTCTGTCCTTTTTTGTCATTTAGGTAGAGGTTGTAGATGTATGTTTCAGCCAGTTTCATTTTGTTAAGGTAGTAATTCCTGTTACGAGGCCTGTTAAAGTTCTTATGTTATTATATCTTCCATTTTTGTTGTTTTATAAGTTTTTTCTAGATTGAGAGTCCTGGTAACTCATACCAGTAGATTTTACGATGTTATTCAATCTAGCTACTACGTAAAGCGAGGTTGTATGGTCCTCTTGATTTACCGCAGAATAGTTCAGATCCAATAAGCTTTAAGGATAATTATTATGAAGTAATGGAAAAAATTATATTTTTCAGCAAAAATAAGATTCTATATAATTGCAAACATAAAGTTTAACTTAAATTTATTTAAATTATTCAATAATTTAATAAATATTTATAAAATCTCAATTTACAATAAAAACCACAAAAATCTAATTATATATAAAACAAATATGCAATTATTTATTTTATATACTAAATTTCAATTTATTACCATTAATAAATGTATCAATATAATAAGGACATTTTCAATTGGTACCATTTTCCATTTATATCTTTCAGAGTATTAGTAATCATGGTATTTTATTGAATTGTTATTAGCCAATTTAGCAAAATAATAATCATTAAAAATATTTTGTAAAAATTGTATAACTAAATTAATTTTACGTAACAATAATTTCGGAAATCCCTTTTTAGATAATAATATAATTTGAATAGAACCACAAATATGTGTCCTTATAACTTGTATAATTAGAATTTAAAGAATTTTTTAGAAAGACATTTTTATATTATGTATTTTGAAAATAATTTAATGGATTCTATAGTAAATACACTAGAGAATAAATGAATATTTATACATAAAAAGGATAATAATAAATGAATTTGGAAATTTATTTGTGACCATGGGGAATAGGTGAACAATAATAAAATTTGGATGTTAACCATATGGTTTTCAAAAACTATTAAAAATTATTATTTTTGGCACAATTTACCAGCTGAACTTATAATAATATTTTCTATGTTATTTAAAAAATATTTTAATATAATTTTATAGAAATTGAAAGATACATTTTAATTGAGTAAAATAAAACTGTAATTTCGATACCTCCATCAATTTTTGAATTAGCTTTTAAAACAAATTAATTACAGAATCCTACCTGACTTAACATATTGCACTTTTTATAACATTAACAAAAAAAAAGATTGATTCAGTTCCACTTCTAAATTAATAATGAATATCTTAAATATAATAAATTTATTTTTTGCGTAACGTATATTCTTAATCTTAACAAGCTTGAGTTAACTTCATATTGTGTTAAATAAAATAAATATTGTAATCAATATCAATTCATCAATCCATAAATTATGATAATATGAAAATTTATTTTATAAACTTTAAATTTTTATTTAATATTATTTTTTATTTTGTTATCCTAGAAAAATTCAATTCTTAAAATTAAATTTTCAAGATAAAAACTACATAATATATACTTCCACGTTATTTATAACAAGGCTGGAAACCATAAATGACAAACCATTCCATACCAAGTAATAACGTTATATGCTTTGTACTGTTCTAATAAACCTAACCATACCATTGGCAATACCACGTTGTTTCATTTTGTGATCCTGCATTCGCATACTGTCATACCGTGATAGACGATTTGTATTCGTATTCACACATTCTACATATGTTTTTTTGTTACTATTCCAATTTTATGTAGTGTCCAGTAAGTAACCAATTTAATGTTCATCCTATAAGTCTGTTCATATTAATGAACTCTTGCGTACGTTGAATAGATAATGTAGAGAGTTCCAGTATTTTTACATTTGTGAATTCATTAATTTTTCAATTTCCACTTCTGACGTTTGTCATGATATGTGAAAGAATGGTATTGGATTAGTAAATATTTGTTCTGATCCCTTACAATAATATTAACATATTTATTATAAAAATGATTTATTTAATATTTAACTTTTATTGACATTTGAATAAAGTATGAAATACAATTTATTTAAAGTTTACATTTTCCCTTCATATATCAAGAATGAATTTAAAAATTAATTCTCCTACCCGATAATTTACATACCATTCCATATAGTTACCAGCTCTGATTAATATCCATATAGGAACAGTGAGATAAAATTGTGTAATAAAATATAAAAATTTTGTATATAAAAAGCAATATTATTTTTAATATAAATTCAAAATAATATAAATAATTTTTCTATATTTCTTAACGTCAATGTAAAAAACATTGCATTTTTATGATATTTTTATAGCTTATAAGTTAGTCTGATTAAAAACTGAAAACAAATTAAATTTAAAATACATAAAATAAATTTTAAAACAATGTAAACTTTATTAAAAAAAAATTAATGTAAAAGTTTTAAAATCGTTGAAAATAAACAAGATTGTTAAACATTTTCGAAAATATTCCATATTTTTTAAATAATTGGCCTTTTAATTAGTAGCTATTTACAGTCTACTTTTAATTACAATTGAAATTTTCAACTTAACAATAATTATTATAGAAATAGCAAAAAGGCATCTACCTTAAAAAATGATATTTAATTAAAAATTATAAAATGAATTTATGAATTCAACATTTAAAAAATCCCATAGCAATTATTATCTGTTGAAATGTGTAGTAATTAAAAATGATGCAATCAAAATGAACATGCAATACATCAGTTTTTACAAAGTTGCATATAAATTTAATGAAAAAAAATTGTGCAGTAAAAGGTTCCCAATAGAGAATTAAATATACAATATTTGTCAGTTTTAAGATAAAAATATTTTACATTTGATATTATGCATTTATTTACAAGAATTACAAAATATGTTAATTATTTTTATTTTATTTTAAGTTTTATATAAAGCTAAATATGAGAATATTGTATACTAATTTATAAGTAAATATTTTGTCATATATAAATTACATTAATTACAAAACATCTTCACAATATTCCAATAATAATTCTGCAAAATGTTAAATATCTTCATATAAATTCCAATGACACTTCTCTGCTACTTCTCTGTCTGTAACACTTTAACCAAATGGAAGCTACTTCTCTGTCTGTAACACTGTAACCAAATGGAGCTGAAGTTTTGTAATCGTTCGTTTAAGAAATGTCCTCTATAAAGAAGGGATTATAAAAAATATAATCTTTTAATTTTATTGAAATTTAATGTGACATTAGCAAATCTTAACATTTACGTATATAAATACAATTTGATTAAAAAAATGCCTCACTAATATCGAATTTCTAGTAGGGCCAAAGGTTTACTTTAATAACAAAACAAAAAAAAAATATAAAAAGTTTTTCGGTTGTTCTCACCGTTTTTTGATTCTCATCACCGTTTTTTGGTTGTTCTCACAGGTTCAGTTGCAGTAATTAGACACGTTAAAACCATTTATATTAAAATAAAACATCTGCTTCAATGACAGCCGAAGCAATATCGTTCTTAGTATGTCTAGACTTTAGATATCCGCATCACCAAATGTAATTTCTAAAAAATATGTTAATATACTATATAAACTTCAGTACAACGTAAAACATATTGCTCTTTTGTCTTAATACAACTTATTTCATAGTATTCGCAATCTTTATAAACTTTTTTCAACTGTTATTTCACTTCCCGCAAATCGTTTTCTTTAAATTTAAAATTATGTTAAAAAAATGATACTTAAAAAATAACCACCCTTAACATAAAAAAAATTTATATAATGTGATTCATTAAAATTTTTGACAGCAATTCATTTTTCATTTCTCGTAAAAACCTTAACAAAAATATAGAAATATATTGCAAAAAAAAAAAAGGAAAAACGAAACTTAATGGATTCTAATCTGTCAAAAAAGAAAAAATATATATTTTTTAAATTATAAATCTATTAAAAAGAATTATATCCATTAAAAAATTATTAAAATTTTATTAAAGTAAAGAAAAAAAAATTGTTCCATTTCTCAGTGGGAATGGAAAATTTTACTTCCTCAAAATACCTGAATGGAAATAAAAAAAAAACTTGAAAACATGTCAGGAAATTAATAATTTATCAAGAATAATATAATTTTTTTTTTTTTAATTTCCTAAGAGTATTTTACCAAATTGTAATATTAAATTTATAGAATATATTTTGTTTTAACATTATACATTAGCTAAACTACAAAAAAAAAGAAAATATAGGAAAAATTTAGAGATAATTATTGTCAAGAACAATTCCATTCTATGCAAATTCTTTCAAATCACTTAATCCAATCAAAAACTTCAAAATCATATACATTTTAAACTCAATATTTGAAATCAGTTTAAGTATTTCATGAAAATTCCTTAAATAATCTTAAAATATTAAACACTTTTTGATATAAACCAGTAGAAAATCTAGAAAATTAAGTCAAATTTAGGTCACTTGACATTATATCTTCATTAAGCTTCAATAAAACAATTTAAATTAATAAACTTAAAATATATTTTCATTATATTAATAAATAATTTCATATTTAACACATTGACTGCCAAGTGCAGGTATGCCAGTAATATTATAAATTGTAGGTTTTAAATAATTATATTCTGATTTTACGAAGAGTTATATAGAAAAACTATGAAGTGTTATGAACGAAAAATGGATTAATAAAAATGGAATTTATACAGATCAGCTTAATTAAATGATCTGTCGATCACATCTTTTGTTCAACTCAAAGATTTCAAAAAATAACGCTCCCGGGTTCCTGTCACTTTATTTAGACCACGATTATTTTAAAATTACTAACATTCAATATTACGATAACTCAGAATTTATAGAACGTTAGTAACCAACGATTTGAATGAAAAATATCTAAATAAAATTATCAATTTTTTAAAACTTCTAAATATTTTCTTTACAAAATAATTTTTTTTTTCTTAATAAGCTTAAAGTTTATAAATAACATAGAAAATATAAAAACTACAAGAGTTTTACACAGAAAAAAAATAGTATTTTTGTAAACTTTTCATTTCCATTTTCTATTTAAAATGCATCTAAGTATAAAGTACATCATGATAGCATAATAGATATTGTCAATTTTTATTTTATGAAAGTTTTTCTTGCACACAAAATCTATCTTGTCTAAAAGCATTGTGTATTAGTTGCAGCAAAATGATGAATAAAAATGTATTAGTTATATAAATATATTCAAAAAATGAATTTTAAAGTTTATAATAAAAAGTTTTCATGATAAAAATTAAAAACGGATCTCAAAGTCTTTAATACTTTGTTTCAAATTTGAAATTGAGAATAAATTATCAGTAAAAATTTATAAAAAATTTAAATTTCCAATGCTTTAGTTCCAATCTAAGTACTATTTATAGTTTGTTATTTGTTTTATGCACTTACAGAAACATTTGATATGGGCAGAGACGAACGAACAAATTAATGAAGTCCATCTAATTAAAAATTCAAAATCATAAAATTCAATTTAGGAAACCAGAAAATATAGGCTGCGAAACTATTAATGAAGCTGTGCCTCTATAGAAGCATAAACATTTTTTGGTCACATCATATAGTACAACAATTTGTTTTAACAACTAAAATAATTGAACAAATTTAGTTTGTCTCTATCAGTTTCACAAGGAGTTTGTGAACGAACCATTCTAAATACGTTAAATTTTATATAAAAAAACAGTGTTGAAAGATTTAATATTAAAGTAAGTAAATTGATAATTTTAGCTTAAACATTTGAGTAGTAAAACATGATTTTACTGATTTTTATTTATCCATACTTTTATCGTGTTAACAATATTTTCGTTGTCAATCTTAAGGTACCAGTACTGGAGAAGCCAGTTTTTTTACTGCAGCTCTTGAATGTATAATGATTTTAAGTTAAATTTTAAAAAAATTAATAGAACGAATAAAATAAAAATAATTGAAAAAAAAAACATTAATTTTTTTTTTAATCTTTGAAGTTCTTTCATTGAACCATAAAAACAAAACTAAAAAAATGTTAAAACTTTTCAATATATAAAATCAATAAAAGAAAAATTACTTTACAAATTTTTATCCTTTATAATTTCCCACAAAATAAAAAGAAGAAAATTTTCAATAATTCTCTGTCATTTACGTAGATTTTTCTTTCACACTATACAAATTTGAAAATTTATTCCTTTATTATTTTTGAATCCTGAATAGTATTGTAAATTTTTTAACATGTGTCAAGTGAAACGTATTTTTTATATAAAAATACTTAATATTTTCACAAGAAAAATGACATAACAAAATTTTTACATCAAGATTGAAATTTTTTCGTTTGTATAATGTTATGCCAATATTTTTTTGGAAATCATTGTACACACATAACTGTCAAATATATTAAAGAATTTTTAGCTGATTTAGTAATGCTTCAATAAATTTACAAAATACGATTAAATAAATAAAAAAAAATAGTGAATTGAATTCTATTCCGTAAGTTTAAACTCTTTTATAACGTAAATATTACATAATCTATAAAAAAAACTTAATGGCTAGAATGACTATATGAAAACACGAGCTATTTACATACTGTACTTCCAACAAAACACTCTTTATCTTACTGCTGCCCAAACATTTGACCGACTTGTACTACCTGTTCTTAGAATTTATTACCATCAATTGAGTTTTTACTTGAATAGATTGTAAATCAAACTTTGTAAACTGAAGGTTCTGAGAGTACAAGAATTACACAAGAAAAGTGCAAATATCCACCAACTCTACAACCTGTTTACAATTATTTCTATATATGAACGCTATTTTGGATGCCTGATCTTTGAAGTATCCTAAAAAATTAAGCGAGTCCTGAAAAGTGGTAATTTTGAGTTAGAATAGTATGGACTGGGGACATCGAATTATTAGTTAAATTATTTTGACAGTTACTACAAAATTAAAATTTGACAAATATAATTTATAATAAACTAGAAAAATGTTCCGTAATGACTTCACTAATGCTAATATCACTCATCTATTTTTTATCATATACAAATCTCAGTTATTCAGGTAAAATTTAAGGATTTAATTATTAATTTATTTTTTATTTTAACTTTATCAAATTATCCAATTTAATTTATAAAAACAAAATATAATTTGAATAAAATTTTCCACATAAAATCTAATTGCAATTATTATTTCGACTGTTTATTCATCACTAATTAATTTAACAAATAAACAATAATTTAATATGATTTTCTTTTTTGGAAACTGAAATGAAAATTTCATTTTATTATTAATATGAAATAATAAATATGAATAAAAAATGAAAATATACAAAAAACAAATCCCCCAAAAAAAAATACAAATTTTCCTTTATTCAAAACAAATGATAAAATTTCAAAGATAACAAGAAAAAATTGACCATTACGGACGGCATTACGCTAGCTATTAAACAGAAGAAGAAAAAAAAATATATAATATTATTTTCGATAAATTCTTATGGTTTGGTCGTTTGCATACAAATCACAATTTAAATAAAATGGTAAAGATAACACAATCCCAACCAAAAATTTGATATAAAAAAAAAATAATAATGTTAAAATTTTCCATAATAAATTATCATATACATAATTCTACAGATATATATAATTTCTGTAGGACCTCTCTATAGGTCTATAAGCAATAAGGATTTGTTATAATAATAGGAAATTATGAATAATAATTGAATAAATTTAAACCTTTTTGAATTTTTGGTATCATGAAAACTTAATTCTTACCACTTAATTTTAATGTTTATATTATATGGTAATAGTTTTTGATTTTATATAATTTGTGGTGGATATTAAGGACCAAATAAAATATTAAATAGAAACTCATCTGGTCATGGTCACTAAAAATACTATAGTTTATATATTTATGTGAAATTATAATTTTTGTATTTTGTTGATTTGAAAACAATAAAAAATTAAATTATTTAATATGAAAAACAAAATATAAAAAACTATTGGAAATATTTGTTTGAAACATTATTGATAGTATCCATTTTGGTAATAGGACTTTGAATTTGTACAAAATCGTTTAATATTTTTTAAATAATTTATATAAAAAATCTCTTTCTCTTTCAATTTCAACTAATAAAGTTTAATTATATTTTACCATCAACAAAATAAAGTAAATAATATTTTTGACCGATTTGGAATATAATCTAATTTTGTTTGTTTCTCAATACCATTAAGGTAACCCTAATTGCTCCAGATACCCCAGAAGGTATTTAAATAGATCACTGTACAAAACGAATCAATATTTTTCAGGTTCAATAATACAGTCGATAAGCTGGCAAATATTGGTTTTACGAGAAGTTATTGAAGTATATAAAGTAATGGTAATTTCCGTGAAAAACTTGGTTTTTCGACGATGGAGGTTCCAAAAATGTTTAAAAAATTTTGGAACGCGATACCTCTACGCGGTAATATCACATATATTAATTGTTATCTGATTTAAATGGAATTTAGCGTCCTTAATTTTTTGATCTTCTTTGTGCACTGGACTTACCAACCAGGGAATTACATAAAATTTGACAATAATTTCAAGATTTAAATAAAATGCCAACAAAAATTATATATTCCTGAAATTATTGTCCAAACTCCAATTTTTGGCAACAAAAATGTTTAAGTTATTTAAATCTAGACATTTGGAAACATAAAATGTTTAGTTTGTCAGGATATGATCATACATTTAACATTTATCAAATATTTAATTTTCTCCTCAGCTAACAAAATATATAATTTTTTCATGGAAAATTGTCTATTAAAATTGTATAAATATCACAATAAAATGTTAATTTAGTTTGTACTTAGTTTGAAATTGCGAACTTCGTGGAGTTAAAGAATATGTGATAGTAATAGAAATAATGGATAACAAAAAATTCATGTACATGTGGGATCCATTATTTACCTCATAAAAATTTCACAATTTTTTTATTACAAAGCTCTTTATTCAAAGTTTTGGACAACACCCTAAAACGTTGGCATATTTGCCAAATGTTAAATATTTGCCAAAAAATGTTTCTGTAAAAAACTATTTAAAACATCACAATGTAAATATAAAGAAAACTTTTATTTTGTAATATTTACAGAAAACAAATGATTTTATTATAAACTTTTCTATTTAAATAGTATTATGTAATATGTAAATAGTTAAATAGTTTTTGCTCTTATGACTAATTAATGTTGTTTTATATCTGTTGACTTTATATGTAAAAGTTAAAAATCAAATAAAGTTGCAACAATTAACTTCCATTTTTAATGAGTCCAGATTCAATTATGCAAAATATGAAATTAAAATAATAAAATTGATTTTATCATAAACACTTAATCTTAACAAATATGTAATTTTAATTTTACAAAAAACATAATAAATGAACGCAACCCCATTAAAATTTCCTATATAAATTTCAATTTAATTCTAGATTAATTCTTTTTAATGTATTTATGCTATATATATGTTAATAATTTATGTTAAATCTAAAGAAAAACATTTTAAATCATATTACATATCTAAAATATAAATAATAAAAAAAAAAAAGTTTTTTAGAAAATATTATGTCGTTATTATTATTACTTTTTTGTTGTGTCATTTTATATTCTATTTTCACCGGCCATAAAATTTCTTTATGACATTTTAGTCCTTTTTTTCATATTAAATTCATATATATTTTTATGTATATGTGTATGTAGATAAGTACATTTGTATATAATATATAATAAAATAAATATTATATTTTTTTTTTAAAATCTTGAAATTATTGTCAAATTTAATGTAATTCCCAGTATGCTGTAATAATATATGGTTATTTTTTATATATAAGTATTATTTTTATTTTATTAAATTAATTTTTGTAAAAAAAAGATTTTTTTTTTATTGTATCAACATATGAAATAATGTTAGATAAATAATTTTTTTTTTTTTTTGGTTGTTTACGTGATACGATTAAAATATAATGGTTTCAGTAATATTGTTCCAAAAAAAAAAAATAAGATATTTATGAGTTTTAGGTACTCACAAATGAATTATATATAAAACATTTAATATAAAAATATTACTTTACGTGGTAGATTGTATAATTTATTATTAAGTAATGTAATTACTAAGACAAAATTATGTTTTAAGAAAATAATATTATGTGAATTGAATTATATTTTCTACTGATATCTAATTAACAATAAGAAATTTATTTTAACTGAACCCCCAGCAATATCGTAAAATATTGTGAGAAAATATGCAGATTACTCGACTTGCAATATATCTATAAAAATTTTGATCCGTATAAAGAACTTTACTTATATTGAGGTAATTCTATGCAAAATTATTATTGTTAGATAATTAAATCAAGTGTTCTAAGTGAAATTTATAGTGACAGGTGTTTTTTATATGGAAATTGCGATAAGTTTACATTTTTATTGAGTAACATTTTCCGAAATCTATTATTTAAGACAATTTGATTAATATCTGCACAAATTATTTTTTTAATTCGAATTTATTAACCCAAATTAGAGAACAGTTTAAAATAAAAAATATAAATTTTCTTCATTTTTTTAATGAATTTAAAATAATTAACACATTTTTCAATTGTAAAGATGTCGAAAAAATACAAAAAATGAAAGTTCAATTAGATACTAGAGAATGAAAGATATAACTATTGCTGGGAAATCTAAATGTTTCCAAAGTATATGTCAAAAATATATACGATATCTATTAAAAGTATTTGCGTACAAGCAATAGCTACTTAATTAATTTTATTTACAATTTTGTTTGTATGCTCTATCACCAGGGGTCAATAATTTCAAATAGCCATTTTAAACTAATTTTAATTTAATTTAATTTTTTCAAGGTTTCCAATTTATCTTCTTTTCTAATAATAATTCTAAATATAAATTTGTATGGAATGGATAAATATTTTAATCTTCATTTGAGTATCACATAATAATTTTATAAGATCATATTTACAATGTATACGAAAATATAAAAACGTTTAAAAAAAATAATTTGAATATTTACTCGTATTTTAAACAAGCATATCAGATATTAATTTCGATACCAATGAAAATAGAATAACAAAATATTTATCAATTTTAAACCCAAAAAAGAACGATTTTTAGAGAAGGAACTGGGAATATAATTCTAACAATTTGTTATATCAGTGGCAACATGTAATAGTAATAACTTATCTCGAAAATGTAAAATGTTCAGGAGTGAATTTACAATATCTAAAAAAGTTAAAAAACCATAAAAAAAACCTTTAACTATTATTATAATAAGCGTAAGTCATGAGTTAAGATTGTGACATTTCAATTAGCATACCGGAAATTAATAATATTTTATGTTGACTTAAGTATTTTTTGCAAACCATATCCAGTATTTTCCTATGAGCACTTAATTATCACGAATTTTTGACTTAAGCTACTTTTACACTAAAAAAATAGTTTGCATCCAAACAAGACCTTAAAACTTACATAGACAGAAAATGTTACTTCAAAACCATTTCTAATTGAAAATTACTTAAGCTAAATTGCTTTTAAACATATAATTACCAAAGTACAATCAATATCAATAATGTGATTAAGTCAAAGAAGAATAATGGAAAAATAAAATTTTTCGCTTAAGTCGACTTAATCGACTCTTACATATTACCACAGTAATATACTAATATGATTGAATTGAAAAGCTTGTAGCATAAATTAAATTGTTAACTTCGGGATGTGAAATTATTTTTTGATGCAATTGCGGAAAAAGGATCACCCGACGATGCACCATATTCTATAATCTAACCTAAAATTATAAATCACATTTATTATTCTACTATATAATAATAAGATTCTATTTATATCAGATATACTAAAATTTAAAATTCAAAAATAATACTAAACAAAAATAATCTCCTTAAATTCTTTCAATTGATATCATTTAAGCCCAAAAAAAAAATGTATGTTTTATAAAAGAATTTCCACTACAGACACTCTTTATTTATTTCTTAGATTAAATTTATTATTTACCCTTAAGGCATTTTTAAAAAAAACCTTTCCATATGAACAATTTGACCTAACTCATTATTTTTCAATCAACGACAAATAATCACTTCGCAAAAAAAAAAACAATCCTTGAAAGTTAACTTTGAAATTATTATTATTATATAAAAAATAAAAATAAAAAACAATTTCGTAAATAATATAAATTTCTTATCTTTTATTCCACAGATTTGCTTTTTTCGTCTAGATCTAGCTAGCATTTTATATTCCAAAAAATAATAAAACAAACAAAAAAAAAATTCAATTTTCTTAGAAACGAAAATTGTAAAAAAAAATAACTAGAGACTGACCACAAAAGTTGAATACTATGTAAAAGGATAATTTTCATTTCTATTCTAGATGTTTCGGTACTGACTGATTCTATCTAGAACAATTCCACTGGACACAATTTCATATGGAAATCGTTTCACTTACACAATATAATTTGGAAATATTAAATTAACGTAGACTTTTCACTAATCATCTCGAACATTTCATTAAGGATTTATTAACATACTCATTTCATCACGAGAACTTGTCGACCTTTCTCAGAAATTTTGATAAAATTTGCTTGATAAAAACGATTCTATAAAATGTACGCAAAAGTGTTCGGTAAACTGTGTAAAATGTTAGTCCATCAGAAAAAGTTAAATTGTTCAAGTAAGTAAAATTACTAGTAAAATTATGCCTAGTGAAATTATGCCTAATGAAATTGTCCTAGTGGAATTGTACCTAGTGGAATTGTTCTAGTGGAATAAGCCTACAATCAAATTATAATATACAATAAAATAATGTATATTTAGTAACTAGGCTACATAAAAATGATATAATAATTTTTATGTTGTAGTTTTCATAAAATAAAAATTATGTTTCAAAGAAATCCTTTTATATTTGTTCTGTTGTTATTTTATTTATTTTTTATGTTTACTATAATCATTTTCTTTTTTCATAATTTTGCTTCCAGAAATGATATTATTATTATTTTTTTATATTTTTTATCAAAAACAATATAAAATAATTTTATTTTTATGTAACGAAAAATGAACACTTGTTGGTGATTCTGTGCAGAATAAAAAAAATATTATCCGCTGCTTAACTTAAAAATTTATTTTTATGTGATTTTTTTTTTCATAATTTTTTGAAAAATTAAATATTATATAAAATATTTTTTATTTTTGTTGTTCTGAATTTTGTTTCATAAAATCTACTCACGAAATCAACTTAAATATCAAAACATAAATTCCATAAAAATATAAATGAAAAACAAAAGAAAAAATTTTCAACATTTAAAATTAATAAAGCTAAAAACAAAACAAAAAAATCCTTTGTAAAAAAAACATAATTTTTTCTATGAAATTGAAGATAAAAGAAAAAATGTTGATTATTATATAAGTGAGTGAAATTGTTTTGGTATTATATAATTAAATTAAATTAAATATTTTATACTTAAGTACTCCAATTTATTTTATTTTTATATTTATTGGAAATTAATTGTTTTTAATGAAACATTAAAAATTGTTGTTTATTTAATTTACCAAAAATACTGTAAAAAAAAACATAAATTTAATGTATATTATGACCCAGTTGACATTCACCAGCTACAAGTGTAGTTAACAGAGCTATGAATTATTAAAATTATTGCTGGTTAAAGTTTAAAGGCTTCCTACCCAATTTTACTTGACTGGGCAACTTTAAATATTGGTAGAAACTAAATTTTTGGTTTGATGTGTAGTAGACTTAAGTAGTCTTCGATTAGTACAACAAGCCCAGGATTAAATAAAATTAGGAAATAGCTTGTTCGAGTTGAGCAATTTGATAATTAATCCTGCACTTCTTAATTACCATTCATTTAACCACTATTAATATGGAAGTTTCAGCAATGAGTAAATTACGAAGCTTAGTGACAATTTTGAAAGAATTATTCCATTTCTAAATCCTTAAATCTGCTTCACATAATTGTATTTGATATGCCTAAAGACTTTGATATATTTTTTTTTACATTTATGTTTAAAAGTCGGTGCCATAAGAACGAGAAAGAATTCGAAAACTGTTACGGCTCTGCGTATATCTAGTATAATATATTATGGTAATATAATTTTTTTTATATTCTCAAATATGTTATGAGTATATTTATTATTTTAGCTAAAGGATATTTCCAGATACAAACAAATATGATCAATAAAAATACCGCATAAATACTTGATTGTTTTGACAATAAATCTTCAAAAAGATTCATCCATAGGATAAAATTATCACCATAACTAAGTCAAATAGTTCAAGGCATCCTGCTGATAGGAAAATGACAATAAAATACAAATATATTTTATTCATGATATAGGAAGGATAAATTTATTATATATAGTTTTTTTATGTTAAAAGTAAATTATTATTATCAAAGTACAAATTAGAATTGAAATTGAATTTTAAGTTATCTTAGATGTTAATTTCTACATGTGGAAATTAAATATAACTTGATTTACTATAAAACTAAAAAAAAAAAAATTTACAATTAAAATTGTACATAAAATAAATTACTTTTACACTTCTTTAAGGACTCTCTGTAAGAACCAATAATTTTCCAGCTTTTATAAAAAAATATTAAGAAATTGATCAAATTGACACTTTATTAATAAATTCTTTCACATTTAGCATATATTTATGCTTTTGGGCATTTTTTTAGCAGGTTGATTCACTTCCGCTTAGTACATTAAATTATTATTAAAATAATAAAATTAATTTCAGATTTTTTTACGTCCTTAATTGAACTTTAAAAACAGTCCACTCTTAATCACAATCTTCGTCGTTCCAGACAAGAAACAAATAATCTGTTGTTCGTGGCGGTTCTTTTTTATCAGAAAATGAGTTTGGTGGCACTTCTTTGGGCTTCTAATTTACTTTACAGCATCATCATAAATACTTTAAATTTTATATTCTTTTTCATCGATCCATACTCAACAAAACCCAAACCTTATAATTAATTTGATTAGTGGAAATATTTTTTTATGTTATTTTATTTATAAATAAATATAATAAAAAAAAATTCATAAAAGTTTACAGACTAATATAAATTTTGTTTTTGTAACGAAGCATATCTTTATGTTGTGTTGGAAAAGTTTTGATATAATCTCAATAATTTCTTATAATACAAATTGGAAGCACACCATGCAAAATTATCAAAGAAAAATTTTAACATATTTTTTAATAATTTTGTCTTCGTTAAATTTTTGTATAAAACTTTTTACGTAAATTTTTACGAAAATAATCAAATTTTGTAATTTTGACTGATTTATTTCTGTATGTGGTAAAATTATAATTTATATAATTATAAATTATATTAAATTTGATTATATAAATTTTGACAAAAAAAAATTGTTTTTTTTTTTTGTATTTTATTAACAACAAAATTGATTATTTATCATTATTATTATTAATCATTACATACTAAATATAATATTAATATGTATGTATAATTAAAACTGATGGTGCCAATACAGAATTTTCCGAAATTTCAAGTTGTAATGAAGTCAAGAAGTTTTCATTTGGGCAATTTATTTTAAAAGTTTCTTGCAATATTAGATATTATCATAAATTTAATGTTTGAAGTGATTTGGTTCCTTTGTTTAGACGTTACAGACATTACATATGCATATACATATCAATATCAATCCTTCCACTAATGATCAAACAAGATTTGAGAAAACCATAAGCATGAAAAACTGTACGACATCGAATTTTATCTAATGTCTACTACTTCAATTAGAATTTTGGAAAAAGAAAAAAAGAAAATAATATGAACTAAAAATAAATGTTTTCATTCTTAATCAAATAATAAAAGTTGTTTTTCGAATTTTTGTTATAGTATATAAATATTAAATTAAAGAGTTGATAAAAGATCAACATCATTTTATATAAATAAAATCTTTTTTTTTATATATATTTATCAAACTCCAATAAAAATAAAACTTTTCATTTTTATCTACTAGATTGTTTTGCTTAAAGGTCTTTATAACTAACGTTAACAAAGTAAAACAGATTTTATGCAAGTGAAAATAAAGTATTACAGCTTAACAAAAAAAGAATTACGTAAAATTTAATTTTATGGAAATTTTTAACTTTACTAAAATGTATACCTTCAGAGTGTTCGGAAAATACAAAGTTTTCGTATAAAATAACGTTTATATATGTACATAGTTTCCAATAACTTGTGTAATATCAAAATATATCTGCAATATTTATAAACTGTCAGACTGCATTAAATGAAAATATATTAAAAAAAAATTATTAATCTTGGCATATTTACATTTTTCTAATATATTTTTACAATATTGTATTAATTGAAATAGAAATAAGTACAGAATATTGTAATTTTTTATAATAATTTAAACATAGAAACCAACCTGGCTCACGCCTGTTTGAACTCAAATCATGTAAGAATCTAAAAATGGAAAAGACTTAAATTTGAACGGCTGCGCCCAAAATTATCTTTTACTTGAGTGAGTTCATAAAGTACACGCAGAGGTTTTAGTCGTTTTGACTATTTTGAAAACCTTCATAGCAACACTGATCCTTCGTACCTTGGAGTTTTTATAAATGTACACAGGCCCATCCTTATTCAGTGAACTAAATGAGCTAAGATTAAAAATTTTGGTTATTTATTTTAAATTTTAAACTTTAGTTTTACAATTAGTTTTACAATTTTGCAATGTATTAAGTTTAATTGTTGGTAAGGTCATAAAAAGTATAAAGTTGTCAGGTCATAAAAAGTGAAAGTTAGCTGAAGATAAAAAAGGCAAAGAAAGTTTATCATTGACAAATTTATTATTGAGCCCAGGGCGTTCACAAGTTTATTGAACTTCACAAGTTTATTGAATGTATCTACTATGTATCTACTAAGTGCTATAGAGATACAAAATTTGAAATTATGACAAATATTCATCAACAGCTCAACTCTACTTCTTAAAATTATCATATTTAATTGTAGCATTAGGTAAAGAATACTTCTCCAATAAAAGTTTTAAATATTATCAAAAAATTTCTTTGTTACATTTATTTTGCACCTTCCCCAGATTTTAATCCTCCTTCAATGATGTTTGTAACATCTAACAATGTACATTAAAATCATGGATTAAAATCAAGATAGATTTCCATTAACAATATGAAGATATATTTATATCACTTTTTAATATGTGGTATTACGAGTGGGAAAATTTAACAATTGTCGTATAATGTTTCTTCCCACCTAAAAATTTATCGTTAAAGAAAAATGATTAGATTGCGTAAAGTATGTAATCAAAATTTTTAAAATCTATTTTAATTTCCTTTGACAAAAGTGTTCTGAAATTCTAAAGTGCACTAAACCGCCCATGAAAACACTCCTAAGTAAATCTTATATAGAAAATTATATTATAATTTCTAAGTAAATATTTTCTAATATAATTAATATTTGTTAATAATAAAAAAATTATTTAAATTATTATATAAATACCTTAGAAAATAATTTAATATTAACAGTCTTTATTTAGCAAAATTATACTTCATTATACATAGATAAAGTTCAAGAGATACACAGATTTCATCTTAGAGTTGAAAGGAAATTACAATTTATTTATCAATATAGTTTGTTAAAACTTAAAAGATGAAAATCTATTATAATAGAAAATTATATGTTCTTAAAAGATGGTATTTTATAGAAATTACTTTAGATATTTAAAATACAAAACAAAAAATTTCATGTGTAAATTTTCTCATCTTGCAACTCGTCGGATGAAAACGTTCAGGACAAGAAAGATAATAGAGTTTGAATTATTAGATAAAGATAAGGTTTAGATATGTCCTGTTGTCCTAAATCATACGACTACATTTGATAAAGCCGTATTCTCTTCGTAATCGCACGTTCTACATACGCTTTGTTAGGACCTAGTCTAAATGGGTTACATGTGCAGAGTTCCAGTGATTTTTCAATTGTGAATTCATCCATATTTATAAATTAGAACTAGAAATCGAATGTAGCGTAAAGCGTACAAGAATACTAAGAACTGTGCTAACAAACAAGGCCATATATGTCACTACAGTAAATTTTTCTTAATACTGTGAATGTTGTAACGAGTAATATAAAGGCTTGCAGTAATTTTCATTAATACATGGATTCATATATTTTTTAATTCCCATAATTTTAATATTCGATATAGTATAAGAATTGAGAAATTGTCCTATTAAAGAAATGTTTGGTATGGTGTCAATATCAAAAAACAATCTTCGGATATCGAAATAATAGTTGGAAAATTGAACATATAAATTTTGAAAACATAAACAAATTTTATCTATTCCTATCGTTGAGTAAAATATTTTTCACATCTACCACTTCTGACAATAATTGTCATAATTTACGTCCTTATTATATCTAATATTTTTTTCAAATACATATTACATGATTAGATAAATACACCACTTTGTTGTCTACATATAGTTTACATATAGTTTCTAAATTTGTAAAGTATTGACAAATTTATTTTTATATTAATATTTTATAAATTTTATTTACTTATCATAATTCGAAAATTAAATTACTTTTAACTACGTCCAAAATTATTCCAATTTCAGAAAATTCCAATAAAATTTATCTTAAAAAACTAATTTCATCTATGAGCATAACATCATACTCAGCCTGAGAAATATGTTTTTTTTTTAGAAAAATTCCACAGTAATTTCTGCACACGAAGGTAAATATAATTTCTATTAAAAACAAAAAAAAAGGACAAAATTTCCGTATTGCATTTCGCAGTTTTTGTTTTACTAAAGGATAATAAATGCTTTTAACAGATTTTTCAGTTTTTGTTATTCTTTGTTACTTGCTTGCTGATGGCACTTCTTGATGTAACTATACGTGTATATATAATTACATGTAATAAAATTATTTTGGATTAAGCTTTACAAAATTGCTTTTTGTTTATATGTTTTTGTTAAGTAAATGTACATTTATTTTCATATGAAATGAATCTATTATACTAAATTTTACATATTACGATGACACATTTATAAAAAAAAAAATTTACTTTTATTTTTTAAATAATAATTGTCATTTTCGCTGACAATAATTTTTATTAAGATAAATTGAAGCAAGAAAATTATATATAATTATATTATATATGAATATAAATTGGAACAATATGTAATGTTAAAATTGTAAGGTATAAATAGTTATAATGTGTATAATTATCAGTGTTGGGAAACTTTAATGTAACGTAACGAAATAACATAAATAGAACGTTATTTTATAGTTACGATTCTCGTACCCGCTAAAATATTGAACAACGTTATTTAATATTATCCTTATTATTATTTTCGGTTACACTTTATTCAAAATATACTAAATGTAAAGTAAAGCTACCGATATTTTAGTTTTCTACCATCACATAAAACATAAAACCATAATTCTGTTTTTGTGAACTTATAGTTTAAATGTCAATGATATAAATATATTTTCAGAGCCGCATTATTTGAATATTTAAAACAGTGGTAAGACGGATATTCTGTTATTCTATGCCAAAATGCCATTAGTCGAAACTTTTCAGTTAAAATTGATATTATATCTGATACGTATGTGATTTAATTTCAATTAATTGGTTGATGAAAAATTAGTTTCATACAAAAATTTATTATGATTTTTTACTTTAAATAATTTACTTATGTTACCGAAAATTTTTCTGGTTACTAACACTGATATTTATATTTGTTTTTATTTCACACATAAAGAATTAACGTATTTAACAGATTCAATTATAGCTTTACAAGAATATGCTTTAAATTTAAAATATATATTTTTTTTAATTGCGATAAATTAAGCGTTTTAACAATAAATACTTTTTTTTATTATCATTTGATGTTCTCACTAATCTGAGCCCTTCATGTTATAATAATAGCAGAAACCAGCTTAGGCGCACTGAGAAACCACAATCTCGGTCCTCAGAACTAAAGAATTTATGCTGAAGTTGTGGAAGCAGTGTTAAATATCAATTACTTAAGAATAATCAAGCTGAATTTGAATTTTACAGAAATTATTCATACTATTCACAAACAAGAGATATTTAACTACAGTGTTCCAAGTGAAAATCTCCACATAAACAATAACCTGATAAGAAAATGTTTAAATAAATATGTTTCAATGAACAGTTTGGATATATGTACTTCCTTTATATTAGCAGCTATAGCTAAAAGAGTTCAAATTCTTTGTTCTTCTCGATTGCCTGCTCCTATAGCAGCTCCTACCTCTGTTTCTGCTTTAGTTCGTTCTTCTATTTTAGAACTATATTTCTATATTTCAATAAAACCTAATATTCTATATTTAAAATAAATTTAATAAATTTCAGTTTTAATTGTCTCGGAGACTTATAATTATTTCTTGTAAATGTTATACCTGTAGTGTAGTAAATGTATTACTAATAGGTAGGATAAATTCTTACACTATAGAAAATTAGAATATTTTATTTAATGTTTGTTTAGTCTATTGTGCAGAACCGCACTATATCTTACATTAGAAAATCTTCTATATGTTCATCATATTGAATTAATTGAATTTGATGTAACTTATAAATTTTATAGAACTTTTAGTTTTTAAAATATCAACATAAAACATATTTCGGTATATGTAAGTAAATTTTATTTTACATACATTCCTTATAATATTTCGATGGAATATGTTTAACCTTACAAATAACATTTTCATAATATTTCTAACATATATTTTAAAAGCATATAAAAACGAAATAAGTTCGCAAAAGAATTTTTTAGTTTAATTAAAATAAAACTATATATTTACATATATTTTCTCTGTATCTTTTTTGCACTATTTGAACATATATATGAAAATTAATATTATGTACATAATTCAAATAAATATTATGCAAAATACACATGAGATTAAATAGATTTTATATATGTATATAAGTAAAAGGATTTCAGTGCATATTAAAGGAATTTGTCATTACTTATTATTATCAAAAATTTTGATAATATTCACAATTTTTAATAAATTTATAAAATTATTTTAAACATTTCTATTCCAGAAATGTAAAATTTAAATTGAATAATTTAACATATTTTCTTAAAGTTAAAAATTTTATGTTGAGCACGTTTTAGCACGTCTCCAGCCGTCGGCAAAAAGCTTTTGTATTAGCGATTATTTATTTAATTATTATTTTGAAAATAATTTATAAATAATGATAAAAGCAAATTGTAGCGCTTACAATAATTGAAATACTCCTCAAGGATTCTAGAGTAATAAAAACGTTCAAAAAAATGTGGCAAAATATTTGAATGATATAGAACCGATTGAAAAGGACAGGAACGAACATAAAAGCCGCAAAATGACACAAAATCGAAACTCAGAGTTTGTTCGAGGCGTTTGTAAAACAAATACGGTATATAAAAACTAAAATTACAAAACTACTAATCCAAAACCAGTCACAATTTTATTCTTTATGATTTAATTAAACCAGACAATTTTCTTGGTATATTTATATATAATTATTTAATTTGGATAATTAAAATAGAACATGATTTTATCATATTTTAAATTATTCAAATATATTTATATATTTTTATATATATTTACATGAAAAATGTGGCCGCTGTACGTCAAAAACAAAATAGAAAACCATCGATCCCGTGTCATAGCAGTATTATGATGCCAACAAAAAAAAAACAATCGAATACTTCAGTATTAAGTGCCCAGCGCTTACCAGGGTCAGACATTACTCTCTTAGTAACCTTAATGAATTAAAAGATCAAGCTAGTAAATAGTCTACAAGAAAACCGTACCGTTCCTTAACGGCACGAGATAATTTCATCACACAAGAATGTATGGTAGCAAAACGATGCTAAAGATCAACTTGATGTACTGGACAGTTTCTTACTCAATATAGGATTCCAGTACAAAATCTATTACATTATTATTTTATATTGACTATATTATTACGAAATAATTAATCTTAAGTTTCCGTCAACCAAAATTTAATAATTCTATAAGTAAAATTATTAATTTTATTAGTAATTAGGTAAATTGTTTTACTCCAATTTGTTAAAATTTGGTAAAACAAAAGTTTATAGTGTGTTTAATATCTTTAAATCAAATATAATTAAATTCGACAATATAAAATCAATAAAATATAATAGTCTAGAATAAAATAAGAAAGAGTCATCATAAATTAAATTAAATTATTTATTTAATAATTTATATAATATTTACTTTATAAACAGCTTTTCAAAAATCATCTTTTATATTTTGTGATATGATTCGACAACAATTCTACCAAATCATGAACCTTATATTTTCAATTTTCACAGAGAAACATATATTCATTTTAGTCCTTTAATTATTGTTGAAAGTTATACTAATTAAAGATCAAATAAAAATGTTGATTGAAAATAATTATCAGTAAAATATCATCGAAACGAAACTATTTCTTTTATAAATAATATAATTTAAGATTTTAACAATTCAAAAAAGAAAAACTTAATGGAATCCAAAAGTTTCATGAAATGAACTCTTGATTTATGTACAATTTTATACAGAATTTATATTCCTTGTATTTTTTTTGTTTATATATTATTACATATACTCATATAATATAAATCTCTAGAGTCTTTTTAATTAAATTAACTAGAATCTATGATAGTTATACATATCACATTACCCTCTGAATATTATATCATTTATTCCCTTCTCTATAATATGAATTTCTTAATATTTTTTTATATACTAATTACTTTCTATCTTACACACATACATACATAAATACAATTTTCTTATGTATATTTTGTATTGGTCCTTTTTGAAAAAAAAAATCTCATTTATATCAATCGGAAAAGTTTATTTCGTTTTGAGGATGATGGCCTTTTAATTTTTTAGTTTTGATCCTCTTTAGCTTTAAGTTCGCATGACTTAACTTTTAATGAACTAAAATATACATTTATCTATACATAAATACATAAACATATACAATATTTATGTTGTTTTATTGTATAATGAAAAAAAATATTTATTGATATAATTTTGCTCATATATAGACAGACCAAGAGGAACAAATTTCATAGTTATGATTAATTGGTAACTCGCTAGACAAATTACGCAAAATAAGTAATATGGAAAATTGATTATGAAACTATTTTCTTCAAATTATAATTTCATCTATTACAAATTCCGTCAATATCATTTTATCAAATTTAATTAAATTCATTTAAAATATAATTTTTAAATTAAACTATAATTATTCTAATTAGCCTAACGCTGATAATAATAATATAAGAAATTCCAGTTTCTTAATAACTCTTTTAAATCTTGTAAAATTTTATTATTTATATTTCATTTTTTCGAAAGTTTAAGACAGGGACTCCCAGATTTTGTGAATCATAAAGTGATCCTTGGAATTCGGGCCAATTAAGTACAAAACATTTTAGGGTTCTATTTTTCTTTTTGAAATCCTAATACTCGTAGGTAGAAAAAATTTAGTAAACACTACAAATCGAAGTTCCCATGGGATGGGACATCTTGACATGTGTGCGTCATTTATCAAGACTTGGAATGTAACAGACTGCACTGTTGATTAGCCTGGGAACACTACCTTCTAGGAGAATTCTTCTTCTCATAATGGTAATTAGAATTTTTAACATAATTAGTGCTTAGTTTTTAAACATCAAATATATAGGTACCACAACGGATTCATCGAGATCTCTTGTAATACGTGTTGACCACGGATCTTATTAGTTTTGAAAATATCAAGATCGTATTGCCTTATAATTATTTAGATTGTATTTCCACAGAAAAATTAAGATTGGCCCAAATAAAATAGGAAAAAGCGTAAAATAGTTCGTGTTTAATTTCTTTTTAAGAAATCTGTTTCTTAAAAACGAAAACGATATTCAATCCAAATGGGGTGGAATTCCTATGAACTATGAATTTCCTCAATAAATAGGAATTTGGCCGAAATTCCTATTTAATTGAAGCCGAAACATGTAACGAGAATTCCTATTGAACAATATTGATTATAAAAAAATTCTACAGAGTATGAAATATCCAGATAATCATAGATACATTATAAGTTTTGTGTCATCCTGTAAAACATTATTATTTTATTTATTATTAATTGTTACGCGGAATGTGTATTAACTTTCCAAAGGATATTATAAAGACAGCAAAAAAAAATTAATCCATTTTCACAACAGCAACAAAAAAAACAAGGACAATTACGATTTACACAATAGTAATAGGATTTTCTGATTTATTTTTAGACAAATCATTTTCCTTTCTAAATATATATAAAAAAAAAAGGAAAATTACTTTTATTTCGGGAATGTATAAGAAAACAAAAAATTACAATTTCTATTCGGAAATAAAAGTTAATCTAAATGATTTTTCTTTTATTAGTTTTTCTTTTTTACCGTATACAAACTTGCCTAATTATTTTTAATTGGTATTAGGGACTAGAAATTGTAAGAATACAAAAATTGATCGAAAACAAAAAAAAAATGTGTCCAACATGAACATTAGATTAAAACTTTTTAGTACATAAATTCTTTTGTTTAAATCCAGCATATATGAAGTCTAAGACATAAATTTAATACGACATTTTCTATTCAAAGTTTTTCTGAAATAAGAAATAATTCTTAAGTAATTCTTATGGCCACTTTCACAGTGGAAGTTTAAGATTTTACCAGAGCTTAAGCTTCGATTTAACTTATTTTCTTGTTTCTCAGTACATGCTTAAATATAAGCTTTCCTTAAAGTGAGGTTTATCTTAAGCAGAAGATAAGTAAAATTTAAGCAACACTTTTGACACATTTCATTATTAGTTTATATACTCAAATAGGAAATATATAAAAAAAACATTAAAAAAATTAAGTATACACGCACACCAACTCATAAATTTCAATATCACATTAATATTTTTTCATATTTTGATTGATAAACCCAGTGAGCATAAATTGCAGGTTTAAGCTATACGCAATCGGTTTAGTTATGCTTAAGCTAAAGCTTACACTGTGAAATCGGCCATTAATATTAATTTTTCAAAACAAAAAAATAATATTATATGTGACAATATTGGACTCTCCAAACACCATAATTATTTCTTTATCAATTTTCTTTGTCATTGATTTTCATATAAATTTTTTCCGATATAATAAAATTTGTTTCATTTTATCAATAGTTTTCCCATATATTACAAGCCGACAGTAGAGTTAAAAAGTTTGAAATGATTTTTTTTTTAAATGCTATTTGGACGTACAGACGAAATTCCTAAAATATTTAGGCAAAATTTATTCCTCAAAACATGCAAATATATCAAAAACTAAATAGTAAGTTAAAATGTTGCCTTTATTTAGAAAGATTTGGCTCCAATCTCCAATTGATTTCGAATATAAAACATATTTTGGTAACAAAATTAACTTGTCCAGCTGATTAAATCAAATCGCTTAACTCTGATTTATGTATATTTATTTTAAAATAGTTTATATATTTATAAAAAAATAAAAATAATAAAAAAAATTATTGTATTGCTAAAGTTTTGTTAAAAGTTTAATTGAATGATTTTTTTATATTGTCAAAAAAATTATATATTAAGATTGTTTTTTAAGAGGATATAAAAAAATATCAAATAATTTTCATTGTTTTTGTTTGAATAAAAGTTTTGTTTGTTAATATAGGAAAACTTCATAGGCAGAATATTAACAATATGTACTTAAGAAAAATATATTACATTTTCTTTCTACATAAAAAACAACATTTGTTTTTTAGATACGCATATTTTTTCAAAGAAATATAAAGAGCAAAAAACGAAATTCTCGGAAAATTGTTTTTAAAATAAAATATTTATATAAATAGTCTGACTAAATAATCTTCTCTGAATTTTATTAAATTTTTATAGCAGATTTTACAGGTTGGAGAAGGTATATCAGAAATCTCAATATTTCAAATAATGTCCTTGTGCTCCAAATAAGTCAAATATAGTCCTTGTGTTGGTATCGCCATGTGATAGCCATGTCATCGATGAATTTCCATTTGTTACCATTGAATGGAAAAGATCCGAGTTATATGCACTTAGTTTCATATTGTTCCATTTGTATTTATATAGGAACCTCATCAATTTCAAGATTAATACATACCATTTCGATTTGATATCACCGTATAGTCAGTACATTTTTCTTTCGCATATATCAAAAAGCCAACCGCAATTGGTCCGGTTAATCTCTTCAGAAACACCGCAATTAAAGTTTAGGAATAGCCCTTCACCCAATCGGTACCATAATTACAAGCTTCTGCTTGTGTTACATGGCCAACAATTACTGAGATAAAACAAAGCATTTGTCACTAGCTAAATAGCTTGCAGAACTTGCAAATATATTAACGTTGTACTACTAGTGTCCAAGCGGTCAACGTACTGAGAGAAATTTCAGTATTATTTGGGAATTATTTTGTTTAATTTACCTTGAAATATGCAGGAACATTTTTGAATAAAAATTTATACATATGTTTGATAAAGTATTTCACTCTTCAAATCATAATTTTTCAATTAAAATAAATTGCTTTTAATAATATTTTGTATATTGTTTTTCTTCATCTTTTAGCTATTCTTTTTAAATAATACTAATAGAAATATAACATGCAAACTTCTCTAGAATTAATACAGAAATATATTTCTATATAATATTATGATACGATATATTAAAGGATAACTCATTTTTACCACTTGTTGCGACATTTCATCATAATATTTTACTAAATTTTCCAACATTTATTATTTTCATGCTTCTAGAAAACTCTTCTTTTTTTTTATTTTGATTGTATGCTTTTTTCGAAAAATGCTTGAAGAAAATGGGGTCTATTTTGCATGAATTGTTGTATACATATATACCAAAAACATAATATCTTCAACATAAATCATTTATTTTTGTTGAGTCATTTCTGAATGTTGTTTGATTTTAATAATTTCTTTTTTTTCATATTCTATGTATATTTATTGTTGATGAAAAGGTTAAAAAGAAAACAATAATCTAGTCTATATATGTAAAAAGGATATGTTTATATTGAAGTCCTTCATTTATTTATTATGAAATCATTAGTTCTGACATTTGATTATTTTTTTTTTATTTTTTTTTATATTTCTATCTCTTGGTTTTGACATTAAAGCCGAAAATAAAAATATAAAATAATTTCATATTTTACAATAGAATAATAAATTAATGAAATATCAAAATTTTGATATTATACAGGATTTGTCCAAATAGAACCAATATTTTTCATATAGAATTTCATATGGTGAAAAGTGTCAGAAAATTATAATTAATTAATACAATTTATTTTGTTTTTTTTTTTACGAAATCTGAACTAAATTTGACAAATTTCAATAACTCAGAATTTGTAATTAAATATATTATTTATAAGGAATTTTTTATCTATAGTCAATTCATTTAATATTCGTCAAGAACAATCTATAGGATAGACGAATATTAAATTATTTTATTTTGCAATTTTTTAAAAATATACTAATAAAATATTCTGTCCAAATTAATTAATTTTCTAAATAAAAAAATTGATAATTGGTTTTTTTTTTTTGTTATTCACAATTATTTATTTAAGTTTTTATTGTTTGTTATTTTTGAATTTGTTGAGCTTAATTAAAAATAAATAAGACATCAAAAACAGAATCAAATCAAAGAATAATAATTATTAGTAAATTTTGGATATTACCGCCCGCTGCTATTTTAGTAAATAATTTAAATATAATAAATATAAAATATATTTTGAATTAAATAAATTAAATATTTTTTATTTAATTATATATTAATGGAGTATATTTTGATTTGAACGCATTAAAAGATTTTTATAAAAATTAATAGGGGAATCGTTTAAGTATTGACTTAATAAACATCACTTCATAAAACGATCTAGATTTAAACCTTGTTGTTTTTAAAAATCACTTAAATTCGCATTTATTTGTAAGTCTCACTTAATATTTGAAAATTTCATCGACAATAAATTATTATTAAATCATATTAATTTCAATATTGACGATACAAAAATTGTTTGGTTTTCATGACTTTTGAGTTAAAATTGTCACCATCCGCCTTTTAACAAGATCTAAACTTCTAAACTATAAAATTTTCACTAATAAGTAGAGAGTAAAAATTGTTACTTTTTTTAGAGAATATATTTATTATAGAACTATTAGACTAAGTAAGAGCTAGCATTGGATTTATTTTAGTTATTTTAGCATTGATGAACTTACTAAATGTAGAATTAAAGGTTTGCATGTTTATGGAGTTCATTGAAGTTACTGTTATTGTTACTTTGTTACTCTGTTATTCTACATTATTCTGTTACTCAGTTACTCTTATTACTCAGTTAGAGTTAGACTTCTTTTACATTTACTTCGATTTTTGCCTATTGTTGGCAAAATTGGTTCACCAAAGACTATTATTTTAGAAGCTATTATTTTTGATTGATTGAAATCGGTGGAAATATAAAACGACCTTTAATATTTTACTCTGGTACTGCGATGTTGTTTATCAGTTACTCTGTTACGTTGTTGCTGTTTGTTTATTACGGTTACTAATGTAAATAATCAAAGTAAATCAGCTGCTTGCTATCGGGCTATTTTACTTAAAATAGTTATTGTAAATTTTTATATATACGTTAAAAACATTCTAATTTCTAAAACAAGAAAAAAGGATATAAACTTACAGGATATTATTTTGATATGCAAAAAAAAACATGTTTAAAATAAATAAAACATGATAATAAATATTAGAAAGCAAAAAAAAAATACTAAAACTTAATAAAGAAAAAACGGATATTCGATTTTATCTGAACAACAGAAACAAATTATACGTAAATATGCAAATAGGACATGAACAGCATTTCAAATATAAATTTCGATGAAATATCTTTTTTTAACATAACGCATAATAATTCAAATGTACTCATAGAAATGCAACAGAATTTATGTATATATTTTTAAAATTAATAGTAAACTAATACCAATTTGTCTATATACAGTCCAAAAAATTGTCTGACTAATACTTGCAACTTGCAATGCAATTTTAAAAGAATAAAAAAAAAAATTATATGTTTTGCAAATAAAATATTCCAAATATTTGAAAAACGGAAAGGAAAATATTTTTTTTTTAATATTATTAGGTACAATGAAATAGATATAGATACATATATTTAAAAAAACACGTACAAACATAATTATATGTTTTTATGATACGACTATGTAGTTTTCCAGTACATAATATGAAAACAACAATTTTTTAGAATGAATTTTTATTAAAGATTGTTTATGTGAGCACTGATTCATAAAAATAAACTAATGAAATAGACTTTATTAAAAAAAGTAGGTACATTGAATATTTTCATATTTTCTATATTTATAACAAAAAATCATTGCAATTTTTGCACGAAAATATTACGTGAATTATTGTATCCTTCAGAAAAAAAAAGAAATTTAGATGTAGAAGCTGTGTAGGGGTTTAATATTTCAGATCTATAGACACCAAGAATAATTTTTAATTAAAATTTTGATAGTGACTGAATGAATATACGGCGAACACGAAAGAAAACGGTGTGCGAAATTAAATTGAAATAGTATAACAAATGCTACAAAATATTACTGTGTCCTGGCACAAATTCGGCAACATGGAAATTTTGTTTTACATTTTTAGAATTACACAGCATTGGAAACGTAAAAAAAAAAAATAAGAAATTCATATTTTTTTCAATCAATCTTTCCATTACAACACTTCGTAGTTATACCACGTCATAGAAATTTGTAAATATATTTTACAAATAAAATTCCAAATAATTTTTTTTATTTGATTTTTTTTTTTTTTTTTGAAAACTAATATCTAAAAAAAATGTTTACTAAAAATGTGTAAAAATAATCAAATTAAATTTGCTTTTTTAAATTTCATAGATAAAATTTCCACAATTTCTGAACGAAATTGATTAGTAAAAATTTTCAATATTTGCCATTTAAAGATACTCTTTACAAAACATTAGTCATATGATTTCTATTGAAAATTTAGCTTTTTTTGTTAATTCACTCTTCATAATTAAATTACTATATAATTATAATTAAATTAGTTTAGAGTTTATTTATTTTTTTATCGGGTTTTTTTTTTCAGAAATAAAAAAATATGGACTTTCTTCCGTCCACCAATTGTAAACATTAAATGTAATTTGGTAGGGTAATCACGTAATCACCCAAAAATAATGTTAGATCTTGCCATTATGTGGCGATACGCAGTTTAAAAATGTTTAAAATATTTATTGAAGAATATTATTCTGAATATTAATAAGATTGTTCTATTTGTGTAATTTTGTTTATATACTTATGGAGATGGACCCATGAAACTGTAATTAAAAGATATTCAAAATATTTTATCTAAAATTTTTAAATGTATATTCTAAATTTTAGTATTACATTCAACTGGTAACACTAAAAAAAATTCTATTAATTATAAAACTTATTATAATCTACGCAATTTTTAAATCTAATTGCAAAATTCTGAATTATATTTTAACAAAATAATTTATTTAAATATATACTTTAAGAAAATCAATATAAATTGATTGATCAGTTCTTTCAGAATAACAAATGTCGAATTAATTATTATATAATGTATTAAAATGATAAATTATTCTTAAATATATACTAGAACTAGACGATTATTAATTAATTTTTATAATTCTATTTCAAGGATACAAATTCCAACAATATCCTATAAATGAAGAATTATAAGTAAAAAGATCTTAATATTAATATTTACGTTGTAGATAATCACAAACATCATTAAAACATAAAAAATAATTATGTTATTATACATAAAGCAATTTATCATAAATAATTGCAATATCTTTTAGTATTATAATCTTATTATAGAGATTTAATAGTAAGTAAGTAAATGTATATAAAATTGTGATGAAAGGGAATTCATGAAAATGGGAATTTCCTAAAATTTTATTTAAGTTTTTTTTTTATAAATTTGTTAAATTTAAAAATTTTAATCCATTCTTAATAATTACATAAACTAAAATATTAATTTTATGCATCAAAAAGAATATAAAAATTAATTAACTCAAATTTTTGTGAAATTTAGCAACAGTATGTAAATTTTCCATCCAATAAATTGATAATTTCATATTGTATCAGAGTCGAATAGTTATTGCATCTATATGGAAAACGAAAAATTCCATTAATAAATTGAGTCAGCCTAAAATATGTCGTACCTTTTTTCTCAGCAATATTTTTTCATTTAACTGCAAATTACTAACCGCAAATGTTTAAAAATAAATTTCATGATAAAGAAATTGTCAATTAAAGTCCTAAATTGAACCAATAACTGAAATATACCAATATTTTTAAACCGTATCCGAGAACGAAATTATCTATTTCGGTTTTGTATTTGGTTCTTTCAATTTAAAATTTTAAAAATAGAAATCGTTGTAGTAATATATCATCATTTTAAGGTAACTACGCTACATGGTGTAAGTATTGGCTGGTAACACATCATTAGGATAGATAGACTGCCATGATTAATTGTGTATAATATGAAATTTAAATGACTTCACCTGGAATGTATAATATACATATGTAAATATTGAAATTTTGAATCTTAAAGAAAATAAATTTTGAATAAATATCAAATTTATACCAAAAAACCATAAAATTTTTAGTTAGATTATTTAATACTGAATAAAATATCATAAATAACAATTATTTAATTTGTAATAACATTAAATGCTATCAAAATTGCATATCAAAAATTATTAGTAATTTTTTTTTTTACATAATATTATGAAAGTTTAGTACTATACAAAAAACATTACTATCATAAAATTTTATCTTGTTACATATTATTTTTTATGTTTCTACACATTTAAACATTATGTTACCTTGTTTATACAAGAATCGGTAATATTATAATCATAATATTATTATATTTTTTAATAAAATTTAACCATAAAAAAATAGTAATACATATATAGATATAAATATGTATATATATAATCACGTTTACTTTTATATTTTTGGATACTAAGCTAATACGTTAAACAAGATTTTATTTTTACTACAATGCAGTAGCGATAATCAACAAAAAATCTTCTATTTTGAAATTTTAAAGTACCGATTATTAAATACTAAAAAGAAAAACTTATGTTAACAACACTAAAGTTTCCGAACCTACCATAATTAATTTTTAATTATTATTTAATAATTAAATTTAACCAAATTTGGCTAGATTGCCTAGTTTTGATCTAGTTATCATAATTCTAATAGATTTATCATTTACTATAAATTGATTTTTTATTTTTTAACTAGATATGGATCAGAAAAAGAGATATTACAGCTGAGTTTTCTAGTTGAAAAAAAGAAACAAATTATAGCAGCTTCTAGTTGCTATAAATAGATTATAGTTTAAATTTTAAATATATTCACTTGATACCAGTTTATAACAATGATTTCTAGTTTTTTTTAAAAAAAATTACTTATCTAGTAGTTTCAACTATAACTAGATTAAATGATTGCATAAATGTACTAGGTACAAGTTCAGAGTACACTAAAAATATAGTTGATAAGATTTTACTGAATTCTAGCCTTTTCAACCAGCTTTGTAATGTTGTTAGTTAGATTGAAACTAGATGATATAATTACTCCCAAATCTAGTAATTTTGACTGGAAAACCTATTTGCCTCCATTCTAGCCAAATTTGGTTTAGAGAGATATGTGAATTACATAAAATTAAACAAAGAAACATAAAGCTATAAATAAATAATACTTTTAAATAATCCTAAATAAGTGTAAGAACATAAATTATAATATCAAGAGTAAGTGCCTAAATTTTTATTTCACGCAAATACTTATTTTTTTTTTTACATTTCCCGGGGGCCAGAAATGACGGTGATCTAGCACATCATATAAAAAAACGCAAAAGAATAAATCCCGGAACAAACGTGAAACCATAAAAAGCATGATTACCCAAACCGAATAATATAAAACGATCAGCTATGGTCCTATGGAGTTCGGGAATTAAAATATTTTAAACTTTAATATTTTTAAAATATTAGGTTAATTTATAATGTGAATTCAGTAAACATTAAAAATTGTTTTGAAGTCATTGTTTATTAAAAATTAAAATCAAAATTATATTTAAATTTTTAAAATATTAATTTGTAGTTGAAAAATTCGAAAATAAAATTGATCAGTGATTCATGTTACTAAAACATTATAATATCGAGATTCTTTTTTAAAAATATCAAAATAATAATATTTTTATTTTGTAAAATATTTTTATATTCAAGTTTTTATTTCCGATTTTCTTTCTATACAACAAATTTATAAAAAAAAAAAATTAACAAACAAAAAAAAAGAAATTTTATTTAGAATATTGCAATATTATTTATTATATTTTTAAGATATATTTTATTATGTTGCATTAAAATCTTTCTTTCACCATCAACACAACCGTGAAAAACGTGATCCGAGTTTTTATATTTTTCTATGAAAAAAAAATAATAACATAATAACAAATCACAAAAATGTAAAAATATTGCAGCAACATTGATGCCAATAAAAGAAAATTTAATATTATAAAATTTACATCCTTTCAAAAATTTATACAAAAACCAAATATTTTAGGGAAACCGACAATTAGATTCGTTAGAAAAATTAAGTTAAATTTTATATTTCCAAATTTACAACTAACAAAACGATCTAAGCAACCGTATATAAGTCAAAACCTTACAAAGAATTTATTATATGTCTACTTTGGAGACACCAACGTCAAGATTCAACAAAGAATAGTAGAATAGTTGGTAAACAAATGAGGTCCAAGCAATTGACTCGAATGGCTAAGATAACACGCTATAAAACACTCGTCATTCCAATGGATTAAAGACTTCTGTAAAATATCCGATAAAGATCGGTGGCTTCCGAGAAGAAAATTATTCGTTATTGGGTCCAATGAATGTAGCTTTCCTCGGCCTTAGCATACTAGAGTAGTTGTTATAAATAGATATTAACAAATTAACTTTAATTTAAATATTTATAATTTATGATTCTACCTATATCTCAAAACTTAAATTAATTTCAAAAAGCTCTAAGTATAGTTAAGTTTAAAAATATTTTATGCTAATTAATTGTCTAAAACTGCAATTTAAGATATAAGATAAAATTAAAATGTGCAATCCATAAAATTTTAGTGCTTAGAGATTTTTTAATACTATCTAATATAAATCCGCTTAAGTTGAAATATATTAATTTCAAAAATTCAGAGAATTATTAAATAACTTGTTTAAATAACAAAATTAAAATAAACTTTATAAACTTTATTTATTTAAATACTTTAATTTTATATATTTCATTTTTAAAATATGTAAAAATTCCTAAGAACTAATTATTTTTGTATTGCCAATTATAACTTTATATTTAATAAGCCAGCAATTACTTAATAACTAAATAGTTTTATAAATTCATATTATGAAGAAATTATTCTATTGGATAATTTTATAGGACCATTGAGAATCTAAATATATCCTGCTATATGTACTACTAATACTGTTATATATCTAGCAAAAAGACAGGATATAACAAAAATCTTAAACAATGTTAGAATCATATAGCCAATTGAGATTTATATAGCCAAGAGCATTCATATTCCTAGTAGAAATTCGAAATTCTTTCATTCTATATAATGTAAAAAAGAATTCATAAAAGTATAATAGGGTGAGAGTAAAAATATGATTTCTTCAATATTTCTAATTTGCTTCAATAATTTTAAGTATAATTTTCAATTAGTTAAGCAGCGAATTTTTATAATTACAAATCATATCATTTCTATATAAGTAATTATGACCTAGGAAATTCATATTTCAACTAATATCAAAAATATTCTATTTTTATTTTACACCCTGTTTAAACGACTTTCATATAGTAAAACTTGACGTGGGTGATTTTACTATTATGCAAAAATTTTGAATAACCAACCAAAATGGAAAAATACCTGACAATAGTCCTGCACATTTATTCTGAATTATTCATGCACTTCGACTTATATTTTTTCTAATGGATTACAATAAACTTTTTTTTTTCTGTTTCCTTTTAAGTAATTTAATATTTTAATGTTCCTTTCAAGACGTGCAAGACTTCGTAAGTTTTGATAGAAAAATTCTGTTGAACAAGTTAATAATAATGTGCGGTTTTTTTGATGTAACTACTATATGTAAAAACAATTTTTTATATTGCTATATAGGTCTTTTATTTTAGTGTTAGTCAAAAAATGTTATTTTTATTTAAGTATTTTTCTCGGATATATCCTGTCGAATATATAACAGTTATTATGTTCCCAATACATTATACAACCTGGTTTTCAATATGTTGCCAAACAAGTTATAAATTTTCACCATACACATTTCAAATTGGTTTACAACCAATATTACAATCGTAAAAATCTGTTGCCAAAAAAAACATTTATTTTTTCGTTTTTCTCAGAATACTATTAAATGTGAAATGTCAAAAGTTGGGTGAAAAATAATTTAATATTATGTCAATCAATAAAACATATCAATATGTCAAGAACTGCCATTTTCATTGAACATTTTCCCGATACACTATATAACTTACAAACACCAAATAAATTAAAATATTTTAATAGTTCATCAACCGATTTATGAACGCGGTTGTCAGCACCTTGCAAACTTACCAACAAACGATATAACTTGATCAAGTTGTTAACATGTTTATAAAAATTTGGCATAATGTATGTGCAGCTTTAATAATCGTAATACAGATATAAAGATTTAATTTCAGTAGAATAGTTTTGGCTAGCAAACTCTTGGGTTATATTTGTTATATATTTCTATTGAATTTGTTAGTTATTCGCTTGGTCGCTAGGAAATATGGTTTTGAATTTTTATATAAATTTAATTTGCATAATAATTTTATTCAATTTATTCAATCTTTTTCTTATAAATATTTATTACGAAGTAAGTTTTTTAAAATATAAAAATACTTTTTTTTAAAAAAAACCCTGTTTAAATTAGAAATGTTTATTTCTTTAAAATCTTTTCAATTTTTAAATCATGTTTGAGCAGATTGACAAAAAAAAAGTACAAAATCTTTATTTAAGAAATATTAATTATATATTAATTAATTATATATTAAATTAGATAGAAACATAGAAATGATAAATATCAAACAAATAATTCGTTAATTTGTAAATAAGGTTATAAATTATTTCGACAAATTTCATCGATATTCAAAACTATACTCTAACCGGCTACCGTAGTATTGTGCTAGAACAATTCCAGTGAAATAATACCACTCGGTCAAATTCCACTGGGTAATAATGTACAAATACGCAGAGTTTTACTTAGGCGTAAACAATTCAATTTACGTATTTAACGTACATAAATTAGATTTATCCGTTTTTCCTGCAATTTCCGGAACAGTATTTACACCTATTAATCCAATCCGAGAAAAATAAGGACAACTTTATTCTCTTGAGTTAAATGATTTAATTGTAAACCTAAAGAAATAAATTTAATATATCGATTCTTAAAAATTTAATTTATTTTAACATTTTAATGTTAATTGTGTATTTTATTTAAATAGCTTTAAAAGAATATATAAAAAATTTGCAAAATTCTTAAAATATTTTATTGATAAAAATTGATGTACGTAAACCAAGTTCTGTTAAATTTACAAAATCTTTCAATGGAAAGCAGATATGTCCTTCTCGAAAAATTCAATTTATATTCCTTTCATTTCTATATGTATACAACTAAAAAGGATTTTCCTCATTTAAAATAACAAAAAGCCCAACAACAAATATAATAATTCAATTGGAAAATGCACTTTCGAAAATATCCTTAAGGGTTTAATAATGTATCAATAAATTTTCTACTCAAAAAGGAATTGTATTTATACTTAAAGTTGTCTTTGTCGGTTGTTAACTGAAAACTTGTATACATTTTTTATGTTAAAACCATTGTAGAATTAACGACAGTTACAATGATAATTTACTATATTGGCCTATTTTGTTAAACTATTCTGGTTACTCGTAGTATATGCAATAATAATAAAAATTGAATACTTCCTTTATATAAAGTCAAACAATTTATGGAAAATGTTTCGATTTTTATATTTAAATTTAAATAGATTTTATTTTACAATTAAATTTATTGTTTTGCCTGGACACAGAAATATATATATAATTTTGTGGGTTTCCTGTTTTCAATTTTCTGGATCTATACATTATTACATAGATTTAAGAATATAATATAAAACATATTAATAAAATAAAACTGGGAAAATTCAATATATATTTTAACTTCTTTGTAAGATATTTGAAATCAGTCTGCAAAGATAATTGGTCATATTTTTAATGTTAATTATAACAAACTTATAATTTCAATAGTCTATCTGATTTATATATAAATGTAAGTATATAAGTATTTAAAGATTTTACCTTGAAGCTAATTTTAATGTTGTAATAAAATAAATTCTTGAAATTGTTTAACACCAAAAAACTACCTTAGGAATTTATAACTAGTAGCTATAATATTCAAGAAAAACTTTAATAATTTGATTAAATTTATTTTATAAAATTCACTTAATTTTTAGTATAGATATTGTATAATCAAAAATAAATACATTTATTATGAAACGAAGTCAGCATCTATTCAAAATGAATATAAAAAAAATGTCCTAGTCAGCAAATCGATAGTAGTTTTTAGCATTAGTATTAACTATATCATCAATTTTCATCATTTTTGATTCTATCTATCCCTCGCATCATTCAAATCGACAAGAAATATATATAATAAAAAATATCTTAAAATATTTCCTGATTTCCTTTTTTTGGTGGTCTCCAGAGTTTTAATAGCAGGCAGCAATCCAAGACAAAAATTATAAACCATATCTAATAAACGTATAATATAAATTTACTCATAGTATCATTTTCTGATATATATAAAAAAAAAGATTATTTTTCATTTCTACTAATGTATATCAATTTTATGTTTATGTATAGAGATACAATATGAAAAAAAGTTATTGGTTAACATCGCCAGTGATTTTGTTATATAAGATTATTACAATCTAAAGGATAGCTTTATAGTCCTATAATTCCCGAATGGTTGACTCACTGCAACTACTATTATTATCTTATTTTTGTTTTTTATTATATTTATTTATTTATTTAAGTATTATATAAAAATAGTAAAGTTTTAGTTTATCAAAAAATTTCATAAAAATATAATTTAATGAAAAAATAGTTATTCTAAATAAAAAGCCTTTCAGTTTTGGCTTTTAGGCTTAACGGCTTTGTACGATTGAAATTTCATTGCTTTTCAATTGCATAATTAAAAATTTCGATTTGCTATAAGTTTATGAAAAAGTTTTGTAAATTTTATGTTTTTGTTTTCAATTTTTTAAATAAAATATAAAATAAATATTTGTAAAAATTTGTTTTTCTTCATCATATTTTATTTAACTGAATTTTTATGAATAATTTCAGTTCAAATTTATGAACTGGAAGATTTTCTTTGAATTATTCTCGAATACTTTTTGTGTAATAAAATATTTTATTTTTGGACTTTGTCACTTGGATTTTGAATTGATTTTCTTAATTTTCTTCAAATCGTATAGTACAAAATAATTTGTTCACTCTTAAGTTGACAGGATATTAAAACGAAAGTTTGAAAAACTTTTTGAAAAGTAATTTTCGATTAATCAATACGAATACGTATTGTCGTACACCAAAGAAAATCAATTATTGTTAAGTTTAGAATTAGAGCATTTACTGTCAAGCACAATGGAATAACATAAGTTAAAAATTGAAATTTTAGAGCCTAGAATGGACAACGTTAACATTGAATTATTTTTTTTCAACTATCAATGTTAGATTTAGAAATCTTAGGACAAATCCTTGTACTACTGAAGGTGAATTTTATATTTAATAAAGGAATTAGCATGTTAGAAGTCTATTATCCTGTAGTCCTTCACACGGGTCATCGATAGCGCTTTAAATAAGTATCCAGTAGAATAGAAACTTCTACTGGGTACTAAATTGTGAATTTAAAGACGGCTGAGACGATTAGCTGACAATTAAAATGTCTCATTATTAAAGTTGCAATTAAAGTTTCTTCACTACAACTTAATAAGTAACAAATTCCATTCAAGACTCTATTAAACTTATGCAGGACGATAAACCCAATATTCAATTAGGTCATAGCATGCAAAACATTAAATTTTATATGTAAAATTATTTTAAAAATTGAAATTTGATATAAAGAAAATATTTAATGCCTTCCAGGTATAAATCTTCAAGAACCAAAAACAACAAATTTAATATAGATTTTCCTAGAATATTTTTGGAAGCATAAAATAAAATAAAATTTATGTGATCTTCAATATAAATGCAGAAATTTTAAGGAATTTTAGAAATTCAACAAAAATTTATAAATTTTTATTTTTTTGTATTTATAAGAAGAGTTTTAGATAATTTTGTGTTTGAGGAAATAAATTATTTTATATATAAAATTGTATATAAAGATATAAATATGTATAGTATCGATTCAGTGGTTCTCAACCGGAGTGTCACAGACACCTGAAAACAATTCCGCGAACTCTGTGTATTCTATGCACTTGTTAATATATAATTTATCCCTGTCAAACCCTTGACCACATATAATATAAATTTTCTAAAAGCCACAATCTTTTCATTAATAATAATTTATTTATTTATTTTATTGAAAAAAAATTGTTGAGTTTATTAATTAAACGTATCGAAATTACAGAATTTATATTACTTTTAAAAATTCCACAAAAAAGCTCATACAGCTTCGATAAACGATTCTTTCTCCACTATTTTTAAAAAATAACTGAAATAATTAAAATGTAAGAGTTACTCAAATTTCTTCATAATTGATATTAGGGTGGCGTGATCTTAAAAAGGTGGAGAACCGCTGTATAAAGATATATAAATGAAATGTAATTAAAAAGTTTTTCACTCAAAAGGATTAGAAAATTTTTCGTTCGACATAAAACAATTAAAATTTTCAAGTGGGTACATTAAAAATTAATGTCTCTATGCATTAAATTGAAAATATTTTCATTATTTCTTTTTTTGTTCAAAATTCATAGCTACTTTTATCAGTTGTTTAAAATTAAGTTAGCTTTTAAGAAGCGAATAACATAAAAAAAGCTGCTAATTAGGGGTAACAGATCACTCATAGTTAGGTTCAATTTCATCAGTCGTTTATATCGTAATTAAAATTGAAATAGGATAAATTTTCTAGACGCATTATTGATATAAGATAATAATATGCTTAACTAGAATATAAATCAAATATTCTATAAACTTCTCATATACTAGTTTCCCATGAACCCAGTAAACCTAACTAAACTACTACAAATTTCAGGAGCACCAACTAGATAACTAACTCAAACTTTGTGTAAAATATCATTGAAATTACTGTTTTGTTGATATAATCTAAACATGGACCAACTCAACCACCGACTTCACATTTTACAGACACTAAATACATAATGAAACATCATATTTTTTTATTGCATTTCGGACTCCCTGACCTCAAATACGCCTAGGAAAATAGATTCAGCCCAAATTACTTTTTTTGGACAATCAAGTCTAATACAACACTCTTACTTATTGTGACTACTCGTAAAATTATTTATAAACTTAAAATTTCATATAATAATTATCCTTGTGTACAATTTTAATTTCACAAATTGTTGAACACGAATTCAAATTATATTTTCCAAAAAAAAAAAATATTAGGTAAATTCTATGATGAACAAAAAATTTAAGGATATTAAAATAAAAAAAAAATCCCTTTTATCAAAATTTTCACCCTACTAAACTGTAATATATCTTAATTTTTTTTTTTTTAAACATCTTTAAAAACTTTTTAAAGAATAAAATTAAGGACAACATTTTTGGAAGAAAAAAAAAATCAAGGTTAATGAAAAGTTGTTTCAAAGTTATCTTGAGATTTTCTTCTTTTTTTTTGGTACCTCAGGAATGAATGAATATATTTAAGTATATAAGAAATTTTTTTGTTCATGATTCATGAACCATGAAAAAATTAAAATATCATTAGCAAGTTAAATGTTTTGATTAGCCCCAGCATCTCACGACTAAATAATGCAGTAACAATTATATTTTTACTATAGTATCCGAAAGTTTTCAAGGAAATTTTCTTTTCAAGGAAATTGATTTAACTTTTATCATTTGTCTTATTTTTTCTTTGTATATATTTTCAGATCAATTTACGCCACAAAATTATGATATAAAATTTTTATTTAAATATTATCTTTTCTAACAAACAAACAAAAAAATCCATTAAATTAGATTTAACCAAATCTACAAGGTCATGAAAATCATTCAAGAATATTTAAATTAAAGTTAATATTTAAGTAAATAATATCATAAAATTTAATGATCCCTACATTAAAAACACACAGACACAGTTCAATAAAAAAAAAAACGAAGTTATAAAATTAAATTGCTAAATTTTTTTTCTGTATATATTTAATAATATAAAATTGATTCTTTAATTTATTCTAAGCGGAATGGAATATCTTTAATCCTGTTTATAGAGTGTTTTTCTTTACTACTATAAGATATCGTTTTATTTCAAAAAGTTCGAATCATGAAAATAACAAATAACTAACTAATTTGCTAAATTTCTTTAAAAACTAAATTTGATTTTTTTTTTTATATATATTATGTGCAAAAAAAAAGGGTATCCTTAAATAGTGTTAGCCTATGAAATCTTCAGGATATTTCTATATTATATTTCTAACATTTCTTTCATTAAAGTGAAATAAATTTATATAAATGAAAACTTTCATCTTTTCTTTTTGTTTAATTTTGTGAATAAATTAGGGTCAAAATTATTTTACTATTCAACTCATCTTTTAAGGATTTCATCCTGAATTTATAATCTATATATAATACGGAATATATGAAACAATAGATTTAGATAGAGAAATCTTGTTTAAATAAATTGTATATTTTTGTTAATTTAAATATATAAATTTAATTCGTTTTCTGTTTAAAATATTTCATCCATATTTAAGATAAAATTCATTTATTTCATTTGTAATAGTCTTCTTAATAGAATGACAAATATAGAATTTTTTATATATAGATGACAATTATTATAAATATATTTTTAGTTTATAAAATGAAAGCAAAATTTTTATTACAATGCACAAAAATTATTTTAAAATTTACATAAATTGATTTACAATTTGTCGTTATATCAAAGAAAACCATCAGCTGACACGTATTAATTAAGTTACATTTACACTTTTTCGTTGTTTTAAGTAAACCTTGCACATTGTACCGCAGTGGAAGGCTACATACGACTGCAGCACATCGGCCCATCCTACTTATATGAATGAAATCAGACTAGATTTCTTCAGTTTACCTGTCTTACCGGTTTACATTCGAGTCAGTACATTTCTTATATTGCTTAGATTACGTTGAAACTTTTGCTAACGCATTTATAACTGCTTGAATATCCGAGGATATTTCTTGAAATTGGAATCTCAGCTGCTTTTGTGGAGCAAGCTTTCATTAATTTTCATTATATTTTTCATTCATATAATTACGATTTTCTATTTTTTTTTTTTATTATTTAAATACAATTAGTTAATTTATATATTCACAATAATTTAATTAATTGATAAAACATACAAATTTAGGTATTAGTGAATGACAGAAAAAAATTAATTATTGTCGAGCTTTTTTCATAAAAATTTTCCCGTCATACAAAAAAAAGTTATTACTGACGGGAAAATTGAAGAAAAAAAACTCAATTTAGAGAAAATGCATTAGTGTTTTCATATTTCACCTTTGTAGTTATAAGAAGAAGTTATAAGAATCTTGATAACATTCAATATTCTTAATTTTATTGCAAATCAGCTTTTCAATTTGTAAGGATCCATTTTTTTATAACTTAATTCATGTCAATAATTAAACACTAATTAATAGAGCCACAAAATTAATAATATCAAGTTTAAATTATTTCGGCAAAACATTTTAATTTCACCTTAAATTTATTTAACATTTTAAATTTTTTGTTGAATATGCTATTTTATGCTATTTCAAAAATTCTTCCTATATCATGTGTAATCTAAATAATTTTAAAACTTAATAGCTTTATGACTTTAATATTATCCTTTAGGGTCATATTCAAACTAATCATGTTTTCCAAAACATTAAACATTTTTACCTTTTAGTCATAATTTACCAATAAAAATATTTACAAAAATCTATGTATTTACCATACTCTCTGGACAGATTAAAAAAATTATATTATGTCCACCTATAATTTCAAATATAGCTACATATCCTGTTTAGTAAATAGTAAATTTATACAAAAACCTTAATATATAAGTTTTATAATCTACAATATTTTGTATATAGTATAAAGAAGTTTTCGAAAACTGTTTGCTCAATTAATATGGTTGTAATTAATTTTATCGACAATATTTTAGTTTATAAATGAAAGCGTATTGCAATAATTATTTTACTGACCCTTATTGATTGAAGTCGACACGACTGTCGACGTTTTAACAGCATGGCATCACTGAACTCGCTGTCAATTGTAATTTGTAGGTCACCTTTTTAATCTAGTAATTGGTTTCCTAAGTATTTTATTCATAGTAAAAATTGTGTTTTTCTATATTTTTGTTATCTATAATAAGTTCATGCTGATTTTGATTGCAGTCACCACAAATTTTGGCATCGAGAGGTAGTGAAATATGTATTTAAAATTAATATAAAAAAATTATATTATCCAAAATAATTTGACATTTAAAAAAACTGACTTTTTTATATTTAAATTCAAAAATTCAGCAACAATTAAAAAAGTTTGTTTTAACTTTCATATACAATTCATTTTAATAAATTATTTATTTTCAATTTCAACATATAATTCAAATAAATTTTAAATAAAAACAACGATAATTCTATCATAAATAATTCTGTGTTGCGATTGAAATAGAAGAAGTATTGCCATTTTTTTTATATTCGTACAAAGATGGTATACATTCTACCATGATTCGAATTACCTAATAGCGTGTCGAATTTAATTACATTAAATATTTATTCTGTGAAATAGAAAATCGGCTTGGCGAAAAGAATATGTGAGACGAGTTCCTTCATTAGGGCAATTAATTCAAAAAAAAACTATAGAATAATTTAATTATTTAATTTATACGAAATAATAAATAATTTAATTTTTACTATATTCATTTTCTTGTATCTTTAGATATAATTCCAAATGGTTTAATGTGTTTTGACCATATTTCCTTACAAAAGATCCGTAATAATATTAGATTACATAATAGTGACCATAATTATGGTTTATGATAAAATGTAAATAAATAAATATATCAATTAAATTGTGTAAAAAAATTAAATTGTGTAAAAAGTTCCAAAAAATTTGGAAAGATTTATGAAATATTAAATTATCTTCGTTATGTATGTAGTGGTAATGTGCTTTGTTGAGAAATGGATTAGGTGATTATGTCCCATATTCAATTCCAGACCGAGAAATTGATGTTTTTCTTATGTTACTCAGCTTTAATTATGTTTATGTACCATCAGTAATTCAAATTTTACAATACGTTAATTATGATTTTAAGAGTGCTGGGAAAAATGATTAAAAATGCTAAAACCTGAAGTAGCAATTATTAAGAGCCTTTAGCTTATTAAAATTACAAATAAGTAGCAATTAAATAAAATTTTAAAATCAAGCTAACATCTTGTAAAGATGCTTTTAAGTAAAATTCTTTAAAGTAAAATCCTTTTATTTGCGATTACCAATTTATTTATTACCTAATCGTAATTTATTGAAATATATCAGCATGAAGTTATTATGGATAACAAAACAATTTTCGGGATCTCACTATGAATAAACGACTTAGAAAACCAATTACTAAATTAAAAAGGTGACCTAAGTAATTACAATAAAACATAAAATCAGCTTTTACATTTCTAAATGACATTTTATGACATAAAAGTCATTTAATATTTTAGATATACAGATATTTATAACACATTAGTAGACGAATAGTTTTAATTCATTCAAAATATTAAAAGCAATTTGTAATGCTTGCTCCATCAGAAAATTATTATTGGCAAGTCAATTTTTGTATTGGCTTTATAAAATTTAGTTGTCAATAATAATTTGCTGATGGAGCATACAATTTTCTTTAAAATTATCAAACCACTACAAATATTATCAAAATATTTTGGTGGACTATTTATTAATATATCATTACATTACAATATACTACAAAAATTACTTTTCATTATTCATATTATTGTTATAATTTATATGATTTATAGTTCACAATATCCGGCAATCAAAATCAATCATATAACTTCTAAGAATTTTGATAATTTATCAAATTTTATTGATTTTATTAAAGATAAATTAATAATTTTGTGTCATCTTATAATACAAATTGAATGTTGTTTAAAGCATAAAATTTGGAAAAAAATATTTTATCAATTTTATGTTATTGAAAATTATGCTGTAGAAAAACTTAATATAAAATTTTCTATTAAAAATATTAAATTAGAAATTCTAAAAAAAATTATTATTATATTTATAATTAATTTAATTATAGTTTTATATATAATATATTATGTAGGTATTAAAAATCGATTATTATATTGGACACATTATTTTCTATTATTATTTTATATTGCAATTTGTATAAAAATAATTGAAATTTGTTTTTATGTAAAAATTATTACCGAAATACTTAAAGAATTACATAAATCTGGTAGTGAATTAGCATTGGTATTAATAAAAATTCGTTATGATTCATGGAATATACGTAAAATATGTTTAAATAGAATTTTAATTTATCGTGATTTACATTCTAAATTATGGCAATTAGTTAAAAATATAAATAATTATTTTAAATTTACATTAATTTTTATATTTTTATTTTATTATTCAAGTATAATATTTCAGTCATATTTAATTTATTTTATTTATGATATTAATCGTACTATGGAAATTAAAATATGTAAATAAAATTTTATAATATTGTTTTGAGCACATTTGAAAATTATATTTTGTAAATCAAGAATTTTTACATCGAATTTGTGTAATTCAAGACAAAGTTGAACTAAATCTTTCTATAAGTTATAATTAAGGAAACTATGGGTCGAGTGAATATTCAATGTAGTTAATCCAGTTTGTGTAAATCTGAAGCATTTATTAAATAGTATTTATACTATAATTAGTAATGAAAATTTCCAGTAAATACTCAAGATTCAATGAATAAAGTAATAGTATTTACTCAAACATTTTCATGCTACTCCCAATAAATTGGTTTAACAAGAATAGATTATATAAGTTTGTAGAATCAGAAACTTATTATGGAATTACTATGGAAGCAATTACCGAAATTTTATTTCGGAAATTGTAATTTGTAATGAAACTAGTTATACTTTAACATCTTAAATGCAATTATTTTTAAAGTAATATTAAAATTTAAACTGTCAATTATGTCTAATTTACATTACCTTTTAGATTTACTTACTTTAAAGGTTATACTTAAATTTTCTTAAGTATTATCTTCTATATAAAATAAAATACTAAACTTTCAAATAAAATCTTGAAACATATTTCAATATGGAATTGAAAATTATATCAAAATGTGCTTTAAACAAACTCTCTAAATTGAAATATATATTTATTAAATTTTATAAAAAAATGAATATTTTTTTAAATTTTCAAGTTTCTTCAGCAATAATTATTCATAATGGAATAATTATATTTTTGATATGTTGGATTTGTGATATGTGTGAAAAATTGGTAAACAAAATTTTCGTATTTAATTTAAAATAAAAAATAAAAAAATTAATTTATATTCAAGGATGAAAAATTCATGAAAATGTTCCGAAATATTGATTATACCGGAAATGATATTTATTTAAATGCAAACCTAAGAGAATTTTCATTACAATTATATCATCAAAAATTAAAATTTTCACCTGCTGGATTATTTACAATTAATTTGAAATTTTTAGGAGAAGTAAATTTTTTAAATTATAATAAATAAATTTATTAATAATAAATAATATATAATTTTCAGATACTTATATCAATCACAATCTGTACTGTGATATTAATACAATTTCGAAATTATAATAAAAAAACCTAATTTAAAACTATATCAATTAATTAATTTTGAATAATATTGAAAATTTTAATATATTAATAAAATATAATATTATACAATATTAATTGTTTTAATAAATAACATATAATACATTATAATATTATCTTTCATAGCTTATATCCTAAAATTATGGATTTATTTTATTGTAGAAGTATTTTCCATAAATAATATCCAAAATTTAGTCAAATTTCCAATTTGCCCAAAAATAGATTAATATAAAATATAAAATTTATATGAAATGATATTTATTTTTTTATTGACACAAAATAATACGTATCTTATTATGTAGAGAAATTGATATACGGTATATAACTATTTCAAACAAGGATGGAAACCATTGAACCATCAAAATTTTTAGGAACCAAAACCAAAATGAGGAAACATTATTAAAATTATTCAAAACCACGAAAGAAACAATTGTGCAATAAAAACCATTAATCAGTAAAATTTTTAAAGAAATACTAAAATTTTAAAAACCAAGCTTTAAGCTAACAAAAACAAAAATACAAACTTCTAGAATTAGTGTGCTGTATTGTGATGTGCCAAATTACTACCATTAAAAATGTTGCCAACAAATTTCGGCCTAAAAGTATACTGAGGACAACATTTTTAGATGACACTAAATCGAATCGAAAAACAATTATGATAATAACTTGCTTTTTACAAAATAATTTGCATAAAACGCTAAATAATATTACATAATAAATCACAACATTTAATTGATTTTTATTATTAATTATATATAAATATACTGCAAAGACATTTTCTCATATTTCCATCAAAATTATAGTAAAGAGATTGCTGGAAATAATGTGGCTTCGTTTAAAAACTACCACTAAAAATACCTGAAACAATTTTTTGCCTGTTTTACATCCCTGATTTTAAATATATATTTTAAGGTTAATATTTGTTTTAAGGTTGATATTGTATGCCTTCAAAACCCAATATTTTTCTTTTAAAGTATTTAAGCTTCGGATTTAATATAAACTTTTGTGTAACTATATAAGGATCTGTAAAAAGTAACATTCAAATTTGTTTGATATAAATATAGTTTATAGTCAGTTTAAGAAAACTCTGGAAAGATTTAAAATATAAAATAAATATTTAATAAATTCGGAATAAATTTTTTTAAAAATATATATTTAAATTTTAACATTCGCAATGATAATTTGTATTGTAATACAACTTGTAGCAATATTTTTCATTTACTTTATAAGAAATGTCCCTGTCTTTCGAAATGATTGCTATATTGTTTATTTATGTATATACATATATTTATATAATGTAGGTATATCAAAAAAACTTTGAAATTTTCCATATTATATTAAAAATCAACGATAAATGTAAAATCTTCTAAAGAAAAATTGTTTTCCGTTTTAGAGTTAAAACCCAAAAGTAAAGAAATATAAAACAAATTACTAAATTTAAAAATGTAGCTGAAAAGTATCAGATTTCTACTTCTAATATATATTTTTAAATCAGAGCTTCCCAAAGTGGATTATCTAGAATTCTAGACTCATGTAAGTATGAGTTTATATCAATGGAACTTCTCAGTTTTAACCATCATATGTTTTTTTTCATCCTTATACATAAACATAAATTCAATAAAATTTATAAGAAATATGTATATAAGAATTTTGTACATAAAAAAAACAAATATTTTATCTAAATTTATTAAAAATTTTATATACATTTAATTTAAAATTTAATACAAATTGAAAGATCGGTCATACAATATAAGAAGAATTAATTTCCTATGTAACAATTTATAATTAATATTAAAACTTAAAATCTAACTTTCAGAAGGTCTACAAATATGTATATATGCCGTATCTTTAATAAACTAAAATATACATACTAATGTATATAAAATATTAATTTTGTATAAGTCTCAATTTTGTGAAATAGTTTACAAACTAATTAACGCCAACCTACCAAAAATACCGTCATAAATTTTAATGGATTTTACAAATTATTATTTTGTATACAACTAAAACAAATCCTTAAAGTATTTATTACTTGGTGTAAAAAGTGTCATCAACATTAGAGTTTTATGGTTAATTCGAAATTTTACAACTAAATTGCAAATGTCGTTTTTTTGGTATATCATTTAAATATTATTACCCATATTTAACTTCCTGCTGGATGGTATACAAAATTTTTAATATACCAGGAAAACATTAGTGGTAATATTAAAAATTAAAAGAAAATTTTTAAATTACATATAAATATTGGCATGTCATTTTTGTAGTCTTATCAATTTTTATTTAGGAAATATCAAAACCATCGAAAAAAGGAAATCATTTTTTACACTTTTTTTTCATTAGAAATTACCAACATTTTATAAACATTTATTTAAAATGTTTAACAAACAAATTCAATAAATAAAATTATCTACTTTTTCTGATTTAATATTTTTGTACTACTTTAACTATGCGTGTATATTTAATTTCTACCAAACAACATATCTGAAGGGTATAGAATCAAAACACTATAGTTGATTTCGAGAAAATTGGAATTTAATTGACTTATTAAAAGAGTATTAATAATCTCAGTTTTTTCTTTTGCAGTTTTAATGTACATTAGTCTCGTTACTATTACTATTGGGTTCTTTCCCAATTATCAGGTTTTCTTTTCTTTTTTCTAGGTATTTGCGGTCCTACCCACAAGCACCATTAATCACTATAATAAGAATTAAAGACACTTTCCTATTTCCTAATATTTATTAAGTATATATTATCTATGATCCTACACGGATAGCCCGTATAGGCAATTTCGGCAGTCCTACTTATCTGTGACGCAATACAAATTATAAACGGTTTATTTCTTCAAAAATAATTAAAATGATAATATCCAAGGAAATCACAAAGCCAAATTGTTTGTCAAAATACATCCTACTTAGTTATGCAAATGCAACACTCCTACTTAGTTATTCTATCTATATAATATACTATAAAACTATAGTAAAATATATAAATAATTTCTTAACTTCATTTCTTAATCTGAATCGGAGCTCAGTACAGAAAATTCCAATTTGTATTATCCTGTTGCTAAACAGCTGATATCATTGATATTTGGAGTTTTTTTGTGTATATTCGAAAACAAAAACAATAAAAAAAGTATACATAGTTAAAAATGAAAACTTAAATTTAGAGTTTACAATGTACTATATGTATTATTTTACTATATTCTATATTATATATGTACTATATTGAAATAGTTTTTTAGCTTTTACTTAGTCAACAAGTCCAAGCCACAAGCCATGATTATACAGGTGGATTAAAACGATTAAAACTACTAAAAATAAGAAAATTTAAAAATCAAGAATATACAAAGAGTGGATAGTAATATAGTACTAAAACAAAAACTATGATTTTTATTAATATTCCAACACAAAATTCAATTCAAATCACTGTTTCCATCGTTAACTTATTGGGTGTTAAATTATAAAGTACTCACAAATAAAAAAACATTTTAAATTCGTATAAAAATAAATTTTTTATATATATTTTTCAATTTTTAAAACAATAATATATAAGTGAATATGATATACAGCGTTTGTCATAAAAAACTCCTTTCTGTAATTTTTTTCTTTCCAAATATTTAATAAATTTGTGTTTAATCAAAATTCATTTCTATGTGTAATTTTATTAAAATCGTTTTAACGTTGAATTTTGTAAGTTGAAACCAAATAAAACGTTTTAAATTATTTGTTTAATCAATGAAATAATAAATCAAATAAAATAATATGGCAAATTCAAGATACAAGTTAATGTATTCGAAATTAAAATAATAACATTTGGTTTATTTGGTATAAAATTTTGGCAAAGTAAACTACTTTTTTTTAATATATATTATTTCTTCGAATCTAATTTTTTCCTGTCTTCATACTTTATATGGTTAATATAGCTTGATCACAGTTTTAGTAAAACCTTTCGAGCAAACAATATTTTTTAAATAAAATAATTACAGAGCCAAAGCAAACTGACACAACGTTTTAAAAGTTTCAAATTCATATTGTAGTTCTTTTATTTACAGCTTTAACAAAATTTTATTTATTGCTTTTATTTTCATTAAGTGCCAAATCAGCAATGTTTAATTTTTTAATAAATTTTCTTGCTTAAGTATATCAATAATGTGTGGCAAATGTAGTATGTAACAATCATCATTATTGATGTATTCAACTTCTGGTACCGTTATTGTTCCATATAAGGGTACTAATTCTCGCAATCGTGTTATAAGTGCTTCATTATTAGTTGTTGTCAGATCACATTTTAAATCTAAAAAAATAAATTCTATGATAAATACATTAATTTTGAATATACAATAATAGTTTACCAGAAATTGAACATTCAAATGTTTTGCATGGCAGTGTAAAAGCTTTAGGATATTTTCGAATATTTTCAATAGAAACTGGTGAAACATTTCCATAATCTATAAAAAGTAAAGATGGAAAACCATCACCAACAACTTCAATACAATATGCCCGATACCAGTCTTTACTATCAGATTTGGCAATACACATTTCATCTTGTCTAAAATATAAATTTTGTAAAAGCCACTTAATGATTAATAAATAAAGTATTCTCTAAATCTAAAATGATTACCTTGGTGTATAGTAGTGATTAGTTGATTCAGCATATTTCTTTACTTCATCATTTAAATCATCTAATTCTTGTATTTCAGAACTAGAAATACACGATAAATTCCCATATTCTATCCATGAATGAGAAACTATAGTAAGAGATATATTTTCACCGACTGGTAATTCTTCTTTTTCAATGTCCTAATTATAAATTTCATATTCAAAATTAATAATATAATATTAATATATTTTTATTTTAGATTTACTGAAAAAAAGATACTGTTTTTCATAGAGTAGTCAAAGAATTACTATCAATAATTTCAGTAAAAATTAAACTAATACGTTACGTTAAATTTTATTTTACAAATGTTAAATATTTTTTACATGTAAGTTTTATTAGATCAAAAACTCTCTGAATGATTTTAAAAAAAAATACTCAGATTTGAAAATAGAATACTGTTTACGATTTAAACAATGAATTTATAAATATTAAAAGTTATGTCATTAAAAATAATTTACCTCCCACATAACTGGTTTATCCGAATCATCTGGAATAGATGGTTTTAACAATTCCAAACATTTATTATTTATATTTTCATTTGTTTCAAATATATATAATTCTGCTACAATTTTATTATCCTTTAAATCATTTTGTTCAAATATTATTTTTAATTGTATATCGGAATCCACAATTTCATTCATGTAATTTGTATAATAATCATTAGGAACACAATTTTTAAGATTTTTTAAATATATCACAAATGTATAACATTTTAAATTATAACATTCTGGCACTAATTCTTTTAATTCTGCTAACTTTTTTATTTCGCAGGAGCCAATATCAATATATGCAATAAGAATTTTATCAGGATTTTGATTATTTAAAATAATTGCCCGATACCATATTCCATTATAATTAGAAACTACATATTCATTAATATTTGGTAGTTTTGTTAAAAATTTAGCATTTTCAGAATATTTTGCAACTTCGTTTATAATTCTAATATAATCATCATTTTCAGTTTGTGCATTAGATCGAATATATACCATATCAGTTTGTTCAACATGTGTCATAATAACAGTTTCACCTAATTTTGGAAAATCATCTTTCATAAGTTTATTAATATTTGGGATCGGAACTTTTAATGATTCGACTAAATTGTTTTTGCGTAAACTAAAATATTTCGATTACTTAAAAAAAAAAAGATGAAATTATATAAAACTTACGGCACTTTAGAGCAATATAATCGATGAGTTTCTCGATTGTGACATTCTACTGAACAATAATATTCTTCACATTTTTCACAACTTTTAATTGATGGGTTTTTGCAAATACGACATGGACACAATTTTATTTGTGATAATGAAATATTCTTACAAATATTTGTAAATACACCCTGAAATTAAAAAAAAAAATTAAAAAATCGGTAATAATGCAATAGTATAAACATAATTTGAAATTATTTTATATTAACCAAATGCAACGTTTAACTTATATTTGATTTGTTATATGAATTAAAGTTGTAATTTAGTTGGAAAATATTATAGATTAAAAATAATTAATTACCTTTTTAGAATCATATGTTCCTTCAGATAATTTTCCTTTATTTTTAATAATATTTATTCGGGAGTCTCTGGAAATAAATAATGTAAATAATTATTATAATAATGTAAAATTATCTATGAAATATTTACTATCAATTATGTATTAGTATAAATTTTACTTTACAATACATAAAAAATGTTTACTGAAATTGAAATATATATACATACTTTTCATTATCTTTATTATGTTTCTTCGAAGAACGATATAAATTTTTATAATTAAAACCATATTCTTTATTTTGATTATCAGAGTTTTTATTTTCTTTACCCAATTTAGGATGTTGTCTATTATTAAATGGACCTTTCAGGGTTCTATAAAAAATAATTCTTAATTATATATAATTTCAATAATAATTAATTGAATAATACCTTTTAGACATATTAATTTGTCTTTTATCTGTTGTATTTAATTTAATATCCTGATTTATATTTTGTTGGTCGACAGTATTTTCATTACTCTTAATCGTTTTTGGTGCAACTTTCATTCTAAAATCATTATTTTGCATACCTTTCAGAATTGCTTCAAAATCACTAAAAACAATATTTTATTATTTTTAACATTTGAATTGATTTATAAAAAATAGGTACATATACTTTTCTGTAGCACATTCAGCAAAATAATATGAACAATTTTCTGATTTTGAAGCGTTTACATAATTAACATTTCCGTAGTTGGATAATATTCTATTCACAGATATTTCATCTAAATATGATGGAACCCTTTTAATACATAATAATAAGCGATTCTGATTGCCTCGTTCATCGGTTAAAGCAGCGCCAGGACCATTTTGATATGAATTAAACTTTTTATCAAAATATGCGTCTTTCATATAACTATCACCAATATCAATAGTATTCTCTTCAATATCAGATTGTTTTGCTACAGAAGCCATATCTTATTAGCTTTATTAATAACTATTAGATTTTTTTTTAGGATAGGATTAAATAATTTGCTTTAATAGCGTTTTTGTAGATTCTACCAGAAGCGATTAAAAAAGAACTAATTTTAATTATCCTTCCAACGACACATTAACTGTAGATGAAGACTGTACAACTTATTGTTTGTTTTTGCACCATTGCTTAGATCGAAATCGAATAACTAAAACTACTAAACTGAAAACCAATAACAATTAAACCACTAAACTAAAACTAACCATAACCACAAAAAACTGTGCAATAGCAACAATTAATCTTTTCGTAATCACTTTCCCATATTATATTGTTTTCGTGGAATCGGCGCCTACCCTGCCGGTTATAATAATTATACACACATTGACATTATTCGTATATTATCCCTTTAAGCATTATTCTGAATTCTGATTCAGAAATTTTTATTTCATTTTTGAATCCATATTTAGCTGAGTTCGATTTGGAATCCACTTACTTGATTAAAGGAATATATATATACATTGTCGTATGTTAATGTCAATAATTACCAGCGGTGTATAACTCGTATCTGTCTAGTAAGTAGTCAAGGAAATTTACCGTTTCAATTTATTTTTTAAATATATTTTCAATAAAATTAAATTCGATAATCTTTTATGATGGTAACTGTGAATTGGATTCTGAATTGAAGCTTCAAAAATAAACTCATAAATTTAATATATAAATACTGAAGTAATGTCTCCAATGTGCATGGCTATTGAAATACTTATTTTAACAATTATTTTAGCATATAAAATTAATTTATATATTATATTACACACAAAAAAGTATTTTTTTTTTTATTAGACTTTCCGAAACTGTCTTATTATTATGTCAAGGAATCGCAAGGTTGTGCACTACTGCCTTAAAAACTATAAGTATTGCCAGATATCATTAAAATAAAATATTTGATAAATCTACTACTTTCTGTAAAGTATAGAGTAGACGCTTTTTTAATATTAATATAGATTTTGGTACAATTATTTTTAATTCAAAATTATTATGTGAAATTCATATTATATAATTTTTATTAACACATTAATGAAATTCATATTATATATGTTATTAACACATTAATTTCACAACCTTGAAATTTAATTTTTACGACTGTGTGACGTACTTGGTACAAATATTGCGCGATATATCCTACCCTTAGGTTTTACCACCTTTTTATATGGTATGAGTTATTGATAACATAATAAATACACTTAGCGAAAACATGGATTCGTTATGCGATTTTCGACTCTAAATTGAGATTATCGACACTAAATTAAGGTTATCATAATGAAATTGGTGTTATAAGAAACGAATTTATTGTATATGACAGCCAATGCCAAGGCACTTAAATCGGTTTTATGTCTCTCTTAGTCGAGCTTAAATTTGTTGTGAATATCACAATATCTGAAAAATTAAAAAATCATGTTCAAGGAACAATAGCATTTTAAAAAAAAAAAAAATAATTATTTACAACAATTTTGAATTTCGATTCAATCTTTTTTTAAATTTAATGTATATGCCAAACATTACAAATCACGAATCACGATTTTTAATCGAATCTCTGGACTCATAATCTTCTTTATTTTTAATAATTTTGTATTTTTAATAAAAATAATTTGTTTAAAATATTATTTGTCCAAATTAGTATGTATAACATAACAACCACAAAAAATGTATGAGAACCTAACTTCTATTGTATAACAACCATTAAGAAGATTATGAAAACCTCAATTAGCAAAAAAAATCCAATATATTATACCGTCGTATGTAACGAAGATTATAACAAGCGTCACATAATTGTTCGATATTTCGTCTATCAAAGCTACAATAGCCACAGATAAATTTGCAATAAATGATTATTGTTCAATGTTTCTCGCATTTTAGAAATCTCTGCAACCATAAGACTGGAAGTAAGAGGTTATCGGGTTATCGCAACCCGCATCAGTTTTCTGAGTGTAACATAAATACTTGTTTTTAAATTCATTAATTTAAATTTTAGTTGGATTTAAAATGTTCTACTGGTAACTGGTATAGTTATCAACATCAAATAAAGTTATCTGATAACAAAATAAAATATGGATACACCATTTCAAACAAGTTTTATCGTAATTGTTATAACAATTTTTTTAATTTATATTTATCTAGTTAAAAACTTTAATTATTGGAAGAAACGTAATGTTAATGGCCCAGACCCAAAATTTCTTTATGGAACATTTCCCACTACAATTACACAAAAACAAAATTTGATCTATGACATGAAAGAAATTTATCAGTAATATAATCATAATTTTTTTTTCTTATTTTCAATAATTCCAATTTAGTATTTGTTAACAACAATTACAATTTAAATTTTTAGGAAATATAAAAATAAAGAAAATTTTGTTGGTGTATTTACGATTCGAGAACCTCAATTATTGATATTGTCACCACTTATAGCACGTCAAATTTTAGTTAATAAATTTAAAAGTTTCCATGATAATACAGCTGGAGCATGGGTAAAACATAAAAATAATAGGTTTTCAAATTTGAATTGCTAATTAATTAAATATGATTTAGGTAAATCGAAATTGTGATAGGCTAATTGCCAATAATCCATTTTTATCCACCGGTCAAAGATGGAAGGAAATACGTTCAGAAATTACACCAGCTCTAAGCTCTATAAAGGTAATAGAAATAGAAATTTCTAATTTTATTTTTATTTTTAAATAATTCTAGATGAAAGCATCTTTTCCAGTGATGCAACAAATTTGTAATAAAATGAGTAAATATATTAAAAATATTTTATCTAAAAATATAAATAATTCCTGTATTAATGCAAAAAATGTAGGTATAAATAATGAATTCACAATTTTAACCATTTTTAACGAACATTTCATAGTTTAACCCTAGTATTACTATCGTTAAAGTATGTTCCATTCTTACTAACCATTGATATGTAATCCACCCATCTTTTTGAATTCACTGACACTTTGAAAGTTTCACTAAAAATTAAATTATTCTTGTAAAACTGTTCAAATGAAAATAATAATAAGTAATTTTCTTTGTTACCACTAATAGCTTGCTTCCAGATTTACTTGTGAAAGTGTTACTGATTGTATTTATGGAATTGAATCTGGTTCATTTACTGAAAATAATAGTCCTATTTTATCAGCAGCTGAGCAAATGGTTAATGAATTTGTTAAAGGATATTCTCTAAATTTTATTACAAGTGTAATACCAATTATTAAAAAATTTTATACTTTTCGTTTCTTTTCGGACACTACAGAAACATTTTTTATCAATTTAATGAATGATGAAATTGAGTTACGTATAAAGCATAAAATAAATCGATCAGATTTTCTAAATCATTTGTTACAACTGAAAGAAAAGAAAAATTTAACAAATTTTGAAATGGTATCACATACACTGACCTTTTTTATAGATGGTTTCGAGACTTCAGCATCTTTAATAAGTCACTGTTTATTATTGGTAAAATATTAAATTAAAAAATTATAATATAATTTTCTATATTATATATTTTATACAATTAAAGTTAGCTAGAAACTCAACAGAACAAGAACTATTAAGGTCCGAAATTAATAATAATTTAGATGACGATAAAAATATAAATTTTGATAAACTTCTTGAAATGGAATATTTAGATTTATGTATTCAAGGTTAAATATTTTAGCAAATTATAAAAGAAAATTAAAATTATATACGAATTTTCTTTGAATTATTCAGAAACTTTACGATTATTCACACCATTATTATTTGTATCGAAAATCTGCACTGAACCAATAGAACTAGAAAATACACATGGCCGAATATTGCAACTACAAATTGGAGATGTAGTTCATATACCAATTCATTGTTATCATACCGATGAACAATATTTTGTAAATCCAGAAAAATTTATACCTGAACGATTTAGTAATAAAAATGGTGGTTTGAAAAAATTGAAAGATGAAGGAAAATTTTTACCATTTAGTGATGGACCAAGAATCTGTTTAGGTAAATTTATTTAAAAAAATATAATTTTATAATAATGATATTTATTTTAGGTATGAATTTTGGATTAATTCAAGCTAAATCTGCAGTTTGTGAGATTATCAAAAATTTTGAAATCACTGTTAATGAAAGAACTCGTACAGATAATTATATTAGCAATTCACAAACTTTAATTGCTCTTCTTCATGGTGGAGTATTTTTAAATTTTAAAGAAATTTTAAATTAAAATATAAATTAAAACAAGTACAAGACATTTCTTTAATAAACATTTTATTATTATTTAAAATTTGATTGAAATAAAATTTTATTTCCCTGACAATGAAAATGAAATTATATAATATTTTTATTGGAAAAATTATCAATTATGTATTTAATTTTTCTAAATAAAGAGAATTTCACTAACCAAAACGCATATACTTATTTAGGAATCGAAATCGTTAAAGAAACATTAATTTGAGATATTTTCAAATTTTTCAACCAGATCTTGCAATATTTCATATTTATTCTTATTGCCCTTCCCCACATACAATTATTTAAAACGTGATTACACACGTTTTTCAATGAGGAAAATAATATAAAATTATTTGGTGGTTATTAGAAGGATCCTGAAAGTTTCGGGTCCCCAATAAACCATAAAAACATTTTATTTTTTATGTTTTCTATTGAAATAATAATTAATTTAATATTATCACCAATATTTTCAAACCGTATTGGACACAATTTTCGTTTTCGTTGTTTATTTTCCATATGCTTATGTTATGTACCCCTTACTCCGTGTCAACACACATGTTTATTGACAACATCTATTAAAATACTGAAATAGTTTTAAAAAACAGAGCACAACAAAGCTTATTACTTATCAACTAAATTTATCAGACTTTTTTATAATAGGAGCTATGACCCTGAATATTATTTCAAGTGTAAAATTTATAATATCAATAAAAATATTTTCTATTAATCTAAATTGGTAAAAATTATATTTTGAAATAATATTTCAGTTCCAAAAATAATCTTCAAGCGATTAATTTAGAATATTTTTTGATTCGTGTTCATAATTTTTATTTTTTGAAAATGTTTGCAATTTGTTTAACAATTTTAATATTGATTGTTTCAATTGTACTTGCTGGATATTTATATTTAATTTGGAATTTTGGATATTGGAAGAAACGTAATGTCAAAGAAGCAAAATCAAAAGCATTGGTTGGATCATTTCCAAACTCAATAAATCAAAAACGGAATTTAATTTACGATATGGAAGATCTCTACAAGTAAAGAAATTAATTAATTAATATATTTTTATTTTAATGCCTAAATTACTTTTCTTTAAATCAACAATTTAATATAAAAATTCGAATTCAATTTTATCAATTTATAGTGAATTTAAAAACGATGAAAATTTGGTTGGTGTTTTTATGGTGAGAAATCCTCAATTATTGGTATTAGAACCTAGTTTGGTTCATGAAATTTTTGTTACAAAATTCAAGTATTTTCATGACAATGCACATGCGTCCTGGGTAAGCCATTTTACTAATATTAAATTATTAATTAATTTTAATATTTTATGTTTATTTCTTCGAAAGATTGATAAGGACGTAGATGAATTAATTGCCAATTCTCCATTCTTCTTAACAGGCGACAAATGGAAAGAAACACGTTCTGAAATAAGTCCAGCATTAACTTCTCTTAGAGTAATAAAATAATGTCGAATTTATTCGTATTTTTGAAATAATTTAATTTTAATTATTTAGATTAAAGCTAGTTATCCAATTATACATCAAGTTTGTGAAAAAATGACCAATTATATTAAGAACAAAACAGTAACATCTACGAAACAATGCAATATTGATGGAAAAGATGTAATTACATAGTTTTACCATATCATATTAATCCAATTTATTATTATTTTATATATTATTTAATTTATTTTAGTTGGCAAATCGTTTTACAGCTCAAGTTGTTTGTGATTGTATTTATGGATTTGATGCTGGTTGCTTTACCGAAGAAAATAGTCAAATATTAATTGAAGCTAAGATCATGATTGATAATTTTGTCAATACTTTTATGTTAAAATTTATTGCCAGTGTAGTACCATTAATCAAGTTTTTCTTGAAACCAAGATTTATGTCTGAATCGACCAAAAAATTTTTTGCTCAACTTTTACAAAATGCTATAGAAGTTCGTCGAAATAGTAAATCTGATCGTGCAGATTTTCTTAATTATCTATTACAATTAAAAGATAAAAAGAATATAACTCAAAATGAAATGATTACACATAGTCTTTCATTTTTTGCTGATGGCTATGAAACATCAGCAACATTAATAGCTCATTGTCTGCTATGTTTAGCTAGAAATGAATCAGCACAAGAACAATTGAGAGAAGAAATACTAAGGAATTTAGATGATAATGATACATTAAGTTTTGATAAGCTAAATGAAATGGACTATTTAGAACAGTGTATTCAAGGTCTGTATATGTCAAATAAAATATGAATACGAATTATATAATAAATATTATTACAGAAACGTTAAGAATATTTGCTCCAGTATTATTTTTGTCTAAAGTTTGTACTGAATCCGTTGAACTCGAAAACACCAGAGGAAGAAATTTAAAAGTGAATGTTGGTGAAATTATTAATATTCCAGTACTTTTATTCCATCGTGATGAAAAATATTATCCCAATCCTGAAGAATTTATTCCCGAAAGATTTAGTAAAGAAAATGGCGGTGCTAAGAAATATAGAGAGGAAGGAAAGTTTCTACCATTTGGAGACGGTCCTAGAGTTTGCTTAGGTATATAAATTCATATATTGTGAAAAACTATAATATAAAATATTTTAATAAATAATTATAGGTCAAAGATTTGCTGTAACTCAATCAAAAGCAGCAGTTTGTGAATTAATTAAAAATTTCGAAATTACTCCCAATGAGAAGACTCGCAATGATAATTACATTCATCCACGCAGTTTAATGACTTTACTTGACGGTGGAGTTTGGTTAAATTTTAAAGAAATTAAGAATTAAATGTTATTACATAATAATTATGTTTCATTTAAATTGAATTAAATATCTAAAATAGTAATTGCAGAAGTTTTTCTATCTATGATAATAATTAATTATTCATTAATTTAAATTTTGAATTTGCGTTGCGTTAGTAAAATATTCGGTAATTCCGAAATATCCCAACCTATTCTATCTAATGAAGTTATAAGTTCCTAGGCAATTAATAAGAGAGTCAAATAATTTTTTTATTGGAATAATATTTTTAAGAAAATCATTTGATAACATCAACATAATTTGCCGTATCAACAACCCACTCAAATAGACGGGGCTAGAGGTTAAAGATAATCGTATTTGTTTTCGTAGAGAAAGTGTAGTATTTATATAGAATTATGTAGCAAGTAATTTTTAATACGAAACCCCGAACTATAGAAAAAAGACACATAACAAAAATATAATATGACAAATATGAAGAAACTAATAATTAATTAAATTTTTAAGTAGATTTACTTTTTATTATACTATATAATTATTATAGGTTGGGAAAGCATTATTGATCGGTTCTCAATTCATCGACCATATCCAAGTTTTTCTTAGTTGTCTGGTAAAACCCAAGAAATGAAGAAATCTTAATTAGTAATTTAAAGGTATTAACAGATGAAATGTTCCTCGATAAAGTTGAGAACGGATAAAATAAAAACCGCGACTAAATTAAATCCGTCAATTAAAACTAAGTGAAGGTAATATTTATGGTTAAACTTCCAAAACTCGAAATTTGTTTTTGGAAATAAAATCCGTAATTTATTTATCATTGGGAAATTTTATACATAAATCAATTAACTGACCGAATTTAATTTTAATACGGCGGGCAAAATTACTTTTATTATATGGATTCTTATGAGTTTTAAGTATATCAAAGTTTGGAAATTTCTCAATTTTTCTTTGTATTTTCGAAGGTGGATGACGCAAACTGAAGATTCCAAAAATAATTAAAAAATATCATAGTCCGAGATGGCTGTCTGGTGGTCTTAAAATTTCTGGTTGATTTTATTAAATTTAATATGCTGGTGTATATCATAACACAATCGTAATTTTTATCCTATTTGAATTAAATTTAGCACAATGCCTTATTTCATGATTATGTCCATAACATTTGATGTTGATAATATTCTGAACAATATCATAAACATTTCTTCAATTATGTTACATTTTGTACACATTTATAAAACGATACATTTCTTAATTTTTTTTTACAAATCGCTTTTTTAACAAATTCCGAATTTTAGATTAACCCTTAGGTCCTTAGAATACTTCTAACGAAATTGAAATCTTTTATAAAGAACTTCCTACAGTTTGTTGTAAATTATCAAAAATAGATTAGAGTATTTTATAAGTTTACGTTTTAAATAATATCAAAATATTCAATAATTCAATTAGAAAAATCTAAAATTGAATTTTTATTATTTTATTAATATTTCAATATTTCATTAAATTCATCACATTTATCTATATGTACCAATAATATAATTAATAATATTCTTTAAAACGTATACTACCAGGCAGAATATTCCCTATTGAAACTCTAGTTTATAGCAGAAATAAATTAAAAGTTGTAATAAAATAACTATTAAATATTGTGATGGAAATAGTAGTCGAAAAAATAGACGGATCAAATCAATTTTTCTTTACTTTTTCGGGGGTAGAGATTTCACAAAAAATGAATCTGGGTCAGCGATGACTAGTGCGCTGCAATAGCAAATTCAGTGGACTAAATGCTTATATTTGATTTGTAATTACGAGAATTGTAATTATTATATCCGAAATTAAATTCGCCACACATCTCGCTAAGTTCGTAAATTTAAGGTCGGTAAGTCTATCAAATTTCCCTGATTATATAAAATATATTCTTGATGTCTTAAGATGTTTGCAATCTTTTACATATTCCTAAATTTTATTTAACAGAAAGCATTGTCCGTTTACAGAAAGCATTGTTAAATAAAAGTACGAGTTATCTGCCCCCCAACTTAGCAGTTTTATTTTATTCATACTACGCAGAAAAAAAAAACAATTTCGTTCAATTAATCTAAATTGGTAAAAATTATTTGTTGAAAAATTATTTCAGTTCCAAAAATTATATTCGAACGATTAGTTTAAAATATATTTTTGTTTGTCGAGTTCATAATTTTTATTTTTTGAAAATGTATACAATTTGTTTAACAATTTTAATATTGATTGTTTCAATTGTACTTGCTGGATATTTATATTTAATTTGGAATTTTGGATATTGGAAGAAACGTAATGTCAAAGAAGCAAAATCAAAAGCATTGGTTGGATCATTCCCAAACTCAATAAATCAAAAAAAGAATTTAATTTACGATATGGAAGAAATCTACAAGTAAAGAAATTAATTAATTAATATATTTTTATTTCAAATTTCAATGCCTAAATTACTTTTCTTTAATATAAAAAATCGAATTAAATTTTATCAATTTAGTGAATTTAAAAACGATGAAAATTTTGTTGGTGTTTTTATGATGAGACATCCGCAATTATTGATATTAGAACCAAGTTTGGCACATGAAATTTTTGTTACAAAATTCAAATATTTTCATGACAATGCAAATGCGTCCTGGGTAGGCCGACATTTTTATAATATTAAATTTATTAATAATTTTTTTGATTCATTTCACCACAAAGATTGATAAGGAAGTAGATGAAATAATAGGCAATAATCCATTCTTCTTAACAGGCGACGAATGGAAGGAAAAACGTTCTGAAATAACTCCAGCATTAACTTCTCTTAGAGTAATAACAAAATGTCGTTTTTTATTCGTATTTTTGAATTAATTTATTCTTAATTGTTTAGATTAAAGCTAGTTATCCAATTATACATCAAGTTTGTGAAAAAATGAGTAATTATATTAAGAACCTATCAGTAACATCAACAAAACAATGCAATATTGATGGAAAAGATGTAATGAAATATTAGTTCAATTTATATTTATTTAATATATTATCTAATTTATTTTAGTTGGCAAATCGGTTTACAGCTCAAGTTGTTTGTGATTGTATTTATGGATTTGATGCTGGTTGCTTTACCGAAGAAAATAGTCAAATTTTAATAGAAGCTAAGATCATGATTGACACTTTTGTCAATACTTTTATGTTAAAATTTATTGCCAGTGTAGTACCATTAATCAAGTTTTTCGTGAAACCAAGATTTATGTCTGAATCAACCACAAAATTTTTTGCTCAACTTTTAAAAAATGCTATAGAAGTTCGTCGAAATAGTAAATCTGATCGTGCAGATTTTCTTAATTATATATTACAATTGAAAGATAAAAAAAATATAACTGAAAATGAAATGCTTACACATAGCATTTCATTTTTTGGTGATGGATATGAAACATCAGCAACATTAATAGCTCATTGTCTACTATGTTTAGCTAGAAATAAATCAGCACAACAACAATTGAGATTAGAAATACTAAAAAATTTAGATGATGATGGCACATTAAGTTTTGATAAGCTAAATGAAATGGATTATTTAGAACAGTGTATTCAAGGTATATGTCAAATAAAATATCAATATAAATTATAATAAATATTATTTCAGAAACGTTAAGAATATTTGCGCCTGTAGTATTATTGTCTAAAGTTTGTACTGAATCCGTTGAACTCGAAAACACCAGAGGAAGAAATTTAAAAGTGAATGTTGGTGAAGTTGTTAATATACCATTACATTTATTCCAGCATGATGGAAACTATTTTCCTAAGCCTGAAGAATTTATTCCCGAAAGATTTAGTAAGGAGAATGGCGGTGCTAAGAAATATAAAGATGAAGGAAAGTTTCTTCCATTCGGAGACGGTCCTAGAATTTGCTTAGGTATGTTTCGAAGAATTATATTGTAAAATATTTTAATAAATCTTAAATAAATTCAGGTCAAAAATTTGGTTTAACACAATCAAAGGCAGCAGTTTGTGAATTAATTAAAAATTTCGAAATTACTCCAAATGAGAAGACTCGCAATGATAATTACATTCATCCACAAAGTTTAATGACTATACTTGACGGTGGAATTTGGTTAAATTTTAAGGAAATCAAGAATTAAATGTTCTTACTCATAATAATCTTTCATTTAAATTGAACTAAATATGAAAAATAGTAATTGGAAAAGTTTTCTATGATAATAAATTATAATTGTTCTTTAATTTAAATATATAATTTATATTGATTCCAATTCCAAACATGGAAAATACACTCAAAATACTGATACTGATTGCGTTAACCTCAATTTACCTATACCCTCAGTTTTACTATTGCAGTGACTTCTAAAATATTTCATTTAAGCAAAATAGCAGCATAAATTTTGTTCGATAGTCGAAATGTAACCGCTATGGAACAATTATAACCTTCGTTACCGGCGTAGTATATTGGAATTGGGGCTATTATTTGATGGACACGGTTCTCCTGACTTTCTTTGTAGCTGTTACACAATAGAGTTGAGATTGTCATAAACTTCTTTATTGTTTACATACATTTCTTTATGACTTGTATACAATATAAAACTGAGGTTCTCAAAACCTTCTTTATGGCTGTTATACATACCAATTTGGACTAATGTAGGTACCATGACCCACTTATTGTAGGTACCGACAGTATGATCGATACTTTTTTGTTTGGAAATTTACTTTAAGTTATGGAATTGACGAAAGTTTCTCGTAGTCCTGTAAACTTGCTTATTTTCTCCTTATTTCATATGCAATTTTGTTATTAATTAATTCTTTTTCGTTTATTTCATTTTGAATCTTCTTATTATATTTCGTTATGATATAAGATAAAAAAAAGTTGTTTTTGATATTATTTCGTTTAACGTTACTTATCATTACCAGCTTCCATTTGTATATACATATAACCTTTTTATTATGAGAGCTATGACCCGTATTATTATTTCAAGTGTTTAATTTATAATATCAATAAAAAACATTTTCAATTAATTCAAAGGGGTAAAAATTATATTTTTAAATAATATTTCAGTTCCAAAAATAATCTTCAACCGATTAATTTAGAATATTTTTTGATTCGTGTTCATAATTTTTATTTTTTGAAAATGTATGCCATTTGTTTAACAATTTTAATATTGATTGTTTCAATTGTACTTGCTGGATATTTATATTTAATTTGGAATTTTGGATATTGGAAGAAACGTAATGTCAAAGAAGCAAAATCAAAAGCATTGGTTGGATCATTCCCAAACTCAATAAATCAAAAAAAGAATTTAATTTACGATATGGAAGAAATCTACAAGTAAAGAAATTAATTAATTAATATATTTTTATTTCAAATTTCAATGCCTAAATTACTTTTCTTTAATATAAAAAATCGAATTAAATTTTATCAATTTAGTGAATTTAAAAACGATGAAAATTTTGTTGGTGTTTTTATGGTGAGAGATCCGCAATTATTGGTATTAGAACCAAGTTTGGCACATGAAATTTTTGTTACAAAATTCAAGTATTTTCATGACAATGCACATGCGTCCTGGGTAAACCATTTTAATAATATTAAATTATTAATTAATTATAATATTTTATTCATGTTTATTTATTCGAAAGATTGATAAGGACGCAAATGAATTATTTGCCAATACTCCATTCTTTTTAACAGGCGACAAATGGAAAGAAACACGTTCTGAAATAACTCCAGCATTAACTTCTCTTAAAGTAATAACAAAATGTCATATTTTATTCGTATTTTTGAAATAATTTTATTTTAATTCTTTAGATTAAAGCTAGTTATCCAATTATACATCAAATTTGTGAAAAAATGAGCAATTATATTAAAAACCAAACAGTAACATCTACGAAACAATGCAATATTGATGGAAAAGATGTAATTACATAGTTTTACCATATCATATTAATCCAATTTATTATTATTTTATATATTATCCAATCTGTTTTAGTTGGCAAATCGGTTTACAGCTCAAGTTGTTTGTGATTGTATTTATGGATTTGATGCTGGTTGCTTTACCGAAGAAAATAGTCAAATATTAATTGAAGCTAAGATCATGATTGATAATTTTGTCAATACATTTATGTTAAAATTTATTGCCAGTGTAGTACCATTAATCAAGTTTTTTTTTAAACCAAGATTTATGTCTGAATCGACAACAAATTTTTTTACTGAACTTTTACTAAATGCTGTAGAAGTTCGTCGAAATAATAAATCCGATCGAGCAGATTTTCTTAATTATCTATTACAATTAAAAGATAAAAAGAATATAACTCAATATGAAATGATTACACATAGTATTACATTTTTTGCTGATGGCTATGAAACATCAGCAACATTACTAGCTCATTGTCTGCTATGTTTAGCTAGAAATGAATCAGCACAAGAACAATTGAGAGAAGAAATACTAAGGAATTTAGATGATGATGGCACATTAAGTTTTGAAAAGATACATGAAATGGACTATTTAGAACAATGTATTCAAGGTGTTAAATACATAAAATTTAAAACTATACAAAAATAATGCCTATTTTATAGAAACCTTAAGAATATTTATTCCAATACAATCTATATCCAAGGTGTGTACTGAACCCGTTGTACTTAAAAACACCCGAGGAAGAATACTAAAACTGAATGTTGGTGAAGTTGTTAATATTCCATTACATTTATTCCATCATGATGAAAAATATTTTCCGAATCCTGAAGAATTTATTCCCGAAAGATTTAGTAAAGAAAATGGCGGTGATAAAAAATATAGAGATGAAGGAAAGTTTCTACCATTCGGAGACGGTCCTAGAATTTGCTTAGGTATTTTGTGAAAAATTATATTTATAAAATATTTTAATAAAACTTAAATAAATTCAGGTAAAAAATTTGGTTTAACAAAATCAAAGGCAGCAGTTTGTGAATTAATTAAAAATTTCGAAATTACTCCAAACGAGAAGACTCGCACTGATAATTACATTCATCCACAAAATTTTATGACTATACTTGACGGTGGAATTTGGTTAAATTTTAAGGAAATCAAAAATTAACGTGTTGACGACTAAAGGACGCATATATACGTTCTAAGCTTTTCACAATAAACCAAAGACTCATATGTGCGTCGTAATTTTTTTATAGTATCTATATTGATTTACAGACACTATTGATATTTTTTCGGTATAGGGTAAGTACCAAGCTATTATTTCCTGTGTTTGGTTTTTTTTTTTTTTTCTAAAATTATTTCTTATTCAGTATTTTTTTAATATTTTTTATATTATTTTTGTTGTATTATTGAATGAATTGTTATTTTTTTTAGTTTATATTCAAATATATACAAATGAAAATAAAAATACTACAAAAAAAACCATTCAAATTTCTTTTATAGTAACGCATATATGCGTCCTGCTCCTGCGGTTTATATAATGAAATTTTGTTCCATAAACCTATGTTTTCTATTATGTAGAAAACATTGAATTATAAAAATAAAATAACAATCTAAATCAAATGATAATAAATTTACAGGAAACTGTTAAAAACCTGCAAGATAAAAAAGATATACATAACCAATAATAAATTAAGACAAAAAAAACGTCAATTGACTGACATTATCACGCTGGCATTGAATGAATTAGTGCATGATAGTAAAAGTTATAAAGAAAGTCAAACCAGACAGGAAACAGACAGTGAAAATATAAACAATGGAAAAGTTTAATAATAACCAAATAGGGAATGTCATTAACAAGCACTCGGTTTAAAAAAAACAGTAATGACAAACAGTGGTTACCAAAAATTAAGAAAAATAAAAATTTTCAAATTTAATATAATTTATGTAGATTTAGATAAAATATCAGAATTTATTAAAAACGACTCAGAATTGGAAATCCATATTACCTCTTTATTTATAGTACAACTACCACATTCCACTAATATGAATGGTTAATGGTCCTGGTGCAGATACTTGTATTATAAAGAAAATTTGGCCACCCATGCCAAAAAAAAGGATTTTCTGCAAAAAAGATAAGAAAAAAAACGTAATGAAATACAATTAGGTACCAGTGTCAACAAATAAATCTTTTGCTAATATAATAAAGTCTACAAATCCAAGAACAATATTTGTACAACAAGGAAACCCTCATGAGCCAGTGGCCACGATTAGTTAATAGTATTGTAAGTTTACTAAAATTGAAAATAAAATGAATTAACAGCATAAGAATAGATATTTTGTTTGATATTTTTAGAAATTTAAAATTAATTAATAATTACATAAAAATTAATAATTAATAAAAATCATATTAATTTAAAAATATTTATAGATCATTATTTTGAATTTTTTTTTTAGTTATTAAGCAAAAAATGAATATACAAGGAATTATAATATACTTAGATCTATAAAAAAATAGACCATATTGATCACTTAGTCAGTTTTCGTTGAAATTATCCCTTACCAAGAAACTGCTTGTAAAGATACAATAAGTTTGTCTATTTCAAGATGGAGGAATAATTCTCCTTTAATTGATAAATTTCTTTCTTTCATTTTTAATATCATTTTGCCATTAGAATACAAAAAAAAAACTATTTTAAACGATTGGTCAGCTTTCTTTATTCTTTCCATTTTCAAAGATGCAGTGGAGATTCCAAAAATGTGTATGGGTAAAGCCCCTAAAATTTTAGGTCGTTAAATTTACTATGCCTACATATGTCAAAATTAGATAATTATATTTTATGTGCTGAGTGCTGTCTAATTCTTATCTGGTTTCAATCAAATTTTCCCAATTATATAAAATACATCTGAAATTTTCAACAGATTCCTAAATTTTTTTTACAAACTTCGAGTTTTGGATTAACCTTTGGTTTTTTAAAATAATTCCAACGAAAGTGAAATCTTATTTTATAAAGATATTTATATGAACTTATTAATTTGAACGATATTTATAAAGTTTATTTTTATAATATGATGTAAGAATTGCTCAACAAACTGGTTCCTTCCATACTGCTTCATATGAATATTTGCCGATAACACTTCTGGAAATCTAAACTATTATTTTTATCATTTTATTTTTATTATTATTGATTTCAATATTCTATACAAGTTCTAGCTTGAAACTAGAATTAAATTACCATAACTATCATCCTCCAGTTTGCTATATGAAGTGTTGTATTGGAAGAGGTAGTTGAAAAAAATAATTTTAGTCAAATGAATTTTTCTTTACGTTTTCAAGGATGGATATTCCAAAACTCCAAAAAAATTGCATGTGTTCATGAGGATAGTAATTGTTAAATAATTGAAATTATTGAAATTTGGCACAGAGATTAGTTTGGTGATCTTCTAGTTTGTGGCTATAAAATTTAATGGGAAGTAAGTTTGGTGTTTCCCTGTTTTATTGCCCGTATTATATAAAATACATAAAAGATCTGAAATTTTCCACACGTTCCTGAAATTATATATTCCTGAACTTTTTTACAAATCCCTGTTATATTTACCTACCATTATTTAACTACGAATTATCTCCTTACCCTAGTTTTTTTTTTAAATATTTAGAAGCTTGTTTTATCTTTAACAAAAATATAATTTCAATTAATCCACAATTTGTTAAAATTCTGTATATTTTAAAATAATATTTCAGTTCCAAAAATAATTTTAATACGATTAGTTTAAAATATTTTTTGATTCGTATTCATAAGTTTTTATAATTTCAAAATGTATGCAATTTGTTTAACGATTTTAATATTGATTGTTTCAATTGTACTTGCTGGATATTTATATTTAATTTGGAATTTTGGATATTGGAAGAAACGTAATGTCAAAGAAGCAAAATCAAAAGCATTGGTTGGATCATTCCCAAACTCAATAAATCAAAAAAGGAATTTAATTTACGATATGGAAGAAATCTACAAGTAAAGAAATTAATTAACTAATATATTTTTATTTACTTTTTATATGGCGTTGATCCTTGAAAATAGACACCCAAAAAAACTACCCCTTATCAGATTTTAATACCATTTCGTTGGTAAATACAAAGACGCTGTCCGATCAACAATACAAAATTGAAAATATTCATAAAATCGACAATATTTGAAGTAGAATCCTGTAATTTTTGTATTTCGGTATTACATAAAATTTTACAAAAGATGCTTTTGTAGAACAGTTTTTATCCGCCCTGTGGAGGGTTGTTTTGAAGAAATTAGAAATTACTTTCTTCAGAATATTATTATTCACCTTATTATTAATAAAAAAAACCATATATATTTTAAGGTGGTAAGAAATATATTTATAAATCACAAAGCGTGCAAATCACAAAGTGGTTATGAAGCAATCTACTATGATAAGCAGCTTTTTTATTATATGCTAGAAAAATTCTGATAAAATTTCATAATTTTAGTCAAGATAAAAACGATGAAAATTTTGTTGGTGTTTTTATGATGAGAGAACCGCAATTATTGGTACTAAATCCAAGTTTGGCTCATGAAATTTTTGTTACAAAATTCAAATACTTTCATAACAATGCAAGTAGTGTAAACTTCGTAAGCTATTTTAATAATATTAAATTTATTACTAAATATTTTTAATTTCTTTTCCCACAAAGATTTATAAAGACGTAGATGAAATAATAGGCAATAATCCATTCTTCTTAACAGACGGCAAATGGAAAGAAAAACGTACTGAAATTGGTCCAGCATTAACTTCTCTTAGAGTAATAAAATAATGTCACATTTATTCGTATTTTTTAAATAATTTAATTTAAATTCTTTAGTTAAAATCTTGTTATCCAATTATACAACAAATTTGTGAAAAAATGACCAATTATATTAAGAAGTTATCAGTAACATCAACGAAACAATGCAATATTGATGGACAAGATGTAAATTACATAATTTTTCCATGACATATAGTCCAATTTATTATTATTTAATTTATTTTAGTTGGCAAGTCGTTTTACAGCTCAAGTTGTTTTTGATTGTATTTATGGATGTGATGCTGGTTGCTTTACCGAAGAGAAAAGTCAATTTTTAATTGAAGCTAAAACCATGGTTGATAATTTTTTCAAAGGTTTTATGTTAAAAACGATTATAATTATGATGCCATTACTTAAATTTTTCTTGAAACCAAGATTTATGACTGAATCGACCACCAAATTTTTTGATCAACTTTTACAAAATGCTATAGAAGTTCGTCGAAATAGTAAATCTGATCGAGCAGATTTTCTTAATTATTTTTTACTATTGAAAGATAAAAACAATAGTACTCAAAAGCAAATGCTTACAAATAGTATGATATTTTTCGGTGATGGCTATGAAACTTCTTCAATATTATTAGTTCATTGTCTGCTATGTTTGGCTAGATATAAATCAGCACAGGAACAATTGAGAATAGAAATACTAAATAATTTAGATGATGATGGCACATTAAGTTATGAAAAGATAAATGAAATGAACTATTTAGAACTGTGTATGCAAGGTAACTATTAATAAGCTATCAATATATATATATAAATTATAATAAATATTTTTACAGAAACGTTAAGAATATTTCCGCCCGTAATTACGTTGTCTAAACTTTGTACTGAATCCGTTGAACTCGAAAACACCCGAGGAAGAAATTTAAAAATGAATGTTGGTGAAATTGTTATTATACCATTATATTTATTCCATCATGATGAGAATTATTTTCCAAATCCTGAAGAATTTATTCCCGAAAGATTTAGTAAAGAAAATGGCGGTCCTAAGAAATATAAAGATGAAGGAAAGTTTCTTCCATTTGGAGACGGTCCTAGAATTTGCTTAGGTATGTTTCGAAAAATTATATTGTATTATATTTTATTAAAACTTAAATAATTTCAGGACAAAAATTTGGTTTTATGCAAGCAAAGGCAGCAGTTTGTGAAATAATAAAAAATTTCGAAATTACACCCAATGAGAAAACTCGCAAAGATAATTACGTTACTGACCGTATAATGACTATACTTGAAGGTGGAATTTGGTTAAATTTTAAAGAAATTAAGCATTAATATATTTATTTTAATATGTAAATTCACATAAAAATGTAAAAGAATATTTTGAAAAATTGTAATCATTTTAAATAATAAATATTATTATCAATCTATTTAAATATGTTAATTAAATAAGTTATGTAAATTTTAATTCGCTTTACTAACTGACAATCCCATTCTTATGTTAATTGCTTATTTTGTAGTAACTATAATCTATAAGCATCTAAACTATCTATAACTAAACAACTTCACTAAACAAATTGAATATTAAAATTAGATAACTTATATAGATAAAAATTGTCCTCCTTTGAAACGCAAATGTTATCAGATATAATAAAATGTTATTCAAAATAAAATTTGTTCTAATTTAAATAATTGTTTCTTGACATCAGTTATAACAAATACTTATAGAATAATATTGAATAAACATTTTCATATGAATCCCAACATAAAGCAAAATATTTATTAATTTAAAAATTTAGCAAATTACGTCATTTTATATGTAAAAAAAACATATATTAATGTTATATATGTGTACATTCAGAGTGTATCGAACTAGAGTTGTCTACAAAATTAAACAATTATTGTCATATATAAAAGTATGCTATTCGAAATTGTTAAAAATTCAAGAACTATAAAAACTAATTTAAACTTCTTAAATTTGATATAAAATTTATTTAACTTTTCATCATTCCCAATAACAACATAATTTCAAGTTTACTATACATTTTAGTAATACGAGCTTCGAAAGATTATATAATTAAATTTAATGGATTTTTATAGCCTGCCGTCCATGTAAAGTCAAATTAAATTTCAACAAAATCTTCTTATATAAATGTAAGTATATGAAACTTTATTCGTAACACTTAGGGTAGTTTTTTTCAATACCTACCGAGTTAAACTAAGTTAAGTTAAAAAATAGCTTGTTCAATAACATAAAATTACTTCATCGCTCCTTAAATTTAGATCAACATAAACTACCATGTTTTATGGTTTACACAAAAGTTTTCGCTACAATATATCAATCAGATTAATTTTGAATCTATTCGTAACCAAACGACTGATTAAGTATAGACTGATCTGAGTTATCGATTACATAAAAGATTTAAACATTAAATACATATGTATATAATATATAAAAAAACAACAAATTTAATTATATAATTTTTCGCTTGCTACAATATAGTCAAAGAAATCATCACAAGTTATTCGCCTCACGCAACATTCACGTTAAAGGTTCATTGTTACCGTATTTTTTTTCCGAAAACTAGTTAGGCGAAAGATAAATATCGATCTTAATGACCGCCGCACGTTTATATTAATATTATTTTTCCCGATTAGCTGATAGCTGATAGTATCTGGTACACAATATTTACTTCTGCTACTCTACGAAAATTTTTGAGAGATTGTAGGTCAATAAAGCTACAACCGATCTTGATATGGAGGTAAGTATATCTATTCATTAGTACACCTCGTAGATCTGAAAACTCTTTAAACTAGCATTTCACGAAACCCAAGTGCAGAGTTATCCCTGCTTATAATGCTATCAGAACGAAATCTAAAGTTGAGTTCATTATCTCAGATGATATCTAAATCCCGAATGGTCGTAGCTTTAGAAATTGAATCGTCATTGAAATTATAATCGCGAGGTGGTGAGGAATTAGTTTTTCAATTGTAGATCGGCAATTTATTGACGTTAAGTTCCAGGTGGTTATTTTACATTTCCATTAGTTTTCCTACATTTCCTACAACAGTACAAACTCATAGAGGTCATAGCATTGCCCATCTAATATATAGCAAACGTTTATTTAGTCACTTTGATTTGATTGATTAAAAATAATTTTATTTTTTTATTTTTATAAAAACTTAAATATTTTATTGATGTAACTTCAAATGACATTGAATTTTTATTTTTTATATTTACTATAAAATGAATTTGAGTAAAAAATTTAACAAATTACTGGCACACTTAAGAGAACAATAAGAAATTTTCAAGTAATATACCTAAAAAAAAAGTAATAATTATCTAGGTTGTTGGTAAGTATATCCACGCTGAGCTTGTTGTCGTGATGTAACTTGTTGGGGTTGTGGATAATAGTAGTTACCACCAGTTTGTGCTGCATGTCTAACTTGGGAAGCTTGTCGTGTTTGAGTATGTTGAACTGGAATAACCTGTCGGGGTGCTTGATAGCTATAACCTGCTGGTTGAACTGGTCTAACTTGTTGAACGGCTCGAGTTTGTGTGGCAGCTGGTCCATAAGTATAACCTTGTTTTTGTGGAGCAGATGGGCCGTAGCTATAACCTTGTTTTTGAGACGTTGTTGGAGCATATTGATAACCCGCTGATGGTGCTGCGGGACCGTAAGTATAACCTTGTTTTTGTGGAGCAGATGGGCCGTAACTATAACCTTGCTTTTGTGTATTCGCTGGACCATAGTTGTATCCTTGCTTTTGGGCAGCACCTGATCTAGTGGATGCTGGTGGACCATAGTTGTAACCTGGTTTTTGGACAGCACCTGACCTGGTGGATGCGGCTGGACCATAGCTGTATCCTTGCTTTTGTGCTGCACCTGATCTAGTGGATGCTGGTGGACCATAGTTATAGCCTGGTTTTTGGACAGCACCTGACCTGGTGGATGCGGCTGGACCATAGCTGTAGCCTTGTTTTTGGACAGCACCTGATCTAGGTGATGCGGCTGGACCATAACTGTAACCTTGTTTTTGGGCAGCAGCACCTGATCTAGTGGATGCTGGTGGACCATAGTTGTAGCCTGGTTTTTGGCCAGCACTAGATCTACCAGATGTTGGTGGATTGTAATTATATCCACTACCACTTCTACTTTGTATTTTTGGTTCAGATTTATTACCATTAGTTTTCTTTACAGCTGAAGCTGATACTACTTTATTTGTTTTCTTTGTAACTGTAACTTCTTCATCTACTTCTTCATCATCTGTTGATTCTGTTTCTGTTGATTTTTTATCTAATGATTTCTTATCTGATGATTTCTTATCTGATGATGAGTTTACAGTATTTTTATTACCATTTCCATTACCATTAATAGTTCTTTTTGAATGTTCTTTAGTTTCAGTATCACTATCATCATCAAAATTTCCCCTTGTATTTAAATCATCTGATGATGATGAATCAGAATCAGAAATATCATCAGTATCTTCTTCAGGTTTTTCTGTTGTTGTTGTTGTTTGTCTAATACTACTTCTAGGTGCCTGTGCAACAGCTGCTGCTCCAGCACCAGCACCAGCACCAGCACCATTATTTAATATAGTTCGAAATGCACCACCAAATGTTAATAGCTTATTTAAAATTCCGCCACCATAAAGTGGTGTTACTACAACAGTTTTAAGAGCTTGACTAGTTGCATCATCTAATAAAAAAAAAAATAGTGAAGTTAAAATTGCTACACAAAAATTCAAATAGTTAAAATTAAGAACTTATGATGATGTGGATTGTATTTCATAAAAAAAAATCTATACATATAATTAATTTTTTTTATAGTCAAAATATTTTTAAAACTAGTTCATTTCTTAAAAATATTTTTAAACTAGTTAATTCTTAGTTTATTTTCTTAAATTTTTTAATAATAATCCAATTAAACATATAATTTCCAATACACATACTCGTATTAACTAATTAATTATCAAATCAATTAAATTTTAAATTTTATAATTAAAACAACAAAAAAATTATCATACTGGGTCTTAAAAGTGATGATCCAGCACCTCCACCCCCACCTCCAATACCACCAGTAAATGCACCTAATAATCCTTGTAATAATTGTGGATTTGCTTCACGACATGTAACAAAAATCACTAATATTCCAAACGATAATGATAAAGAATTTATTTTAACCATTATATTTTAAAACACAAATCCGGTAAAACCACAAAAAAAAATAACCTTTTACTTATTGACTCTTAAAGATACTTAATTCGAGTAATCGGAACTCTGAAAATATTATATCTTTTATATACTCGGTTCTTCAAAAAGCTTTTTATTTTTCCCAAAAATTATTTTATGAAAATTACCCACCGCACCAATAGATAATTTTTGTTTGATGTAATAGGTAAAAGTATGGGGTCAAGGTGTCTAGTTTTAAATAAATCTTTGTTGTTTTTTTTTTATATATATATATTTCTCTGATCAAATAAATTGTATAAGGAAAAAAAAAACCATCATAAAATTCATAAAAATTAATAAATAAATTAAAATATAAAAAAAAATTGAGGTATGTAAAATATTAAACCAAAAAAAAAATCCCAATTTTTCCTTATTTATAGTTTTAGAAGTAAGATTTTATGTGTTTTCCAGGGGTCTACAATATAAATTAGGTTTTAAATTAAAATTATATTTAAAAGAAAATTTAAAAATTTGATAATATGTTAAATAACTTTCGTCTAATTTTCTTTAATTGTAAATTTTAATATCTAACCAGACCAGACGAATTGTATTAGTTGGAGAATATGCTAAATTTAATAACAAACAAAAAAAACAATATTTATAGCCAAAAAAAAGTTGTCCCATATAAATTATCAAATCTGGTTCTTAGGCGATTGACATTTTTTTTTACTTAAATATCGTTAAATTAAATAAATATATATTTTTTTCAGAAAGAGTCAATTTAAGTAATCAAGTATAACCTGATTTTATAAATGATGAGGTAAATTTATAATTAATTTAATTAAGAATTCATTTCTTAATTAAAAAAAAAAATAATAGGAAATTAACTTTAGCCGAACAGCTGACAACAGATTTACTTTAGTTATTTTATCAGTTATAATAATGAACACTTGTGATTTCTGCACACAGGCAATCGAAGGTCTAGTAACGCTGAGAGCGCTACGAATTGAAAATCTTAAATTTCTGAGGTAGATGCATCCACGCTTCTATAACATATGGTAATTCTGATCGTACTTAGTTGAAATATTATTTACGATTTGGTAGGATATTAATGTCGCTATTTTGATGTGGTTTTTAAAATGATGTATTCATTACACCCATTTAATATCGTTCTAAAATCAGTTGATATAACTAAAATACATTTTCAAATTCTTTTAACCATTTTTGAAATTTTCAGTATTCAATTTCAATGTAAAACGAAGCAGTATTGCCACAGCTTCAATTCCATATTTAGTGAGTTCATAAGTGTTTTAATCATTTTCATGACTACTAAAATGACCAAAGTATCTGTTGTTAGCTCTTAGTCAAGTCTATTAACTACGTACTACTATACAAAAACAATGAATTAGTAGGGCATTTAAACTTGTTCTTAACCTAAATTATAAATAGAAATTCAGAATTTTATATAGGTTATTTCATAGAAGTTATACTCTTTATGATAATTATAAATATTTATACTATATATTTAGAAATATGGAGTTTTGTTGACATAATAGTTCCGATAACTTCTTGATTGTGATAATTTCTCATAAAATAAATCTAACCCATTATGGTGCGTTTGAACGTAATAGCTGATGCTCTAAAATGAATTAATAATGCAGAAAATCGTAATAAACGTCTAAAGTAATTATTAAATTTTTAATTGTGATAATAAAACATTGTTTTTATGGTGAATTTGAAATTGTTGATGACCATATAGATTGGGTAATATTGTTGTAAATTTAACTGGCAGATTAAATAAATTTGGTGGTATTTCACCACGATTTGATGTGCCAATTAATGATCATATTGATAATGTTATTGATAAGCGTCAGTTTGGTTCTAACAACATCCGGTGGTATTATGTTTATGGATAATGAAAAAGGCAGCAGAAGAAAACATTTAGGAGGAAAATTTTTGTAATTCTTGGTGAAACAGTCATTGACAACAGAGTTATTTTCATTGTTTTATTTAACAAATTATAACAATAATTTAAGAAATAAATAAAGATGAGAAAAATGTTAATGTTAGGTATAAAATTTTGAAAATAAAATCGAATATAAATTTTACATTTACTAAAATAATTTTAGTGTATAGAAAAGAAACATTAAAATTCATATCAACATAAAAAAATTCTTTTAATATCATTAATAACTTTCTAGTATTAATTTTTAAATCAAATTTTCTTATTAAGAACTTTAATAATATATCATTCAATAATATATAAAAAAAAGTTAATCTCATAAAAAACAAATATTAATATTAGAATATGACCTTGTCATTAAGGAATAATCTATTTCATAAAACTGGTTAAACATGGCGTTTTTTTTTTTTTTTATTTTGTTATTTTATTTTTCCTTATAAAATCCAAAATTAATCTAATTATTTTTTTTATTTATCAAAAATAGTATATTAAGAATATACAGGTAATAATAATAATATTTATAAAATATACAAAATTTAAAATCATAAAAAACATAAACAATTAATTAACCGGCCCGTTATATCTAAACGACAATAATTGCATAATAAATTCAAATTTTATTTAATTTTTTTTTTTTTATCATTTCATAATATAGACATATAGAAAGTTTTGTTGATTGAAAAGACATAACATATTATAATAATGGAAACCATGAACTTGACCAGAATCGAAAGTTTTGTAAACTTTACTTAAAAATAAATAATATAATAATTAATTTTTGTTTATGTTTAACCAAAAAAAAAAACTTTAATCTTTTAGGCAATATTTTGTTTTGAGAAATGAGCCACTGGGCCACATTAAAACAACCTTTTAAAAATTAATAAAAAAAAAAGGTTATAATTATAATTAAAAGTATATATTAATTGAAATTTTTGAATATATTTTATTAATTTGATTTATATTTAAATTATGTAACCTTACAATATTATTAAAATAATACTCGGCTGAAATCCAAAACAGCTTAAGTCGACTTAAGCATGAAATAAGTACAATTACATTCCCTTTTGGATTTCTTCAAAATGACAAAGATCGTTTTTCCGTATCATCTTTGAATCTTTGTTACCGTAACTATAAGCTAAACCTTTTTAATAGCTTAAATCAGTTCAAAATAGCTTATGTAATTTGAAACAATTTTTTCAAATTTACTTATGTCGACATAAATATTTTATTTAAAGCATATATAAATCTAGCTATGTTTCCATATTATTTTCTTTTAGTACATTGCTATCAACTCTAAAGTCGACTTAAAAGGTTAAAATCACAAAATATTTCAAAAGTTACTTAATTTCACCACAGGCTTATTTCAAACATCTTAATTAAGAAGAATTGACTAAATTGTATATTTAAATCGTTTTCTGAAAAATTAGCATTTTAGCCTTACGCTGTTTTGACATCTTAGTTGTGAATAAATAGACCAATAAGCTTTTTATAACCACAATATTAAATTTTGTCGAGGACTATTTGATGGAGTATATAAAAACAAAAAACATAATTAAAATTAATCTAAGTAATTTCTAATCTACTTTCTAACAAATTAAAAGTTACCTAAGAATTTTTATGCTATTTAAAAATACAAGTTTACTAATCTACATTTATCCTGCCTTTATAATATTTCCCAAATATAAATTTTTATATAAAAAATTTCGTTAATTAGTTAAAAATAGCTTAGCAAAAAATAACATTATAATTCATTTTAATCGTAGGAAATCAAGTTTCGTATAATAATAGTTAAAGATTGATTCGATAAAATTGAAAATATTAATTAAGTGTTTTTAAAACTAGTTTTTGGCAATAATTAATATAAAATAAATTATAATTATGTATATTTTGTGATGTATTAAGTCAATTAATTATGAAGGAAGTGCTACTTTATAATTAATTGACAAATAATAAATACTCAATATAAATACCGTAAAATTTTATTTATTAATTTCCTAAAAATAAACTTTGAGTTTAAAATTACATATTAAAAAAATATTAACAAATTACTATTTTTACAGGATTTAGCATAAAATTATATTTTTTGTTGTTGTTTAAATAAACAAATTGTTAATTAATTTTATTTTTAATATTCCTTAATTCAAATTTAAAATATACTTAATTATAATTAGTTAAATTTTGTTTTGTTTCAAAAGTCAACCTTTTGACGATATCATCAGACGTAAATTGCCACTTCTTATATGTTAAGTCTTTGGGAGTCACAATTTATATCCGGTAAATAAAAAATAAAATGTTCTCTGGAATTTAAAATTATTATTTATATCATTTTGAAAAAAAAAATTATGCTACAATATGTTGTCAACCAGAAATACAATTTAGTTAATAAATAAAAAGTTAATAAATAACTTTTTAATAAAAAAAAAGTTTATATATTATTTAAAAATTTCATATATTATTAATATATATTTATTTATTGAAATTATTTGGAGATTTTGGAACATCAATTAAAACGAAATTCAAAGATATCAAATTCGAATGACTATGACGGGTAAATTTCAAATATTTAAATTCCAACTAAGACGATTGGGTTCTGGCATTTGGCATATCAGTTAATATCAGTCGATGACCCAGACAAACAAGTATTATTTCAACAAAATAGTTTAAATAGTTTAATTATTCACAAAATCATATTTTTAGGACCAAGGAAGTAAATAAGACCATATGGCATTTTAACTTACTAAGTATTACATACAAAGGTTACCTAAAAAAAATTCTTTAAATTGTCCACATTTTATAATAATTATATTATTACTGTTTTCCAGACATAAATAATCAAGTGATCAGAAAAAAAACCATAAAATTAATTTTCAGAAATATATATTTTTTAATTTTTTTTTTTTTTCATTTTAAAGTTATTGTCAATATAAATAAAAAATTATTTTTCTAACTTATAACATAATATTTTTTTATAATTAATCAATTCTAATATATAACATTATTTTTAATATAATTAATTCCTTATAAGTATTTCATTTTGTTAAATAAATTTTATATTGTAACAATTCACTGAAACTTTGCTATTTTATTTAAACACTATTTCCTTGTTAATTTCTTTACAAATCTTTAAATTCTAACTAATATAGTAAATATTATTAATATTTAAATAACTACAATAGTGAAAAGTATAAAATGTAAATAGCTTTTATAAAAAAAAAAAAAACTTTATTAAAACATAAGATGAAATTACACATTTATCCATTATTAAAATATACAAATTTCAAATATTTTTTTAGTTAACATTAATTCTTTTTAATAATTCAAAAAAATAGTAAATTTAAATTCAACAATAATAATATCTTTACAATGTATATATTTAGGACGTACTACTTATGTCTTGATATTTATATTTAACATTTTTAATTTTTTATATTATATTATATTTCACTTTTATTTTTTTTCAATTAAAATTCAATGTATAAATATAATATACTAAAGATTTTGAACTTCTAATTGAACAATAATACTAATAAATTTTTCAATTAATATTTTGTGTTATTCATTTTGATTATCGGAATTTAATTATTATACTAAGGATAAGTTTAAGCTCAGTTGATTTTTAAGTCATTGCACAATTTAATTTCTTTGCAAATTTTCTTAATTATTTAAAATATATATTTAATTTTTTTCATTTTAATCACAGATGGTTTTTTACTGGTCAGAAAAAATATTAAAAAAATAGATCTTAGGTTATTAATATTTCAGAAAAATTAAAATTACGAGAAAAATAGAGAATTCAATAAAAAAAACTACATCAATAAATGATATTTAACAACCAAGAAAAAACAAATTTTGTTGTCCTTCCTTATCTTACTTATAATCATTAATAGGAAAAAAACTTATACATAAAAAAAATTGTAATTATTTTCGAAATGGTTTTTCCGGCACGTAAAGTTGTTCTTATCAATTATTTTTGTAATTATATATCGTTACTTTTTGAAATAAATAAATTATATAAATAAATAAAAATAAAGAAACAAATTTAAAAATAAAAAGGAAAAAATAGTAAAGGCAAGTAAGAATTTTTTATAAAATACTAATTACTATCCAGTACCATGTTTGCCATTTTCAAAAAGTCCTTTTTTAAAGAATGGTGAAAATATAGACAAACTTGCTTTTGATATTCCATGACCACCAGGGCCTTCAAAAATTGGACATTGTGGTATTTTTGAGCAAACAATAATTAAACGACGTAAATATAATTCCAATAAACGACGACGATGTTTTGCCACAGATTCACTATTTGATGAAAATATTTCACGACGCGGAAATGATAACATTGCAACCTAAAATCATAAAATTTATATTTTTATTATATTTAAACATAAAATAAAAAATTGCAATTTGTATACCTTAGCTCCATAACAATGTTTCATACTAAGATGTAATTCTCTAAATCTACTGTAACGTCTTAAAATATTTAATTTACCATCGGGTAAATTTATTCGAACTTCATATTCATAATGAGTTTGTTTACCAGCTCCGCGTACAACAAAGCCTGGTATACTAATATATTGATCAGTATCTTCTACAAAAATAAATAAAAACTTATGTTTAAAAACTCTAAAAATATGTCAATTTCAACAAATCTTACGATAACTATCCATTGATGGACATGATCTTATCATACTTGGTGGATAATTAGAATTTGTTATTGCATTTAATGAATTTGATGGAGCTACAGATGATCCGCAATCATTATTATCATCTAATTCTCTATCTGTATTTGCTGTTGCACAACAATTTAAATGTTCACGACCATTTGTTTGAAGATCCTTTTCCATTTGTACATATTTTTTTTGTAATTCCTGTAACTGAGCAATTTGTTCATCTAATTCACATTTATTTACTTCCATTTCTAAATTTTTCATAATTAAAGCTTTCTGTGTGGCAATTTTTCGTCGTAATTTATGCATATTACAATATTTTTGTGGTGGATTATTATGTTCATCAGAATCATCATTATTTTGTCGATTTTGTTCACATGATGAACATGATGCAGTATCTTCATCACTAGTTCGTATACCAGCTAAACTATTAGGGGTTGAAGTTTTTACGACATTATTTTGTTCACAATTTACATTTAATGGTGGTTTTAATGAATCTAAACAAACACCACTGTCACTCATCAAAGGATTTGTGGTTAATTCTGGTGGTGATGCAGTTGATGTACTACAACTACTTGTATGATTTACTTGTGATGATGATGATGTTGGTAATTGAAGAGTTTCTGATTCTGATGGAAGCGATAGTGTTGGAGACAATAAGGAACAATTAGAATTCGCTGTATGATATGTATCAGAAGTTTCTAAGGTATCTGGTAGCGTTTTGAGATCGGTTTGAGCATCTGAATCTGTTGTCGTTTTCAGATTTAATTTCATTCTATCAATAATAATAATAATTTGAATAATAAATTAAATTCAACTTTACTTTTATCTACTCAATAATTTTGTCAAATAATGTAACTAAAATATTTCTGATCACCAAACAATTTAAAACTGTATACTTACGACTGTTTTCTTAACTTTAAATTATCTGGATTCATTTCAAAATCTTCATTTTCTTTAAGCTGTTGAAGTTCTTGATCCAAATGTAAAATATCATCATCAAATTTTGTTATTTTTTCTGTACTAATATTTAAGATTTTTTCCTTTTCTGTAATTTGTTCATCTAATTTTTTGATTTCATCATTCTAGAAAAATAAATTAAATAAAATTTAAATCCTTATTTACTCTTGTTTCTTCAAATATTACATTTCTTCGGACAGTGTCCCGTATAAATTGTGCTGCTGACGGATAAAGTGATTCGGATACTTGTAACAAAAGTTCATCAGAAAGTGGTGTACTTTCAGTGATTTTAATACCAATCTGAAAACGAATCAATTTATTTTTATTTATTTTTATATATGTATATTTTTTATATTATTTATGTAATTTAAAAATTAAATTAAAGAAATAATGAATAAAATATATTAAAAAATATAACTAAAAGAAAACAAATTCCAACCTCATCCAATTTCCCAATATCTTGTAATTCTTGTAATTCCTTAGCTACATACTCAGAGAAATCACGTTTCTTTGAGTCGAGCTGAGTTTCTAATGCCGAAATTTGTTTACACACAATATCAATCTAAATAAAATGAAAAATAAATAAATAAAGAAATAATAAAAAATAAATTCATGCAAAATATTAGGAAAAAAATAATTGAAATTTGATATTCATACCTGAACTTTTTCATTATTTTTTTCCCAAATTATCATATCATGTCTAGCTAATAATTCCTGTTCTTTACAATTATAAATTTTCATTAAATCATTTTCTTCTTTCTTTAAACGATCCAATTCATCGGTGAATTTACGAACTTTAGTTTTATACTGTTCGTGCATTTGTACACGTTCCTGAAATTATTAACAAGCATCATAAATTAATTATCAGTCCCACTCCCCACCTAACAAAAATTAATTTATAATTTTTTGTTACTTACACTATTCAATTTCTTCAATGCATTTTCAATTGTTTCTAAAATTTTTCTATTTTCATCTTGAAGTTCAGGATCATCACGACAAGTTTGTACTGATGGAAAATATTTGTCACGTTTAAATGGTGACGTTGTGCTATTGCTACCAAACATTTCATCTTCACCATAACCACTAGAATTTAATAGATTCTCTCGTGATGCAGTTATTAAAGATAAACGTGATATATCTAATTTTGATCGATTCAAATCTTTACGTAATTTAGCAGCTTCAGCTGGATTATTAAAACGAAAAATATTTGTACGACCTAACAATATTATATCGCCTTGACTCATGTCTGTAGGATCATCAATTAAATTGGCATTCAACCAGCACTGAGCAAGTGCACATGGATATATTGTGGCTCTGCCATCTTTTAATAGAATACTACAATGTTTTGGTTGTATACCAACACCGGTTAGACAAATATCTTGTAGTTGATCGGATTCTTCAGTACCAATAAATGTTTCACCTTCCTGAAAATAAAAATAGAATTTTTTATTAATACTTCGAATTCATTTTTTCTAGTTGTTGCCATTTTAAAGTATACGTAAGACTTATATACATTTATATTGAAAAATTGCAAAGTCTTTTTAATCGGCCGATTCAATTGAAATATTTGGTATGTTATGGTTATATATTACGTAAAATAAATAAATGTGTTATTTTAATTTTAAAATTAAATATCTATAAAACGGCAACATAAAAACAAAACTATTTCGTTCAGAAAATTTATAGTATTTATTTGCAGCTATTTATTTTTCTATAAAAATCTTACTTATGATAAAATTGTCTTAACATAAATAACTTGTCGTTATTTAAGTTGACAAAAACAATATAAAAAATTACCTTTAAACTATATAATGTTACTCCAGTTGTAATATCATTATGAATTCCAATTAAATGTGGCATTTCAGAATCCAATATAACACCAACACCAGATTTTCTTAAACCTAATGATTTTTGTTCTTGTAAAATTGATTGTGCCTCTTTCCATTTTTCAGTCCATTCTTCTGTTAATACCTTTTCTTGAGCTTCTTTCTTTAATAAATCTTCGAGCATTTTTGAACCAGGTTCTTTTGATATCTAAAAATATATATATAAATTTAAGTAATTAGGTATATATATATTTTTAAAAAAAACTTACTACTCCATTCGAAATTAATGATTTCAATTTATTTATTTCATCTCTTAATTCACGAATAAGTTTGACATTTGGATCTTCATTTACGGTTGGTTTATTAATAATATTCTTTGCTCTGTTTGCATAACGTAATGTACTTAATGTTTCACTATAATTACAATCAGCTGGTGATATAGCAGCAATCATAATTGTTTTACTATTACCACCTAAACTATCTTTTAATAGCCATGTTAATACCGAATCACGATATGGTACATAAAGTATTCGTTTATTATTATTACTATTATGTGTTTCAGAACGACTTGTTTGTTCAGCTAATGCTGATATAACACTACCTAATGTTACTAAAGATTTATTAATATGAGCACCTTCTTTTAATCGTTGACCAGTTGCACCGGTTGCATTTGCTCGTTCACTATTCAAAATTATGTAAACAAAAAATAATAATTATTTATTAATATAATTTGCATATTAAAGTTCATGCATAAATTCATGTTACGTACAGTAAAATCTCTATCACTCAAACTCGCAAAGGATTAACCAAACATATTTTTAATTAGAAAGCTTGTTCATTTACTAGTAAATAGATTTAATAATTCAAATATTTTTATTTATTTATGAACTTTATGAACTTATCGTCTAAGTTGACCAGATTCTCACTTTTAGCTCAACATTTTGTGAATCTTTAAGTGTTTAAATTGTAATAGCCTCTGGTTTTTTTTTTTAAGAATATGTCAAGATAATAGTACACTGCTGCACATTAAATTGCTTAGCTATATCAGTTCTTACTTTGAGTTTTAGGATATAGGAAATACTTTGAGATATAAGAATTTTTAATTATATACGTTTGAGTTAGATGGATTTTACTGTAAATGTGGTGTAAATATAATAAATATTAAATACTATATTTTTCTTACCTGCCAGCTAAATCAACTAAATGAATTTTTGATACAGTTTCGCTTGGCATATCATTCATGAAAACTGCTTGAACAAATGTTATTGTGAATATTGCATGACTTCTACTACTTGTGTCGTTCATATTTGTGCTAGCTGTAGTTCGTTGAATATTGCCACGTGTAATGCATTCCTAAAAACAAAAATAAAAATAATAATAAAATAAAATAAAATAATATTGCAAATGTATCGTTTTTTTTTTTTTTTTTGTGCTTACTTGAATTTCTTCAAAATCAGAAACTGCATGTTGTGATAAATTTTCTACATATGGTCCAAGATCACGATGTTCTCTAACACGTAATCCATGACTATTTGTTTGTGGTCCTAATAAATCTTTAACTCGTTCATTATAAATTTCTAAATAACTAGCATGTGTTTTATATCCAGTACCAGATTCTTGGCCAATTCGTATTCGTGCAAATAATTCTTGACAAATTCTTGGTATTAGTCCGGGATTATCATGTACACCCATCATTGTAAAAGTTTTACCCGAACCGGTTTGACCATATGCAAAAACACATGCATTATATCCTTAAAAAATATGAGAAAATTTAAAATGTCCAATTTAAAATTTAATAAATTATTTTAATTTAGTTTTATTGTACAAAAATGTTAGACCATTATGTAATAATTAAATAACTGTAAGCCTTATTAACGAAATATACCTTAATTTAATTTTTAAATAATTTATTATTACATATTTCTAACTCAATTGTATAATTTTGAATCGATAAAAGTCTATACAAATGTAATGGTATTGACATTGATTTTATTCTATATACAAGAGAAATTTCATTCGTCAATAAAATGAGATTCATAGAAATTAATATATAAAAAGGTGCATAGAAAATTTAGAAAATCTATTTCCAATTCACTAATTTATATATATACCACTTGTTGTTGTCTTTTGAAAATTTTATATAATATTTTCTCATATTTCATATTTTGACTAAAAACATTTTTTTTTCTATCTATATTATAAAAACAATGTTGTTTATAATTATAATCTGTCGTCAGGGATCGAAATACCTTAAACAAATTGTAAATACTTGGCAAAAATGTGTAAAACTATTTTATATTATGTTGCACAATAAAAGCACAGTTTAAGTGCTCATATTGTGTTATTATTCTATATACATAATCGTAATATTAATAAGCGTAAAATGACCAAACAACCAGGTAAAGAAGGTATTGATTACAAGTATTACCGCAAGGGCAACAGCCGTGTAAAAAAATTTCTTTTATAAATATAAATGTATAGAAAACAATGTGAACATAAGAACATTTAATTTTTCCAATATAAATATATGAAAATTATAATTTTATCTCGTACTAAAGATTAATATGTATTTAATATGATTTTACTAATTAGTAATTAATTTATTAAAATTATTCACCTTGAAATGCACAATCGATTACATCGGTACCAAGATCATTGTATACTTGTTCCTGTGTTGCAAAATGTTTATCGTTCTCTTCAAATGACCAATATGAATAATCAAATGTAAAATCATGAAAATTATCACGACCAGAATCACGTATTGATAATAATTTTGGTTTATTTAAACGTGTTTTTTTACCATCCATTTCAGCTATTTGTAAAGCATCCATATCAATTTCCCTAGAAATAAAAAAATTAACAAATAAAATATAAATTTGTAATTTAATAATTTTGGATTAAAAAATTTTTAATATCAAAATGTCATTGACACCTTTTTCTATTTAAAAAATAATTGCTTTCTTTAAAAACTATGTATGTATAGAATAACAACAGAATTTATATTTTCTAAGGAAAATTAAACTAAAAATTTATTTAATTTACTAACTAGTTTTATAGTCATAATAATTTTCATCGTAAAACTTTTAAACTATTAATAACATGGACAATAATGACGAGAATAAAAATTAACTTAAGACTTTTTTCAACATGTAGCTTTGAATAATATGTAACTTTCCAAACAATAAAGCATACCATGACCTGTAAAACTATTTTTTCATTGCATATGGAAATGATATTATTGATGAATTTCCAAGAACTTGCACCAAACCGTCTTTCGTAATAATTTAATTTATCTGTGAAACTAAATTTTTGTGAGGAATTTTAACTCTCAACAAATCCGCAACTGAGACGTAACAATAAATTATGTGGAAATATAAAAATAATAAAATTCAATTAATTCAATTAATTCAATTATAAAAGAAAGTGTTTATTATAATATATAAAGTGCATGTTAAATAAGTATTAACTTGTTGTGGAAATATTATTAAAAAATAATGGTTTTTTCTCACAAATTGTAAAAATTTTCATTACAAATTCATATTTTCTTGTTGTTTTTAAATAAACTTTGTCATTCTGTAAATATTCATTCACCAGCATTACAATCACAACGAATGAATCATTGAAATATTCCATATTTACATCTTATAAATAAATATATGTATTTTAACTTTATACAGAATTTTGGTATATTTGGTTGTTAAATTAAACCTTGGACAATGAAACAGATTTAATAAAATCTAAAAGTTTAATACTTTCAAAAGAGAAAGAAACAATTCAACAAAATATTTAGTTACCAAAACGAATACTATTTATAATATATACAGTAAAAATATAATAAGTAGTTCCAAAATTATATTTAAACTTATAAAGAGCTAATAACATTCTTTTATTTCAACATAAGAAATTGTACATAACACCCAATTATGTTAACTTGAACATTATTAACCTAAATTTCTAAATTTTTGTTTTTATATTTTCAAAAATTCAACTTTAAAAATATTTCATTAAAAATATTTAACAAAACAATGCTAAAAACATATTTATTGCGAACAAATTATCAGTTTTTACAAATTATCTATTTATATATTAAGTTTATGAAATTATAATTTATATAATGTTTCCGTTTTACATCTTTGAAATAAATTTTGAATGTAACCAACAATAAATTAAATAAATATACATAAAAATTATATAGATAAAATAGTGTTGTTGACTTTTACAAATTATTAGTAGATACTCCCATTTATTAATTTCTTTTGTTACATGAAATCGACACAGTTATCGTAAATTTATACTAATTTGGGTACGCAGACATGTTAAAATAAAAATCTTGTAGATTTTTTTTATTAAAATAGTATATATACTTATATACTTCGCTATGATTAATCCTGAAGGCAAAATTATAGTACATATATTTCGAATTTAATATTTAAAATCATAGTTACACAATTGGTACACAATAAAATTTATATTTTATATAATTTGTAAATAATATAAAAAGCTGGAAATAATTTTTAATCATGATTAACAATTCAAAATACCACTATGAATTATAATAGAAGAAAACTAGATGCTCAAATCTAAATACTGGCACGCTACCTAAAATCATTCTACGGTCACTGCTATATAAACATAAATCAAATTTAAGTATAGTATAACTATAAATTTTAAAAGTAATTTTTACTATAATTTTTAATTATTACATTAAAATAAAAGCAGTATAATAAAAAAAAATTAGGTTTGTGTTATATAATTGAAACCCAATTTCATTAAAACTTTGGTAAGTTACCAAAGATTTTAAACTAATTTAGATGAAATGTTTTTGTTTTTAATGAAAAATGTTAATCCAAACTGAATTTATATTACATTGTTGGAAGTAACATTTTTTAGTCAAAATAAAAATAAAACAAACAACAAAAAAACAATATTTTTAACCAAAAAGCATGACGACAATGATGGATGGTTTCTCTTCCAGCTATATGTATATATATTTTTTTTATTATTCTCTAAAACTAAAGTTTTTATTATGGAATAGTTTGATATGACATCATCTCAAACATAAGAAATAATAACTAATAAAAAAGTAAATTGTAACTTTTTAAAATGAGTTTAAATCCAAAATATTAGGAAATTTATTAGATATCAATTTAAAATTACTTGAAATATTATTATGAAATTTTACAATATTTAATTTATGTGTATAAATCTGTATAAATATAAATTTTATTAGTAATATTTTCTTATCACTTTAGAAAATTTTTAATAATTTACATAATATTTTGCGGTTCATCTCAAAGAAAATTGGTTAAAGTTAAATATAAAATATTATTTCTAAAATTTATTATTTATAATTATGGAATGGCAATTATCTTATTATCTATAATAACTTTATTTAGCAGTCTGCTGTATTCTTGAATAATGAAAATTTTAAATTGCGATACATTTTGTTTTAAAGAATTTGTTACAAGGGGGGTGTTGTATGATAGGAAACGCAACATTCAAAAACTATCTCAAATATATAATACTGTCAAAAATATGCTTATTTTCGGGGTTAAATTTGGAAACAAAGAAAAACTATTTTAAAATACCTATTAAAGAATAAAATATAATTATTTTTAAACTTACCTATTATTAAAGGGACGAACCCTTACAGCTACCTTTAATGACGACATTTTATTATATTTATATTAAATCCACCAAAATAAATAGCAATTAAATTGGGGATAAAAAAATTGTAGATTTTTTTATTGCAAAGTAAAAATTAACAACAGTAGCAGTAGCACAGAAAAAAACTGGCATAAGTGAAAATTTCATTTTTCCACAGTAATAATACTGTGAAAATTAAAAAAATAAATGCACAATATAATATATTTCTAATTGTAACAAACTAATTAGCACGTATAATTGTTTTTTGCGTTTTGAAAATATAAAATAAAAAATTAGCGAAAATAATTTTTAATATCTCCAATGCTGAGCTAATATTTTTCTGTCATCGCTTCGCGGGTTAAAAAAATAATACTTGAGTTACATTGTCGCTTTCATTACGCACTCTAAACGCGTTCGAACGCGGTCTACAAAGAGATTAGACACAATAGAAAACGTAGATGTGGTAAATATCAACTGTTTGTTTACATTTTTTTGACAGAAAAATATTATTTCTAAATTTAATTTTGTAAATTCTTAAATTCTTGAATTTTAATTAATAAAATACCTTTTGAAATTTTGAATTGAATTGAAATTTTTTTTAAAATTTTTTAAATTATTCTATATTTTGACACTGCAACGCGCGATGAAAGCGAAAAAATTAAAAGTTGGCCAACTTTTACGTAGGCTACGTTTAGACTGCGTGCATTGTAACTACTCTCATACAACTCCATACATTTCAACTTTTTTGTGACAAATGCTACGTCTAGAATGCGTCTAGAAAGCGTCAATTGTAATCGCGGTATAAATACTAAAAAATGTAATATCAAAATAAATAAAATTGACTTTGTCATTTGGTCATTTGAGTTTTTTATTTAAAGATACTTTCCAAAATTGTATTTTGAAAGCACTATTAAAATTTATCATTCCACTTCCATAATTCCACCATTCCAGAATGCAACTAAAATATATTCAAATTCTGAACACGTACATTTCTGAAAATGAAACAGCTACGAAACGGATGTGTTATTATTTTATTGTGCTGTTGTTTACAAATTCAAATAAATTTAATATTATTTATGGCATTAAAGATTAATTTTATTTTAAATTTAGTTTACTCACGGTTTTTATTAGAAATATTTTAATTAATGTTCAAAATCTCTAGAACTAAAAATTGGAAAAGTTTTTCTGTTACACAATTTACAAATCCTAACTTTAAATAATATGTGTAAATAAAATATATATATTTATATAACAAATTTATTTGTATTTTGTACACCAACAATTTTTTGACAACAATTTAAACAATATTCATAACCAAAAAATGTAGCTGCATTTACAGGAATTGCACGCACCACTAACATCCAACTACCACGAAATAAACTTCTCCAACCATATCTCTATAATTATAATTATATATAATTAATTATTCAAATATTTATTATTATTATTATTAAATTAATAAGTATTTTACCGCAACATTAATTCTTATACAATGACGAATATTTTTATATTTAGCATTTTCTTCAGCTTGCATTATTGTTTTAACAACATCAAATGGAATAACACAAACCCATGATAATATACCAGCCCATGCACCAGCTAATATTGATATAATAAATTCAACTTTAGTTTCACGTGCACCACCACTTCCAATTGATTTATTTTCTTGGCGTTCTTTCTTAATAAAATCACAATTATCAAAAAATTTCATAGTTTTTTGATATGCTAACATATAAATTCCATATGGTAATACATCTCTAAAATAATCACAATAAATTATAAATACAATTAATGATATTTATTTAATTTTTTTAAATTACCGGAACATCATTGGAATTAATCCACGATATAATCCTGATATTCCATCATTTTTTAATATTTTTTTAAATAATTTAAATGGAGTTTTTCTTTGTCCTAGTAAATAATCGTTATAATCTAAAAAAAATAAAAATAAGAAATTAAAATTATATAAATATATAAAAACATAAAATATCAAATTCAAATAATTTCAATTATTTTTTATAAGCTTACAAGAATGCGTTTGTAATCGAACTTTAATTAATTCAATTGGACATGCAATAAACTGAAATTAATAAATTAACATAATTTTTGATAAATTTTTAAATTTTTTTTTTATTTTATTTTTTTAAACTCAACTGTTTGTACAAATCCAGCTATGGATCCAGCCCAAAATATATGCTGATATTCTAATTGTTCCATTTGATATTCACTATGGCATATTTTTTGTAATTGCCGTAAATGATTACCATAAACTCCAAAAAGTATTGAATTGACAGCACCTGTAGTCACCAATGGAAAGAGCATACCCCTATAAAAACCATTAAACTTAAAAGAGTTTTTATTTTCGTATTATTCATTTTAATTTAATAAAAAAAAAAAAATTAAAGACAAATTTATTATTCCAATAATGAATTCTAGATGAAAGTCCTTAATATTTTTAATACAAAATATTAAAATAAAAATAAACCATGCTTCTTCAAAATTTATTAGTAGGTGGAATTTGTTTTGTTACAATGTTTTCTGTTTAAACACAATCACAACCACAAAAATGACGAATCTAGGTGCAAGAATTGATGTAACCACAAATATAACATTTTTGAAGATTTATACAATATTTAGAGGTTCATTTTTTCTTCATCTCTGTATAGTTAAAATTAATACTACTTCTGTGAATATTGAAGTTAATTTATAATTTTCATGTTAGCTACCTTGAAATTGAAACCCTAACTATTTTACTGTATTAACAAGTACAACCTGTAAGACTTTTTTGTAAGACCAAAAAATGGACAACCTTAAAAATTATAGAATGTAGTAAAATCATGAATAAAACTACTGCCAGCCTTAAATCTACCACGTACCGAGGCTTCTCCGGCCTGCTGTACTCCCAGTTCATGATTACTTACGCATTATAATAACTACTTTCAAATATTAAATTTTAATTTAAAGATATACAACAAGATTCCCAAAGGGTTTCCATTAGTGATCTTCCTATTATTTGAAAATTGAAACTCGTTTATTAACAACAACCATCAAACTTCTGTCCATCCAACCAGAACTCGAAAAATATTAGATTTGTCCTTCTACCACTGACTTTCCTAACATAACTTTATCTGTCCATTGGATTGTAGTTAATAATAATAACAACAAAAATTGATTTATAACAAATGAGTACAAAAATCTATATGGAAAACTGATGTGTATGAAGTATGACATATATGAAAAAAACATGGGACATTCTTTTACAAACTGTGCTAATAGATAAATGCCGAGTTTAGTACTTATCTTATATACAAAATTTTATACTATAAATATTATGTTTTAATTACAAACAAAAAGAAACGTAAATATAAATGTAAAGAATTTTGTATAATATGCAAAAGCTTTTACCCCATTATTCCTTTTCACAATTTGATTCATAGCACTACCGACACGGCTATTTGATGCTTGTTGCCATGTTTTTATTGTATCCAAAGGATGACCAACTAGTACACCACATGCACCTACATATATATAAAATTAATATAAACAATCGAAAGATACTATGTAAAATTTATATAACTAAAATATAAAGCGCATATCAAAAGTTCAAGTTAATTATATTTTTAAATAAAAAATAATTGTAGACACAAATTAATTCACGGTCGGCGAGACATTTAATTTTAATTTTAGAAATTTATTCGAAATAAACTTTTGTTTTTATTATTTTTGCGACGCTATTGATGAAATTTGAAAAATAAGATTAAAAAATTTAAGAGAACAGATACCTACTTTTTATAAAAAATAAACTTTATGAGAATTTAAATCCGATTAAAATTTTTCCACAATTTTCTTATTATGTTGCGTCATTTATAATTTTTTTCTTTATCAATTAACACCAATAAAAACTATTATTTTTAATCTATATAATGAAAATTTAAAATCACTCACCTCCTAAACTTCCAGCTATAAAATCCAAGTATAAAAATGACATGATTATTAGAAAATTTAATGATTAGAATTTTAAAAGAAATTATAAAAATAAAAAATAAAAAGTATAAACTCTAACTAGTGGGACAACAAGGCCACCATGACTTTATTTAATTAATTTTATTCACTCTGCTTTTTTATAAACAAAATTAAATGTTTTACACGTTTAAAAGCTGAAAACCAACTGATGAATAAATATGACGAGAATGGGTAGGAATTGCAATTTTATAACACCTTATGCCTAAAGAAAATCATGTGGTTTTCCCTCATATACAAAAAGAAAAGCTTTTAATTATAGTCGTGCTCGATTTAATATTGTTTTTTTCTAAAATTAGAAAAAAAAGGAATGTATAGAAGTGGAAAATACCACAGCTGATTTTGAAAAATTATTCAATGCCAACAAATTGTAATTATAATTTCATATATGTTTTATTTGTAATATTTATTTATTAAAAAAAGCGCGGGAAATTAAAAAACAAATAGAAAAATAAATTTTTAAAATTATTTTGAACTTTTGAAAACAAAATTTTTCTTTTTTTTTTATGTAATTTATATTCATATTTTTGTATTATATCATTATATCCACCTACACACAAGTTTTACAAGATATTTTGGAGCATTATGCCAAATTTGTGTTTTATATAGTTTCATCGAAATGAATTCTGAATACCCACCTAAAATTTATCTTTCGATAGTTGTTACACATTCCTCAACAAACATAATAAAAAAATGCATTATATTATGTCCAAATTCATTGAAAAAAATGATTAAAATAATAAATGCGCTTCATTTGTCACTGATCGTTGCTAATCTGTATATACATAATAAATAAATATCAAATTGAAGTGTTGTACTTAAATTGTAATTATTAATTCTTTTGCTTTTCAAATTCATATTGTTGTTGCTCTATAAGCAAAAATCATCTACATATTGATAGTTCAATAGTGGCGAACTGCGAAGTCATTCGAGAAAAAATACTAAGAAAAAAGTTGTGTATTTAGCGAGGATATCATAGTGGAAGCTAAAGCCTTTGTCAGAGCTTAAGCTTCAGTGTAACTTATTTTCTGATTTCTTAGTGCAAGCTCAAACAAAAGCATTCCTTAAAGAAATGTTTATCTTAAACCGCAGATGGATATAGCTTAAGCTTCACGTTTGACAATTATTAGTAAATAAAAATTAGAAAAAATCTAAAATTAATGCTCCATTTCTTTCCTACATATTATAAATTTATATTTTTATATACACACATAAAAATAGAATATATACGCACACTATCTCACAAATTCCAATATCACATTAATTTTAATGGTACATTTTCATTCATAATAATATTATTTCCAATTAGAATTTACAATAATTCACAATTTTTGGTTTAGCTAAGCTTAGGAAAAGTTTTGATTGAGAAACCCATTGAGCTTATGTTGCAGGCTTAAGCTACACAATCGGTTTGGTTATGCTTAAGTTTTCACTGTGAAATCCGCCCTTGTAGAGAAAGGAAATGGTCAACTTCTGTATAAAATAAATGAATTTTTGAATTTTTTCAAGTTGTTTGTCTAAAAATATATACAACTTAAACAATCTGAGAAATTATTGTATACCAGTAGTTGAGCTACTCATTAAATCCTCAACTGTCTTTTATGCAGTTCGCCATACATTTGAATTATCTATATATAAATAGTTTTTGTTATAAGATATATAAACAATTTTTTTTTGTTGGGAAAATTGTCTTTTCCCAGCTGAAACATGTAAATCTAAATAAATTTAACGCCTTTTTTTCTGCTACAATTATACAATACTTATCCATAATTAAAACACAATATAATTTTAATTAATTTTCTTTTTTTTATATATAATAATAATAATAATAATTATGATACAAACAAACTTAATGAATTAATTATAAAGATATAATTTAAATTTTTTTTTTAATTAAATGAAATTTGAAAAAATAAAATTAAAATATAAATTTATATTATAATCTGTCTGACTTTTATGTTAAATAGCAGAATAGGTAGAAGAGTGTAAGGAAACAAATGAGGTACAAATTAAATAAAAAAAAAAAATATTTAGTAATGCTGCTAATCAAAAATATATATATATATGTACTTTTAAATGATAATATCTATATAGATTATAATTTTTTATTTGTTTTCTGTAATCAGTATTTTTCTTAATAATTTTTGTTTATAATAATCATTTTATTTGTTTTAAATTTTTAATTATCATATTTTACTTTTTCACATTATTTTCTTGTTTTTTTTTTTTTTATATATATATATTTAATATATTGTAAATCTACAAGAACATTTACAATTTGTTATATTTTATTTATGTTTTTTGTTTCTTTAATAATTTTCTTCTTTTATTACTTAAAATTTAAAATAATATATTTTTTTATATATATTTAATTTTAATATTTTATGACAATTTATTCTTTATTTTTTATTTTATGCACTATATATATTTTAATATTTTGTCAACTAGATTTTTTTTTTGTTTTATTTTATTATTATATATTTAATTTAATGCAATGCTTGAGTTTTTCTAAAAAACTTTTTATTTTTTAATTTTGCTTTATATTTTTTTTTATATATATAAATCTTAAATTATTTATGTTTTTTAATTTCTATAATTTTTTTTGTTTTTATTTTCTTTTTCTTTTTTTTTTTCAATTTATATATTTATTTATGTATTTTTGTTTGTTTGTTTGTTTATACTGTAAAATTGTTTTTTTAGAATTTTAATTAAATTTTTGTGTTGTGTGTTATCGCAGTATTTTTGTTATTTATAATGAAATGCCTAAGTTAATAATTATAATTTTATTTTTTTTGTTGAACATTTTTATTTAAGATGAATGAATTGTTACAATCAAGAATAAAGAAATATGTTGAAATCTTTTCTGAATTAGGACATTCATTGAATAGTTTTAGTTTGCCGTACAAAGAACTTAACTATATAATATAAAAAAAATTGTATGAAGCTGAGTTAAATTGTGCTAGACACTATTAAAAAAGATATTGACTTCTTTATTACAATTGAATAATAATTACAAATTTTCTCTAAATTTTATTCTATTGACTCAGAAATCAAATTAACATAAATTTTGCTGCAAATTTAAATATTTATTAATTTATTGCATTATTTCTGATTTAAATAATAAATAGTTTTTGCCAATTTTTTTAAAACTTATATTTCCAATATTACTGAATTTATGAATATTTATTTTACCAATCAAATATGAATTAATTTTATAATTTTAACAAATTGTTTTTTATTTTTTATTTTTTAAATTTTGGATTAATTTTATTGTAGGTATCTCTGGCTTTTAGATTATTAATAATATTGCGGCTATGCATAAATTTTATATATTATGTTTTTTTTTATTATTATTATTTTTAAATCTAAATTCATTTAGTTTTTCAGCTTTTTTATTGGCTTTTTCTTTTATATTTTTTTTTTTTATTCATTTATATAAATTCTATTTTACTACTTAAATAAATATCCCTTAATAAATGTACAAAGAAAATTATAATTCATATAAATTAAAATATATATAATCAAATTTATTATATTTATTAATTTTCATTTTCATTAAAAACACAACAATGATTATTTAAATTATTTACGGGTTTTAAGTTTTATATATAAATATAGAAAGTAAATTTTGTTTTTAGTGTTCTTTAATATATAATTTCAAAATTTAAAGAATATATATTTATTTATTTTTATACAAAATACAAATTTATTATTGACTTAAATTTTAATCATAATAATTTCTTTTATTATTATTATTAATATTTTTTTTATTATTCGAAAATATAATATGTTCGTGATTTTAGTTTAGAGTTTATATTAATAGAAGTAAATAAGATTTCTAAAATGGACAGCAGTCATTTGTGGTTTGTAAAATAAATTAATTGTAATAATCGAATAAAATCATTAAATTGTTGTAAATATTTATAGTTAAGATTTTATAGTTTAGATTTGTGTTCACATTAATAATTAGAAAACATAATCATCTGAGAAAGAAAAATTAAAACCAATTAAGGATATAGTGCACATCGGATTTCAACGATAAAAACGAAATATTTAACAATAGTAAAATTGGTGTCCCAATCAACAATAAAAAATTCATACCATGAAAAAACAAATTCATAACGAAACATTCCCGTGAATGTTAGACGGATGAAAGTTAAACAGCTACATTTCAAATTTCGGTATTATGGCTGGAAAACACGAAAATTGACTTATTTTTATTAATATTTATGGATAATTTAACCATCTGTTTGGCAAATTTAATTGTACATAATAATTTTTTTCTTCTGTAGATTGATCGAGATTCCAAATTTTAGATTAATTGTTATCAACGTTTTTTATTTTGTTCAATTTGGATAAATTATATTTTGAATAATAAAAGAATAAAACAATTAAAATTAAAATTTTTGGATATTAAATTGCAATAAAAACCGCTACTATTATTTTTTATTCTATAAAAATATTACAAATTAAATTGGCATTCTTAGCATTTTTCAGTATTTATATAAATTTTATTACTTACAGAACTCTTATTTATAAGAACAACGAAAATTGATTTTTAATCACAATGTGAAGGGCTGAAAAAAATATAAAGATTATTTAAATTGGTATTTAAAATATTATAATATAAAATAATCAATTGAATGATGCAATATCAATATATAAAAATAAATATGTATATATATTTAAAATTGATTTTTGTTGAAATTTCAAAACCTAAAATTTATTTACATACAAAAAACTTTAACTAATCATCAATAATAAAGTTATTTAAATATTTATTTTCCTATTACTACTGATAATATGAAAATAAAGTAATTTTTTAAACAGAAAAATATTGTTTCATATATTAATTATATAACTTGTGAATAAAATAAAGTTGCCTTCTTATTTAGTTATGTAAAATTTAGCATTCCAATCTTATTTAAAGTCCATAAAATAAAATAAATATCCTAAAAACCAATATATATATATATATATATACGCATTGTTTATATATATATATAATAAATAAATCGTTAATAAACATAATGAATCGATTCCAAAATATTAAAAACATCACATCAATAAAAATAAAACTCGATGAAAAAATAATACTTCACTTATTAAAATAAATTTAAATTTATTTTTTCTGCTGTATTTCAGTTCCTGTCTTTAATTCTTACTAAATTATAGCCCACCACCAGACATCGGATTTCGGATTTAAAACTAAAAAACGTAAAATATTTCTATTTAGACTAATTATTTTATTTTTAATAGTCTTCTTTCGAAGTCTGGTATACAATTAAAAGTTGAGATTAATTTATTTTGTTTTATTTAGTTTAGATGATGTAACAGACAAATTATTATCTCAATACAACAACCAACAATCAACTGAATATGTTAGGTTTTTGTACAGAAAGTTCAATACTGTGGAACCAGAATCACATAAATGTTTCATCTTAAGCTTCGGTGTTATATAATATTCATGGTTGTGGAGAATTAATACTTTATTTATTTTATTTATAATTTAGTTAGTATCACTAAATTTTGTGTGTTATGATGATAGTGCCCTTACGATTGAAGTCAATCAACATTCGTCTCGCTATTCGACTCTCGCGTCGTCTTTCGCTTCGACATACACAAAATATGGTATAATTGAAATTTGAAATCGACTCTCTATGAGTTCGGTCATACCGAATATATTCGACTATTCGCTGAAACCCTCGGTGAGGGGTGAGTTCAATCATAACGAATTGGCAAAATAGGGCGAGATGTGAGCCGGGTCGACTTCAATCATAAGAGCCAAGTATTTCGTATTATTTTAATTTTAACTTCTCGAAATCTGATATATGATATCCCTTCATGTAAACAAAATATACAAAAACAAATCGACTTAATAAAAATTTAATTAATTAAAATTGTAACTCGTTTTGCTTGGTTTTTCTGTTTTATATAATATAATTTTTATTATCTTTCTTGAATTAAATTAAACAATAATAATAAGAATAATAATAATATTAATAAAGTAAGTAATATTATTTGAAAAATAATTTTTTTTTATAGTGACTTTCATTCATGTTTAAAAAAAGATTAATTAATGAACCTAAATGCTAAAAAAAAAAAAAAAAAAAACAGGAACTGATAGAGGAAACGGAAGAAAATAATTAAAAAAAAATATATATATTAAGAGTTAATTTTGTATTTTAATTCTACAACGCAAAAATTACAATTTATTTTGGATATATATACATATATTATATATATATATATATATTTAAACTTACAATTTAAAAGAAAAAATAATAAAATTTTATTTTTCTAATTATTTTTGTATTTTTTTTTTTTCAAAGATTATTTTTATCTTTTTTTAATTTTTTACTTTTCTTGCGCTAAATTTAAAAATTAATTTCATTTTATTACTTTTATATATATATATATATATAAATATATATATATATATACATATATATATATATATATATATATATATATATATATATACATATATATATACATATATATTATGTAGAATATAGATTTTATTTTGTTTTAGCATTAGTGGTTTTTTTTTCCTTAGGTAATTATTTATTTATTTTAATTTTTAATAATTTTTTCATATATAATAATAGTTTTATTATAATTATTATTATAACCTCATTTAATATTTATAGTTTTTTTTAATAACTTTTAATTGTTATTTATTTTATTAAATAAAAAAAAATGGTTTTTTTTTAAATAAAAGAAAAAATATTTTTTTTTTTTATGTTTTTTTCTCAGCAATTTTATAATTTTCTGCATAAATTTTATATATTTCGCATTATTTTATTTTTTGTTTTGTAAATATTATTTTAATTGTTAATACATTTCTTTTTTTTTTAAAAAAAAAAAAAAAATTTGTTTATTTTTGTTTTGGGTTTTATTTTTGTATCATTTAAACATTTTTCCTGTTTTTCTTGTTAATATAGTTTTATTTTATTTTTTTCAATATTCTTATATTTTTTTAGTTTATGTAAAATTTTTAATGCATGAGGACGACGAAGACGACGACCTTGATGTCGCCTTTGTCATAGAAGAGGAGCAAGGAAGATGATGGTATTGAGGAACAGGATTTTAAGGAAAATGTTATTTAATGATGATGATAATGATGATTATTATTAATCAGTACTACATCACTTTGTCGCTGAAATAGCAACACTACCAGCACCCGAATTCGTATTAGTAGAAGATGAAGTTGCTGTATTTAATCCTTGATTCGTTAGATTTATTGATCCAATAACACCACCACCACCACTAATAGTACCAGAATTATTGGCACCACCAGATAATAATGATTGTTGTTGACCAACATTGCTACCACCGCTACTTATTATTCCTGACTGTTGTTGTAGAATATTTTGGTTTGCTGTTGTTGTTGTTGTATTATTTTGTTGTTGATGATTATTTTGTTGATGTTGAGAATTTATAGCTTGCTGTTGTGCTCCACCAATTATTGTAGATGTTGAATTATTTAAAATACTATTAACACCACCACTTAAATCATTTGATAATGGTCGATTTTTTGATCGTGTTATTTCTAATTCGTGTAATTTTTTCCAAAGTTCTTCACGATCTCGTTCTCGTTTTTTTTCTCTGGAACACAAAAAAATTATTTTTGAAAATAAAATTATGAAAATACAGAAAAATTAAATTAAAATAATAAAAAAAAAAAAAAAAAAAAAAATTATTTTGATCCATTTTTTTTAAATCTAAGTAATTTAAAATTTAACTAAAATAATACAAAATGAGGAGTTTAATTGATTTTTTACAATCATGAATATTAAAACTTTTTATTTAGATTTAATAATTTTAAGTATACAATAAACAAAAAAATAAAAAACTTAGAAACTTAATTTGTATAAAAAAATAAATAAAATATTTAATATTTTTTTATTTTAAATAATAAATAGTAAGTAATATTTTTAAATTAATTCATCCAATATTTGAGAAGTATTTAGACTTATTTATGTATGCTGTGTAGTTGGATTAGAAAAAGGAAATTGATTTTATTTAACCAAATATATTGGGTTTTACACTGAGGATTATTTTTTTTATTTAAAAACTTTGATTAAAAATTAGTTGAAACTATGCCAATTATACTTAATGAACGTCAAATTTGCTGCGTCAGACGTATCCGTTCTTAAAATAAATAAATGACATAATTACGGTTCTGTCCAATTTCATATGGTATGAATTACTAATAAATAAATCTAGATCCTATCCTTTACACAAAAATTAAATTTATGAAAGTTTTTTTTTTTTAAATGAACTGCAAATACTATTTAATGAAATGCAATATGTTTTTATTTTTAATTGAACTATTATTAATAACTACGAGTTAGAAATTAAATTTCTCAATATTTGGCAACGCTTAACAATATGAAGTTATATTGTATTAATCTAATATTAGAATAATTAACTGATTTTATTCTTTATTTTAATTTTTTAAAATTAAATTTTTTTTATACATTCACAAAATTAATTTTAGACACCAAAATATTTATATTTTTTGAAAAAAATCACTTTTTTACACAATCTGTACAAAATTTACAAGTAAGGATTCATCAACTTAAGACACAGATTGTGTGGTGTGATAAATTATATTATAATATCTCCGGATTTATTAATATTAATCAGAAAAATATTGCAAATTTTTCAATATTTTCAATTAATAATTTTTGTCTCAACTTATTATATACTTATAGTTAAATAGAACTGAACAAAATTATACCAACGATCTTTACAATATGGCTGTGTTAAATTTTTTTCACATTACTAATCATTTATTAATGTCTTTCATAATTGAAATAGTAATGAGCACTAGTTATAGTAGGATCAAGAAAAATAATTATTATCCATACTTAAAGAAATTGTCACAGTATCAGTTAACAAATTTCAATTATTGTTGATCTTAAAATTCTTTTTAATTAAGGTCCATATTTTCCAATTCCTCCATTTTTTCCTAGAGGTTTCTGATAATTTAGTATTTTTTTTTTGTACATATATTATCTGGCGGCACCAATAAATCGTTGTTGAAGTAATGCTATCTCGGGAAATTGATGATTCATAAGATGTGTGTGTGTGTGTGTGTATGATATATGTTAGGAAATTAAAGGGTATAGGATTCAATTTTAAACTTAAATTTAATATAATACTAATTTTTAGATTAACTATAGTTTAATGTTTTATTTATTAATTTTAAAATTTTGAATAATTTTAGATTCATTTTTTTTTTTTTAAACATACATAAATTTTTAATTAAATTATGTTTTATTTTTTAATTAGAATATAATTCAATTTATATTTAATAAAAAAAAAATTGTAAACTTATGAAAAAATTAAACTTTATTTTCATATTCAAAGTATTTTTTTTTTTTCGGTTTTAATTTATAAATCATAAATAGAATAAATGATAAAGTATAAATATGTGTAATTTTCTAAATAAATTAAAATTATAATTTACAATTTCAATTATATTTTTATATATATATATATTTTATATCTTTATAAATTTTATTAGAAAATAAATAAATTTAAGAAATTTTCATAAGCAAAAATACTAACTACTTTAACAAAAATAATGAAAAAAAGAAAAAAAAAATTAGGAAAATACATTATTGAACTCACTTTTGTCTTTCAGCTTTATAACTAGCCGTTAATTCGTCAAATAATTTTGAATTCATTTCCATAAATGTTTTAAGAACATTATAAACCAATGCAACAATTGTTTGGTTCCAATGTTCTTTGCTAATTCGATACAGAGCTGGGAACATTATTGGCATTATAACAGCATTATTTTCTTCTATCAACGACATTGCATATTCATTATTCCATAAATATAAAGCTCGCTCAGCGACCTACAAAATACAACAAATATTATGAATTGCCATAATGAAAATTAAAAAAAAAAAAAAAAAATGAAATACCTGAAAATGAGGACTTGATACGCATTTAGCAATTTGTCGAAATAATGGTTCTTGAATTTTAACAAATTGTGGTGGATCAATAACATCTAATATTTCTTCAATTTCACCCAAAAACATAACTTCTTTTTGTGAACATGTTTTTGGCCAAAATTTTAATAAACCACGTACAACTGGTTCCGTTAGTGATGCATCTTTTTCGAGAAATTGTACAATACAATATGCTAACTGAGCATGATATAATGATAAACATTTAACTTTGTGCAATGGTAATAAAACTTTAACCAAAAATTGTTTATGTTCAGCTTTTAATGGTAATGCAAAACCATTAATTATACTATTATTATAAAAAAAAAAAATTATTATTAATTTTTCAAAATTTAATTAAAATAATAAATGAATTTTACCTTCCAAGAATTTCAAGAAGTTCACCAACACCATTAAAATGCTCTGTTTCATATATGAAACGTAAAAATATATTATTGATTTGTTTTCGTATAAAAGCGCGTAATCCTAGAAATTTTCCATAAATACGATGTAAAACTGTTTTAAGAAAATCTCTTTCTCGTGGATCTTCAGAATCGAATAACTCTAATAACTAGATTTTTTTTTTTATTTATTATTATATTACTGATAATCTTTTTTATAAGACACTTACTTGTAAGACAAACTTTTGGTCAATAACACGTTTACCGATAGTTGCCTGAAAATCTTGAGATTCAAGAAATCTCAAAAATACCTCATAAACTAATTGTAAATGTGGCCATGATGCTTCTAATGTTGGATCATCTTCTTCAGGATCAAAATCAGGATTTTCACTTGGAGGTAATGTGCGAAACAGATTACAAGATATCTAAATAAAATATAATAAAAAAAAATTGTGATTTATTTTCAAGTTTTCTTCAAATATATATATCAAAGGCAAATATTTTTGTATTACTTATTGTAATTAAAACGAATATTTGTTTTCAACCCAGTTCTTAATTAAAATTTTTAAAAATTTTATATTCTGTATAAAAAAATAAACAATCTATTTAATAGCATTTTCTTAAAACTGTATGCTTGTAATCGGCTATATTTATCATTCATGATTGTAAAAGCAGTAGACAAAATTGGAAAATTTATCTATGGAAAATTTATGATAAATTGAAATTGAAAGTTAAATATTAAGAACTGAATTGAAAAGAAATAATGGTATTATTCATAAAAACAACTCTTTAATTACAACTCTTTATCAATGTTGTTAAATAAACTAAATTTCACAATTTAATTACTAAAGATATTACTATTTTTTATTCATTTTAAAATTTTATTAATTTCTTAATTTCTTTCCAAAACTCACCATTCTAATAATCTCTGGATAAACAGGTTCCGTTAAAACACCCCTACCATGTGTTATATAAGTTGATAAATCATTAAGGGCAGCACGTTTTATTTCTTTACCCTTTAAATCCGAAACTGGGTCCATAAAATCAAATGATACGCTACACTGTCGTAATTTCCGTATAAATAAATCCTCCTGCTCCAAACTAGAACAGTCAGCTTTACAAAAAAATTAAAATAATATTATTATATTAATATAAAAAAAATATCAAGATTTATTCTATCATATATTTTGTAGTAAATATCATTATTAAAATATAATTTCTTATACCTTTTAGCGGTGGCAATTGTTGTAATTCAACATCTTGTGAATTTCTATATCTTGATGAACCTTGAGATTTTTTACTTTTCTTTTTTAATGAGCGCTTGGCAAATGGGTCAATTCGATCAACAAATGTTCCCGAAGACATTTTTCCAACACTGTTTTATTTATTTTACTTTTTTTTATTATTTCTTTTTAATATATTTAGATTGAATTTAAATAGCAATTATAAAGTGAGTGTGCGCTTTATTTATAGAACTAATATAATATTTCTTAATTGTTCTTTACAAAAAAAAAAAGTTAAATTCTTCTAGTTTTTAATTTGTTGAGGTTCGATAGCTCTACAATAGAAAAAAAAACATATATAATTAATAATTGTAAATATTTACCCGAGAGTTAGTCTCAACCAAGTTACGCAGACGCAACAATTACAAAGTGTCAAAATTTCAATAGTGCGTTTGACATAACAATTTCAATTAATTTTTCTGATTTTGATAAAAATTTATGAATTTGTGTGTCAAATTTAGTTGTCAACGTGTGTTGGAAATTCAAATTATCAAAATTCTGCGTTGCATAGTGAATTTTCCGGGTTGACTTTAATTGCTCTAATACATTTTATATTGATTTTTTTTTTTGACTCACGTTGAACCTTGTCTACGTTGCTTAAGTTGAGACTAACTGGGCTAAAATAAAATAATTTTGAAAATAAATTTTAATTTACCGTCTATTTTTCTAGTAGTTTTTTTTTTTTTTGATTTTTTTTTTTGGAGGGATTCTTTTAGCTTATTGCAATTATTAAATGTAAAATTTCTAATTATTTTTTGGTTTAATTTGTATAGTTGTTAAATATATATTCTTATTTAGTATGATGTACGCCGGCCACTTCTATAATATTGAATTTTTTTATATATTTTTCTTGATCCTAGATGAAGGTTTCCTTACAAAACTTATTTATGATGGCACACAAATTTCAGCTTGATTTTTTGTTTTTGCTTAAATGACGAACTTTTTTTTTTTTTTTTTTTTGAATAATGAAATTTTAAATATGATGTTTTGAGAAGTTGTTATTAAAAATATAAGTTTTGGATGAAATTTGGTATGTTATTGAGTAATAAACATTGAAAATATAAAATAATTCTTTTTCTTTATATATTGTTGTAATTATATTTATTGTTGTTATCAGCTCGTTTTCTCCAGTTTTTCTTAATTTCCTTCTTTTTTTTTTTTTTGTGTTTATATTTAGAAATAAAATTGAAAATACGATAGTTTCCCAAAATAAATGCACTCGAAATTAATTCGTTTGCAAATATAATTTATGATGATGATGTAAAGTTGTCGATATCTGTGAAAATTAGATAATAAATGGAATATTAGTTAAGTATATATTGATTTTTTGTTTAAATATTGTTCACAAGAGAAACATTTTTTTATTGATTCAAGGAAATTTTAATAAAATATGTAAAAATAGTCTATAAAAATATTCTATACATAAATATATTTAATATTAAAAACAGTTGTTTATAAGGTCAAGTTCACATCTGATATTAATTTTATATTTTCATCAAATTTTAATATAATAATAAATAATAATATTTTTTATTGGAGTTTGTCCTCAAGAAAATGTGTTTATAATAATTTGTTTTATATAAAGTATTATATATAGTTATTTTATTAAGTATATTTATAAGTTTTCATCGTGTTGCACTGATGCACTTATTTTAAAAACGAGTGCGTGTGTTGCAGTGTAGATGTTACAACAGTGTATAGAAGTAACCACGACCAAAAGTACTAATATAAAGCAGAATTTTTAATTAATTATTATTTCAAATGATCATAATAAGAAAATTGGGATACTTTAAAAATGTAACAAACAGAACATAGTTATACTAAGTCCGAATCTGATTGAATGGCTTAAGTGTTGTTCACGATAATTCATTATTTTAAATTATATTTCCAATAAAAATTCAATAATTTTCATAATTTCCATTTGGAATAATTTCTGGTTTATTACCTTTAAATGTTGCAACTACTGCATTTAAAAAATTTAAATGTAAAATTCTCTATTATAAAAAATATTAGAGAAAACGATGATTTATTATTAGTTTTTGAAGTGGAAAATAATTTATTTTAAATCTCCTTTGTAAGAATTTATATTGATGACGTAAGTCTTTATTAAATATTTTAATATATGTATATCTAAGTATATAATAAAAAAAAATTATAACATAGGGGTAACTCAAAACTCGGTGTTTGTTAAAACAACATTTTCTGGAATGTATCATTTCTAGTACATCAGCACTGTATATAATTACTAGATCACTCATAATCATAAATAATATCAATTTTAAATTGAATCTTCACCTTCGGAAATGGAAAGAAAAATTGATTTGAGATTTTCTATTTTTTCAACTGGAATCGTCGTTCCATCGTAAAAATTAAAATTTTTTAGAAGAAAATAATTTATTTAATTGGAATTTTTTTTTTGAAAAATTACAATTTTCTTATTGCAGGTTTCTTTAGTAAATTTAAATTCATTTTCAACCAGGTCAATTAAATTCCCTTAGGTATATTCTTATAATATTTTATTTACTAAAAAGTAGTTATTATATAACAACGATTTTTATTAGAATAACTAAGAATGATGCAATATCGATTTTAGGGAAAATGACGAGCAGTCTATTTATTATAATATTTATTCTATATTTTAACATTTTCATACAATTTTTATTATGATTGTCCAATTCCATTACGATAAATTATCACTGCAGCATATTATTTTTATCTTTTTACCAACGATTCTCAATGGATGGTTCCTAAAAAATAGATCATTCCGCTCCGATTATATACTCATTTTTATGACTCGAGTAACGAGTCGTATATTTCGGTCTAATGGCTTTCTAAATTGAAACTGAATTTTATAGTGAAATACTTTTGGAAAGGAATGAAACTTCCAATATTTTTTTTTAACTTCAGCAACAAAATAGAAGAATCCACGAAGGACACACATTATCTCGATCGAAGTTTGCCAACTATTAACTCCTGTCTAACACAAGTTCGTGCATGTAATCAAAACATTTCTGACATATGCTTGAGACATCAATATACAGAAAGTGTTCGATAGTCTCCCGTTCATTACCACATCCTTTAAATACCAGGATATGTAAAAGACAGATTGCAGAAATTTTACCATTCAGGATAATGTAACATGAACATAACATTCAATTGAACCGAGCTTTCACAAAGTTGCTGCACACATTAAAATCTACACAACTGAACAATGTTTAAAAGTTAAAATATAGTGAAAAAAATATTTGAACAAGATTTTCAAATTCGCCATTCTTTAATCACAAAACAATATTTTCAATTACATAATTTATAATTATATAAAAATATACCAGAGGTAAAAACAAGAAACATAATTATATAAAATAAAATTTCCGAATAGAAAATTTAAGGACTTGCTACAAAAGTGGATGCTAAAAATATAAAATTACAAAATCAATTATTCAATTGGTAATTTATTAATGAAACGAAATACAAAATCCTTATAAGGATTTTGCTTATAACAATTTTATAATATTAAATCTATGAATAGATTTTGCATTTTTAATTGGAAAATTCTTCAGATACTTTGATTGACTTTTTCAATGTGAGTAATACCTTTTTTTTTCAAATATAAAATATAGTTATATATATAAATATATTTTGATCTCTATAAGAATTTTACAAGCCCAAAAGATTTCCCCTTTCTGATGTATGGAGTATGAGCTCATATACTACATTTTATAAAAAGGTATTATACAGAAAATTAGTGAAGTTTTTAAATAAAAACCCTGAATTTCAGTATTGTTCCTGATAATTGTAATATTTTTATACAGTGAAATCTACAAAGTTATATTTAAAAATAAATTGTAGTTTATTATAGAATGGAAATTATTAAATTATTTCTTATTTTTTTTTTTTTTCTTCTTCTTGTAAATTGAGAACCTGGATTTAAATTGAAATTATTTAATCAAATGTAGTGGGTGGTTTTGATTATTCTTTAGATTAGACTTATGTTTTTTTTTTCTAATTTTTGGAGATTTTAATAATACGAGTAAAACATACATAAAGAAATATAATATAAAAAATCTTACGAATAGTATTATGATTGAAAGATCCGGTTGAAAAAATGGAATTTACTCAAATCTATTTTTCAAGCACTTCTAGTTAAACTTTGGCCGGCCGTCAGTTGTCTAGACCAGCTAGAACCGTCAAACTAACGCAATTAGAAAGCTAAAAAGTTCTATGATTATCATTTGGTTAAAAGACCCACATCCAAAGATCGATTTTGATTTATAATGCCAACTATTTTGGCGAAATATACACTTGTATGCTTTGGATAAGGCAGGTCATGACTGATATCAATTGAGATGGCACATCTGATTCCCTTTGTTTTGTTTTTGCAAATAAATTTTTAAATCCTAATTTGGTTCTATATATAAACACTTATGGAAAACAGGTAATTGATTGGTATTTGGAACCCTTCCTTAGCTTCAATATAGTCCACTATCCAAAATTCAGTAATTCTTAAGAAATTTGAAATTTTGTACCCGGTTCCAGAAATAATATTTTTGTTACAAAATGTTATTTATAAGAAACTACGAGTTTTGAGCTATCCATAGTCAATTTATTTTGATAGAATTTACTAATTTTGTGATTAAAAAGTATTAAGAGATTAATTTAAAAATAAAAATACTTCAATTAAAGAGTCAATTTGTCTTCAAATAAATTGACTTGTTTTTACAAATTATTTAAAGTGATTCGTGACAGTCAACTATTATAAATCAAAGTGTAATGACATCACGTAACTTCATTGTCACGATGATCGTTATCCTTTGTCGTTGGTTATGCGTGATATCTAATTTGATGTCACAGATTCTGATTACTTCTTTTGTGATCACATTGCTGAAAAATATTTGTGATTGAATTTGAATATCACAGATGTGATTGTTATGAATAATAATTCTGTACCAAAAGTAAGTGTAGGCCATATAATATTTAATATTACAACCCGTGTATGATCTTTTTGACATTCTTCACCAAACCGAAAGGTGAAATTTTAGATTCCATAAAAATTAGTTAATAACGAATTAGACTAGGATAGTTTGTATCAGTTACTGCAAGAATATACGAATTACCGGTAATAATTAAATAAGAATTGCCGGAAAATCAACAAATTTATATTTAAAAATTTACATTTCAAAAACTAATTATAATATATAAACACGAATTCATTTAACTGAAGATACTAAAATGACGGAGGGAAAATTAATACTAAGAATTTACCTAAAAATGCGGATTTATGAAATACTTTAATTTATTACTGAACGCTCTCTAGAAACAAATCTACTTTGCATTTGGATTTGATATAAAGAATTACAATAATTTTGATTATAAAGTTGATTTTTGATCAAAAATTGATTTATAAATTTCTTGGGGGTCATATTCATTCAAATTAACATGAATAAGTCTATAAATATAATACCAAATATTAATGTTCAATCTAAATTATATTAATATTAAAATTAAAGCATTTCATTTTTATATCCATAATATAAAAAAATAAAAGGATTATTATTTGTAATTTAAAACATTTGAAACTTTTTAATTAAACTTTTAAAATATGATCAAATTTCCATTTTCCTTTTCACCCTATATTTAAGAAATTTAAATTTAGATTTAAACTAAAAAATTCTTATTCTTTTTAATATAATAATTGCGATAAATTCAAATTTTAAGGTTATGATGAGTAAGGTTTGCCGGGTTTTATAGAAACTGTGACAAACTATAAGATTTGTTTATTAGAAACCTGGTGTGTTATTATAAGATAATTCAGGCAAACAAATTGAACTAATATTTTAAAAAGGGAAAATGGAAATTGTCTTTTTTATCGGTAGATTTATTGTGCGTTTATAGCACCTTGCTCTATCACAACTGAATAAACTTCAGGAAATCTAGGATTTTAGAATGAACCATATATTGGGCAGTTCTTCGGTGAGGAAAACCTTCTCACATAAGATGTTGTATTCCCATTGCGACGATCTTGCAGTGGTACAGCGTGTTTTTGCAGTTTATTTGTCATTTAGACAAGCCGATAGATGTCTGTTTCAGCTAGACCCATTTTATTATTAAAAGTAGTAACTGTGTCACGAGATCTGTTAGGGTCCTGATGTCCCTTTTGCTAAGTTTTATTATGTCTTTTATTTTTTGTGGTTTTATCAACTTTTTTGAATTCATATACGTAAGATGCGGTTGGAATTTCCTCTTGGTGTACGAGTTTAGTACTTGACTCAGTCTTAACACCTTCACTCACATTTGTGATATTCATATTTAATCATAACAATGTAATCAGATCACCAAATTAGTTATCAAACTAAAACTATCACAAACTGTGACGATTATCATGATAATAAAGTTATGTGATGTTATATTTTGATTTGTGATATGTGACTGGCCACGAATCCCTTACCCTTTACATAACTAATTCAACCATTAATTTTGTAATATTTTTAATAATTTATTTCATCGTTCGTATGATAAGTTGTCAACTTCAGTGAATATCACAAATTGATATTTTAATTTTAGATTTCAGTTTGTAATGCTTGTACTTAACATGTCCCAGTACTGTTTTTCCCATCTCTGTTTTTAATTATAGTGTCTCTACCTATCATTATAGCTTATGAGTTTTATTATTTTTTAAAATATATTTATTTAAAAATTATGTATAATATATATTTGTATATGAAGCAATTTTAAATAATATTTATATAAAAAATAATAATAATAAAGATATCAACTTCTTCACGTGCGTTTAAAGCAGGGGAAAGATGCTATGGAACTCCATAATTATTATAAATGGGACAATTAAAAAAAAAAAAAGGTTTTTGAAAATATGTAATATCGTTCATGAAATAACCAAATTTTTCAGAAACTTGTGGAGTGACTAACCCCTCGATACCTAAGCAGAAGCAAAAAACATATAATAGGAATAAGAAATCAAAACTTATATAAAAATTTTTATGTGGACGCAAATTTGTAGATAACTTTTATATGAGTTTTTATCTCTTTCTATACATAATTTTTGGCAGAAGCTATTTGTGTATCAGATTCAAAATAAAAAAATTGTATACGTATTCTTAAATTTTATACAATTTTTACTATAAATTTTAACTTTTACAATATTATTTATCTATCTTCAGAGTAAACAAATAAAAGGAAATTTAACTTAAAAAGTTAACAGCATAAATTCATATTATAATAAGTCTACATTATTAAATTTTTTTCGCATATATTTTTCAGATTATATTATTAAAAAAACACTGTTTATTTTCTTCTTTTAAAAAATCTTTACATTTTTTTTTTTGAAGAGAACTCAAAGTCGTCGTTTCGTGGTTGCATAATTTTTTTTGAAAATAAATAAATATAAATAAATAAAAACAGAAGAGAAAATCTTTTTATATTTTTATAAATTTTCAAATAAATTTTTATTTCTATATTTTTATTCAGATAATTTTTTTTTTCGGTTTCAGTTCGATTAAAGTAAAACCACATAGTCAGAATCTCACCCACGCTCTTCTAAAAGACAAAAATTCAGCAAAAAATTTCAAGTTCTTTTCATGACGAGTTTTCGTTTAAAAAAAGAAAAACTAGTAAAAGAAAATTTAATAGTTTTTTTTTTTGTTAATTTTTTTTTTTCAATTATGATGTAAGAAGAAAAACCAAAAGAAAAAATGAAAATTATAATTTTTATTTCAATTTTTCTGTTTATGTAAATTTGATGTATAATTGAAAAATATTGTTCTATAATTAAAAATATATTTAACACAATTTTATTTTATGTTAATTTTCAAACAATATAAAATTGATTCATTTTTTATTTGTATATATACTCTATAATTAATAGTATAACAGTGCAAATGCGTGCGAGAATTGGGCCTCCAGACGGTTTCAAAACATTATTTTGCATTTTAACCTAAATTATTATGAGTTATCGAATATAACTCTAACTATAAACTGTTGCAATGGCAAGAATATTATTAAAATTAATTTGAATTTAGTTACTGAGAGTGGAGATATTCAAGATGACTGGTGCGCAGCAATATCTCATGGTAAAATCCAATTTGAACGAAATTTTTTATATGGATTAATTAGTTAATGCTAGGTATAAATTTAATACAGCTCGGTTCAAAAAATCCCAATTTTATAAAATACATTACTAATATTCTAGAGGTCTGAACTTTTGCACAAAAGCTTTATTTTAACAAAATCTTGGCTTAAACTATTTGTAGATTAGAACCAAGTTAATGCCATTTTTAAAGTAAAGCAAAATTTTTATCATTTTTCTGAACACATAAAAATTAACATTTTATTATCAGATGTGGTACTAAGTCAACTTTGGAGGCTCATTTACAATTTCCTATCATTTGTTAATATTTTTAAAAGTGTATTTAATATTAATATCATAGCCACATTTGATTAAATACAATTTAAACAATCAAATAATTATCAGTAAATTTGTAAAATTATTTTTTAGAATATATACAAACATCAGTTTTGACAGCTACTATATCATAATTTGTTAAATCGACTGTATAATTAAATAACGTTGAAATTCCTAGCTAAATCAAAACCATTTTAAGATTTCTTAAGTCAATATAAAAGTTCATTTTAGCTTAACTCAATGTTCCGCTAAAGATAAGTGAAAAATATTCAAAATATATTGAAAATAAATTAAGATAAAATTATGAACTTTATATTCTAATTGCCATTGTTGACTAAATATAATAATTACTAAAGTATATATATAAATATATTTTCTTTGTTGTGAAAAAATATAAATGGACAGACCAAATACAATTTAAAAGTTTCGCCAAACATAGTTAAGTAATTAATTACATTAGACAACATAAAATATCTTAGTTTATTATCTCTAAATGAATTACAAATATTTGTAAGCTGCTTTATATGCAAATACAATTGAAAGAGAAAGTTTTTATCATTTTATTTTCTACAATAGTATTTATATTAGCAGTTAGCCGAAGAGCTAGAAACGGATTTAGGTTAGTATTTTTAGCTGTCATAAAAATGAAAATACAAATTCTTATGAATTCACTCAACAGAAAATGGAAAGACTGTTAGCACATTACGTCTTTGGATATTGAAAATATTAAATTTCAGAGGTATGTATTTAAACTTATTTTATGAATCTTTCATTTTATGAATCTTTCTTTATATCTTGAAGGGTATTAAGTAGCAAGTGTTGCTATTTTGAACTGGTTTTAATATCGTACTAAAATTTCAGCTCATTTGAGGTATAACTAAAATTCTTTGAACTCCTTTACATTTTCTTTGATACAATACTAGACATTTTCAATTCTCTGTTTAGAGTGAATGCATAAAAATCTTCCTATTAATTTTCATAACTGCTGATGAAATAACAAAAGTAAATCCTTTGCTAGCTCCTAGTGTTTAGTAAGTATATTAAAATTGAAATAATAAATTAAAAACTTATTTTGATAAAAAATATTGTTGATCAATCGATAACAGAAAAATTGGAGACGAATTTGTTTTTTATTTTCAAATTCTTTATTTATAAAATTGAAATATTAAAAGTTTAAAATATAAAAATATTTTTTATAATATAATTATATGTGAAATTATAATAATTTCATTATTAAAATAATATTTCTTTTTTTGAAATTATCTTATTTGCACATAACTAAATTGCCATAAACTTGTTGCAATTTATTAAAATTATAGTACTGGGTGACACAAAAGTAAATTAAAATATAAAATATGATATCTTAGTATCATTTAGTAGTAAATGATGGCCAATTTCTGACTTGTAATGTTTGTCTAGGCATTTTTCTTAACATTAACCAGTTCTGGACATAAATCTCGAATTTGTTTACGACAAATTCGTAACGTTGGTTTGATAACGTAGTAGACTCACCCATTCAAAATGAAAATAAACTTAATCCTACCTAATCAACCAAAGTTCAACATTACAATGCCGAAAATAACCATTATATTTACAAAATATAATTTATAAAAAATTCCCAATCGCATTGAAAATAAAATGAAATATTCAAACCTAATTCGTGATATTTGCGGCAGCCTGTATTCAACTTCAACTAGATTCAGTGAAAAGAATAAAGTTTGAAATATTGATGTTCATTTGTCACGTAATCGTAATATAAAAATAAAAAACTATTCACTCAATTATACCGAGCAGAACACCCTAAAAAAGGAAACTTTTTTTTTTTATTTTAAAGAATTTTTGTAACTCGAATTTTAGAATATACTTTTAAAGTTCAACATTTTCATTTTTATATTTATATATTATAAATTTGATTGTGGTATATTTTAGTGCGAATGACAAATAATTTTTAAATTTTGGATGTGGGAGGTATAACATTTTTTCAATGTGATTTGATTATAGAGCAAGTAACCGGAAATTTATTATTAATGCATTTAGAATTTATCGAGGAATTTATTTATTTATCGATATGTTAAATATTATATTGAATAAATTTATTGAATAATTATATTTAACATATTATCTAAATCAGTGATTCTTAATCGTTTTAGTACCTGTATACACACCTTTAAATTTCCATGTACTATTCTCACAACGATTACCAAAAATATTAAAATTTATAAACTACAGGCAAACATAAATTCGGTACAAATATATTTAAATAGAATTTATGTTAAAATAAAAGTTAATATTATAGCCTTTTTATATTAGGTAACCATAAAGAACCGTCTTTTGACTGAAGTTACCGAAGTTAGAGAAGATATTTAATTGGAATTGCATATACTTGTTACGTTTAAACTTAGGACATTTTGTGTATTAACAGCCACCGTATATAAACGTGGATAATTAAGTATGTATAACTAGTACTAAATCTATCACTAAAATATTTACTGTGTTTCGTTTCATGTGCATGGAAATTTGGACCTTTATGACAAGGAAATGGTATACATAGTTCTCATAATGATTAGCTTATATACAAAGCATAGTTTTTTTATTAGTAATTTCAGGACTATAGTTGATAAAAGATTTTCTTTGCATTTCGTTTTTGTAATTAATTTACATTTATTATATTCCACAATATTATCATAAATAACTCCCCAGCGTACAATTTATAGGGGCTAATTAAAGTAACAATTTAATTCGATAGATGACAGTTGAAAATTTATATCTTTTAATTTCATTATGTGGCAAATTCTTTACATATATTTTACAATGAAATTTTTCATAAAGTTTTTTATTTTCAAAATGTAAAAATTTGTAATTTATTTAGAATTGAACTTAACTTTGGTAACAAAAATTGTTTAATATAGTACAAAGGTCTTCGACAGATGATAATCCGAAAGTAAATTTTCGCAATAAAAATAGATCAATAGGAAAACTGTAATGTTATCTTTCAAATTCTGAAGTTTTTGTTGATTAAGTAATTCAAATTAAGTTGTTGAAAAACATTTTTTTGTTAAAATTTTTACAAGAACGTCAATTTTTATTGTATTGTAGAAATTTGGATAATTTTTACGAATTGTGCGGTATCTAAATGACTTGATGACTAACTTTATACTTGATATAAATAATTTTTTTATGACATATTTACGTATTTATATATAATGTGTATATATATGTGTTGGATCACCTTTTATATTATAATAATACATAACACTATATATGTAGAACACTCTTTGTACCATTGATGTAAATCTTGGTACATATCCAACTAGGTTGATCATCTGTTGAGATCTTTCGAAAGGAGCGTTCTGAACAAGGTTTTTTGTCTTTTTTGTAAATGGTTTATGCAGATAACGTTATAATCGCGACCTTAAATAGCTTTATTATGATTAGGTCAAATCGCAAAAATAAATGATGAAGATTCAACGAAAGCGATTTTTGTTTCAAACCCAGTGTAAAATTAAAGTAGATATAGAGATAGAAATTAAAGGGATCTACGGCCACACACCGTCGAGAGGATTCAGAAATCTCCTACCCAGGTGTGTTAGCCTATTCGGGCTACAGCCTCGTAATCGCAGATTCTTCATCATCCGAACAGAACTGACAGTTACTATAAACAGACTTGCAGATTTTGTTTAGGTGATACCTGAGTTGACAGTGGTCTGTCAACAGGCCAGTTATTGTACGTAGCTCCATTTTGTTGAGTGTGAGGATTTCTTTATTCCTTTTGTCTTTTATTAGATAAATCTAGGAATCGCTTCCCTTTGCGTGTGCCTGGGATGTTATTTCAGTAGGTGGATTTCTCTGTGATTTCCCATAAATTAAAGTAAGTGAAATACTGTTCTGCATTTTAAGAATATTAAATTTCATCTAAATTTGCAGGAAATCTAAATATAGAAAAACAAGGGACCAATTTTTTAACTATATTTAATATAAAGTTGTACCAACAATAAATTATATTTTCTGGATATTATTATAGATCGTAAAATATTGGAAAATTTGTGAAAATTACTACTTTAATAATATAAATTGTGTCATAAATACAAAAATACTAATAATCCCCTTTATAAGTAATTTGAGTTGAATACAGAATGAAAATTTAGGTGTTCATTTTAAATTATCGTACAGATGAACACCAAGATATTTGACATTATTATATGCATTCTATATTCCATGAAATATAAAAAGAAAATGTCTGAACTTTTTAATTAGCGTACTAGGTCTTAAACACAACAAAAAAAAAATCATTTGTAGACCAGAATATTGTCTAATCTTTAAGTCTACTTATATTTAGGGGTTTATTGATTTATGAAACAGAATAAAAATTATTTGAAATCTATTAATCATTAATTCATAAAGAATTTGTTAATGTAAAATATGGAAAAACTATAAAATAATAATTCGAATCAATTTTTTTTTTTTTGTAAAATAATTAAATTTTCAAATAATAATATACTTAATTATATAAAAAATATAATTATATAACATAAAGTGAAAATATATTTTAGGTCACAATAGTGTAATAGTTGTTCTTTTATACCTGGATATCATTAAATATATATACTTATTTATATATGAAAACTTTACCCAACAAAGACGACATACTATGATTTCATTACAGTGTTATTTTTATATGTGTAGTTAAAATTGAAAATCTAAAATATATTTTCTACCATCAAACGATTTTAATATTGATTTTTGTTCACATAACTTGATAAATAAAAAAAAAATATGTATTTTTTCTTTATATATATTATTTAATTCTATATACACGTAAATATTGATATGGAAATATATATATATTTATTATTTATCTATATGACATTTTACTATAAATTCCATAAAGTGTCAAAGTATATTATAAAAGGATATAAATATTAAGGATATCAGGAGTAAAACATAATAAATTTATTGAGAATTTTTAAAGATTTGAGAAATAAAATTAAAATATCTTATTGAAAAGGAAATTATACCTATAATCTAAATCTGTTGTTCAATATGACCAATGAAGTCATTATTTACATTATTCGTCTCGTAATATTTAACTTCAGTTCCATTCAGGAATTGAAGGTAACGAACGAGACAGCGGATTAAGATATGTATAACAGAATAGTCAGTCCCATAGTGGCTGCGGTGATATGGGATATTGGAACTTTAGAACTTACCTAGATACTATCTAGCTATCTATATACTTGAATTCCTCCTTTTGATTTATTTACATAGCCACGCGATCCGTAACCTTCAAGTTGTTCAAAAAAAAAAAAACACACAATTTTCTGTAGACCTATTAAAAGTCAATATTTAAAAATAACCACAATGTATAATATAATTTGAAAATTCTGATGTTTTTTTTAAAAATACTCGTGTTTTATATATTCTTCGAATATGAAATTTACTCTATGAAATCACAATTTTTAAATTGACGCATATTTATTATTATTGACTTAATTGATTTATATAATTTATATATGGGACATATACAAATTTATATATGGAACATATACAGCATATTATTTTAATAATATAATTGAGAATAATAGTATAAGAAATATACTCTTTATAATTACATATATTCCTTCTTAATGAGATTTTATTTTGCAATTTCATCACATTTTATATAACGAAAATACAATATATTATCTTTTTCTATGATTTGTTAGGTTTTCTACCTTAGTTATGATCTTTTAGAATTTTGTAAATTCCATATAAATTTAATCGTTCAAATTCAACATTAATTTATATTTGTCTATTCCATTCCATATCATTTAAATTGAAATATACAATTATATGTGGAAACTTGCAAAAGTAGCTTATGTCGAAAATTTTAAATAATGAATAAACAAAACTAAATTTCTTTTCTAAATTGCTTTATATAGACTTAAGTTATAATATGAATACTATTTTTTCAGACAATTTTTTTAAATTATGGAGAACCTTTAAAACATAATTATAACTAGGATAAAAGTAATTAAGGTCCTTAAAAATAATAATAATATATTGGATTTGTTAAAATAACATCACTTAAGGTATTTAATAGTTAGTCATTTATATACACTTATATTAGCTAATTTTTAACTGAACATTTTTTGAAAACATTATTAGTTATGTACTTAAACTTATAAAAATTTTGTACTCAAAATTATGTCACGACTAATTTTTGAAACCTTATCTTGATATAAGATATTATGTTGACAAAAATTACTATATTACAAGTCGTCAGGTGACTATTTAAATATTAGTTAGCCTGGAGATACACTATAGCCACGCCGCTCTGCTGGTGCCGATTTTAAAAACGTCAAAACAAATGTTGGTATCGTTTTGTTCTGCGGAACAATTTTATCGATTTCAACTTTTCAGCTTTGAAATGTCAAATTATTTTATACAAAATTTTGCTTTTCACATGATATTTCCATGATTAAAGTTTTGAGATTTCCAAGAGGGAAAGCTTTGTGTATATCCAGCATCAAGCTATTATGTATTTTTTGAATAAAAAAGGAAATAAAATGCCTACTAATTACGTGACTCGTCAAAAAAATGGTTTGAACTTTCAAAGAGAATAAAATTAAAATGGAAAAATATTAATTTTCGTTTAGGTATATCGAATTAAGCTAAAAACTATTAAATTTTGCTATAGAATTAACCTAAAAACTCCTCTATTTTTAACAAAACAGTATAATAACTAAATTATAATATTCCTTAACTTTCATGTCTATAAAATTCTTATTTTAAATATCCATTTACTTGTATAATATGTACTTAAATATTCATATTGTATATATACACAACCTTTATTGAAATTATAATATATATTTCCGTAGTATACATACAAGACCAATTTGGACATATATTTTCATTTTCATTTTCATTTTTTTTAGTTCACAATTATATAAATAAATTGTTCTAAACAACAACAAAAAAACCCCTTTTATCCACAAACCAAAAAAAAAAAAATCCAATAATTTTTATATGCAAATACGTAAGAAACTAACCTCAAAATTAGAAAATTTGGACTATGGTATGACAGAAAACATCAATAATAACATTTTAATATTTAATTGAACCCACAAAATTTCGCGTAACGTAAATATTTATAAGAAATAAGAAATTCTATTATTTTTTTTTTTGCTTTAAATAAAATCATACAAAAAGAACTATCAGAATATAAGAAAATCAAAATTAATTTTCATCATTATAAATATATATATAAAAAAAAAAATTATATAGGTATAATTTATAAATATTTTCTGTCATACAAAATGGCGACTTAGAAGAGCGCCGCAAATATATATATATATATTTATTATTTGGAGCTGCTTAAGGGGGTTAGAGGATGAACACACGTTAGTTTATATATATTATGTGGACATTAGAATAAGTAACAAATATATAATTTTTTTTTTTTGTATTACATTTAAATATTATAAATTATTTGTTTCGTTGTAGTGCAAAAAATTAAATAATTTAGTAAAAGACTTTCTTAATGGTTCATTTTTTGTTTTTATTAATAATTGAAGAGATCCCAGCAAAAAGAAATGATTTTATGAAATTTTTCATGTAATGTGTTTTGAGACGACACTCAACAAACAAAAAAATATTCAATGTCAAGTCATTTAACTGTGAAGTAAAAAACATTTAAGAAAAATATTCACATAATCCGACCGAAATATATATATTTGTTGTTGTTGTGTACATAATTTTTGCAATTAAAAAATATCAACTAATAGTTAAAATTATAAATTTTACAGTATTTAATTCGAGACAATTAACAAAAATGTTACAGATTTAATTATGAAAATCAGAAATATAAAAATCGAATTTCTTTCTTTTGCACTTTTTTTGAAATGTCAAGAAAATATCAAATGTCACATAAAAAAAAATTATATTGTTACATTTGTGTTGTGTGGGGCAGGAAAATTACACATTTTGTATACCTACTATTTTTTGAGATTGTTAATAATTACCATAATATTCCAGGAATAATTCCATTATTTTAATTAAATTTTATAAATCCACATAGTTTTTTTATTCGATTTTTTTTTTATACAATTTTTTTTATTATAAATCTCCGTCACACAAATGACCGCAAAAAAAAATTATATGATTTTTTTTTTATACACACACACAAGCACACAGAGTGGAGAGAATTTCTATTATTCTACTTTTAGTAGTTTTATCCAAAAAAAAAAAAATTAATTTTAATAAATTCACTTTTATATTCGTTCTATATTTAAAGAATTTTAACTGCAATTGAAATTTACTGAAATTTGCAAAGAAATTTTAAATTTTTCAAAATCCATATAGGTTTCTTTTTATATAAATTTTCTTATTAGCAGAATTTTATTATAATTAATTAAAAATTTACTATAAATAGTCTCCACAAAAAAAATTATTAAATACAAATTTTCGTTTTTGGATGTGTTTGTGAAAAATAAAACCACTCAAAAATTTACGGCGGTTTTTAAAATGTTTCTGTATGGTTTTCAGTAAATTAAAGAACCTAAAATAATTTTGGTAATTTGGTAGATATTAAAAATTTATAAATAATATTTGTGTGTTTTCGGTTTGTAAATAATTTTTAGTAAATTCTTTTTTTTATTATTATTATTTAACTAATTAATATTTTTAATATAAATTCGTCGTTTCTTTTACCGTACACACATACTAATAAACACACCCAAACTCAACACACATGTCCTCAAAACACCTCTTTTTCATATATGTAGCGTATGTAAATGCAAAAGTAAAGCATTTATGTACTAACAAAAAATTTAATTCAACGAAATTTTTAAACGACGATAACGATACGCACACTATTTCACTTTGTCACACTGTTGTTGGTGTGTGTTTCAATTTGAATTTTATGAAAGGAAAAAATTGATGATGAAAAAAAAAAAAACCAAAATTCTCGTAATGGAAAAATAAAATTCTCCACAAGCAAATTTTTTTTGTATATTTTAGAAAATTTCCTTTATTTTATTTTTTTGATTTTTCTTTTTCGTATCAGAAATAATAAATTCTTAATTAAACTTTTCAATATTTCAACTTTTATGAATAATAAATATTTAGTAAAACAAAAAAACCAAAATTGTGAATATTTTTTTTTTAATTTTCCAAAAAATTCCAATTTTTTTTATAATAAAAAATATTTTATACACACTTTTTTTTCACACACACACTTTTTTTTTTGGTTAGATAATTTTTTCCATATCAGAACTTTAAAGTTAACAAAAAAAAAGAATCGAAAATTTCAAAGAATTCTTAGAATTGAATTTAAATCAATTCATAATTGTTTCATCTTAATTTAAATAATTTCATATTAAATAAATTAAATAATTAAATTTATTGTTGTAATAGAATTTTTTTTTACTATATTTTCTCTTCAGTTTCCGTAGCGACACACCGCAAACGACGACGATTCGTTTTACAAAAGAAAAGGAATATAAATTTTATAAAGAAGTCGATTTGGAGACTTTTTATTTGTGTATTAAAATTTCATCGTCATTATATGGGAATGGGATCGACAAATTTATCGCGTTCAGTAGTATCAAACACTTTAAAATAACAAAATATATAATAGCACTTTGTAACATTAATACATAAAGTATTATCTTGAAATTTCAGTGCGAATTACCAAATTTATCTTGGAAAAAGCCATTTAAACTGAAATATAAACTTCGTGTAACACAAAAATATAGAAATTATATACTTAATAAAAATACTTTTAAAACAGTGACATTTTTGGCAGATCTGATAATAACAATTTTTACTTGTTGCTAATGAAAGTGGATGTCGCCTTTTTTCTGCGTTTAGTGTAATTCAATTTACATGTGTAATGAAATTAAATGAAATGAAATTAAAACGGCAAATATTAACATTGGACATTAAAAACATTTGAATAGTCAAAATATTAAAATATCAAATTAACTTGTCTAATTTCTCTACAAAAAAAAATTCACGACCATTTCACGTTCACCTCAGTATTTGGAGAGCTTTGAACGAAATTATAATTTTTGAAAACATTTCTTTTTATTATAAAAGTTTTTAGGCATAGAAAATATGGAATTACTTAAATAAATTACAGTGAACATCATACTTTAGTTAGAGAATCAATCGTTTAATTAAACCATATTAATTTATATTGAATGTTAGTGCTTAAAAAGTTATAGGCAGAAGCTAATGAACGGCCCAAATGTCTACACTAGAAACAAATTTTATTGATGTTTATTATTTATGTGTTAGTTCTAATTTCTTCAATGGATATTTAAGTGTGAGTTCATTTGCAAATATATATATATATATATATATATATATATATATGTAGCGCAGCGGGGAGAAATCAATGCATAAATGTGAGTGAGCATAGAATGTTTCGCTCTAAAAAATAAACTATATTTATTTTTACATACTTTTGACAAAAAAAAAAATTATTTATATTTGATAAAGAAATTAGAATTTTTAACATTATTTAATTAAAACTGTAAATATATAAAAATTATAATTTATATTTTTTATAAATAAATTTTATACGAATTAGAAACTCTCCAAAAGTGACTTCACCTTTTTTTTACATTTCTATTTCGTATTTCGCCGTCTCGGTAAATTTTACAGCGAATTCAAGCAAAAAAAAAAAAAAGAAAAGAAACAAACACAAATTTATTTCTTCATGAAGTACTCACCACACAAATGTTCAGATTCAGGGAAACTTGATAAAATTTATTTTATGTCTTTTGCACAAAAAATATTAATAGAACTTTTATAGCAACAAAATTTGCTTTCCAATAATTCCTTCAATAACATTAATTGTTTCATATAATTAAAAAAAAAAAAAATAAAAGATTCTATAGATGTAATATGAATATAATTTCAATTTAATAGTTTCACCGATTTTCGGCCCGAATGTCGACACTTCCACTAACGATTAAATTTTGGTAAAATCAAAACACTTTTTGCATGTTTTTTGAGAATATTTATAAATAGGTTCTCTTTTTAAATATTTATAAATATAAAAAATAATCCTTTTTTTGATCAAAAAAACAACTTTTTTACAAATGAAAAACTGAAAAATCTTCTTGAAAAAAAGTTCAAATGTCAATTTTTTGTGACAGTTATATTGTCAATATTTTTTTACTGCAAAAAAAGCAATAATTTTATAAGTGCGCTTTCCATATTTTGAATTTGTAAAATAGCAGTTACGGCGACATCTATTGGATTTATTTTAAACATTTGGTACCCGGAAATAAAATCGGATATTTTGGTTACAGGCCAAATTAAAATTTAATATTAAAATGTATTTAAAAAAGTTTAAATAAATAATAAATTATAATAGATCAGCAACGAAAACTCATAAAATAATTTCTTTAAATTTTATTTAAAACAAATTGTCTTAATTTTAAGATATTCAATTTAATTCTACTGAAAAAATAGTTTATTTTTAACAATGATAATAAAAATATCTTTTTTATTATTATAAATTTATTTTTTAAAGATTACAAAATAGACTAAAATCTATTTGTATAAAGCCAATTAAAAATTCCTATATAATTAAATATTTATATTGATTTATTAAATTTTACTTATGTCCCAAAAAATTTCAGAAAATATAGGTTTTAAATATATACATCTTCAAATTTACAAAATAGAATTTAAATCATTTTCTATAATTCAATTATTTGTTCCACAAGAAGTAATTTAGAAATTAATATTATTGTATTAAACATAATATAATACATATTTCAAAAATACTTCTTGTGAAAGTTTTTTTTTTTTTATTATTTATTTAATATTAACAGCCCCTGATTATTTCTCTGGTTGTTTACTATCCAATGATATACTACTATTTTTATCGTTAGGACTTAATACAAAAATTGGTGAACTAAAATCAACATATTTATCAGAATTACCCAATGTTCTATTATCTGGATAATTTGTTACTATTTTACGTTTACCACGTTGAAGCATTATATAAACAACAAATATACTAACTAAAAATGCTGATGAAGTAGCTAAAATAAAAACAACTGTATGTAAAGTATTTTCAGTACCAGTTGCTGTTGCTTCTGCTTGTGGTAATTGTTGGCCATGATGAATGAAACGTGCCAATGTAAATTCTGGTCGTAAATGACCATAACCTAATACAAGTAAATCTTGTTTAATTGTCTCCTCTAAGGCATAAGCAATATCAATTTTGCCATTATCGTGTAATTCAAAACGTACTGTAACAGTACCATCATTATTTTCATGAACTCGTAAATTTTCTAAAGCATCACCAAGTAATTGATACAACTCAACTTTCAAAACATCATATAAATTGGTAATACTTTTTCCAGAATCATTTAAAAGTGTTAATTCAATAGCAACCGAATCAATCGGTGAATATGAGCATTTACGTGAACCAATTCTAAATGTATCTGTAGAGATTTGATTACCTGATGCATTTACACACCAACATTGATTTTTATTACACTGAGTTGGTAAAAATGCACCATTTTCATCACAGACAATTGGATAAGATTGATCAGTTTTCATAAGTGCTCTACATCGAGTTGTTGTTTTAATTAGTTTCTTCGTACTTTCTGATGATAATTTTGAACTTATAATTGAATTAGCTAATTCAATTACTTTTTCTGTTACACCAATTTGTTCTTGAACGGATTCAGTTGTCATTGTAGCGTCCATAACATCCTGAGATATTTCATTATGTTCCACATCAACTAGCATTGTCATTTGTTTGATAAGTTCTTCCATTAGAGGATCATTTGGCCCTTCTTCTTCGTGCATTCTTCGTCTAGCCTGTCGATGGTTACATACTGGCTCTAAATTTCTGGTCAATGAACCTTTTAATGGTGCGCCTTTTTTATCTGAACACCAACATACTCCATACTGTTGTGATTGTTGTGTCTCTAAATCAGATGTTGCAGCAAATGCACGACCTAAACTTTGTAATTGAACATCTAATTGTGGTGGTTGTTTTCCTAAGCATTGAACCGGACTCCAGTTGCCAGTGATTGGATCACATCTTGGTTGAAACCATACTGATGAATGTCCAGTATGTTTAGCAGCTAAACTATTTTTTAGTTTTAACCGTTCACATTGTGTTAAAACTGTAAAAGAAATGATTTAGTTATCTTATGAAGTTTTAATATTTTTCAATAGTATTACCTGGACAAACAGAATTACAAGCCAATTCATTGTGGAATAAATTTTTACTTTGACAAATTCTATCTACTCTGGGTACAGTTATAGGTATACATTTATTGGCTCGTGGACTAAATCGCCATTTAGTTGAATTGTATTCAGATTTCGAGATACAATTACTCTCCAATGATTCAAAGCATACGTCCCCTAAAACATAATAAAAGTTATTTATTAAATATTTTGAAAATAATATTATATACAATGTCCTTACTTGTTTTCGCACAGCAAACTCCTCTCTGAGAAACAGGATTCAACTGACATGTATGTGTTGTTGGGCAAATTTCATCCTCATTATGTGGCCCACAACCAATTTCTGAATCACCTTGTTTCAAGGGATTACCTTCAGGACATACAGAATCTCTTCTAGGTACACATATTGGCATTTTCGGACAAGGTGAATCAATACACTCTACATTAATTAATTGGCATTCTTCATCACCAGAACATGATATTTCATCGCAAAAACTACGACATTCACATGTTTGGCAACCATTTCTATCTGTTTTGTAACCATTCTCGCAAGGCATACATTTCTTCAATGGACATTCAAAGGCTGAATTAGTCTTGCAAATAGGAGTTTTGCCTTTTATCTTTGTTCCACTCAGTGTTTGGCCTTGATCATTTACACACCAACAGAAGTTATCTGCTCCACATTGGATTTGTTTATATTTTCCCGAATGAGCTTCACATTGAGCTATGTACATTTGTTTAGCTGGTATTCCTAATTCAGAAGCTTGATGCTTTTGTATGGCTTGCAAATGTTGGCAAGCAGTCTTCATTTGTGGTTCTACACATTGTGTACCGCAACCATTTGAGCAGCATCGTTTATTACCAATACAATGTGAATCTGTACGACATTCATAGTCACAAGTATTCATGTTTAGTTCATCTGAACCAGGTGGAACTAAAAATGGACATTGGCCAGCTTTACGAGGTAAGCATGCAGGAACTGGTGCACAATATTCATCTTCACAAGAAACCTCCACAGTTCTACATTCTTTCCCATCACCGCAAGATACACCATCACATGGATCTCGACATTGACATGCAGGACATTTAGTATAGGAATCTAAAACAAAACCATATTCGCAACCCATACGACAAGTCAAATCTAAACAATCTAAACTTTCGCGTAATCTAAAAATAATTATAAATTAAAAAATTTAGCTTTGAACAAAATAATATAAAAAAAATACTCAGTGCAATCTTTATCAGTAACATTAAATCCTCGTGATTCAGGAATTTCTGTACCAAATCCATCAACACACCAGCATTCTTCGACATCCATTTCAACTAATTCGTCATCACCTAGTGGTTTTCGAGCAGCCGGAGATACTCTTTTAAAATCAGTTTCAAAAAGTTCAGACAATCCTTGTTTTGATGATGCTGATGATATTACTTTAGCACTTCTTCCCATCACAGGTGCAGCAACACGAATATTTAAAGCACTCTCATCTACTCGATATAATTTCAAACTTTCAGTTTGACGTTTTTCTCTAGAATGTAATAACATTCGCATTTTTCTTATAGTATTTTCCTCAAGAATTTTTCTTTGCTCTTTACGAGTTACTTGAACTTTCCGTAGTGAACATTGTCGTGACTCATAGCTACCATCCTGTGAACATTTTGGAGATGGAATAGCCAATTGCATACCTTCTTCTGTACCCTCCATTCGTTCGGAAAAATCTCGCAAATATTCGCACACTACGAATATACAATTAATACCGAATATTATTTATAGAATTTTCAAAAAACATACTTGATTGTTGCCTTTCTTGCTGATCAACAACTTGAATAGATTCATCCACTAATGAACAACAAACATTGGCAGCTTCACCATGTAACTTCGTGCATTTATAATTATCTGGACATATTATTCGATTTGACATAGCACGACCTTGTTTAAAGTCAACATCATCAAAAAATAATGTGGGATGAAATGTACGTGATTGTCGTTCATCTATAAAAAAGGAAATACTTCATTAAAAAAAATTATTTAATTAATTTTGATTGACATACCATCATTACAATATAATATTTCACCAGTTGTATTATCTGCCATTGGAGTACCAATATCACACGGATTTGAATATACTAAATCTGGTTTACAAATTGGCCATGATGAACAAAGAGCTGAACCTGAAGAACAAAGCGGATCTGTAGCTACTTCACAATGGGAACTCATTGGACATTTGAACCCTTCGCAAGGTTCAGAACATTCGCAAGTAGCACACCCATTATGATCATTCTAAAAAAGAGTTTAAATTATTCATGCATTACGTGAACTTAATTCAAATTTTTACCTTAAAACCATATTGACAAATTGCTGCACAAATGTTTGTATCGCATTGTTCCATTACCAAACTACGTCCCAACGATCTTGTAATCATATTTTCCCAACTTTCACAATTTACCATACTTGCAGCTCCCATTGATCCTTTAATTTTATGTCCAGTTCTTGGATCAACACACCAGCAAACCAAACCATTGCGAGAACATTGTTTTGGTGCAAATATTCCACCAGGACCATTACAATCGGGAACATATCCTCGACCTTCACGTTCACTAATCGACATCATCTCAGATAATGCTTTTGCTTGATGACAAGTGGTGACATTAACAGGCTGTTGACATGACATTTGACATCCTTTAGTGAAACAACATTTTTCCATATGTTTACATTCCAAATCATGAGAACATGGTGTTCCGCACATAAATCCAGTTTGCTTGGTATATAATAATTCTTCTTGTTTTGGACATACTCCTGGTTTTTGGAATTTCAATGAATTTGGACAACATACACCATAATCATTACCCGATTCTACTATACACTGATATAATGGTGGACAATTAGGTTTTCCCGGTTCTAATCCACATAAAAATGGACGAACACTTTCTGCAATTGCTAATGGTAAACCAGCTGGACACCAATTATCTAAACTTCTTGCTTTTTTACATGTTGGTACTGGTGGGCACGGTTCATTTTTACATTTAACTTCTTGCTGTTGACAAATCTGTCCATTCGGACAATCAATTCCATCACATGGATCCCGACATTTGCATATCGAACAACCACTTCGTGCATCACGTGCAAATCCTGTTGAACAGAACATTCGACAATTTGATTCAGAACAATGATCTGGTTCATTACATTTAATTGAATCTCTTGTTTCATTCTGATAGTTTCCTGGAATATCTGCACCATATTCATCAACACACCAACACATCTCGTTACCTGTATCTGGATCCTTTAAACATTGAATCTGTTCAAATGCACCTTGTTTTGTACATCTTGGTATTCGTACTCCACCATTAGATAATGCTTTAGCACGTCGTGATTCAGCTCTACGAAGATGTTGACATGCTGTTAAATCATCTGGAAATTTAAATTTTGAAATTTTTTTTTTTTTTAGATTAGAAATCAATAATATTCAAATTTTTAATAGAATTGTAATATTATATGATCAAAATTCAACTCAGGTGATTAAATAAACATTATTATTATAATTAAATTACATATAAATAAAAAAACAAAACCCACGTATTTTTTTGGTTTATGTATACTATTCCAAATATGTTGTTAAAATATATAAAAATCAACTTTCTTTTAACACGTTCAACGACACGAAAATTTTATGGTATTGTTTCCAATTATTGCCATTGGGGAACTTAATATACAAAATCAAAACTAGTTTTTCAAATTCAATTATTATATTATCCATTTTTGTCTCGGTATTTAATGCAATTTTGTTCATGAAATCTAATTCAATCTCAACTCCAGATTTTAATGAAAAACGAATAGTTTTCTAAATTCCATTCATGAATGATGTAAAACAAACAAAAAAAGATAAATTAATGTACCTATAGTATAATAACAAAAATAATTTTAATGATTTTATGGGAGCAGCATTTTAATCATCAAGAAGTACAATTAACTTTTACGCATATTTTTATGTTATATTTCATTATTTTTATTTTATTATAAATATGTTTTTTGTTTGTTAGAGTTAATTTGTTTTAGAGGAATTTATAAAAATACCTGATGTGTATAAATGAAAGTGAAAACTGAACATAATGTCGTAAGTTAAATAGATATACCTAATCACAAACACGTTAAAAATTTTATGATTCGGTTCGGAAACATACACAATTTTTGTTTATTTATAGTTAAAAGTTAACATAAAGTTTAAAGTATGCAACTAATTAAATATCAAAAATAATTCTGAAAAGGATCAGAGAAATTTAGAAAATATAATTTTGGATAGTATTTTAAGACATTGGTATCATAAGGATAAAGGTTAATTTCATTATGCGACGTTTTCACGTTGCAGCAGTTTTTTTTTTTCGCAGACAGTCGCGTTAAGGAAACGTCGTAAAAGTAAATCCACCTTTAGACTTTATGTTGTATAGTTAAATTTCTTATTCCCTACTATATTAAAGTAACAAATTTAAAACTTTCTGATAGTTCATGGGAAATGACGAATTTATTAGATTAATTAATGACAATTTTGTATGCTCATAATTAAAAATATATTGAAATTTAATATAAATTTATTTTAAAATTTGGATTCAGAAAATTAACTCCCTTCTACGAAAACTTCATCAACCTCATTACAAAATAAATACTCAAATTACCTACAATTTAATATCAATTTTACCTTCAATAAACTCATGGTATATAAAAAATAAAAAGAAAAAGAAAATTTTTATAAATCGTGATCGTGTGATCGTTCATTTACAATAAAATTGCGTGAATGGAAACAAAATATATAAAAATTTATATATTTATCTATATATACAACATAATCCTCATAATATTAATAGTATTTTTTATACATATATAAAATATTTCAAGATCCGTTAACCAATTGAGGTGGAACAGTATGTCAGTCGGTCAAACTGGTGACTCAGCAACTATCATTATGATTTACATGGTTAACATTTTATATGTTTTATAGTACTTTTTGATTAGTTTTTTTCTTTTCCTTTTCATTTCACAAAATCCATCCAAAACACTATAGAACAATAATTATTTATCTATTTTCCTTTTATAAATAAAATCACTAGAAAGATTACTAAAATTCCCATAAAAATATAATTCTATAGATTTTATGATCTATAAATTCTAGCCACAGTTTGAAAATATATTGTACAAGAAAGGTGGAATTTTGAATTGATAATAATTGTTGGTTTAAAGCTGACCATACATTAAACAACATATTAATCAAAGTGTTGAAAACGTCGTCAATTTGTATGGTTTGTGACTTGTGAGTAAGTTTACAGTATATTGACAAAAATTTTGACGATTGGCAAATCGGTTGAAGAAAATATTAAAATATTTTTTTTTACTAATGCTTATAAAGTAGTGTGCTGTGCATGCAAGTTGTACGACCAAAATGACGTTTCTTGATGTTTTATGTCGAAAAACACATTTTGTTATATTTTTTATTGATTGAAATAATTTTGAATTATAATTATTTTTGAACCAACTTTTATTAAAGTCCTTTTTCACATATATCAATCAGTTGTACATTCGAAATGTCAAAATTTTGTTTAAAAAATCGATTCAAAATATAAACAATTGGATTTCATTGGATATATTGCATACAACTGTCAATATTTAAACTATACGTTGTTTGACATTCGACTGATTGAATGAAAGGTTGTACAGTACAACCAACCATTGATATAAATATGTGAAGCAACTTTTAGAGATTTTTTTAATATTATCCTGAAAAAACAGGTTGTTTGTCGGCAATATTCGGTTGTAAAGCAAATTGAAATGTGTGTAGTGAAAACTTATATCCATGTACAATGTATGGGCAGCATTAATGTTTAATATTTTCATTATACGTATTTATATATGATAATATACTATAAAAAGCCGAGTAATTGTGAAAAGTATGAAGGATAAATTCATTCATAAAAACGTAAATAAATAATATCTGGTATTAAGTTTGTGTAATGTTTAACTTTTGTCATATGTTTATATTATTTATCATGTTTGAAGTATGATAAATTATTTTTTCATATAAGGGGAAACGTAAACATTGTGTATACTATACAAAGTAAAGAAATGCGGAACAATTTTTTATTTGTAAGAGTTATAAAAAAAAGCTACTAACCTAGGGGGAGCAGATAACTCATATATAACCCGTAATAGTGATTTGTAATTATAATAGTATGTTTTTAACAAAACAATATTTTGCAAAAAACACTGTTTTCTTAAAAATTTTAGATATAGTTTATGACACCAAGATTAAAAATGATATTTATATAATTCAGAATTTTGATAAGGGTCCAATTAAACTACTCGCCCCAAATTTTTCAGGTACAAACTAATATATGTACCAAATTTCATTAAAATCTGTATGTAGCCTTTATATAGGTAAACAGTAAACACATGGACAATCTTGAAACCAACTTCATCCAAATTAGACATATATAAATTTGAATTAATTTCGGTGTCTAGGGTTATTTCATAGAAGTGTTAAAATTATTATTGGATATCTAAATTATGTGCTAATTGGATTGTTATAAAAGGTACAGATTTTAATTAAATTTTAGGATTTGTAAAATTAAGAATTACGAGGAAAGGTGGTCTATCATTAGTTAAAAAGTTAATTATTATTATTCCATTGTAGTAGAAAATTCTTTTATCGTTGCATATATTAATTACTCGTTGTGCATAATTAACGTTATAATCATATAATAATATAAATACAAAAGTTCCTTATTTAATTGCTAAGTTTCCTCTAAGAATAACAAAAATTTAATTTATGGTAATACTCTCTTCAGATTTATAAAATCTTCACCAATAAAACGAGTTCATATATATATAAAAAAAAATACATTTCTAAATCGTTGGGAAAAATATTATGGTATTAAAATCTATCAAAGGAACACTTAAGAAAATCCAGATTCGAAGCATAAAGAAATATTCACTATATGCAATAAATAAATTGAGGTTTCCATGTCACCGATCGTCATAATATTATATTTATATTTCAATATTTTATTTCCTAAGTTAACGAACTCTTTTCTTTTCATTTCATATTAATATAAATAGGAAGAAGAAAAATAGAAAATCATAATAAATTTAACTTTCGTTTTTTTTTTTTAAATATAATACAAAATGAATTACAAATTACACATTATAGGAAAACGTTCCATTAATGGTGAAATGACTTATTATTGAATTATATGCTGCATCTGGGAGTACAAGTACTTATAATCGTGGATAATTAATTGATCTTAAACTATATACTTTCTTTAAATTCCTTTTAAGTTTTTCATATATTTTGTCCGGATATTTGATTATTAATGATTCATAACTTTGAGTCCATAATGATCATATTTTTTGTGTAAACGTATAGTACGTATACATATATAGGAAGAGGTCTTTAGGTTTTTAGGCAAATTGTGATATTTGTATTGGGTCATAAATACATAGGTAATAAATAAAAAAAATATTTTGGCATACTTTTTCTATAAATATTTTAGCGAAAGTATAATTCATAAATAACAAAATTATAGTATACCAAAATTTTAATCGAAAATCAATTTCCATTAACAGCAAATATAAATTTATGGAAATAGAATATTTTATATTTTAAAAATTTTAGTCTAATTATCAACTAATACGGAATAGATATTTCTCAGTCCAGAATGTGTGAAACCGACAGAATATGAATAGACTTCTAAACTCAATGAATCCTAAACTCATCATTGAGAAGAGGTAAGTGATATTCCAAAGAGGAGGAGAAATAACGTCACAGAAAGCGGCTTTAACCCTTAACTTACTAAGAAATAACGTCACAGAAGGCCAATGGTTAGACATCAGTTAAGGTTTTTTTTTACCAATCTTTAGTTGAAGGGACAGTTGGACTCACTAAAGAAAACTTTCCTCTTGGCCACTACATACTGTATTATATACAGAAGTGTATGTGATCATATAAGCTGTATACATAGCCCAGGAGCATAGATTGGAATGACCAGTATATCTTTATCTATTATGAGAGTCAAGTTGCCATCATAGTGCTAAGATCAAATAAAGTAAACTCGCTACTTGTACAAGAATTGATCTTAAGACTAAATAAACTGGGTCTGTGCAACGAAGTGACTGTCTCCTGGGTTCCAAATCACAGTGCAATATCATAAAATAAAACAACTGGTTCTTTCGCTGGGTTCCAGCACATATTCCCAAATTATGTGTAGCAATATCCTACGCTAGTTTCATTAATTATATCGAATGTTCTTTATTATGTTGCAGGTTATTGACTTATTCCATCAAATTACCTTACAGTTTACTGAAAACATTTTATTAATTTCAAAATTTTATTGTACCCAAAATATTCTGCAAATTATATACAATGATCAAGAAATTTCATCAGAATTTTGTATATTTTGGTTGTTTAGTTGTTTTTGGGTTTTTGTAATAAAATAAATATCCGAACATTTCAAAATATTTATAAAACACAAAAAAAAAAAAACCATTAATAAATAATGTTACCCATCATATTTATATTATTAAAAAATTTAAAGAATCTTTGGTTACAAAAATTGTATATAATTTTAAGTAATGAAAATCTCTTTATTACAAAAATTGATTATACATTGTTTTTTTTTATCTAAATTATGAAAAAAATATTTATCAATTTACGATTTCAATCTAAAACATGATTTTTTCTTTAATCATATAAATATTATAATAATAAATTCATTTCACTTACCTCCCAATCTTTTGGCATCAATCTGAAGAATTCCAAAGGCACAAACAAAGTTCAAAATTAAAATATATTTAATACTTTTTGCAGACCATTGGTAACAGCGGGCCATATTCATAAAATCCAAAAATATTGCATGTGTAAAATCAAAATTTTGTATTTTGCTATAAAAGTTGATGGATTTTTTGGATAATCACACAAACAATAAATTTTTGATTTTAGTTTCGAAAAAAAAAAGAAACTAAACAGAATAATTTTTTTCGATTCTGTGGTTTTGCTGTTTCTGTTTTCAGTTAACTAATATTCTACAATTCTGGAATATTGAAAAAAAAAATTATTATTATGTAATTATTAATATTTAATTATAATTATAAGATTTTTAAAATGTATTTTTGAACATCTTCTGAGCTACTGAATTGAGTTAAAGTAACATTTCGAATCCGCCTTAAGAAAATCAAAAAGAACATTGAAAATTGTATTCAGATAGATTATCTTTTAAGATTTGGTCAACATTTTCTATTGGGTTCTACTGTATTATACTACATTCAAATTGTGAACACAGTATTTGGCTATGGGGGTTGGATTCGAGTTTAAGATTTTAGAATTGGAAAGCAATAAGATTAAGGGGCCGTGGTTAATAGCGAACGGTTCACGTTTCACATGAGTTGGTAGGTTGGTACCATAATTTTGTGGTACGAGCAAATTTCTAAAATTCATCGTACTGTGAAAATTGGTATCAAGTGAATATTTTTGCCCCTGATTCTTCATTCATTGCGTACACATATTTTAAAGCAGATATCTGTAGAACAGACTTAGAGCCCCTACATTTCGGTGGTGTATAAAATATGTTGAGTCGTTTAATATTTTGGGATCATTTTGATAGATAAATTGATCGAATGTAAATTTTCCGAAAGCACAATAGGTGAAGGTGAATACAATTAATTAAAACTGAAATCAATCTATTAATGTAATCAATAATTGTGAATCTTCTCACAATTTATTTTCGGTATATCGGCCAATTGTACATTCAGTCAATTGTTTTCGGTCAATTCTCCGGATATGTGAAATTGTATATAACTAATTTATTAAAATTTACAGAAATTGCATACAATTATATCAAATTAAAATTATAATGCATAACAGAAATAATATTTATATTTGCGACTACCAGTTTTAATGTTGCCAAAATTCAAAATTATTAAAAGTTAATGTCGGTATATTTTATAATTTATCTTAATGGTCATGAGAATATTAATTTTTTCAAAAATTTTATAATTTTTTTTCATCTCTGTGAAACTTTAAGTTATGCTGCAATAAATTTTAAATATAATCTTGCCCATGCCATATAACATTATATATGATTACAGTAAAATCCATGACACTCTCGAAAGAAGTCAACAAGCTTGTATAATTTTATTACAAAAAAAAAAAAAAAACATTTGCAATTTCAAGCGTTTCTCTTTTGCAATATTAATGGATGGATATTAAGTAGAGGTATATTTTTTTTTTGTTTTAATGGAACATTTATATTGCCAAAATAATTATGGAATATACAGTCCAACCAGTGAGGGTTTAAAATATGGTAAAGTATTGTGACACCAGTTTAACCAGTTTTTTTTTTTGGATAATATTTGTTACCAAAACAACAAAAAAAATAAAGTTATTTACTTAAATTTAAATTGATATTTTCATATGGATAATTTGGCTCATCTTATAATTATGGAGATTTTTGGCTTCTTTGTTTGTTACAAATAAGTCGGTAATTACGTGTATGTGTAATAATGAATGTAATTTTATTGCTTTTACAAATTCGGAAGAGAAGAGATTACCAGATTTTAGAAAATAGAATTATAAGATAAATTACATTACATTTTTTGTATAGAAATTACGAAAGTAAATAGTTTATTCTTACATATAATGTTTTTTATTTGGAAGAACCGTGGTGCAATACCGCCCAAGATATAAGTAAGCATAGATAACAACTCATCATTCGCATTTACAACTAATGCAGACCAATAAAATTATCATACTCAATCAATGATATGGATAACTAGCAGCCTGTCGGTATCCTATTAAAATGGTGCCAGTATTAGAACTGGCTTCTGAGTAGCTCAATTAGTCATATATTTTTTTCCAAGCAGGTGCGATCTTTGAAAAAAGACAAGGTCCAGTTTTGGAGGGATCCAATTTGTTCAGAACGTATGATGCTACCAGAATTATGAAACTGTTGTGGATATAACCGGATTTCCACACAAATATAACTTTCGGCTAATTTATAATCCTCATAGAAACGGTACTAACATCTACTGTGGAGAGGTTCATTCAGTGGACAGTGTCGTCTCATGATCGCCAATACATTTCTGAGGTCTTTACGTTACTGCGCGAGGCGTAATCGTGAAGGGGCAAACCGGTTCTAAATTATTTAATTTCTTTAATATCGATTATTGATTTGATTTAATTACTTGAAGAAGTTTGTATGAGATGCATGAATCTCAATCTCAGTCGGGGTCTCAGTATCTCAGTTAATGTCTGTCTATGCCAAGCACACTGGTGGGTCGATAAATACAAAGTTCTAAGGATTCAGGGCTCAAAATCTGCCTTTCACTTTTGAATTTTCAAAAATTGTTTTGTAAACATAATTATTTTGAAAACTATATAATTGTACGCTCACACATAATAATTTATTGATTAACATAATTATTGTTAATCAAATTGATGTTATTGATATTATTAATAATATATTTATAAATATTAGTTTAAAATTGACCTAAATAAATCTGACCTAAACTACAATTTTAAAAAATAAATAAAAGACAGTTTTCATTCAAATAAATATATTTCCGGTTCGAATATAATTTCTCCTTAGATTTCACTATTTTTCTATTCAAATATTTTGTTTTAATTTTTTATTTTATTTTTTTTAATAACTATATATTTATTAACATATTAAATTTATTGAAAATTACAAATATAATTATGTTTAATTTTTCATATTATGAAAAATTTAATTAAAAATGGATAATGAGCATAAGCAAAGACGCTCTAATATTAAGATGGACAGTAATATATTTTTACATTATTTTTCATTAAAAACTGGGGAGGGTCTTTAGCCAAAAAACAGCTTTGCAATAAATATGGTTTGAGAAGAATAATTATTATATATATGGTTTTGATATTAGATATTTCAATGTGCTTTTTTTTAACACAAAATATTTTTTATTTTCGGTAAATTTTTTTCGTTATATATTTTTAGAAAGGGATAAAAAACATGTTAAGGAAGAGGAAAGAAATATAAAATATATTTTATAATATTGAACCATATAATATGCGTCTTTAACCTATATTGTTTCTTCTTGCATTTTTTGTTTTGCTTTGTTTTTTTTTTTCACAAGAAATTTTCAAGGCCAACTTTTTCAATTTATTTTTATAAAATTTAATTTTCATATTTTAGAATTTTAAGTTATTATGGAATCAATTAAGAGTGTTTTGTGACGGACTTTGAAGTAAAAAAAATTGACTTCAATTTGATTTGTTGAGGTCGGCACTCTATATGACTACATGGGACCCTGAAATTGTATGGGATTACTTAGTGAAGAGGGTAAGGTGTAAGGTCTCGTTTGTAGTATCAAATTAAAACCCTTATTGGGCAGAGTATGAAATGAATCTACAAAAATCATTAATTTTGGAAATTAAAAACAAACATTTCTGATATTTAAAATGAAAAACTGAAAATGCCATCACTATTTATGTATGTTAATATTTAATATTATGTAAAATATTACTAACTAACTACGAGTTATCTGGTACCCCTAATTAGCAGCTTGAATGAAATATGAAATAAATATAGAAAACTATTTCGCGCTATACACAAATAAATTTTTGCAATACATACATTCAAATTCTATAACTTTATACAAATTTATATAAATTAGGGGTACCAGATAACTCGTAGTTAGTTAGTAATATTTTACATAATATTAAATATTAACATACATAAATAGTGATGGCATTTTCAGTTTTTCATATTAAATATCAGAAATGTTTGTTTTTAATTTCCAAAATTAATGATTTTTGCAGATTCATTTCATACTCTGCCCAATAAGGGTTTTAATTTGATACTACAAACGAGACCTTACCCTCTTCACTAAGTAATCCCATACAATTTCAAGGTCCTATGTAGTCATATAGAGTGCCGACCTCAACAAATCAAATTGAAGTCAATTTTTTTTTACTTCAAAGTCCGTCACAAAACACTCTTAATTGATTCCATAATAACTTAAAATTCTAAAATATGAAAATTAAATTTTTCAAAAATAAATTGAAAAAGTTGGCCTTGAAAATTTCTTGTGAAAAAAAAAAATGCAAGAAGAAACAATATAGGTTAAAGGCGCATATATATGGTTCAATATTATAAAATATATTTTATATTTCTTTCCTCTTTCTTAACATGTTTTTTATCCCTTTCTAAAAATATATAACGAAAAAAATTTACCGAAAATAAAAAATATTTTGTGTTAAAAAGCACATTGAAATATCTAATATCAAAACCATATAGGGTAATTGCACTAGTCGCCGGACAGCTTCAGTATGCGGACACTTTTCTATAAATGCAACTAAAATAAGAAAATTAAGTGAAATTCATGTCCAAACTTTTGCAAATATTGTTCCTTTATCTATTACAAAGATAAATAACAAAATTTGAGTGTGAGAGATTTCATTTATCATAGTTACGCTTGAAGTGAAGAATGTTGGTTCGTTTCATAGTGAAAAAGTGAAAAAAGTTATTAAAAAAATAGTGAAAACAGAAGTATAAAAGTAAGTTAAAAGATTAATATTTCATAATTATTTACTATAAATATGTTTATATAGTTAAATAATTAAGTTTTAAATGATATTTAGCTATAAAATAATAAAAAATTATTTAATTTTACTAGTTATTTGGTGTCCGGACACTAAAATGTTATAATTTGTGTTTTTAAGTCTCCGGACGCCCTGTCCGGATACTGAATATATGAAAGAAATGGAATATTATCGTTTTTAAAATTTCATATAATAGCTTAATGAATTTTAAACATATTAGAAAGAAAAGAACATATAAATTGTGAACATTTCTAGTATTCGGACACCATTCTTTAACTTTAAATAATGCTGTCCGGAGACTGAATTTCAAGATTCAATTCCTGGACAACTCTATTTTTATATGAATTTACTGCTTATTATAGGGTCTATTACTTTACTTTAAATTAAATTTTAGGATAAATGATGAAATGAGTGAACCACAGCTGGAAGTGATAAAAGCTAAAAATGATGATTGTGGTGCTGGTAATCGTGATGCGATGAGTGAGGCCCTTGATGACATAAGGAAAAATAAGCTAAGCCTAAGAAATGCAGCTGCAAAATATGGGTTGAGCAAGTCATTACACGACCGACTATTTGGAAAGGTCGCTGAGGGACCAACCAGAATTGGTCCGCATTCGTACTTGTCCGTCCTTTGAAGAAGAGTCTTTGATCGCAAAGTGGTGTATTGATCTTAGTCAATGCGGATTTCCACTGAAGAAGGACGATTTGCTAAATACTGTCCAAAAGATAATAACGGACTCTTAAAGAAAAACTGCATTTATGAACAATAGACCTGGCAAAACATGGCTTAAGTGTTTTTTTAAACGACACCCACAAATATTAATGCGTGAAGCCGAGAGTATTACCAAAGGCAGAGCGGTAGTAATCAAATAATCTATTCTTAAACTGACATCCTATTTAGAAAATTTGAATCGCCTAGAAGTAATGGATGATTCCAAACGACGTATATTAAATTGTGATGAAACCAGTTTCTGTCTTTGCCTTAAAACTGGCAAAGTCAAATAGGATGTCAGTTCTCGAAACCATTTAAGAATATATTCTTTGGTTACTACCGTTCTGCCTTTCGTAATACTCTGGGCTTAACACATTGATATTTGTGTGTGTCGTTTAAAAAAACACTTAAGCCATGTTTTGCCAGGTCTATTGTTCATAAATGCAGTTTTTCTTTAAGAGTCCGTTATTATCTTTTGGACAGTATTTAGCAAATCGTCCTTCTTCAGTGGAAATCCGCATTGACTAAGATCAATACACCACTTTGCGATCAAAGACGCTTCTTCAATGGACAAGTACGAATCCGGACCCATTTTTATAGTTAATATGTTTATAAAGTTTGTTTTATTTTGTTGATTTATTTCGCACGGGTGTAAAATCCTGATTAATACCTAGCAGCACTATTATTTGTTATAAATTTAGTTTTGAACTAAAATGTGAACTTATTTATTTTGTAAAATTAGGTGTAATTAAATGATAATAATATAAAATAAATATCTTAGTATATTAAATATAGAAAACAATTTTGCATTTTTATTTTTATTTTAAGCTAAAAGATGTTATTTTCTATACAAATTTAGATGTCCGACCACTAAAAAAAAAACGTCCGCAAACTAAGTTTGTGTGTCCGATGACTAGTGAAAATCATACTTTTTTTTTAATTTAAAAAAATTAATTAAGAAAATTAATATTAATATTAACAATTAATTTTCGACATAAAAAAACAATTAAAATTTTAATAATTTATTTACATGTTTTTTGAATTCGTTATAAGAAAAAAGATAATTAAATAAAAAGTCAGAAAAATAGTTAACTGTCCGGCGACTAGTGCAATTACCCTATATAATAATTATTCTTCTCAAACCATATTTATTGCAAAGCTGTTTTTTTGGCTAAAGACCCTCCCCAGTTTTTAATGAAAAATAATGTAAAAATATATTACTGGCCATCTTATTCATTATATAATTTTTGGCATAAGTAAAAGATTAATAGGAAACAATCGAAAAATATTTAAATTAAACATAAATTTATTTTTTAAAAAAAACATAAATAAATCTATAAATTAAATATTAAAGACATAAATTAATTTTTCAATTTATTAATATTTCAGTTATGCTGCAAAACTTATGCTCATATTTTAAAACTGGGATATAGTTAATAAATTGATTTATAATTTTATGGAATATTAGAATTTTAATAAATAAAATTAAAAAGAAAATTAATTAAATTTTTAATAAAAACATGTAAAAATACAAATCTTGAAGTTTGTTAAGAGATTGTAGCTTCTATTTAAAAGTTTTTGTAAAATAATTGGTAGTAAATTGGTACGAATAACAAAATTTTATAGAAATGGATTCAGTGCATTCATTTTAGATCACGAATTTGTATATGAATGTAATTTTAACAATATTACTTTATTCATCTTTATTCTTGAATCCAAGCTGGTTACTTAATAAAAATTTAATAACCTTCATTAAGAATTCATGATAACCTCATATTAGTTTATAAAATTTATGGATAGACTTACAAAATTGATTGTATTGAGATTTAAGCCATTTAAATATTAACCTCTTCCAAATTCAGATAAAGCTTTGACCCTTAATATTATTATCCATGATCAGGTGTTATTAGATATTTGAAATAATCTATATTGTGTCTTATATATTACATTTCACCTATCGGTCTTCTCCCGCCCAATATAGGGATCAATTCTCATCGTGATCGGGTTTCTCATAATTCTATCATATCGAAAAACCTTACATTACAACATGTGGCAAGTTGTCTTTTTGCTAGTTATAGCAAATTATTATAATTTTAACTGGGAGGACATTAAATGAATTAGATAAGAAGTTTTTTGGATGTGTTAAATATTTTAAAATTTAAAAAATAATTCATTTCTATAGAGGCATATAGAAACAAGTGAATTTTTATTAAAAATGTACTATAATTTTGTAAATTTATATAAAATATGCTTAAAAATAATTGTTTATTTTCCTATTAATATCATAAAGATACAGACAAAGAAAATATACATTAGTGCAATATTTTTAATTTTCAAAATTTATGAAATACAAAAACATTAAAAATGAACTTATACATATCTATACAAAATCTTTGCATGAACATCCGCAATACCAAATCAATGATATAGCTTTCACTTTGTGGCGTGCATTTTTATTTGCCCACTTTCCGTATTTCGTTTTTATTTTATCTAGCTCTCTTTTGTACAACATCATCACAACATTATTAGCATTTTATCAGGTAAAAAAAAAAAAATTTTTACACAACAGACCTAATAAAATTAAAATTTATGCAAAGGTAAATAATTTTTTGTTTAAATAATCCGGGTATCAAGAGAGGAACATGAAACATAAATTTTTCCAACTTAAAGAAAGCTATAAATAAAATTTCATTAAATCATTAAATAAAAATTTTCCATCTTGACTTGAGTCATTTTGCACGATTAAAAAGTAAAATAAAAAAATATGTTTGCAGAAATTTTTTTTTTTTGGGAAAACTATTTGCCATGAGTCACCACTGAAGCGGATACCCCAGAATTAAAAATGAAAAAGACTTTAATTTTCTCCTTATATAGCGAGAGTTTGGTAACATTTAAAGTTCTTATAAATTTCATATAAATAGTGAAAAATGTAAATTAATGTTAATGAAATATGTAAATATGGAGGTAAAGCTGGTGTCATTATTTAGATTTAAAAAAAAAAACTATTGAGATATTTTTGTATTTATATCGTGCAGAAAAATGAGATGTAGTAAAATCGTATCAAAAATCAGACCTGTTATTTAACGGATGCTGAATTAGGACAGAAAATAAATTTGTCACATAATTAATATTACATGCAAGTTTGGTTTGAATTAAATATAAATAATTATATGTACCAGTTTTCAGTTAGGATGATTTGTTCCCTAATTCACTTGAACTACATACAAAGTTTTAGAATTTAATTTTAAAGACTTCATGAATTGGCAGGCAGTGTATTTAATTATATTCGATGAAGGTGGGCGAATGTAATAACACCATAAACATTTTAATTCCATGTAAAAGTTCACTTTTAAACTATAAATTTTAATTTCTGAGTTATTGTTGAAATACTAAACATCTGAATATCAATCATAAAATAATAATATTTTGCCTATGCTTTTAATTCGTCTTGCCTTCAATTATATTCAATTATTATATTGACTTTTTATGTCTGTTACATATTTATTTTGTTCTACATTTTTACATATGTTTTTATTTCATTTTTTATGTTTTTTGTATTTGCTTGCAAAGTCATTACAGAAACTTTAATATCTGATGGGAATACCATACATTTACCACTTGTATGTCTATTTGTATGCTAATTAGATATTAACATAGATATGGTAAAACAAATAAAGTGATTAGTTAATTTCCGGGATTTGATATCATTACTGTTTTTACACATTTGACATTTATAAAATTTTCAAGATTTATACATTAAAAATATGTTTTAAAGAAATAATTGTTGTAAATTAATTTTTGTTCAAACTAAATTTTAGGTGCAATTAAACTATCCTTTCGCTTTTTATTTATAGCACCTAAACTCTAAACTCTTCTGGTTACCAGAGAGGAAAATTATAATCTTAAATTTAAAGTTGAAGAGATTTCACCCCTTCGTTTAGACAGAGTTTAGATGCTAAATTTACATTCTAAAATGGTGAGGGGTCCGTAAAATATGATCAAAAAGTATGGTAACTCGAATTCTGTGAGAAAACACATAATTTTCCTTCCTTTGTTATACCGAAAGTAAAAATTCAAATGAATAAGAAATGAAACAAAACTTAGATTACTCCTCTATATACTGTTTAATAATTAATTAATTAAAATAATTATAGTTTTTTTCTAAATATTGTTAATTAATATCAAAACCTTGAGGGATATGGTCTGCGTCTGGGCACTTATTATATTGACTTACTTTTACACTAATATTTCCAGTAAGATCCAAAAGGTTTAACTAATAAAGTTATTCGCGTTTACTGAAGTTAAGTAAATTAAACTATTACGAGTAATACAGCTCTTAGTCTATATTAACCAAAAATAAAAAATACTTTATATAATTTGTAGAGTAGAAAATTGTATAATTTGTGATAATGAGTCCCATGTAATAACGATAAAATTAAACCATAAATTATAATTTTATTTTTGTGTATTTTGTATATTTAATTTACTTATTTTTCAATTTCAATTAAAAATTCGTATTTTTTTTATTTTTAGTATCATTAAATCTAGTTTATTTGTATAAAATTGTGTTTATTATTATTGTTAAAAGTAAATATAAATAATCTTGTTTTTTTTTTTTGGAAACATTTTATTTTACTATTTACCTTCAATTACAATTAATTATATTTTTAAATTTGCATACAAATAATACTTTCAATTTGTTGTGAAATAGTTTTTTTTTAGGTATATATTTAATTTTATTTCTGACCATAATGGATTTGCCAAATTCATTTTATTAAATCTCTGCAAATTCAATATATTTACAATATTTTAAATATTTCGGAAATATTGTAATGAACCAGTAACACATAACTACTATTTATGTATGCGTTTTGATTGTGACACTTTAGCTAGAGCCTTGGGCTAACAAATTTTAAAATTTTTACTAAAAGAGCCGCCTGACAATTATTTAGAAATATCAATTATATCAGTATCAATATTATATTATATTATTTACAGCAATAAATTGTTATGTTTTCCTAAATTTGAAAAAATTACATGAAAAAATGTACAGATCTTCTGGTGATGTTGATCAGTCTGAACTAAATCTGATATTCTGGAATCTGAATTTGTATGAAACGTACACACATACATTCTTCTAAGCAAATCGGTTTTTGTAAGGTTTTAGTAATTCTGTAATATGTACATTATTAAGTTTAGTTTTTTTATTTATGTTTTCGTACTCTAAACAGATTTCGCCCCGAGCATTTACTAATTTCGTCTATATTGGTGTGGTTACACCACACCGCCACTGGCAGTGAAATTAAATTTTTTACTAAATTTTTGGAAAAACCAAAATTTTAAAAAAAAACAATGTTATTTAAATATAAATATTTATAAAATAATAATATTTAAAGTATTTATGATTTATACAATTTCATTCAAATCTATAAATATTTCTACAAAAATAATAAATTAAAAATTTTTAATAGCAGAAACTTAAAGCATTTTTACGCAATAAATTTAAAAATTTCTCTTTAGTTTTAACATAATAAATATAAATTACATTTTGTAAGTTTTGTGTAATAATTTCATTTAAATTCACATAACAAACAATTTATTAGGTTTTAAATAATTTATACATTTTGCAAATAGGTATTGGCTTTGTATAGTACTCGTAACTCGTAGTTATTTCACCGCAGAACAAAAAATTCATCCGAGTGGAAGACCGGCGTATTATAAAGTATAATAATTAACACATTGTTTAAAATTAATTTTTCCATTTTTATTGTATACGTTACGAGAAATGAAAACATTTCCTGTCTTTTTTACTTGAAAACAAATTGATAATGAAACCCTTTATTTTACATAGAGAAGAACAATTTAAAATTTTTAAGATTAATGTAATGCTTATTGCTTGCTTATCTGATATTATAAATTGCTTACAAAAATATTGAAGGTTACTTAAATATTTATATAGAACATATTTATCAGGAAAACTATTATAATTTACGTCTGGTCTCGGTCTGTAATGTCAATAAGGAAAATAAAAATATTATGTTTGGAAAATTTTGTTTATTTTGTATGTTAATTAGACATTTTATAGTTAGTCAATATATCGTAACAAATTCTGAATATAATTTATGTGGAATTATAAATTTAATAGGCCTTTCAAAAAAAAAATTATATTTTAAAAAAGTTCATTAATTTCGTTAGTTTTTTATTGGAGAACCTCAGGCCATATAAAGTGTTTGACTATTTAAATTAGATTATGATTATTTAAAGATTGGTTAAGGACGACTAAGCAGCTCCATAAAAACCCTAAAAATATATAATATATCTACCATAAATCGATAGTTCGAAATTATATATAAAATTCAAAATAAAATAAACAATAATTGGCACGAAAAGACTGAATTTTGAATTAATAAATGGAAAGCTTACTATAGTTTAGTATACAAAATTAATAGAAAAAGTGGAGTTGGGCCATTGCGAAAGCATGTAGGCAGTATGTCGATATTAATTGAGGTTTCTAGTTTTTGGGTATCTAATAACACTTTTAAATCGATAGTATATGTTGCTTTAGCTGGATGCTAAATATCATTTTTGGTTACATTGAACATTTGTTACTCACCACTTCCGAAATGTTTTTAATAACGTCCTGAATTGTATCGCTATTGCTTTTTTTGGAAACTATTCTAACTGGTTATCGGATATCTACTGTAATTTTGGTATGATACCTATTAATGACCAATTAAAACGACATTAAGTAATAATCGTAACAATACGTAACAATTCAGCTAAAACTTAAAATTCTGTAAATCAGTATTATAAATTGCCTTGTTAAAAATATATACACCATAATTAACCGACTACGATTATTTAGGTAACATTTTTGCTACGCTCTCGTTACCACTATGCCACTATATATTTATCAGATACTAATTTACTTTTTTACTTTTTTTACATAATAATTTACTTTCAAAGTTCTATAAAATTTTATATACGGTTTTTGTTTTAAACAAAGTTCAACTATTAATAAATCGTAACAAGTTAATCGAGTATTTGAATAAAGTTAGAATTAGCATAATAAACAATCGTTTCAACAAGTTCTTATATTTAATAGTATTATATATAAAAAAATATATTTATACTAATTTAGTTATTAAATATCATTTTCCCACAAAATAATAATATCTATGAAACGACACTTTCTAAATAGTCGATATTTTTTGACAATATATCAAAAGTCTTTGGACAATGTCCGAAATAAAAGTCTTCATTTAGTCACTAATTTTATTTTAATTTAAATATGCTAAACAGCTTTCAAATTATTGAAAATATTACCAGATTAATTATGATATATTTGACAACAATTCAAAAAAAAAAAAAAAACATAATAAATTATGAAAAATTTACAAATGGTGACATCAAATAAAAGACTCACCCAATTTTTTTGTATTTTTCAAGTGGGAGACGCAAGATTTGAAATAATTATTTGGAAATTTGACATATTAATCTAGTAAAAATATCAATAATTCAAATATATATAAATACAAACCTTCTACAAATTTTTCGGTTATTTAATCCAAATATGAAAAATTCTCAATGATATATTCCAATTAATAAGCACTTAAAATTTATAAATTATATAAATTTAATATTTTTAATTTTTTATGGTAAATCTTTTTAATATTTTTTATTATTTTTTTTTTAAATTTACAAAAAAAAAAAGTTTCGCGAAAATATTTATGTCACATAAATTTTTTATTATTAATTATTTTATACTCCAAAAATTAATGTTATACTCAATAACTTATATTAAATTATTATTAATAATTTAATTGCACGAGATATTTATAAAATTTATTGAAAATACATAAAATAAATTTTAAAAAAAAACCTTCTTATAATTTATATTTAAACACCTGATTTGTATTTATAATAACCGCGATTTCACTTTACTTTCGAACACAAAGCCGAACAAAAACAAATCAATATAACAAAAATTATAGTGTGTATAAAAAAAAGTATATCCAAAGAACCGTGATTATAAGGAGGCCACAAGTGATTTCGTCAAAAGTTTAAACTAAACTGAAATTCAAAAGATCAACGACGTCAAGTATTAAAGTTAGCAAAATTATTTCATTTTACCAGATATATTTGTACATACAAATATTTTTGTCAGCTTAAACAAAATATATGTACAGATACAATCCAAAAACAACGGTATGGTTTTGAAAATATATATGTACATATATAAAAAGCTCCCCCTACTATAAAAAAAAATATAATTCGTTATTTTTTCTTTTTTTTATGGTATTAATCAAATCATTTATGTTTTTTGCACGAAGTTTACTATGGAATTTAAAGCCAAATTAAAGATTGTAATAAAATCACTGGTGAGGAGAATGCAAGTCTGTACCAAAAATAAAAAAAAAACACAACAAATTCATTGACTTTGGGATGCTTATAAACAGCTGGTCAAAAAAAAAGAAAAAGTAGAAATATCAGTTTTGATTTTCATTTAAAATTTATATTAAAATTATCATTTATTCACCTGTGTGAATTTTTTTTCAGTTTATATGCGATTTTATTTTTTACACATTTTCACTCGCAATCATATTATATTATACTCATACATATATGAGTAATTTAAATAAGTTAAAAATTATGAGTGAGATATATATAAATTAATATAATTACTCATATATGTAGTTACCGATTTTGTTGAGTTATATATATGTATATATTTTCTTTTTCCGAAATGATGGAGGGACGTAAGAGAGCATTTCGACCTTATCGATCTAGTATGAGTTTATACTATAGCACAATTCCCTACCAGCTACCACAGCCTAAATAGACTTTAAAATGCTTGGGTGTTTGAGAAGACCAGTTCTTCAGTGGTTTTTCCAGATGATGTTGTCTTCTCCTTGCGACTGCCTGGAGCCTTATAGAATATGTTCTGTCGCTCCTCTTATCATTTCGGCAAAGACAGATAGTTTGAGAGCTAGACCCCTTTTTATTAAAGTGTTTAGTTTACAATGTCCCGTCACGAAGCTTGTCAGGGTTCTTATATCCATTTTGCTGAGTTTGATTATGTCTACCACTTTTATTTAATATTATTTTATAAAGTTTTTTGAGATTGAGATACCTGGGAATTGTGATAGGATTAATAATTTAATTACGTGTTACATGTAAAAAATTGTAATTTAAAATCGCATATTAAATAAAAGAAATATTGAAAATATTCTATCTGTGGCCATCAAGCAAGTTGGAACCAGTGGCTAGGAAGGATATCAGTGTTAAATCTAAATATCCTACAAAATTGCAATAAGTTATACAATCTGTTTGTCACAAATGCAAATATTTTATATTTATTTTAAATCATTTTAAAAAAAATCATAAATATATTTCTAAAAAAAACATCATAACTTAAAGATACAATGCATTATATTACAGTAGAACAATAAAAATTAGGATTTGTTTTTAATTGATTTAATTTTAATATTAAATAACTCGTCGCCTAAATTCGCAAACTGAAACCCGTCACTGATTGAGTCAGTATAATAAGTCTCAGCATAACAATTGAAGTGTAGATTTATTAATTGAAATCAATTGATATGTACTCCCTTAATTCGTCAGCTGGATCTGGAACCGGTGGGCCCAAGTATAATTGAGTCTCAGCACAGCAACAATATATACATTTATAAATGTTATTTCTTAAACAATTATTTAGATAACAAATTTATAATAAAGTCTGAATTGATTGAATCATAACACATTTTATAAATCTATAGCTTAAAGTCGACCAATAGAAAACTCTCGATAACAAATTTACTATGAAAATTTATATATTTTGTTAAAATATTTGTAATGCTCTGTTACATATAAAAATCAGAATCTTTTACATGGACCCAATAGAATGTTATAATAAGTATCATAAAAATGTTAATTATTTTTCTTATATCTTATTCTAAATTTTATAAATTTTGATAGTGTGTTAAATTATAGGTCTTTCGAATAATAATACCACACCTTAATCACATACCCCAGAATTTTTAACATTATAATATTTTTTAATAGGGGTAAGATTTTATTTAAGTATGTATTTATTTTATTACATGTAAGTCGTACATGTGCGTACGACTTACATACATATTTAATTATTAAACTTATATATTTACTTTCGTTTCTATCTTACAAAATTTTGTGATGCCGGTAAAATTTATAAGATTTATTTTTGGGTTGAATTAGATGCCGGTAAGTGTAAGTTAATTTTAAAATACAAGCACGACAATCAACTAATTACAATAATTATGATAATTTTAAATAAAAATAAATGAAGTCATCTTTTTTGTTATTAGAATATAATATGAAAAATTAATTTTTTTTTAAATAATATAAAGAATAATAAAATGAGATCATATTTCATGAATTAAAATAAAGAAGGAATTTAAATCAAAACAGAAAATTTATTTATTTATTTATTATTTATTTATTTAACGACACAGGTTTTCCTGATATTTGATTCAAAATAAATTGTCAAATTTTTCTATTATTAGTAACAATTAGAAGTTTTGTCATTCAAAAGGAGTAATTTTCTTGTGATCTTAATTGAAAAAAGTGGACCTATATTAACTAGGTTAGTTAAAAGATACCATACTTTATTTATATCTTTGGTTATGTTATAGGATATCACTAAACAATCCCATTTTCTTTATAATATAAGGACAATCTAAATAATTAATAAATTAACACCATAAATATTTTAGTAATGATATTTAGTTATGTAGGATTTCCCCCAAACAAAATTGTATAGTTAAATTAGATTGGCTTAGAAGGACCGATGTAAGACATAATGTTCGTCCTTTCCGTTAAACCCAAACACTAAGATCTATAGTGCTTCAAGCTTGTAGATCTTGTTTTTAAATGAGTCAATATTAAACGAGTTGATAGATAACTTTAAGCTGTTAATAAATTATTGACATATTATCAAAATATGTATATCAACCCGCTTTTTCATAAATTATGGCAATATGATGGTGTGTCATCAGACGGGTCATTAACTAGCTTCTCGAATAATATCAGCAAATGATTTTACCAGCATATTTGAAAATGCTTGTAAAACATTAGTAGAAAAATTTATAAATAGTTTACGTTTTACTTTGTATCTGACATTACTTTGGTTTTAGCAACAATGTTTACCCCAAGAAAACCCAAATTCTTATTAACTATTGCATTATTTTCTGATAATGCATAGCAAATTTGTCAACTATAATAAAAATACTTTTGGACATTTCATATTTTTTTTTTTTTTTTAATTTTATTGCTTTGAATAAACTATCAATAACTTTAATAGAATTTAAAATTTACAGTGATAAACATATTAAAATTAAAAAAAAACAAGAATTTTTTTTTTTAAATTTCATTTCTAATTTCGATGATTATCCAAGATTTCTAGCTTTATATAAAAAAAAAAACAATTAAATGTTTGTTCGGAAAATTTTACATAACATCACATTATCAAAATTGAAGCAATTATCTACTTCGGCATCATCAATTACTCGATATTATAAATTGTTCAACATTAAATCAACAATTAGTCGATATTATCATGAAGGAATATCACCATCACATATTATGGGCATTCATTTTTTACAAAACTCAAGTCTCAATAAAGGTTTAGCATTTACACTTGAAGAACGTCAAGTTCTTGGTATTCATGGTTTACAAGCACCACGTATTAAAACACAAGCAGAACAAGTAGAAACATGTAAAATATTTGTGAATCGATACAAAGATCCAGTAAATAAATATTTATATTTAACCGATTTACATGATCGTAATGAGCGTATATTTTTTCGATTGTTAGCTGAAAATCTTGAAGAATTAATGCCAATTGTTTATACACCAACTGTTGGACAAGTATGTCAAAAATTTGGTATAATGTTTCGTCGTCCGAGAGGTTTATTTATAACATCAAATGATCGTGGTTTTATAATAAATGTACTGAGAAATTGGCCAGAACCTAAGGTACGAGCAATTGTTGTTACTGATGGTGAACGAATATTAGGTTTAGGTGATTTAGGTGCTAATGGTATGGGTATACCAGTTGGAAAATTAGCATTATATACAGCATTAGGTGGTATACCACCACATCAATGTTTACCAATTCAATTAGATTGTGGTACAAATAATGCAACATTATTAGAAGATCCATTATATATTGGTTTACGACAACATCGTTTGTGTGGTGATGAATATGATGAATTTATCGATGAATTTATGGAAGCTGTTGCTAAACATTATGGCCCAAATACTCTAATACAATTTGAAGATTTTGCCAACAAAAATGCATTTAAACTTTTGGATAAATATCGTAATTCTTATTGTATATTTAATGATGATATTCAAGGTACTGGATCAGTTGTACTTGCTGGATTGTATGCATCAAAAGGTTTAACTGATAAAGATATAATTGATCATACTATATTATTTGTTGGTGCTGGTGAAGCTGCAATTGGTATCGCTAGTTTATGTGCATCAGCAATACAAGATGAAGGTGTTTCAATTGAAGAAGCACGTAATAAAATTTATATGGCTGATATTGATGGTCTATTAACAATTGATCGTTTAGATAAATTAGATAAACATCAGCAACTTTTTGCAAAAGATCATGAACCAATAGCAAACTTATTCGAGATTATAAAAGATATCAAACCAAGTATATTAATTGGTGCATCAGCAGCAAAAGGTATATTTACTGAGGAAATTTTAAAATTTATGGCAGAACAAAATGAACGTCCAATTGTATTTGCTTTATCAAATCCAACAAGTAAATGTGAATGTACAGCTGAAGAAGCATATAATTTTACAAATGGTCAGGTAATCTTTTCATCTGGATCACCATTTCCACCAGTTGAATATGACGGAAAAATATATAAAACTGGACAAGGTAATAATGCATATATATATCCTGGTATTGCGCTTGGTGTCATTGCAACACAATCATATCATATACCAGATGAAATGTTTTTAATTGCTGCCCAAGAATTAGCTAATTCAGTTACACGAGAAGATTTAGAAAGTGGTTCACTTTATCCATCATTAAATAATACGCCAGAGGTGTCATTGCGAATTGCTATAGCTATTTCAGAATATGCTTATTGTAATAAATATGCATCTATACATCCAGAACCACAATATAAACGTCGTTGGTTACAAAAACAATTATATAATTTTAATTATAATAGTGCAATTCCTGTAACATGGCAATGGCCACCGCCACCCTATATTAAAACTAAATCAAAATCTGTACAATTAGTTGAACTTAGTGAATTTGGACTGAATAACAATAATGTATCCGATACAAATTGAAAAAAAAAACTTTTTTTTTTAATGTTTTAATCTCTAAATTCTCAACATAATATTTTCTGGCTTTTTTTCTATTTATGATAGTATACATTAAGTATTTAAAAATATTGTACTGATAAACGATTTATATAATTAATATAAATTTATTGTATATTCGATTGCGATTGAAAATTAAAAATATAAAATAGAAATATTAATTCATAATATAATTGTTATTTCCAAAATTTGGTACCAATGTTTACCTGATGAAGAAAACGTTCATAAGGAAAACATTATATGCACAAATCAGGAAGCGTAACAAATTGAAAATTTAATAATGGATAATAATTTATTTATCGACCCTATTTCGATCTCACTCGTCATTTTCAAGAATCACATATTTTTATTTATAAGAACATATTTAAACATTTTTCACACTTAATAACGATTTGGTAGATAGTTCCGAATTTATAGTCACCAATGTTTCTGACAATGACCGACGACTTTCACGTATAATTTGAACTTAATTCTGCATATTTTTAATTACAATTAAGAAGTTTAGAAAAGTTCAATATATTTTTTTTTTTTGCTTATTTAGGTATTTCGAATCTATACAAGCATCTTATCCCGAAAATGAAGTTTTCTTTAAATTCATATTCCATTTTTATTAATTATGTATTGGTTGGTTAGTTCGAATAGTGAAACGTTAGACAGACTATCCAGTACTCCAAGTAGCTCTTTCGCTACCACACATATTACTACACACTCTCGTGAACCCCTAGTAGGGATGAAGTTATTTTAGATCTATATCTCGTTAAGGGAATGTAAACAGTTAGATCGTTTAAATGTGCCTATTACTAATTTTAATTTTCATTTATTATTAAGTATTCAACACTTTATGTTATAGTAAATAATTTTAGAAATTTAAAATATAAAAAAACAGCCAAACATTTAAAAAATCTAATAAAAATTGTAACATTTAAAATATTCTCAAAAGTAATTGCAAGACTTTTCATCATACATCGAAGACTCATTCGTAATTGGGGTTTTATTTTATTTAAGATAAATTTGATTCATATTAGTTTATAATACATTAAAACTAATTCAAAATTGTAATTGCCAATATTTAACGGATATGGCTTTATAAAAATTATTCATTTATATTGGAAATTTTCACAAGGTTTGTTTTTACATGTTGTCTTTGACATCATAAAATTTGATTAATCACTTTTCATAATAATGTTTTACTTATACATATACCAAAACGTTTAATTTTTTAGGAAATTTTACAAGGCTCCCGGTACGTGGTCATTATAATTGAAAATTAGTTTATATAAAATTTGTAAAGTATTTCGGATCATCCGTTTTTGTATATAAGTGTTTACGGAACTAAGCAGGTAAAATGAATCATTGACGTTATAGAGTTCGCTTGTTTTAATATCTAGTATTATATCTTATTAGTTTGGAGTTCATTTGGGGAAAAACCATATTTTACAATACTAAATTTCAAAACAATTTTATTAAGAGATTTTTGAGAATTGTACTACGTACTATTTGGCATAGTAGATTTTATTAATGAAAAAATGATTAACAACAATGATGACTTTCGCGATCAAGTAACAAATAATCACAACTTCTAATTCCGTTTATTTAAATTAAACTATTTTAAATTAAATTCACTGATTAATTTTGCACAATTTGTATATAGTTAACAAATAAAAACCAACAGTTTTTCCTAGTCAAATATTTTAAATAGATTTACGTCTATTTGTATAAAGTTTTCATATACTTTTAAGTAATTGGGCACATTCCAAAACAAAAATGCAAAAAAGTTTGTAGTTAATTTAAATTACAAAATGAACAATTTCTATTCTGTTAAATATCGTTCAGTATGATCTATTCTATGGTCTGGCCTTGATAATCTATTTTATATTTATATTGTCAGTAACATTACATTTGTCTGTAACATATCTTTTTCCTGTTTAGTGGTCTATTATCTTCGGAAGGTGTGAATGAAATTATCCAATGTTAAAAATCACTTAATCTGCAATGTTATTTTATATTAGGCTATTATTTGCGCTACTACTATTATTTTTTTTACTATACTATAACCGAAGCTGATGGTTTTCAATTTCAATTGACCTAAGATTATATAGTCAATTTTTATACCTATATCGTTTGCAAGAACTTTTGGTAGCTTGATACCGTCCTCCTTAGAAGCAAAAATATTATTTAGATAAACTAAGTGCTCATTAAGAAAAATAATACACTAAAATTTTATATAAAAGAAAATTAATTCGAAATTTTAAATTCAGTCTAAAACACAAATCATTTTACTGAAATAAATTCGAAATTTGTAAATTCAAGTTCATAAGAAAATCAACGAAATAAAAATAATATTATAAACCAAAAGAAAATTTTCAAAAAAAATATGGCTTTTATAATTGGTACACTAAAATTTCACATCAAATTTATGATATCCTATAATATCCTCCTCTTCATTACAAGATTTCTTTTATACTCTCTACTAACTCAGGTAAATGATTCAAAATACTTTTTACTTAAATTTGTAATTTTCAGAAAGAAATTATCTTCGAAAAATTTATTTATTTACAAGATCTGGTGCAAAAACATCATTACACCAGTTGGTTAGTGCTTGGATTAATGGGTAAATTTTTTGAACAGATTTTGTATTATTTGGTGAAAGTTATTTATATATTTATTTATAAAATAATCAGTGCTGCTTTTTTTTTTGCAGATACATTTTGATTATTTTTGTGTGTGCTAAAAATATCTCTTTTTCAAAACAGATGATGCTGTGCTGATTGACGATTTGTTGGAAATGTAGTGGCCAATAGATAATTTTATTTTTTTGCACTATGTAAAGGTTTAATTATAACTTTACAACAAAGTACAGTATTTTTACCATTATAAATACAATTTAAACTTTAAAATATTTTTTTCTGATGATATTATAATGATCGGTTCAATTCTTTGTGATCTCATTTTTTATCTTTTCCGTAAATGGAAAGGTTTTAATTGAGAATTTTCGGTTTTTTTTTATAGATTTTTTAAAATATAAAAGAACAAAAAGACGGAAATTAATATTTAATATTATATTTTAAATTTTAATGTAGGTTTTTTTTTAAAAAAAAATTATATTAATGTTGTAGATTAATATATGTACAGAAACCGATTTAGATTTTACGAAAAAATTGTTATATTTAAAACAAAAATTGATCACAATCGGAAATGATATTAATAAAATATGTTTAATATTCGAGTACAATTTCTAGTACAAATAAATTAATTAAGTTTCAATTTAATATTAAATATTAGAAAATTTAAATATTATAATTTAAATTTTCAGGTAAAAAATTATAGCAAAATTTAAATAACAATTATTTTTCTTAAACTTTTGGTAAAACATTTGATGCGATTTTCTTTATCTGTGAAAAACGTCTGATAAAAAATCTTATGAAAATGCATATTGTCAGATTTTTCATAAAACATCGCATTTGATAATTTTTTTTAAACTTCACATTGTATACGATTTTCAGACAAAAATAAAACGAATCAAATGTTTTATGAAAAGTTTGATAATGTAAATACACTTTAAGAAAAAAATATTTGCAGTGATATCATATAAGTGGTAAAACTTCATATACTATGGGAGCATCAAGCTAAATTACTTGGATATATGCTCCCACGCCTATCTACTGTCATCACATGATATATTAAACTTATTCATAGAAGATTGCTGTTCTGACAGTTCGTATCATCATCTGATGAGCTCATAGCGAAATGAGAAGTCAACTCATACTGAATCTTGCTCTTCTAGTTTTGAAAAGTTCAGATCATCTTGAATACTACATTTTGTTCTTCTAGTAATTGCTCGCCAGTGACAAGGAATGAATGGGTTTATACGGTTTAAACGAGTTTGCCTGTAAATATTCTTAAAATAAAGGCTAGCCAGTCTCATGTCTCATATTATGTGCGCTAGATGTGTTTCATTTTCGCGTTAGTATATTTAATATTCTGCATACATTCTGCATTTTGAAACTTATTCACATGCAATGAGTAAAAAATACATTTTAATATTTGTTCTCAAAATTGTAAAATTCATCAGACATTTCAGTATCAAAAATGATTGTCTATCACAACAAAATTACATATTTCAACTAAAAATATTATTCAATACAAAAATCTTAATATAAAAATAATGAAAAAGAGTTAAATAATTACTACATAGGGAAATTTTTAAAATTAATAAGGAAAATTTCGTTAAATTGTTTGAAAATTCCGCACAGAAATGAGAAATGTACAATATTTTAACAATCCTATATATAAATATCATATGTATTGAAGTTTATTGGCCTCTTTTCGAATTTTAATATTTAGCAGTCACCACAGACATCATTATTTCACCTCCTAGGCAATCACGTGGAGATTATAATTTTTATCGAAAATATTATCATACTCTCTTAATAAACAGTATTAATAAAAAATGATTAGTCATTGAAATTCTGCAATAAAAATAATGTTAACACCGATCTACACAGATTATTAACCTTCATTAACCTACTTTTTATTCACCATCAAAAAATAAACATAAATAAAAATCACAAGTAAAAAAACTTTATTTAAAATTAATTTTTTTTTTGTGTAATTTTATATTAAAAACATTTTGAAGGTAAAGAAAAACCAAGAATTTATTAAATTATTATTAATTTTAAAGGTGGCTATCATTTATTACTCATCAAAAATTATAGATATAATTATGAAAACTTGCAATACTCGTAGTTAATTTCAAAGAAAGAAAAAAATAAATATATAATATATAAAAACTAAATAAAGAAATAAAGCTAAAAAATTATGGCCACTGATCATGACCGTGAATTTTTTTGGTTTTCTTTGCTGTTGCTGTTCAAATTCCACTATGAGCAGTAGACTAACTTAGTAAAAAAATCAAATTTACATATTTTATTCATAATTCGAAATCCAATCCAATAATAAATATTTTTTCTTTTTTTAAATAGAAAGAGAAATCTTAAAAATTTTGATTTTATATTTTATTGTAGTATATATAAAAAAATATCTTAGAGATTAAGGTTTTTATCATAAATTGCTATTCATTGTTGGTATTTAACAGTTTTTAACTGATTTTATATAAACTAATAATTAATTAACCAAAATATGAGAATTTTCAATTGAATTTTTTTTTAATATCAGTAGAATTTGTATAAATGATAACAAGAAAATATTTATGTCAAGAAAGTAAAATTTATGTTAATTTGTATAAATAAATAATCGAGTATTTAATCAATCTCAGGTATAAGCACAATCTTCCTGTGTCTAAGAAAAATTAGGCTTAAGAATGATAAACTGATTATTTGTTTGGATCAGCGAAAACAAGCTGATAATCTTTTTAAACTCCACAATGCTGAAAAATAAATTTACTATCCACAGTGTATTTGCCTTTAATTTTTAAACAAATGTCACCGAAAATAAACAAATGTCAGTAGTAATTACTAATTAGACACTACAAAATATTTGGAACCATAATAAATTGATAACAAAAATTAAATATTTAATATAATTTACCTGATGTGATAATAAAACTGATTCAAAATGGCTAATTGTATTTAAAAAAAAAAATCAAAAAAAACTTAATGATTAATATTAACTACATATATATAATATTAAATTGAAAATCGGCATTTTTTTATAATATTAAAACTACATTTTTCATATTTATTAAATTTAAATTTTCATTAAATAAATTTTACCACACACACACACGCACACACAAAAAAAAACCATTTGCAAATTTTCAATTTCAATGCACATTTTTCAAACGATTTTATATGCCCCGAAAAATACGGAAAATTAAAGATTTTTCCTAATTATTTTAATTGTAAATTATTTAAAAACATTTATTTTATAATTTTATAAACATTTAGGAAGGTAAAAATATATTTTCTATAAATTTAATTATTTTATTTTTCACTATCAAATCTCAAAATGTCTTTTCACATCGGCAATAAAATTATAACTAAAAAAAGTGGGCGTGACTAATTAAATTAACAATAAAATTGGTGCGAAAATTGACATAATAATATAGCCCGCGAAATTTAAATTTGAAAATATCGTGTGTAGTGAAGTATTACATAAATTAGTATAAATTTGACGTTTGTTGTATCAATTATGTAATTAAATTGTGCATCTAGGGATCCCCTAGCACTAACTCAAATATATTTGCATAAAAAATTAAATTTTTCGTTAAAATAATAAAATTTTGATCTTAAAATATATTGTAAAAATTAAATGTAAAATATTTCAAATATGTATAGAATTCTAGCTCTCTAGCCAGACTAGTTCAACAGTATATACTGAATTTATGCGGATTCCTCAATTAAATTATAATAACATTTTATAAAAAAATTTCACAAATTATCATCAAAAGTTTTCTGATTTGATATTAAAAATATATTCAAATTTTGTTAACATAATTCGAAACACTAAAATTAAGTAGTATAATCCTGATCGGTTCTGAGGAGTATAATGTGGAATCTATTAGGCAGTGGGTAATTTAATCTTATTTGGAATAAATTTAATGCGGTGAACTTAATTTTATTAGTCATTGGACAATCTTTTTCCAAAGTTTCCATACAGTTAAAAGTATCGAAAACGATATTCAGCCATAAACTTACAATTCAGCTGAGATATTACTTTGCAATGTGACCGTTGATGAAAAATCAATATAAAACTAGACTTGTTCATGATTATTTAATTTAAATTTCTGTTTCAGATATAGGAAAATATGAAAATATTAGACTAGTGCCCAAAAATTGGAAATAATTATACAAAAAATATTACAAATTTACATGTTTCTGTATTTACGATATCTTTGAAATTATAATTGTTTAAATTAATCGATTGAAAGTTTAAATTAATCGATTTTTAGAGTTAATGATGAAAGAAAAAGTTGTGACAAATCTTATACTAAATTTAGTAGCAACACAACCTCGAATTATAAAAATGACATTATATTTGAATATTAACTATTGTTTTTATAATAATTAAAATATTTAAATAAGCAATTATTTCAATGAACTTTTGCAATAACAATAATTCAGTTCATAATTTCAAACACATAATATTCATCATGTGCTCTGAATATTTTATTATTACATATTAAAAGTAATTATAAAAATAATTAATAAGTTCATCCAATGTTATTAATTTTAATAATGTTTGTTGAAATTTTGATAACTATGTGTTTCTATTCGATTTAATATTTTTATTAAAAGTAGAATTCTAAATTATAAATATAATGCTTTAAAATTTTTAACTAAGTAAGATAAAAAAGATTAGTAATAATTTAATTTTATATATGTATAGTAAAATTGTTAAAAAACAATAATTCAAATTATACGGATCGTATTTTATAATATCATATTACATAATGCAAAATGTTATACTTATTATATAGTCAATACTAGCTATTAAAAGGGTCATCAATATTTACAGTCTATATAGTATAATATTTTTAATTCAAATTGCAAAATAAGTTTTCATATTAACATCTACAAAAAAAAATTATACCAGTTCGAGTACAATTCACAAACATAACTCATCGTTATAATAATATGTAATATTTAAAAATTTAAATTTATAATTTTATATTTTCTTATACGTATATACGGTATTACAAAATTTTGTTACATGAATTGAATATATAAATCAAAATCCTTCATCCGAATAAGTTTAATAAAACTCGAAATTTCAAATAATATAATAAATTCACCTCTACGCAGTTATGCAGAGCAAGTATAAAGTATTGTAGGTGAATTATCTATAGAAAATGAACTAAAAATATTTTTCTTTTAATTTTCTTATAAAATTAACTAGCAATTTATATAATATTTTCTTATTAAAAATTTGTGAAATTCCCAATTTATTGAAAACGGTCAAAAGAAAAGTATAGTATTTTGTATTGAAAATTTTTCATTTTATCCGTCACACTGGTATAAACACAAAAATTGGAACACATAAGATTCATTTTATAAATGGTTTATAAATTAATGTAGAATTAATTAGATATTAAATAAGATTATTACAAAATTTCAAAATGAAAGAAAATAAACTTCTTAAATTCAAAAATATTTTCATAATAATTATATTTGTAATACTTATTTAACCTTGAATTCGTTTTACCAATTTCCATTTAATAAATACCTAAAAAATAATACAAAATATTTACATATAAATGGACGTTGATTTTTTTAAATTATTTTATTATTATTTATTTTTCTTTTATTTCTTATCTATATATTTATATTATATTATATAATACAATTAAAATATAAATTTCTAATTTCATTTGTAAATTTTAAATTGCAAAATTAATTTTATATATTTTTTTACAAAACTAAATAAAATAAATAATCGGAATTTTCTTATAATACGATTATTTAAAATATATTTTTTTATAATATAAAAATTAAATAGTTATAATTGTATCAGTAATCTGAAGCAAAATTAAATTTACATTTTTTGTATTAATTACAATTCAGAATGTAGTTTTTTTAGAAGTTTAAATATGAAATAATGAATTTTTAAGAGAACAATTATTTCACAAATTTGTTTAAAATAAAGTTTTAAGATGAATTTATAAATATTTTAAGCATCTGAAATAATGTATTAATAATCAACCAATCCAAAAATTAAAAACAAATGGAAAAATACTAAAAAATATAAGTTAATAAATATGAATTATATCCGAATTATAAAATGATTAGTTAAAATTTTTCTAAATTATAAATTTCACATAATAAATCCAATCCAAATTAATTGCGTAATGAAATATTTCTAATGTAATAATAAAAATTATATATTAATTAATTATTTATTACGGAAAAATTGAAAACATATTTTACTAAAAAAAAATAATTTTGTTTTACTTAAATGTCGTTTGTTTTTTATTTTATGTATTTTGTTATTACATGAAATTAATTTTTCTTTTTAGTGTAATATTAATATACCTATGATAATTTTCTCTATGAAAATATTATTATTACCCTTTACACAATTTACAAAATATTTTAACAATATTTTACATTAAATTTGATGTTTATCATTATTATCCAAATATTTTCTGTTACTTTTTATTCATTTTTCAAAGGATTAATTTGTTTAAAAATAATATGCATTTTTAATTTTGTTTTTCACTTGGTTTCCGAAAAAAACATTAATTATTCTAATTCACTTTTCACTTTCGTTCATTATACTTTACTCTTTTATTTATTTAAATTTATTACTATATTATTTATTGATTTTATTTTAAATATGTTTTAATATGATTTATATATTTTTTTTTCTATTTTACAATTTTTATTTTACCTGTATTGATATTTTTAAATTATTTTATAATAAGAAATAAACTGTGTCGAAAATGATATTTAAGATGTAAAAAATAAATATTTAAATGATTTAATGTAGGAATAACAAGAGCAAACTGGGCTTTTTTTAATTGTAGATTTCTTTGCTTTCAATATTTTTATAAATTTACCGGATATGAAATACGAAAATTCGAAACAAGCAGATTTTATAATTGATTTTTTCAATGCTATTCAAATGATTTTCCAACAATTCCAATAATTAAATTTGAAAATATCTAGTGCAATTAATTTTATGTTCAATTTTCAATTTTCTGTACGTAAATTTTGTACGTAAATTTTTTAACAATTGCATTTTTTACTTTAGTTAATAATTTTGATATGAATAATTTATCTTATACATTTCAAGCTTAGTAGAGGAATTTGTACAAATACTTTATGATTGCAATTTTAATTTCCTTTAATTTTTTTTTTGTAGTTATAAAAATGTGTAATAGATTGAATATAATTTGATTTTACAAATAAAACTTCAAATGCAAATTCATTCGGTCATGTGCTGAATACGGTTAATTTTAGTTCGGAATTACCTATATTTCGCTAATTCTTTAATTTAATTAAAAAATTATTTTCAAATAAACACTATATAGCAAGCAATATGATTTTATAAACAAAAGAATAGTTTGATTATAAAAAATAATTATTTGCAACAGTTAATTTTAATAATTTTATCGGAAAAATTTAAAGTATACTGATTTATTTAAAAAAAAATCAGTTTATTTATTTATTTATTAATTATTTTTATACATTTATATAATTCTTTTTTATAACTTTAATTTAATACAAAAAAAAAAAAAAACAAATAAAAACTATCACATCTTTAAATTAATGAAAATTATTTACATGTAATATTTTGCTGAATGAATAAATTATTTAATGGTGACATATATTTTTAATTTTTTGAATTTAATGTTTTTCTTTTATTTATTTATTACAATAATAAAAATATATTTTTTTCGAATAAAAAAAAAAAAAACAATATAATTTTAGAAAAATACTGAATATATTTTTATTAAGCTGAATAATACAATTTAGCTTTTTTTTTTTAATACTATTTAAATAATTACTTTATTTAAGATATCATCATATTGAAAATATTGTCGTTTAATTTTTAGATTAAAATTCAAATTAAAATAAATTTTCTAGTGACATATATTTAGAGCTATTAAATAGAATTGTGCCAAAAGATTATAAAATTATCTAGTTTTGAGTATTTAAAACTTAATCTTAAGCGCATATATTCCATAGGTAAAGATTGCATAAATAGTATTAATCAATATATTGTAAGTAATTTAATTGATAAAACAAAATATTAACGGATGTTCTGGAAAAATAATATATGTATTTGTAATTTGTTTGTATTTATTTAAAATAAAAACATAAAATATTATTATATATTAAATGTATATATAGACATTAGCCAAACAAAATTAATTACCATTTTTTGATACAGAAATTTAAATATTATTTTAATTTATTTTTTTCGATTTTAAATGAATTTAAAATTACAAGTATATTTACAATTTATGTAACAAAAACCAAGAATTTAATTAAATACTAAAAAAAACTACAAACTTTTGATAGAAATATACCATTATTAATAAACTTAAAATTATGCCATTGTCTTTTACTAAATTAGAAATAACATTACATATTATTATTATTTTTTTTGTATACTTTGAAAATATTTAGTAGTAAATCAAAATAAATTTATATCCATTTTTTATGCCAAATACAATCCAAAAAACAAAAATTTTAATTCAGTATTTTTCTTACTTTCCTATGAAATCGCACTAAAACAAAAATGCATAATGCACTGCTTAAACAAATTAAATATCTAATGATGAATTGTAATTTTACACATTCTTGTCATTTTTATTTTGTAACATTTTTTTTTTCATACCATAAAAAAATATATATTGTATACAATAACTATAAATATAATTATTAAAGATTGTGTTTTTTTTTTATATTTTTTTTTATCTGTTTTATTTATAAATATATACGCGTATAACTAGCTACCTACAAAAAGGTGTATTATTTTTATAATATTTTAATGCGATTATGAGTTTATTTAAAATTTAAATTTTTAATTATTTTTTTTCTTTTATTTTATATTTTATTATATATTTTATTTGTTTTTATTTTATTAATTCTTAAATTATATTTTAAAAAGATAATTTGATAATATATAATATTTTATATTAGAACAGACTTTTCAAATGTGTTTCTTGTTTACTATATATATATATATGTTTAAATATTTTTAATAATACGAGTTTTAATTTAAGCATAAAAAAATTTACATTTAAAAAAAAAAATGTCAACTTGAACTTTTATTATTTCGTTAGAAAAATGATTTTAATTAATTGATAACTAAAATATAATAATATGATAACTGAAAATTTGATTGAACGAATACACGATCAAATTCACAATTGGCCACATATAAATTTAGGTAGGATACACTCACCGAAGGTAAATTTTCCTAAAACCAAGATTTTAAATAAATCAGATTTTCTTCAACATTTTGTATTCGTTTATTTCTTATTCGGTGAAATTGACATTTATGGAATTGTGATTTTTGTTACTTTTATTTCAATAAATTGTGAATAAGATTAATTGTGTATTCGATCAACTGTTTTCGGGTAATTATATGTATTATATCATTATCAACACGGATTTGTAATTATTTATTTATTTTATTTGTGGTGTTAATGTTTAATCCGTTTTCATTACAATGTGATTTTTATTTTAAATATTTTTAATAATTTAAATCTAGTGTTTTTTTTTTTAATATTTACTTTAGTAATAATTTTTTATATATAATTATATAAATGTATCATATATGCGTTAATAATAAAATATATTTATATAATAATTTTTTGTTTGTTTTTAAAATTTATGGATATAGTTAAAAAAAAAAAAAAAAAAAATTTTAATAATTATGTACAACTATCAGGATGCTGGCTTTGTTTTCGTTTAGTCTTAGGCTCTTTTGGGTGGTGCTCTATGGATGGCCTTCTAGGATTACCTAAAGTAACTAAAGCACTTGCTACTGCTAAACCGGCAGCTTGACCGAGTGGAGCATGTTGAAGGCCACCTAAATATCATTTAAGAATATATTTTATAGCAAAATTATAATTATAATATGTTTACCAGTTGGCAACCGGACTAGAAGAGATAAAACTGCTGCACGATTACCACTACAGGGTTCAAGCGCAATCGGACTTGGGCAATCCTAAAATATAACAAATATTTAATTTAAATTTATATTTAACAAATATTTTGAATTAACCTTTTTACGCTTTTTGGCGGTTGTTATACTTTCAATTGTTTGCGATAAATCAATATAATCTCTATTTTCAATTTCTACCAATACCTTTCGAAAAAATGAAAATAAAATAATTAAATTTTTTTTTTTTTTAATTGATAATTTAATTTACTTGTGAAAATGGTCTCGATGCCATTTGTTCCATTTCAACAAATAATCTTTGTCGTCTCCTGAACATATCATATTTTTGTTTAATTTTCCATAAAAATGCTGCCATCAATAATAATAGTAAAAAACATGTTGAGAATGTTATAAAAAATTGCTGTAAATTTAATTTTGGGTATTGTGAAAATGCTATTTGGATCCATAATGGTGGTTGAAAATCATAAACATAAACATAAAATGTTGTTAATGTCATATTATCTTCAACACCAAAATGATATTCAGTTTTTGCAAACCGATGACGGAATGTTGAACAATTTACACCATTAAATGCTATTTTCTCTGGACCACCAGCTGTCCGAACAGTAATATTCATTTTTGCTGTAACACTACATGTTATCGAAAAATCAGCATCAATATCAGATTTTATTGGTGAATTACGAAAATTTATTTGTGTAAAATGACGATCTTCTTTTTTCGATAAATTAAATGTAAATTGATAATCAATTGTGAGATCATAGTAACATGATCCTTTTGATGGATCGCCATGATAATGATTTGTTGTATCACATTTTTCACAGTGATCACCAACTAATCCTTTTGTATGACAAAAACATTTTCCACTATCACTATGACATAGTGTTCCTTGACCATTACATTCACATTTCTGACAAGTACCACCATTTATTGGATTTCCCCAGTAACCAGGACGACATTTTTCGCATTGACGTCCAACTGTTAAATTCGCACAAGGTTGAACGCAAGTAAATTTATCAGGACAGGTACTATGTCCATTGCATTGGCAATCTGGACAATGTGTGAAATACCAGCGTGAAGCTAAACATTCCATTTGATCTTGAGCTCCACTAGCACCACCAGGTAAACATTTCCCCAAACCTACAATAACAAATAATAAATTTTGAATAATATTGATATTGATTGTTATTATTAATATTTCTTACCTGTTGCGGAACCATCATCACACCAACCACAAGCCGGATCATCTCGGCATTGGCTACAAGATTTATATGAACCACACTGTGAACCGGATACTTGGGCTCTACATTTTGAGGGATGAGTTGTCCATTCCCTGCACTGACCATAAGGAAAACTCGCCGTATAAGCATTTCGGTCAACACATCTCTGTTCATTTTGACACCAAATACAATCGTTTTCCGTACAATTAGCACAACTGCCGTAAGTTGCACATGGTGGTGGACATTGGATATCAGGTTCAATAGTTTTATTTCCTAAATTACGGCATTTAGCTGTTTCTGAATCCCAATAACAATTAGAGTTCGACATGCACGAATGACAACAATGTAATTGTGAACATAAACTACCCAATTCTTCAGGGCATTGATCTAATTTCTTGACACTTGTTAATCCTGTTATATCAGCATAGACTTCACGACATTTTTCTTTAGAACATGTTCCATTACCACAATATGTACAACCAAATGTATTAGAAATGCACGATTGGCAATTTGTTAATTCACCACATCTTGTTACATCCTGTAAATGTTCATTGGTCATAGTGAAGCGGCTTTTAACCGGGCATGTTACATATTCATATTGTTCGGCTGTTCGACCGACAATTAAATTTTTCGAAAGTTTTGAAATAGGCAAACAACGTCCATTAATAGCATCCCAAACACATTTGACACCAGGTCGAGCTGTTAGACATTTTTCTTCTTTTTCAAAATAACTACAATTTCCTGGCGTATATTTTAGCATATCAGACAATAATTGTCCATCAAAACCACCATAAATATAGAGAGAATCTTCAAAAATAACAGCACTATGTCCGAATCGTGATAAATCAGATGTTAAATAATTTGGCATATCATGTATATGCCATGAATCACAAAACACATCATACAACATCAGATCTTTGCTATAACATTTTGCGCCATAACTTTGTGATGTATCATTATGTGTATTACCACCGAATACCATCATTAAACCAGGACTAATAAAATTAGCTGAATGTAAAAATCTTGCACTGGGTGCTGATGTTAAAAGTGTCCAAGTTTTCGTAGATGGTTCGTAAGCATAAACCTTATTACTTAAAATTTGACTACTTTCACTCTCTGATACAATACCACCATAAATATAAATCTTTTCTGTTAACGAATCATACGTAGCACTGTGGCCATAGCCACCCTTAACAGCATAACCATTTGTATCAACAATTTTCCATTCTCTTGTCCCAAAATTATATTCCTGCACTGTATTTAAATAGCCAAATTGTGGTGAATGTCCAAAAATTACAACCATATGTTGATAAGTGTTCTTATCAGCATTACCTGGAACTAATGTTGCAGTATGTCCGGATAATTTTAAAGGGCCACACATTGTAAATGTGCCATTACATAGTTCAGTTTTTACTGTAATATTTTCCCATGTCTTAGCGTTTACATCAAATGCCCATAAATCACCGGAAATTCCCTTATGTTGTATTACGCCACCGTACATAAATATTTTATCACCATACATAACAGTTGATGCACCATATCGTAATTCCGGAACATTAGCACCTTCCATATGAACTGTTTCCCAAACATAACCATTAAAATCATACATTACTAATAAATCGCCACGGTCATAACTTTCACCACCAATAATATGAAGTGTATCATGCCATACGGCAACTCCATGTGATGCACTTCCTGGTGGTGGTGGAGATAAATCCAAATTTACGCTGGACCATACACCTAAAGCAGTTAATTGTGAACAATCATTGCCATCATAACCGGGATTACATGTACACCTAAATGTAAATAAATTAAAAATTACAATTCTTTTAAAAAAAAAAATTATAGAACTTTACTTATGAGCTTCTTTTTTACAATATCCTTGGTTTAAATTGTGTGAGCAATTATTTGGACATATTTGTATATTACATGCTTCTCCATTGTATTGAGCATCACAGGTACACATTCCATCAATACATACACCGCGTCCAGAACAGTCAACAGCTAAATATGAGATTAAATATTATATATAGTTTAACTTAATTTCCATATAGTATTAAATTAACTTTATTTGTGGAGCTCTGAAACTATTTTATATTGACAACTGTAAAAAATATTTATATTTTAATTACCCGAATACAAATAGACTGAAAGGTAATTAATTTACTTAACATTAGATCGAATACACACCAGACGACCAAAAGTGAATTTACTGAATTGACCGAAGGTAAATTTACTGAAAAAAGCGCATAAATAAAATTTTTGAATTTGGTTAAATTGGTTTTAGTAAATAATGATTTTCTTTTAAATTTACAATCAATCAATTCTCTATTCGATTACTTGTGCACTCACTCAACTGTGTATTCGGTAAAATATGTATCGGTCAATTGATCAATTTACTTTCGCTAGTTTTGTTCTCTGTCAATTAACCGGAAACGATTTCATTGGTTTAAGAATTAAATAATTCCCTAAATGTACAATAAGAGAAATCCAACTAACTCAAAAGCAAATCAGTTTATAATTTTACAGATAATAAATATCGTAGAAAAAATAATTTAAAAAAACGCTAAATTAGATAAATATTTTACGTTATAATTTATTTTAAAACTTAAACACTATTCATAAAAAATTGGTCAACAAAAATTCCTGTTTTACTTAATTAAACTTATTGAGGGCCTACTAATACTCTGTAATAAGTAATTTAAATACAACTTAAATTCTTATAATTTGTTGTAAAGAAAAGAAGCAATTGTTAAAAATTCTTAAATTCATAAATTTTTTTGACATATTCTTGTATTTGTCGCATATTTATAACAAGTGGTCGACAATTAATTTTATGGAATAGAACCTCGGTTAATATTAAATTAGAAATTAATTTGAGCAATTCTTACATGAATTATTTGTTGGACATCCATTAATTTTATATGATATATTAAATCCAGACATATTATATGCATCATCACTAAAAAAATGCAATAACGCTGACCCAGATTGTGCTACAATTTCTGGTACTCGTCGGATTGAAAAGTTTTTCCTATACATTAGTCCACTAATAAAATAAAAAGAAAAATATTATATTAATAATTAAAATAAATCAAAATTAATTATATTTACCTATAAACAGCTAATAGTGGTGATTCAACACTATCGCCATCATAAATATATAAATGATCCCAACCACATTCTGTAGCAAATTCTTCTAAATGTAAACGAATTTTTGCTGGTTTTTGTATACTGTTTGCACCATTACGATTTGTCCAGTTAGCATTACGGGCATCAATTAACCAACTACATTTAACGCTAACGGAATAATTACCAAATCCATCGTGTATAATACCTTCAGGTTCTGTTAACCTATAAATAAACAAGAGAGTATTTTTTTTTATTTTTAAATGAGGAAATTGATTTTGAGAAGACACCGTAAAAGTAAAAAAAAATATGACAATTTAGGAAATTATTGTGGGGGTGGAGGCAAATTAAATTAGAAATTTTATATTGAACGACAAAGCACAACAATAAAAATCAATTTAGAAAGAGTTTTTTTTTTTATGTTATTATGGTTAAGTGGAAATTTAGATAAAATCAATGCGTGTTACGATATTTTCTAGGGTTTCATCGACTGATTTTATTTAAAAAGGCTATATTGAAAAATTCAATTATATTCTATATTTAGACATTTATAATGTACAAGAAAAACTGTAATAATTTAAAATTCACAAAAAAAATCTACTTTCAATCATTATGAAAGTATGAATATACATTTTTAAAATTGGGGGCATAAAACTCTTCATAATCTTTAATCATCTTGACTCGACAATGAGTCAACATTATGATAAAAAATAGAAAATAAGTAAATAAATTTATTTACCAAATATATATATAATAATGTTTCTTATTATAATAATAACAAAAATAACTGACTGATGAAATATGAAATGAGCAATTTTTTAAATGGCACAACAATAAATAAAAACAACAAACAAGAATTAGGAGAACATAGAACGAATTTCTTATTTTCTTGTGTTAGGAATTTTTTTTTTGTTAAATTTTGTGAATGGTGTGTGCTACTTAAATTTATTATCATTGTCATTTTGATTTATTTTTTTATTATTTTCGTCAATATTTATTATTTACCTAACTTTTCCTGCGCAAAATTGACAATCTGGTCCTTGCCATCCATCTGGACAAATACACTTAGCCATTCGACAAACACCATTATTCATGCAATTAATATCAGATGTACAATTGAATGCATCAATTTTATTTATTAAAAATATTAAAATTGTTATTATTTTAATGAATATATAAAACTTTCGACGATATTTTACATTGTAACTTTTTATACTACACATTTTAAGTAAAGAAACTGCTAACATTGCTTCTTAAATTTTATGATTTTTTTGTAAGTAGATACTATTTTTAAGATGTTCTTGTCGAGTGTGGAATACCTATATTTTTTTTATTTATAATTCTATTATTTGTAAATTGTCATTTTTTTTTTATAATTTCCCCGAGACTCGAGTAACTTATAGAATTTTTATTACAAAATAACACTTTGAGTATTTATAAATACGGTAGTAACATTTTTATTTAAGGTAATTTTGGAAATTTTGTTTTTTTGGAAGATATAATAAATAAGAAAATCAACTTTTTTCCAAAACTACTACAAAATAAACTTGCTATCGCATACGACAATTACGAATTATGTATTTTGTTGCCCCATATGATAGCTGTCATCATATGATTATGGATTATGAATTATGACAGCTAAGTACAGAGTCGAATTCGTTCAATTTTTATTGTAATTTGCTATAGAGTTTGTAGTAGTAGTAGTGGTATTATATGACTATAAATTTGTTGCTAATAACAGATATGCTGTCTTCACTCTTATTTTAGACAGCCTCACGCTTTCATTCAGTGACAGACAGAAGTCAAAAATTACAAAAGCAAAAATAAAATTAATAAATAAATAATAAGTGATTTATAAATTTTTGGTAATAACAATTACTTAAATATGCACGTAAATTTGGATGTAAATTTTGTAGATAAAATTGTAAATGAAGTAAAATCCCAAGGTGTTTTTGATCAATTTCGAAAAGGTAATAACAAATTTCCAAATCTGATATAATTGTAAAATATACTTTGTATTCCGCCATATTAATATTTTTACACTTGAATTTAGACTCTATGTCTGATGTTGATACTAAACCTGCCTATCAAAATTTAAGACAACGTGTAGAAAATTCTGTTAGCAAATATCTTTCTGAACAAAAATGGAGTCCAGAAACAAACAAAAACCAACTTCGGGAAAGATTACGTAGTAATTTAATGAATGCTGGTTTTCTTGATGTTGGTGTTCAAAGAATTGTCGATCAAGTTGTAAATCCAAAAATTTCTACAGTTTTTCAACCAAAAATAGAAGATATCGTTTATAAATATTTAGGAATTGAAAAACCAGAGCCAAAAATTGAAGAAAAAATACCAATTAGTTTAAATGGAAATCTAACTATAAAAACTGATATGGATCTATTACCAAACGATTTAGAAGCTGTTAGTCCTGATTCGGATAAATCAACAGTAAAATCAGAACCTATATCATATTCAAAAATGGACATTACGAATGATTTAGAAGATGATGATGAATCTCCACCATTTGAACCATTAGAAGGTGTAAATTTAATAAAAATAAAAGATGATGAAAATAGTAATATGTCAGTAATGTCTGGATTAAGTGGATTAGGGTCACAAGATTCAAATAAAATAAAAATTGAAGAAAATAATGGAACAACTATTAATAACTGTTTGGAAATGTCGCAAGAATCCCAGTTATCGCAAATATCTAGTAACAGCCATTTGTCAATTGTTACCAATGAAGAAGGAATAGATAAATCTGAAAAAGTATTAGTTAAGGAGGAGACTAATGTCGATATATCTGAGGAAGCTCAAATGCCAAAATTTAATGAAAATTCTAATTCTTGTTCAACCGTAAGTGGAGAGAAACTCCATTTCGATATTAAAAAAGATGAAATAAAATTTGAAGGTACGTAAATGATATAGAATTGTTTTTATTTAATTAATTATGAATATTTCAGGAACTGATCGCAATATTGAGCAGAATTTGTCAGTTGAACAAAATAGTCTTATCGAATCACCTGAAAAAATAATAAAAAATGAAACTAATGTGCAATTAACACAAAGCAATGACGAAATTTCTAATGCTACAATAAATACAGAAAACTCGTCATATTTTGATGATGATTCAGAGAAAGGATTACAAATAGTAGAAGAACCTACAGAAATATCACAAATCTCTCAACTTGATTCTCATAATCTCCAACCTGAAAATAATATTCCACCATATGAAAATTTAACAGAAAGTAATGAAACATTAAAAACTAATTCACCATTAATTGAAAAACAAAATATTTCACCAAATAGTAAAAGTACTGAACATTTTGAAATTACAAAAAAACCAGATGAAAATATTATTCAAAATAAAAAACCCGATAATATTAAATCTGAGGATTCAAATGACACACATTTCCCAGCACCAACAAATAACAATGGTGATAACAAATTATCTTCAACCAATTCTCATTCAAAAGAACGTGAACATAGTAGTAGTAGTAATAGTAGTCGTCATTTTTCACATAAAAAACATGCAAAGGATAAAAAATCTGGCAAGGATAAAGATAAAAGTCGAAAAACTTCATCTACAAATGATAGCAAGAAGCATTCATCAAGTAATTCATCAGATAAACATTCAAGTAGTCGTCATTCATCACAATCATCTTCACGATCATTAGCATCAACAAAAGATAAAGACAATAAAAATAGTAGTTCACATAAAAGTAAATACTACTCAAAAGATGAAAAATCATCTAGAAATGATAAGGACCGAAAAAAAGAAAAGAATATCAGTAATAATCGTGATGAAAAATTATCGAAAACAAATAAGGAAAAATCTAAAGAAATTGATGATCATTCAATGGCGCGTACTAAAATTTATCGACGCAAATCAACAGATTCAAATGATGGAGATACAAATAAAGATGGTTCAGCAAATAAATTAACCAAAAATGGTTCAGATAAAATTGATAAATCATCTGTTACAAATAATAACAAAAATGATATTTCTAATTCAACAAATAATGCAAATGATTCTGGTAAATATAACTGTATATAAAATTTCATGGTTTTTTTTCTAATGTAAATTAAATTTTTGAAGGTGCATCAGTAGATTCTGAACATAATAAAATCAGTGACAATAATTTAAGTTATGAGAAATCTGAAAATTTATCAAAACCAATTATTGTTGAAAATTTAAATAATATTGAATTGTTGATAGGAACAAATATTAATATTCATAAAGATGTTCCAATTGCAGTAAAATCTATATCGGAAAATGATGATATTAAATCAAAAGATGTTTTAGAAATGAATGAATTAAGTTCGCCAACAAAATTTCTAAATGAAAAAAATGAAAATGTTATTTTATGTACTGATTATAATGAAAATTATACCGATAAATCAATATCACATACAAAACTTGATGAAAAGGATATTGAATCTGATGAAATTGAATTAGAATATTTTGAAATAACTGCAGAAGAACAACAAAACTTTACAGATTTAATGAATCGTTATATAAATATATTGGGAAAAATGTTCAATACTAATGAGATTTTAAATGAGTTATGTAGAAATAATAATATAACTATAAATTCAAAAAAAAATGTAGAATTAGAATTATCTAAAGGTGATAACCGAAAAGAGAAATCATTTAAAAAATTAAATTCAGGTGCACCAATAATTACGAAGTCATTAAATGGTAAAAGAAAACGAAAACTTGATTCAACAATTACACACACAATTACTACTGATGGTGAACCAAATATTGATAATACTTTAAGTATTGGTTGTTATGAATACGATTATAATGACACCAAACGAATTAAAACAAATGATATGAATATGTTGTTAACATCTAAAATTTCACCAACACCATCTGAAATGAGTACTGGTTCAAAAGAAAATGATTTCTGTGATAAAAATTCTAATAAAACAAGTGGCGGTATGTTAATAAAAAAAAAACCTAAACTGTATATATATTTATAATTTAATAATGTTTGAAATGTATATAGGTAAAATTTTAAGATTGGATGATAAAGATTATAATGACAGAAAAAATGGAGGAACTCCACCAGTTAAAGGATCGCAAAGATATTCTAGTGATGATTTATATAAACCAAGACCAATATTAAGTCAAAGATCAAGAAGACGGGCAATGGATGGCGATATTGTGTAAATTGTAATATATTTTGCATGTTTTAAAATTAAACAATATAATTGTATATAAAGAAAGGTACATATACATATATCTTTTATATATTTTTATTTTATTAATTTATAATAATAAAAACTCATATTTTATTATAAAGCATACTAAATAAAACTAAGAAATGATTATTGTACACCGTAGTGTATCTAATGATTAAATAGAACACGGTGGGTATACCAATAAATTGCTTTAATCATTAATTTATAGCTAACAGTTTAAGGTGAATTAATAATTTAAATAAAATTTATTTAACGTATAGACTACAGCCTATTTTTGAAACGTATACAACACAATGCAGTGAGGTCTTATGGTTAATAGTTCATTAAATTTTCTAAAAAAATCAAAGTTTCAATAACATAAATTATATTATATCCACTATCTGGAAGAAAAATATGAAGTACGAATTATTTACAAAAATAGAAAGAAAAATTGTGCGGACCTAAAGTTCACTTTGCCATAGATAAAAGGTTAAATTCTGATTATGTATAAAAATTTATAAAACAATTGGCACAAAACAAATAACACACTAATTACACAACTCATTATAATAAAGAACTAAATAAATAAAATAAACAGAATAAAATTTCCTTTGCATAATTTGAATTTCCAGCAAGTTTTTTAAGACATAAATTGCCCAGTAAGCCAGTAATGATAATTAAAGATCAAGAGCTGCAATAAAGTCAACGGCTACTAGTACGAAAGTAATTATATACTGCTTTGCTAGTACTTCTAAAAATATCCAAAAATGATTAGCTTTAATTAAAATATAAATCATACAAATATGTATATAGTTGGTATTGGTGCAACTATAAGTAATTTTACCTATATGTTTTATCTATTTATTAATAAATTATATCACGTACAAAAAGTTAATAAACAGAATTTATATCGGAAAGAATTTGATAATATACTATTAAAATACTATTGTAAAAATTAAAATTTACATGATTTTAGTTGAAAGCTCATATAACAATCATCTAAATGGAAAATATTTTTAATATTCTGCTTGTGTGCGCGTCTTAGAAGAAAACACTAAATGGAATTGTGAATAAATATTTGTCCAAAATTGGACAATGATACATTTTTTACCACTCTAAATATTCTTTTTAATAAAATTTTATAATACACATCTCTGTTTGGTCTATTATTTAAAATTTAATTATATTACCAAATTCATTAATATATGGTCGAATCAAACTCAGTATTGGTTAGTATGCAGAATAAGCCAACTTAACCTAATAAGTGATCTATAGGTTTTTATGTATGCTTCTTCTATTTCTGCTATTCGTCGTAGGCAACCAGTTAACATAAGTTTAATTATTAAAATTTTGCAATATTTTTTACGTGGTTCCCTCAAATAGAATACATTACTTTTAATTATATTCCTATTATGATAATAAAATAACCGATTATCATATAAAAGACATTCAAAATCTTTAAGAGAATATTTATTTTATGCACGTTACAATTTGTATAATATTAAAGAAACTATTTAAATGTAATTAATATTGTTCTTTATTTCTTTTTTTTTTTTTTTTTTTGCTATAATACAATTTTTTACAAGAATGATTTTTGAAATCAAAGTTTTTTAAAATATTTCTTTAAACATATAATATAATTGATGCATAAATACATTTTAAAAAGAATAAATTATAATAGGATTTTTATTTTATTTTTTTATCTTCCAGTTGCGTATTTTTTGATTTTAAATCTTTTTATAATAAATGAAATAAAATTCTTTAATATCAAAATAAATACAAAATTTATTTTTTTTCAAAAAATGACTAAATAAATTGTTATTAAAACATTTATCGTTTGTGATGATGTGTCTTATTTTAATCAATGTAATCATACAACAAAGAAATCTTTTATTCTGTAATTACCTTACAAATATATTAATATCGCAGAATTAAATAATTTTATACTTGTATATGTTAATATTTATTTATTGATTTTCGTAACTGGAAGGCACTTTTAGAGTAATTAAAAATTTTGTTCAAAAAAAAAAAAAAAAACAATAAAATTTGATAATATTGAATAAAACAACAAAATAACAAATATATGTATATAATATATTTTTCAAATTATATTAATTTAAAAACAAAATCTTTACTTGAAAGAAAATAATAGAAATATATTTTGATATACATAAAATTATTTATATAAATACTATTTCGTTTAAAAATTAAAAACTTATTTTGAACAAATAATATAGTTTGTAATTTTGAAAATTAATTTTTATTATTTATTTTTAGATAATTATATATTTAAAATGCTTTCTCTAAATTGATTATAAGAATGGTTTTCTGTTTTTAAGCCAATTTGAAAGTTTTTCTATTTGTAATATTGTCGATAATGTTTTCTTTGTTTTAAACTGTATAGTATTCTTAAATGCAAAACTTGCGCTAGCAACTAGAATTATGTCGTTGCTGTTTTAATCAACTAATTTGTAATTTCTCGTGTAGTTTTTTTTTTTTTACATATTTTTATAAAGTGTTTTTCGTTTGATAGTTTAATTCAATTTGATTCAAGTTCTCAAAACTATAATTACTTCAGTTATTCAATTTTAGTTGATGCACAAAATCATGTATTCAAGAATATATTAAATTGTTATTCTTCTATAATTTTTATATCTAATTTTTGCTTTAATCATTTCTACAAAATAAAAACTTACTTTATTAAAAAGTAATAAAATATTTATTTGTAATTTATAATATTAATTATATATATATATATTTTCTTTTTCTTTTTTTTTTTTTTGTTTAAGAATAAAATATGAAAATATATTTTATTTACGCATTGAATTTATCGAATTCTCTTTTTTTCTTTAATACATATATAATTTGACGAAATTGTGTTTTTATAAATTTTCTTACAATAGCCTATAATATATTTATTTTCTGCATTTTGAAAAGTCTACAATTTTGTTTTTTAATTGTTGTGTTTGTGTGTTTTTTTTTATAACATTTCAATTTATCATAATACATTTAACATATAATTAACAACAAATTTAATTTAATTTTTTTTTTTTTTTTTAAGTTACAATTTTAAATAATTAAATGTTTCTTTTGTTTTTAATTAAAAAAATAACAATATTTTGATTTTATTAACTGGATTTGCATTAATCCGGTGAGTAAACTTCATTTTCGATTTGTAAAATATATTATTTTATACATATTTTCTTTTTATTTAATTTCCTAATGAAAATAAAAGAAAAATATATATAATTTTTATTTAAATATATATATATATATAAGATATAAATCACAATAGACAAAATAACAAGCAGGAAAGATAACAACGAACAACATAATTTTAAAGGTCAATAAAATATATTTTTCAGTTAATTTTTGAAATTTGTTTCCCAATTTAAAATTTCTATATAATACTAAATTGTATATAGGAAAATATATGAAAATAATTATAAAAACTAATCATCGAGAACTTGAATACGCAGTCCGAAGAAGGAAAAATACTATTTTACTTTAATAATTATAAAAAAATGAATAATTTGTTTATATTTTTATATATATAAACATATATATATAATATATATATATATATATATTATATATATACTTTTTATTGACCAGAATACCGCCGTTCGTAAGGTCTCTTTACATCAGTATGTACAGTATTTAAATTTAAAGCTGTGTAAATACCTTCACCAGAAACACTACTTGATAAATCACAGACTGATTTAATTGATGTTCCTTGACTATTACTAGTATTACCGCTACTACTATTTGAACTATTGCTATTATTATTATTGTTTGTGGTTGTTGATGTTGAATCACTAATAATAATATTATTATCACGTAACAATAATCCAGTTTTATCATTGTTACGATTAGTTGAACTATTAACATTTGATGTATCTGGTAATACATAATGGATTTTTTTACCATTTCCTATTGCTGGTGGTGTTATTATAACTGATTCTTTTGGTTGTAATAAATTTTTACCAGAAATTGACGATTTATAATCTTCACGACTACGGCGACTTAAATAAAATTTAAAAAATTCATATGTTGACCAACAAATTGCAGCAGCCGGTATTGAATATAAAACTCGAGCACCCATACCCTTAAAAAATCCTAATGGACCAGCCATTGTATATATCTAAAAAAATAAATAAAAAAAATGTAGGAAAATAAATAAAATTTATATTTATATACATACTTGTCGTATAGCTTCTTTCATGCCTCTTGTAAATCCAGTTTCTTGAGTATTTAATAATGTTTTAACAACATCTAATGGAGTTGTAAGTGCTGATGCACATGCACCAGCTGCACCTCCTGCAACTACATGAACAGGTGGATTATATTTTCGTTCGTTATTCATCTAAATATTACAATAACAAAAGTTAAATATTTATTTATAAAAATTTTTTTTTTTTTTTTTTTGTAGTAATCTCACCATATTTTGGAAAAACTCATAAGTCATAAAATGTATTGATTGAAAAGGTAAATTCATTGTTAATTGAGTTGAATAGGATCGATAAAAGGCACGAATACCTTCAGTATGATAAACACCTTTTAAACATTGTATAACTGAATTATATGGTGAATTATACATTTGTAATCGCTGTTTTATTACTTCAGCTGGATTTGAAATTGCATCGTGTATTAATGTAGCTGCTACAGCTGATGTGACTAAAAAAAAACAATAAAATATAATATTAAATCTGATTTTTAAATAATACATTTATATATATATATATTACTTACTATAATTAAGTTGATTATGTTTAGTATATTTAGATAGGAATTCTTTTGTAAATTCATATGTACCAAAATAAAAGGCATGTGCTGGTCCAGCTCCGGCTACAACAGCACCTACACCTCTTATTGGTCTACACAAAATAATAATAATAATGAAACAATTTAATTTATGTATTGAATTTTAAAATTTAAATATTATTATACCGAAAAAGACCTTCTTTTTTCACCATGTTTGTAAATGTCATTATAATACTATGCCCTGATGTTTTTGGTGATAAACTTTGCATTCGGGTCTAAAAAAAAATATTTAATTTATTAATCTAAATTTTAATTTTATAAGCTTATATAATATTTAGGGAATTATATTTCTATATATATATGAACATATTAAATTATTTTATTGTTATTTTTTCTATTATTAAAACTATGAATACATAAACAATATAACTTAAATCTTAAATTTTAAAATAGCGTATTACTAATTATTGAATCACCTAGATCAGCAAATATTGTATAGTATTCGAGGGAAATTCCCTATCTTTTCTTATGATTGTTAGTTTAAAAATTACAATTTTCAATATAAATTATATATTACACCGCAATATATTTAGCAAATAATACTGAAAATATTCTGACTATGTTTTAATAAGAATAATAGAAATTAATCACAGGGGTTAAATAATTAAAAATTGTAATTATGTCATATATATATATATTTAAATTTAAATTATATATCTATTTATTTAGTTTTCTATTTGTTTCTGAATTCCTAGAAAAATTATTCAGTCTAATTAAAATGCATTGTTATAATTATATAAGTACGTCAAACGATATTCTATTTGAAAAATTGTACGTATAAATTACAATAGGAAACCAAGAATTTTGTTTAGACTATTATCGAAGAACACGTATTCAGTTCAAATGCCATGTTATGGATGTGTGACTGCATATACCACATATTTTTGTTTGGAAAAATAAAATAATGAAAAATGTGGACATTTCTTCCACTGTGTGAGTTTGATGAATTTGTATAACTTTAGGGCGGTCTAGAGATGGTTGAATAACCAATAATGACAACTTTAGGGATAATTTATCAAAATTAATAAATTTATGGTTAAATATTAAATACAATTTTAAATTATAAATAATTTTTAAATTAAATCGAATTTTTAAGTATAATATAAATTTTAAAGATTTTCATTTACTAGTACTAGTCATTCCTTTTTTTATATATTCATTTAAACCTATATGTCTTTTATATTATTTTTGCTTTGACGATGATTACTTACTTATATAGTTAATAATTTAAGATCCCATATTTTTATCGTGAAATAAAATAAATTACATTTTTTCTTCTTTTATTATCTGAGTTTGAAAAACTAAGTCTATATTTTCATTTTGATAAAATAATCTTATCTGCATAATTAAAGTACCGGCAAATAAAATACATATATCAAAACGAAATGTTTCAGAACAAATCACAGAAATTGTATATATATTACAAAAAAAAATAGTAATATTTTATATTTGTTAAATATATTCTGAAAAATTTCTGATTTATTCAAAAAATGAAATTATATTTGGTTCGTATAGAACAAACTAGAACAATTTGAAAAAAAAAAAAAATATATAATTTTTTATATTAAATTGTGGTTTTTACAATAATTATTTTCTTTATTGATTCGATAAAACATTTTAGTAGAAAAAAAATATTTTGTATTGCCTGCAAATTATATATATATATATATATAGTATATATGATACAAAATAATATTAGGTATTATATAATCTATAACTACTTTATATGAACATGTAATTTAAATATATATTTCTAATATAAACTGAAAGGAAATTTAATTATATTCTACTAGAAGAGATCACTGACAAAATTATAGCTATTTATATCATTTCTGCGTAAAATGAGCTTTTAATTTCTTAGTATTTTTTAAGTAACCGCAAAATAATCAGTAAGAATTTTTTTTTTTTGTTTACAATCAAGATTATTTTATATATTTAAACAGGTTCATTGTTATAAATTTTACTTTAAATTAAAATAAATAATATTATATTATAGGTGAAAGAATAGAATATTGCAACCATATTATGTATTAAGTAACAGCAAAAAATAAACTGGGACTACTAAACCATATCACAATTGTACAACAATATTGTAATTAAAAATTATTATTTCTCTTTAGTGAAATAAAATTAAATAAAATTAGGAATATAATACATAAATTTAAATGTATATTAAAAATAAAATTATTGTAATAAAATTCGCCGTAAAAATTTACGGGAAAAAATGTTTTAATATATAAATTACATCACAACTTTTTAGGTTATATTGAAATGTGAAATTTTTGTTTTAGATATTATAATAACAATTAGAAAATGACAAATGATTATTACATTTATCAATAAATATAAATAAAAATACAATTTTTATTGATCTTTGTATTACCTTAACTGAATCTAATGGATACATAAGGCAATGTTCCAGAACTCCTGCTATTGCTCCAGCAGTCATATTAGTAGCAACACTAGTTGTGGGTAAGGATTCATAATCGTCAAAATTCATATTAATTTATTTCTGGAATAAAGAAAAATATACATAATTAATTTAAAATATATATTTATTTTCATCATTATTGTCATATGAGAATGATTGCTTGTGATTTTTTTTTTATTTTGTTGATATAATGGTAACAAATTGGTTTCATCTTGTAGATATGTGTTTCGTTATTTTGTTCTTTACCTTTTGGATTTCCTGGCGGAACTATAGATTTGCAAATTTAAGTTAAATTTAAATTGCTAATTTTAATCTAGTTGATTATATTTTACTATAATTTCAATATAAATGTTTTACTTTGCGCTTTCAATTAAATGTCATTATAAAAAAAATATTATCGTGCATTAAAGAAATATTCCATTACTAAAAAATATGCCACTAGCACTAAACTAATAAAAAAATTCGCGAAGAGAATATAATATATATTATAGAAGAGAATCCAATTTGAATGAAATTGAAATGTGCCTTTTTGGAGCAGAGTTACCGTAATATTGTGAATATTATATTGTATTAAAAATTAAACATATGACGATTTGACAATTAAAATTAGTAATTCTACTCCAATTGTGTATGAAACACACTGGTTAGCTTACGGATACCTTACAATTGTGTCGTAAACATTGTATGAATGTAAAAATTTTCAGCTGTATGGTGTATGAAATGTTGAGCGAAAAATTCAACCAGACATATTTTGAAACATTATTTGAAATTAAATATTTTTGACAATTATTACTATTTTAAACAGAGTAACAGAAATTTTATTAAGAATTGATCAAGAGCAACTTCCAAAAATTGATCTACATCTTTTGTATAAAGATGTTACATATTGTGCTACACTTCCGAAGTTTGGACTTAAGCTTGAGTTACATTGTCGCTTTTAATACGATCTCTCTCGGCCAACTTTACCGAGCCTACGTTTAGACTGCGTGCATTTGGTCTTGCACCATTGTATTTATATACAATAAAAATACATATAGATTATATCATTAAAATTATGGCAGAAGATAGAGAAAAATTAACATACAAAATCGCCGATATAATATACCGAAAAAAGGAGTTATATATTAAAAAATGGATACAGCTGGCAGAAGAGTATGACACTGTTTTAAACCTAGATGAGTTTGATGAAATAATATGGAAAAATCAATTATATGATTTAATAAAGAAAATGGATGATGGATTCAGAAAGCTACATTTGTTTAAAGCTCAAACATCAAATCATAGAAATGTCTACATCAACCTTAACCATGAATTAGGAGAAAAAAACTATTTTAGCAATATTTATACAACATCTGAAGTCTCTGCAATATTTAAAATAAGAGGTGAATTACTACGACTGAATTATACGCCGCACATCAATACGGAAACATCGAGGTGCACCATGTGTAATTTAGAAAAACAAGAAAATGTTTTACATTTTTTAATTAAATGTCCAATGCTAAAGGAATTAAGGATGGTATATTTCAGTCAGAAAACGCTCACAGAAGTTGAACGATTTATTAAAGAAGGAATGTATTCTCTTATAAATCTTTTCCAAAAACAGTCAATTAGGTATTGAGCAATCCTCCATTGTTTACGCAGCATACTATCTTGTTTGTTAAATTTGCCTGGATTTTTAACATCTGTTGTCCTTCCAATCATGAAATCATTTGGTGTGAATCCAATTTCATCATTAGGATCTTCTGATTCAAAAATGTATGGTCTGCAGTTTACTAAATATTCCGCTTCAGCGAATACCGTTTGAAGAATTTCATCTGATGGATTTCGGTTTACTGAGATCACGGATTCAATAGCTCGTTTAAAACATCCAATTAAACGTTCCCAACTCCCACCAAAATGCGGAGCACCAGCTGGTATAACTTTCCAATCGATATCATAATCTGTCATTTTTTTGACATATCATTTTGATTCAGATCTTCTAAAGCAGTTTTAACTCTCTATTAGCACCATGAAAATTCGTACCATTGTCCGACCACATTTGTTCAATTTGTCCATGTCTAGCCATCATTCTTCTAATTGCATTTACACAAGAATCAGTATCGAGCGAATGTGCTATCTCAACATGAATAGCACATGGTAATGAAATACCCAATTTCCCGCTGGGTTACTATTGCTATACATAAGTATAAAAAAAATATTACGTGTGTATTATCGGATAGCATTGTTTTAAAGATTTGAATGCTTTTCATAATTCTAATACTAATTTGAATTTAATGGTGCGGTTGTCGGAAAATTAAAAAGGAAAATTTTGATATACAGTTTAGTAATGGAGGCCCTCATTTTATGAAAATATTTTTTTTGTTGGATAGCTAGTGGGATAAGCAATAATTATGTTTTTACTAAATAAATATTTAAACTGACAAAAAATCTTAATTTTTTTATTGTTTAAATTTTATTTTAATAAGTTTTATATGTTGTTAGTTGTTTCAAATTTTCAAATTTTTGAAAATTCACTATTAATTTAAAATTTTCTTATTTACTATAGGTATATGATATGCCCAAGCACCAACAGAAGAGGGTCTTGTCTTACCAGTTCACGTAATGATGTCTGAAGCTAGAGCATGGGAAGAAACGTTGTGGAGATGAACCATAATAAGAAGAAGAAGACGTAAATTGCTTGTTTATGTAGTTGTTCTGAATTTGTGAATTTTTAACCATCTGAAATTTTGAAAAATTGTTCAATTTTCTTTTTTTATATCTTATTTTGAAGATTACAGCAATGAAAAATAACATAACGTCAGTAATCTCCAAAACATATAATGTGTATAGATTTTAATCAATGCTAACTTGTTAAGAAATAAGTAATTTTGTTTATAGGGTTAAAATTACATGATACAAAGGTATCATACTTATCGGGAAAATAGTGTAGACGTGTATAGTATAGTAGAAAAACTCCAGTAACCACTCGATACACTCACCGTTATTTAATTTGCAGTTATTAAATTTATACTTTCTTTCGTTACAAAATACAAATTAAGAATTAAAATTAAAATGGCATATTCCGTACAATCCAATATATTTATGAATAATCAAACATCAGAAACAACAAATAATACTGAAACTATTTTATCAGTATGTTATGATAAAGGAAAAATATCATGTTCATTTTATAAATTCGAATCAATGGAATTATATGTTTCTTATGAAGCACGTGATCCGATACCACATTTTTCATATTTACAAAATGTTTTTCGTAAAATTAAACCAAATTATGTTTTGGCAAGTGGTCCAATTCAATTATATAAGAAAATATTAAAATTATTAGATTATCCAGATGGCATTGATCCATTTTTGTTTCGTGTTGGTAATAAAAACACGAAATCAGTGAATACTTCAAATTTTTTAATTTATCAATATAATGTAAAAAATGTACATATAAATCGACAAAAGATTTTATTAATTAATTTGCCAGGAATGGAAAAAAATTGGTCACAATCAGAACGATCAATTTTTTTAAATAGTATATTACCATTATATCAAGAATTAGTTATACAAAGTTTAGGTAACTTATTTAATTATTTGGATACAAATTGGCATCATATCTATATTCGTCAAAATGATAATCAATTAAATACAAATTCATCTAATTATAATAATCTTATTATAACTAATTTAAATGTATTCTATTTAGAATCACAAGTATTAATTGATGAAACTATATTAAAATCATTACAAATATTTACGGATATTCATCATCCATCTGATTATAATAAAAATTATATTAAAGAAGGATATTCTATATATAATATATTAAATCGTTGTTCATCTAAAATGGGTAAAAATATGTTAAAAAATTTATTATCACAGCCAATACGTGATATTAATGAATTAGAATTAAGATATTCAACTATAAATTGGTTTATGGAACAGAAAACTAATAAAACACAAATTTTTGAAAAATTCCAAAAATATTTACATAATATAAATGATATTAGTATTTGTTTTAAAAATATGCAATTAAAACCAAATTGTATAAAATATTGGAAAATTTTTAAAGAAACTATTTATAGTGCATATATAATTATGAATTTATGTATTGAATGTGCACCAAATATCAGAGAGAAAAATACAATGATTAATTCTATTGCTGATACCGGCCAAACTGATTTTAATATATTAGGTAATACATTATTAACAATTGATAAAATAATTGATTTAGAAGAAAGTGAATTACAAAATTATTTTATTGTTAAACATAATTTAGATAGTTTATTAGATGAAAAACGTGAAAAAATGATAAAACTACAAGATAATTTATCTGAAGCAATATTATATGAAGGTTATCATTTACCTGAATTTGTAACGAATATTGAAGGTTATTATATACCAGAAATTGGTTATGTTATAAAAATAAAGACAATTAATAATAATCCACCGATGGCAATGTTAGAAAGTGATACATTAAAATTTTTAGTTCAAAATTTTGATGAATATTATTTTAAAACAACATTATGTGATGAATTAAATCAATTATATGGTAATATATATTTTGATATACGTGATCATGAACAAATTATTTGTAAACGTTTATTGGAATATTTAAATCAAGCATTACCAATTATACAAAGAACTGTTAAATTATGTGGCAAATTAGATTATTTAATGTCATTTGCTATAATATCAATTGAAAAGAAATTAGTTAAACCTATATTAACAATTGATAAATGTATAGATATAAAAAACGGTCGGCATATATTATGTGAACAATTATATAATTATACACCAACTGATACAAATATAACAAATAATAATAAAAATATTATAACAATATTAACAGCACCAAATGAGTCTGGTAAAAGTGTTTATATGAAACAAATAGCATTAATAATATTTTTAGCACATATTGGTTGTTATGTACCAGCTACATATGCTAAATTATTTTTATTAGATTCAATATATTCACGTTTACATATGCCAGAATCAACATATCATAATTGTTCATCATTTTTATCAGATTTACAACAAATGTCACGTATAATATCATATTCAACAGATAAATCATTAGTATTAATTGATGAATTTGGTACTGGTACACAAATTATGGAAGGTAAATCATTATTAGTATCATGTATTGAAGATTTATCATCAAGATTAGTAAATTGTCCAATTGTTTTTATATCAACACATTATTCAGATATATATCAATTAATTAAATTTGGTATAAATGTAAATATTGAATGGAAAACGTTTATAAATAAAATAACAACAGATGGTTCATTAGTATCAACATATAAATTAAAAAATGGTTTAAATTGTAATTTAAAATATGCTAATCAAATTCATAGTGTCAAAGCATTTTTTGACAAAATTTTCAATACAAAAAATAATAACATACAGGATACGAATTTAAGGTAAAACACTACCTTTTTTTTTAGTAATTTACATATTTCAATATATTTAATTAATACTTTTATTTCCAGAATTAACGAAGTAGATCAAATCCATACCTTGAAGAGTGATTTATCATTCAAAATTATTCAACGGTTTATAACTGAAGAGGTATTAAATATTACCGATTTTCTAAATGAATTTAATGAATATATACATATTTGAATAGAGCAGAAAAAATTGGAACTCTTGTAAATGTAAATTTTACAATCAATAATGAAGAATAAAATAAATTTAAAAAATAATATTAATTCGTTTAAATATGCTTTATTAAGTTTTTGATACAACTGATTTCAAATAAACAATCTAAAAAAATATATATAATTATTATAATGAGGTATATTAATAAGAATGTAAGTTACCCTGTGTATTTATAAAATAAAGTAATAAAAAAAAAATGTTTATAATATAGTACAATTTAAATGCAGTTTGTCCGTACTCCATGGCGTAGTACTAATATAACATATTAAATTAGAAATTATTACCAAACATAATTAACAAAACTGTATATACTTAAAATTATTAACTTTAAATATTGACATTTATAACAATTACGTAATTTTATTTATTTCTAAACAGATATCTATTGAATATTATTGTCCTTTTGGAAATTAGTTTTTGTTGGTTTTGTATTTTAATATACAACAAAAATAATGCTTTGCATAATCAATTTTTAGCTTAAAATTATTAAAAAAAAAAAAAAAATTGCATATGTATTAATATTGATTTTACAATCCTTTGTTATAGTAAACAACATCAATTTTAGGATTTATTTTCTCAATCCCTTCTTGAACATCTTTTTCTAAAGAATTTACCTATAATTACAAAAAAAAAAAAATATTTTAAAAATAATATTTATATTATAAATTTTAATTTTTGTTATACATTAATTGATGCTCGTTGACTAAAGAATGCACAACCAAGTGGTGTTGCAAATATTAACACGAAACCACAGAATAATGTTTGAATTGGTGCATTAGCCCATGGGAACTTTTTCATTACACCACGTCTTGTCAATGTTTCCATTAAAACAGGAGTTAAAACTTTTATATATAAGTAAAAAGATTTGATCATATTTCTTAAATATACTCTCTACTTTAAATATAAAACTAACCCATTCCAGGCGAAGCCATTGCAATTCTACTAAGAACTACAGCAGTAATTCCTACTGTTGCAGCTTTTTTAGATATTCCCATTTCATTATTATCTTCATCTAAGAGAACAACACCACTTTTAAGTTCCCTGAAATAATTATTTATTTGTAGATATGTTATAATTTTAATAATTTTAGAATTTTTACTGCATACGCATCATAGGAACATTTATACAATTTGCTGCTGCAACAGCTGCTAATGGAACCAATCTTCCAATTAGTGGATTTAAATTCTAAATAAAAATATTATTAATTTTTACACAATATATTTTAAATTATATATATATTACTTTGACCATACGATTCAATGATAGCGCAGTAGTTAAAGCGCCACCAGTAGCTAGAACATATGATGTCAGTAATTGCCTAGAAACAGTAAAAAATAATATATTTTTTTATAAAGTCTGTTTGTACATATTGTTCATGGTAATTTTTTCATCATATTATTGCTTAAGTTAAATCAGTGTTTTCCATTCGTTTACCACCATCGCGACTAAACTTTTAGAAAATTATATTCAAACGTCTTACCACTGACTCCATACCTTGGAATCTAGGCCTTAGATTAGATATTAGTTTTAAGATAATTATTTTTCATAATTATACAATTTTAATTTTAATATGTTTTGTCCAAATTTGATTCTTCTATTATTAAATTTGTTTAAATCAATTCATTTATAAAACAATTTTTTCATCATATACCAAATTAAATAAAAACAAAACTTACTCCTTACTTATTGGACTTGCTCCTGAACGATTTGTATAATTAACAACAGCATTAAATGTTTGATTTACCCATTGCCAAAACACTACAGCAGGAGTTGTTTTATAAAAAGTCATCATACCTAGAAAAATCATACAAAATTTATAATTTTTAGTGTTATAATTATCAACAATATTATACATATATAAATTTAAAATACTAACATCCAGTTATTAATGTATTCATAGGTACTTGTGCAGACATTCTACCAACAATTAAAGATTTTTCACCAGTTTCAGGATGGAATGCCGAATCATATAAATATTTTGCCCGCCATATATCATCAATTGTTTTACATTCAGGAACTGGTTTACCAGCTCTATAATTAAGTACGATTTTTTGTGCTTTTTGTAAATCAGATTCCGATGCCAATAAATTTAATGGATTTGTTAAAAGAAAAAAATGTTTAGCACGATTTATATATGTACTTTGGTCATATTTTGGTTTATCAATATCAATTTGTTTGTCCATTTTTATGATTTTCCTAAAAAAATGAGATAGTAAATTATATAATATTTTTATAAATAATGTATTTAATTTATTAAAACTAATTAAAACTATTTTTTTTTTATGTAATCCACGATAAACTTGAAATTAAAAGGTCATGCGAAATGGAATATTTCATTGTTGATAATAATATAAATATATATTCTTGTTATATTATATCAGACAAAATTAAATTTAATAAAATATTTTATTTATAAATTAATAGTCATATACGCTACTTTATTTCTTATATCCAATTTATGTTTTTTTTAAGTGGCAAAAATATTTCTTCGTTTATCTACTATAATAATATATTTGTGAATTTCTATTATAATAAATATTATTACATAATTTTATAATATATAAAAAATTGATGTGACACTGACCTTTAAGTGTTATTTTTTCCTAAATATTTTAAATAATCAATTGCTTTACTAATAATATATTAAATTCAAGCTAGTGTTAGCAATTGAATTTAATGATGATAATATGATGGGCGAAAAATATTCCTAGTATCAATACAATACACAACACAAATTCTCCACTACAATATTAACACTGCTGAACTGATGTTGACTAACTAAACTGAACTGAACTAAATAAAACTCCAAAATTCGCTGACGTATTTTATATACCGTAATCCGTATTTTAATAATGCGCGATAACAATTTATCAATTTAAAATTAAGAATTTCGTTAATATAAATTAATAAGTGAGAACGCTGGCGCACAATTTTATTTTAAATACAAATTAAATTAGAGATATTTTTGTAATTCATTTCATCTATTGTTTATTTTGAGAACATTGAAAAATTGTGAGTGGGAAGACTAAACAAAACTCAACACTCAACTAAATTTAACTCATAAAAACACAAAATTTTCTGGTTTTGTTTACTGTTTTTGTTTATTGATTTTGAGTTGAGAGAAAGTTGTAATTGTCATTCCTCTCCAAATTGTGTTGTGAAGGGTTACCGCTGTATGATATTTAAAAGCAGTAGAAAAGGTAGTAGATTTCAAAAAATAGATTTTTAAAATCCATATTTTTGCCTTGTTTGTGTTATGAATATTTATTTACCCAATATCACATTATAATGAATTATAATAAATATAATTACAAAATAATATAAATAATAAGTTTAATAAAATGATATTTCCGTTTATCAATAGAACTTTATATTCTAATTATATTATCTTAATATATATTGAATATCCAAAAATATATTAAAAACAATTTTTTTTAATTATGAAAAATATATACAAATCCGGAAGAGGAAGTAGATTTTTTATATACATATCTTCTACTGCATAAGTAGCAGATTTTTTTGGCAACGAAAAGTAGATAAGGAAACGATCCTACTCAGCTGAAAATTTTGTTTTAAATAATTGTTAAGTAAGTTTGTATAAAATTCTAACAAAAAACGGCACAAAAAAAACCATGATTGTTAGGTAATAATGTTATCCATCCACTTTTTCTATATATGTATGTAAAATAAAATATTACATTTTCAGAACATCTACTACGTTTTCTGCTCCCACTGATCTACTACGTGTGTCCGCAGTAATGCTATCTCTAAACCTATCTGTAGCAAATATTATATGACAGTGACAGCCAGATTTTGCAATTACCCAATAAACAAACTATTTATATGTATTATATTTATATGGATATAATCGGAGCCCAAACAATTTTCTATTTCGAAGCCTCTTTACACTAAAAGATTTTTCAGACGACTATGTAGTATAAATTTATACTGGTCGTAGAAAAATCGTTTGAAAAATATTTTAGTGTAAAGAGGCTCTAAAATTTCTTATAAAGTTATAAAACACTTAATTTGAAACATTATTACTTGGGTTAACGTTAACTATTATTATGAATCAAGAAAACCACAAGTTCAGACAAAATTCATAAATTTTCGCAGGTTTACGTACCAAGGTCTTATTTCTAAACCTGATATTAAACCTGCTTTAATATCTCAAACGATTTTACGTATGAGCGAGCATAAATATACTCCGTACCGTACCCTACATTAATTTATATTGTATAAGAATTCATATGAGCTATCTGTTAAATAATGTATATTATAACTTGCGGATAAATATGAAAAATTGAAACAATTTTAAACACTTATAATTCAAAAACAGGTAGAATTCAGTAGCTTCAGGATTTCCATGGCAAAATTGCATATTATTATTTCATATCATATATATGTGTCTTAAAAAATGTGAAACTTAACAAAGCACTGTTAATTACAATACAAATCATTGTTAAAAAACTAACTACGAGTTTTTTAATTAGCACCTTTTTTTTTAACATTATAATAATACACAAACTTTAAATTTAAATTTTTTTAATATGAGTTTTCAGATGAATTAAGACCGACAACGAATCGTTTAAATTCCGTTCAATTTATCGTCCAGGCACTTTTTCAAATCTCAACTTGATCTGCTATAAAATTTATAAAATTTTCTGTGCTATAACATTTATAATAGTTTTTCTGTTTATTTTACAAAATTAATTTAATTGTGCTAATCCCATGCAAAATGAAAATCGCTAATTGGCAACTGATTGGAAATTGATTATAATTATAATAAAAAAATTATTTTTTGTTTTAACAACAGCTTTTATAATTTATTATGTTAATTTACTTCAATAAATATAATGACTTTTCAATTCATTTTAACATAGAACATAAATAAAATTAATTTTATTTAAATTTTTAATTGTGTTTATATTATTAATTTATTGATTTTAAAAACAATCTTTTTTTTTTATCAATTATTTATGATTATATAAAGAACCTAAAATATCAATAAAAATTATATTTTAACATAAATTTATTTAATTTTATTTTTGGTATTATATTTTAGAATTTTATAAATTATTATAATAATGTATATATTTCTTCTATTAATTAATTATTTTAATTAATGGATATCTACAACTTTTAAATGTGTTAGTTAATATTTAAATTATACATTTTCACAAATCATTTAAATAATATAAAATTTGTATAATTATTTTTGGTATTATTTGTAATTAAGTCACATCAATTAAATTATATTATTATTATTAATTAAAATATATATTTATAATATTGTTTTATATATAAATTCTTGTATATATATATATTATTATATATTGAAACATGAAATTAGTATTTTTTATTTGCGGATAAATAAATTAGTTGTAGATGGAAAACTGAGATATTTTATTTAAAAAATATATAATAATTTTATTCAGTGTTTTAAGGTATAGCAGTTTATATATAATTAAAACATTTTTTTTTTGATGAACATTTTAATATCATTTTGTAAATTTATTTTAGTATTATAGTAAATATAAGATAAATAACAACTTTAGTAAATTTATTTAAAGCGAAGACGACAAAATATTTAAATATTTATGTAAACAGAATTATTGTCAAAGTAATAATGCTTTAGTTTTTAGGTTTTAGGATAATTTATTAATTAATTATTTCAAATTATAAGCTATAGTTCTGAAAACCGTCCTATAAATAGATATATTAAAAATTATAATAGATGGCGTTAGGAGTTAGGACACCTTTAGATCGATACAAATTAGAATAAATTTTATTTTATTTTACCAAGAAATTTCTGTTAGGACAACATTATTTTAAACAGATTCGTGTCAATAAAAATAGAAAATTTAGAAAACAAAAATCATTTTTCTTTTTTATTAGAAAAGTTTTTCTTCTATCCATTACTTTGTAATTAATTATCATATAATTATTATATGTTTACTTTTCTTTTATATATGTTATGAGTTAACAACTACTGAATATTTTTTTTTGGAAACTAGATGGCGTTGGTGAAAATACAATGTAAATATTTGAATTTATGATGTCAGTAAAACTGAGTTCCGGTTTTCACAACTGAAGTCAAGGTATTATTATATGAATATAGTTCAAGTTTAAATTGAAAATTTACAAAAATAAGATAATAATTTTAAAATAATATTATTGATGATGATTACAACATAATATATTTAATTAATTAAATATATTATGTTATATATATGTAATGAAATTTTTGGTGAGTTTTTTTACAAGCTTTAAACTTACTTGCAAGCGGTGCTTATTTTATTGTTTTAATAGTTAAAGTCTATAAAAATTCATATTTAAATAATATAATTATATATATAAATTTTAAATAAACTTTATACAACAAAATAAATATTAAATAATTGAAATTGTGTTCGTTTATTTTGTGGAAATTGCAAAATTGCATAGGTTTGAAGCCAACAAATATTAATATAATTAATTTATTAAATATATATTAATTATTTCTTTTAACATACATATATATTTAATTGATTTTTAATTGATTCTGAACAGGATTAAAGTATTGCAATTTGTGTTTTTTTTTTTTCATCAAAAAATTATGTGCAATGAATAAAATATCTTTTTGTATATATATAAATTAACATATTTTTTTTTAATGTTTTATACTTTTTTCGTTTCTTTAATTGTTTTTATTTTAAATATATATATAATTTTTTATAATTTTTTTTTATAAGTATAATATCTATTTTAATTATATATCTTTGTTTATACATTAAATCTCTGGTTTTCTTCTGGGGTTATTTATTTAATTTTAATTATCAATTTTTTTTTGTATATATAATTCATTTTTAATATAAATAAATATATTTTTTTTTATTAATATAAAGGTTTTGCACCCCAAATTCAATCTTTTGCAAATCAAATTCAAACTTTTTTAAAAAATGATTTAAATGGTTTTATGAAAATCTTCACTTTAATTAACATCAAATAAATTCAAATTATAAAAGTAAATTAGAAATTGAAATTTTGCTTTGTAATAAATAAATAAATTTGTAATTATAATTTATAGTATAATCAATATAAAAAAATAATATTATTTTACTAATTATCTATTCTATAGTGTTCCCCTGCGGTGGCTAATGGCATGTGTGTATAATTTCAATTTCCAGGGGTAGTAGTTGTCTCAGTTTGTTTAATTACATCTACTAAATTCAAAGAATTTAAACAATCAGGTAATAAATTTCGAGTATAAAATTTGATTTTCGAATGAACCTCTTCCAATGGGGTTCATCATACTAGAGTATTCATTATTGGTTGAATTTGATTTGTAAAAGGTTGAATTTGGAATGCACAACTTGTATTATAATTAATTACAATTAATTTTTGTAAATTTTTTTTTTTTAAATTACAATTATATAAATAAAATTATTTTATTAACATATAAATTTTGTTTTTATTTTTAATAATTGATCCTTAACTTAATATAAATTATTTTATAATATTTTAGTTATTCATATATAGAACGTGTATCTATTGTTTATATATATTTCAATTAATATATTTTTTAGGTGTATCTTTTTTTTTTTTTAGTGTAATTTAATTTAATTTTTAATTAAATAAATTTATATATTTTTTCTTAAATTTAATTTTTTTTGTTTTTTGAATAATAATTGATACATTTTAATTGAACGCTAGGTTATCGCCAACCATAATAAAATAATATTACAGGGTGGCTGTAAAATTTTATTAGTTTTTATCTTTTGGTTGTTTTACATTTATTTTATTAATTATAATAATTTTTTTTCTTTTTTTTGTAATATTTTTCATAAAAAATATTCGTAATTTTGTATATTTATTTTTGAAATTAAATGTCAAAAACAATTTTTTAAATTAATTCTTTTTATTATTGTGACTATTTATTTCATTTAAATGAGTGTTTTACTTATTTTTTTTTATATTACATTATAATATTTTATTAGATGGGATGGTAATAAAGTTTAAATTTAATTTTAAATATTTGTTTATATATATTACAAATAATTTATGTTTATAATAATTTTTATTGTTTTTTTTTTTTTTAAATTTTGTATTAATTGAACGACATTTTGTGTAATAAGGTTTTGTTTTTTGTTTTAGAAATTTATTTAATTGATTTTTAATTAATTGAACCGTGTTTTCATAAATTGAATATCTTTAATCTAGTTATCCGGTTATTTTACAGATAAATAATTTACCAAAATTCAAATTTTCGTCATAAATCTTTTGAATTTATGTTTTCCCCGAATGGTGATTTTCTCCAAATTATGAGAAGTATTATATCTATTTTTGGAAAATGTTTTTTCTGTGAATTAACCGGGAATCTTTTTATGTATGTTTCGACCAGGTCCAAAATTACATGATTGTCTCAAAATCACATAGAATCTTTTATACAGAATTGAAAATACTTCTCGTTAATGTTATACGGTTATACGATACAAAATTCTACTTTAAATTATTTTCATAATTTTTAAGAAAAATTATGTAATTTCGAAATCATCCAAAATGTATGGAAAATTACATGATTTCGTTTGTAATTTTGAACAGAAAATGATAAAACTCATGTAATTTTGGACCAATAATAATATAGTAATTAAATTTAATTAATTTTTAAATAATTTAAAAAAAAAATATAATATGGAACTATAAGTGAATTATGATTGTTTTATTTTTAGGCATATTTTCAAATAAAATTTGTCATATTTTTTTTATTTTTTATTAAAAACTAAAATAACTACAATATTTTTATCTTTTTCACATTTTGTTTTATATTGTTCATTACAATTATGGCATTTTTTTATTTATTTAAATTTAAATTTTGAAAATCAATTCTATTAAAAATAATATGACTAATAATATTTTTAATTATTTTTTTTTTACTATATAATTTTCCTAGACTCTCAATAATTTCTTTTTTTTTTTTTAAGTTATATTATTAAAAACCTTTTATTTTTGTTTTTTTTTTCTATTCATAAGATTTTTCCTAACTATTTTAATAATTTATCTATTTAATAGCGACCATATTTTAATTCGCTGTCTTCTGTTCCATATTGGTAGTTTTGTTCCAAAATTCAAATATTTTATTTATGAATTGCAAATTTTTTTTTTTTGGGGTAGATTTGTTAAATTTTATTTTATTATAAAAAAAAAGCAAATAATTTAACAAAAACAATAAATGATAGTTAAAAAAATAAAAAATAACAAACAATTTCATAAAATTGATTTAAAATTTAATATATAACAAAATTGTAAAAACAAATTTTATATCACAAACAAAATTTTTTTTTAAATAAATATACTTATATATTTATAAATACTTAAATTTATTTCTATGTTTTTAAAAACATATTTATGTACAAATTAACTCATTCATTAAAATATATTTGAATTTAAATTCATATATTTAACAAAAATATTATATTTACTTAAAATTATATTATGAAAAATCAAATTAAATTAATTTTTTTATAAAAAAAAAAAACTTTTTTAATTTTTAGGTGCCTTTTTATTTTTAATTTTTAAATTATATATTGATTAATTTTTTTTTAATTATATATATATATTTTTTATATTTATATAGTTTTATATTTATAAATAATCCTATATAATTTTATTGACTTCCGATGACTTTGCAAATTCTTTGGATGATTTTTATTAATACGTTTTAATGATTTTCATGTTTTCTTTTTATGTTGTATAATATAATAAAATTGTTTAATGTTTTGTATTTATTATAGTATTTTTTTTTAATATACACCTGAAAAAATTGTACAAAAAAGAAATGAATATTAATATTTTGATTAATAAATATTTATTACTTAATATAAGAAATTATGATGAGTTTTGTGAAAATTGGTTTGTCTAAAATAGTTCAGTCAGTGCAAATAAAAAATAAGTTAAAACCATGGACTGGCCTTAAAAGATCCATTGGAAATATCTAGGAAACCGGCCCAATAATAAATGAAAATGATAATGAAAAAAATGTGTTCCCGAAATACTTGATTTCGCGATGTTCGTAGTCGTAGTGAACCTAATTTCATATTTTTTAACCATAACTGCAGATCGAATATACTTTTTTAGGTGTCATATTTTAGATTTTCTATCAAAATTTCAAGTTTGACGGATTATTTGAGTTGGTACATTGTTTTAAAGGTTGCTTAAGCTTAAGTAAATACCTGTCAAATGATACTAAAAATTATTTTACTAATCTCATTGTGTAGTTATGAACCAAAATATGAAATTATTTTGGAAATGAGTCCAGAAAAATGAATTAAGCTTTTCTGGAATGGGAAAAGTGCTCATACAATTATGTCTCACAACACTACCACGAATAAATCAAGTATTAAACGAACCACCTGTTCTGTGATCCCATATTAGCAATGCTTTAAATTTAAACCATATTTTCTAAAGTCTGTTTTCTGATGTATGGTCTGATAACCATATTTTCTGATAATTTTGTTTTAAAAGTGAAAATAAATATTTAGGTTAAATAAAAATTATATGATATTCAATTTTAATTAAGGGAACTGCCATTCACACGCGGATTGTAAAGTAATTTGTTGGTTACCAAAAATGAGTAATATTTTGTGGACAATGAGCTTAATGCAGACCCGGTTCTAGTATAGTTTTCTGTATATAGGCGCGATGCGAATTTGGCCCGCAAAAATAAAAAATGTTGTAATACACTGAATATCTGAACTTATAATACATATATTTATATTTTAATAAGAAAAATTAAATAAAAACAAAATAAATTGTTCGCCTACGCTTAAAACCGGGCCTGTTAATGAGCTAAAAAAAATGTTATGACAATTAATATTAGTTTTGCTGTGCATAAAAAGTTGATGTCAATTTTTAAAATTAAATTGTTAAATGAATTTCTTCTTTAAATGAATTTAATGTATATATTCAAAACCAATTAATTTAAAAGTAATTTCCAAAAAAAGATTTTTATAGAATTTTAAATCAAATAATTTAGTAAACCCTAAAATATTTATTTAAGAATTTTATGTTAAATTTAAAATGAAAAAATATTGATTCATGTATAAAATTTTACTGATTATATGGTGCAATATAAATATATAAAAAAAATATTGTTGTCTTCTTGGATATAATCAGTCTAATAACAAATTATAAATTTAATATTGGTTTTAAATTGATGAACGAATACTAATTACCAAAAATTTTATCATTAAGTTGAACACTAAGATCATATATAGAAAATATAATTGCGTAAATTAATTAAACTTATTTTAATTATTAATTATGATTAAAACACGTTATGATCAAATTTAACACGTTATGATTAACAACAGTTTAATCCGAACGTGCTTATAACAAATCGTAAAATAGGAATCACAATAATTTCGATTGCGTTACAGCAGGTTCGTATCGATTCTATCTGATCGTGTTCCGTCATTTGAAAACTTATTTTAAAATTCCACATAATTGAAGTCACCCCATATCTAGGCCCTATTTACGAATGGCCTATTCACAAGATTAGAAAATAAAAATTCTTCCATTTTTATTTTACATTCGAACAATCCGGAAAAGATAAAACAATTATATCTTTTTTCGATCGAATTCATTTCATTTCATTGTGACTTTCAATCCGGCATGCTATTGTATTTTGAACGTACCGCAACGGATAGAAATTATTGTGACTCTCACTTAATGTTTAAATGTTTAAAAATCAAAATTAGTGACAAGTTTATGAAATAATTTTTTTGAATGAAGAATACAAAGAAGAAAAGATATTTGAATAAATTATTTAAATTTATAATATGACATGGAATTGTCACATAATTATATATTAAATAGTAAACATTTAAACAATTATTTGTAATTTTGATATTGTTAAATATATAATACAAAATTATAATATAAATTTATTTTTAAAACTTACTAGAACATTCTGGTGGAGTCATTTGACCAAATACATTCATTTCGTATAAGGCGGCAACAGTAATAAATAATAAATACCAAATCATTAATATAATTCCTAAACGTTTATCTAATTTCCAACCATTTAAATGTGTTGAAAATAATAAAAATACAACAGTTGACAATAATGATAGTGTTGAGTATACTAAACCTAAAAATATAACATAAATATATAAATGAATATAAAAATTTAAATATTTATATAAGTATACCTTTTGAAATAACATTTACATGTGAACCTGGAACAATTATTGCTGTTTGTATAAACCATGGCAAACCAAGACATACCAATATATCAAATACATTTGAGCCAATTGCATTTGAAACTGCCATATCACCATATCCTTCTTTGATAACGGCAATTGAGCTGAGTGCATCTGGTACAGAGACACCGGCTGCTACAAATGTTAGTCCCATCACAGTGTCTGGTATACCAAGTGTCGACCCAATAATCGTTATCATCCAAACCATGAAGTATGAATAAAAGGAAATCCATGCCATGGATATGATAAATGTAAACGGATACCAATTTCTATATTTCTCAGTTCGGCAATCAGGCATGGTAAGACGGCATGTATAATGAATAGGATAAACAGTATACCATGATATTAATTTAAATAAACCACCAGTTGTTGGTCGGTCTAATGGATTTGGTTTTGGTTCTAAGCCTTTTGGATCTTTTGATTTATAAAATTCTTGTTGCATTGGTTGTCCAGTAACTATAGTTCCAGGATTTGTTGTTGTTTTATTTGTATCAGCATTTTGTTGTACTTGATCAGTTTGATCACCATAATTATATGCTAAATTTTGTTGTCCTTCATTTTGATTCCATTGACTCATACCCCAATCATCTGTTGGCGGTTGTTGTTGTCCCATTGTACCCATTCCAATACCCATTGATGGTGCTGGTACTGGTGCTGCTGATTGTTCACTACCCCATGCTGCATTTGGATCCCATGTTGAATTTGTATCTGTATAACCTTGATATTCATTTGTTTGATCATATTGATTAGTTGGCTGTTGTGGTTGTTGTGGATCTTGTGATAAACTTGTTACTTGTTGATTATTTGTTTGAGTATATGATGTATCTGGAATATTTTTATATGTTACCAAGGCTGATTGTTCTTCTTTAGTTGGAAGTTTTATTGGAAGATTTAAAGATAATGCCCATCTTTCTAATGATGAATTGAAATGTAATGCAATACAATATACTACATAAAATAATAACATTACAAGTGCTTCCATCTAAAACAAAAATAATTTTTTTTTTTTCTAGATTTGAATGTCAAATTTAATTAAAACTTACCCATGAAATAACATCATTACAAATAACAATGAACATTATAAGTATTGATATACAATAAAAGAAACAATCTCGTACTATTGGCCACCAATTTAATTGACATACTGTACCAGAACATAATGCACAAACCGATATTACAAACATAATATTAAAAACTGCTGAGCCAATAACACCACTTATACCAATATCATCTTTAGCAAAAAACACACCAATTATTACAGTTGCTAATTCTGGTGCTGAACTACCAGCTGCCATAAATGTAGCACCAGCAACATCAGGAGATAATTTTAATTCTATATATTATATAAAAATTAGTTTAATTAGTATTTAATATATAATTTAATTTTTTTATATATACCTTCACAAAGCCTATCCAAACTAGCAACAAAATAATCATCACATACAATTGCTAATCCAAAGAATGTAAATATAGCAACAAGAACATGTACAATTAAACCACCATGACGTCGAACATTAGGACTCATTAATGGACGTGGAAATTGTTCTAATGCTGGTGGTGTACAATTAAAACGTTTCGGTCGCCATGTCGGTTTTCCATGAATATTAAGATAAGTTGGTTTAGTTGCATTTAATTCCTATACAAAATTATAAATAAAATTTTATAAATTAATTACTTTATTTATTATACGAAATTTTATTACTATATTAGATAATGTTATATAATCTGATGCAATTGTACTGAATCCATCTTTTAAATTATTTTCTGATGATGATAAAAATTCTCCTTGTAATTTTTTATCTTCAGTATTTTCCTGTTCTGGATCAATATCTTGTTCATTTAATATATTATCATCGGGAATTTGTTCAGTATCACCATTTGCTGTATAGACTGTAATACAAGTGTATAATAGGAATAAAATTCCCATATTCCATAATCTAGCACGTCGACTTCTTCTCCTCATAATCTGTACAATAAAAAATAAAAAATGAATATTAAAAATTAATTGACAATATAAATTAATTGAATATATTTTTCATAAATTTACATTATTCATAATTTTTTTTTGAAATATTTGAAATTTTGTAGATCGATTTGAAATAAATAATTAAATATATATAGATCTAGATCAGTGGGTCTAAATCCTTTTTGTTTCAATTCAAAATTTAAATTTGTATAAAATAATGGCTCTTTACGTTACACATCCTTTCGGTGTGCAGCAATTTCTGATCACATAGTAATTGCAATCCGTAACGTAATAAGATATTTGACATATTTGAAGTCAAATAATTTCCGAATTATATTTGATGTATGCTAAACATGGTTTTGTAATGCAGATCTATATGATGTATGTAAAAATTAAATTAGATAGGTTCGGTGGGTACCTAACAAAACTTCCAACACATAAAAAATACATTCTAATATTTAAAACACCTTCCTGAAATCAAAATTTCATTTAAATTTCTACAAAAATGTGAGTTAACTCTGGTTTAACCATAACGATTAAGAAAAATAATTAATTTTGTTAATCGCCTCATTTTAATCCTAAAAAATATCTATATACAAAATGTAAATTGTAACAGGCTCTTCGTTAGCTAGTAACTAGCTCTATATAATTATATTTAATTCAGGAAAATATTCATGTTAAATTACATATATTAATGTATAAATACAAATTATGAGTTTTATGTGCTGTATGAAAATATTATGATAAAATGTTAAAATAATAAATAACCTTAAGATATTTTATGCCGTACACCTCAATGATACAAACGCAAATGGTTAAAATTCACTGATCTAAATATAATTTATGTTTATGCAATTTGATTTTTAGTTTGATTTAAAAGCCCTTATCTATAAATTTTTTATAACATTCAACATTGATTTACATTAAATTTGTCATTAAAGTTTTTTTATTTTAATTTCAATATTGAAATTTATGTATAATTGTTACATGACATTGCGGTTTTGTTTTATATTAAAGTTATCTCAAAAAAATTATATTAATCATAAATTTATGTTTATTGAATTTGAAATATGATAATTATATATTACTACATTGTAACATTTTAAAAAAAATATATATTCAATTGAAATTTATGGTTTACTATTTATTGAAAGTGTACAATATTAACGTGAAGTTCAATGAAATTTTGTAATACGCTACAAATATATCATATTTCTTAATATAAATAGTAAAAAATTAAATATATTACACATTTTTTATTTATTTAAAAAAATATATATTAAATTTACAAGTGTATAACTTCTTTAATATACATAAAAATATCTTATGTATTTAAATGTATTTATAATGAAATAATCACAAATTTTTATATACGAGTAATATACATAAATAAAATATATTACCGGATGAAACATGACATCAAAAACATCAATATACACAACATAATGTAAATACTTTATGTTTTAGCATCAGTTAAGTAAAAAAAAAAAAATACTTAAAAAATACTTGGGGAAAAAAATTGGCTACCATTATGCAGAATTAACATCATTAATTATATAACAAAATTTATATATGAAGTTTTTCAACATTTCTGCAATTTGAAAAACATAATTTTTGTTTACAGATACATTAAGGAATTGTCTTGCTAAAAGGATTCTCATTGTTGGTGTAAAATTGTGATCAATAAAATTGAAATTTTCTAAAAATATTTACTTCTGAACTATAAATTCAGAAGATAATCTGCAATACTATAAAATCTTGTATAGTTTTATTCATAGTAGTCCGCAAGATTTGTTCCAGGGGAGGTAAAAATGAAAATTTCAAATTGATGGTTGTCAAAATGCAGACTTTTCTTCAAAAGTATTCTGTTGAGAACTACAAATTATTATAAGAAAATAAATTGAAACTTCTTCACGTAAAACGCTTAAGAACATTTTTAAAATATTGTTCTTGCATTTTGTCTATTAGCCAATACCTGTCATCTAGTCAATTGTTATTCTATTATTATCATAGTTGATCACAACCCGGTTTTAACTCTATTCATGTGTAGAGTATTAAATACCTCCCTATTGAAGGATAAAATAACGATGAATGCTGTATTAATAGTTCTACCATTAACTAAGATTGTTTTTTTTTCCATTTTTAATGATTTCTCAAGAATTAAAGAAAATAAAAATAATTTTTACTACAGTAGTAATAAAGTGGTTCATTGGTCTTCATATATGAAGAGCATTAAATATTTTATTATCGTTTTTCTAGCGAGTGGTATCTCTTAATTTTCATTTTATAAATTAATTAATAATCAGTTTTATTAAAAAAAAATCGTTTGAAGTCAGGGGTAGGTAAATGACCCACATTGCTCATACCATTTGCCGCCTATGGTTGTATTAAAAAAGATTAAAAAAATTATTGGCAACACTATTTCGTATGATAATAATTATTGTTAATGATTTAGGAATTTCATGTGTTCCTTAATCGCAGTCTTTAAATCGATTAAAAAAATCTATATTTATAAATAAATTGTTGAATTATTTAATTAATATTTTCTACATAATATCATTCAAAATAATTTATGCAATCGCACATTTACCATATTTAGATTAGGGTTTTTTAAGTGTATATTCTGCACACTTATATATATTTAATTTTAATTTTTCTTCGGTTTCCTTCTTATATTTATATGTAAGTATATATATAAATATTTATTATTTGAACATGAAATACAGTTCACAACAATCTTAACATAGTTAAGTTGTGTTTTTAATTTAACGGTTAGAAAATTATATTTTTTATTATTTTATATATACATATTTTTATATATATATGTATATATATAAATATATAGAGTAAATCTATATAATTTTTTTTTTATATTTTCTATGCTTTGGATTTCCATTCATCCACTCACAATATCGATTTACAAATTCTATGTGGTTTTTTTTATTACATGCTTCAAAAAACTAATTTGTTTTTTTTTTTTTTTTGTTAATTATTTGTTTTAAAAAGTATTTATATTTAATATATTAAGAATTTATTAAAACAAAAACATAATTTTGCCGATAAAATAAAAACACTGTCAAAAATTAATAATTTTTTAATTGATTTTCTATATAATATTTTGTGTCATATAGTTTGCAATAATCACTTTAAATTAAAAATCATTTTTAATGTAAATTATATGTTACAAAAGAGTTTTTCCTTTTGTTTTTATGCTGAAAAGGAAAACTATTATATCACCGGAAGAATGTTACCAACGAACAAGCAATTATATTATACCCTTTTAATTATATATATATTTTATATTATAATTTGATACAATTTTCCATGAAACTTTTCTTTATTATTATATGTTTTTTTTTCTTTTTATAAATCACCTTTTTAAAACATGTTTAAAAATAGATTCATTTTTTTTATATATATAAAATATTTTCTTTTTTGTCTTTTCTAGTTTTTGTGAAAAAAGAAAAGGAAATTTTTTATTTTATTTTTTTAATTTACCATTTTTCCTCTTCCTTGTCGCCTTCGTTATCCTTGTTATTTGGTTATGATGTGCGATGATGACTGTATGTATTATACACACCAAAAATAAATAAATAATTCTTTTAAATTTATATATATATATATGTATATATATATATATGTACCGTATATATGTATATATAAATATGAGAGACAATAATTTTTGTAGGTAGCAGCAATTGACTTTTCACTTAAATTTTCTATTTTTCTTTCTACTACACATATATAAATGGAAAATTATAAATTCAGAAAAAAAAATATTTTTTTTTTATGTTTAATTTTTGTTTAAAATGAAAAAAGAAAATTATTAGAAAGAAAATATTTGATTAAGAAAGTTTTACAAGTAAAAATTTTGTAAAATATACTAAAACAATTGATTTATTAAATTTTTAAAAGTTTGTCATTTTGAAATTATTAGATTTTTATTTTTTATATATTAAATTGAAGTTTTCTTATGCGAAACAATTTAAACTTTTAAACACTAGAAAAGATACTAAATATGTTTTATTCAACTATAATACTTTGAACCTATACGAACACTACGAATTTAAATGTGAATAGCATAAGAAAAATAAGGGAAAATTTTAATATATTTTGTAAATTGTATGTGTATTTGGTAAAAAATATTTGAGAAAATTATTATAGTATTTGTAATTTTGGATACGTGTGTTTTATGAAAATATTTGTAAATTTAATTTTTTTTTGGATGAAAAACTGTTATTTCTATGATTGTGTTTGTATTTTGTTGGAGAGCATAAAGATATCAAGGAAAATTGGAAAATTAATGTTGAAGTTCTGAGAAATTGGGGAGCAAGCGCAATTTTATTATGATTGTCATTTTTTTGTGGTTGATTAATAAAAAAGGACAGAATTGTATTAAGGATATTTTCATTGTGGCGATTTATGATTATTAATAGAAAAAAAGTTTATATTTATAAGCAAAGCTTTTTTTTTGTATTATTAAGAAAACTAGTTTACATAAGTTATGATTCATATAGTAAATTTTTGTTTTGCAGTAATATGATGTAATTTTGTAGTGGAATGAGACAAATTCTTTGGTCCATTAAGAATTTACAAGAAATTTATCAAAAAACAACATGAAATTGATAATTTGAAAGAAGTTTAGTTTATTTTCGTAATATATTTAAAAGAATTTTCATTAAAATGTTATTTATTGATTTAATATATTTTTATAGTGGACTTAATCAATTTTCTATTTCCATAATTTAAAGAAGTTATTTTCTGTAATATAAATTCTACAAAATGATTAATATTTTAAGTGACTAATAAGTTACAATATTTATTGTGATTAATATGTTAATTTAAAATAATTTTTTTTTTGACGATTCATTTAAATAACAAAATTCGTTAATATATATTTAAAAGAAAAAAACAACTAACAAAATACTTTTGTATGATATGAAATAGCATTATTGTATGGTCAATTGAAAACACTATCACACCCAATTAACACATTTTAAAAAGTATTTTAATACCTGTGCCAAACACTTTAACCATTATATAAAATCAAGTAAGCCTATTTCATAGATAATCGGTTTATCATAGTAAATTTAAGTATATATGTGACATAAAACTTCAAAAGGATACCGATAATCACAGTAAATTTTCTTTTTTTTTTATATATAGAAACAACAATCAATCCTTTAGAAAATGACAAAAAATAAAATAAAAAAATAAACACTTGTGTTCGGACGTTATTCATCTTCCTTACCGTGTTCATATATATGTAAAAAAAAAACAAAAACATAAATCGATTTCTATGCATTATGAAGAGATATTTTTTTTTTTGCAGCATAAAGATTCTATTTCTATTATATTTGTACAGGTATCGCTTGTGGTTTTTATGAAAAAAAAAGAAGAAATATTCTTTGGAAATGATAATTTTCTTCTTGTAATTTAAAGATGAAAAAAATACTATAAATAAAATATTGGCGAACACTACATAAACAAATGAATTTTAATGATAAATTATACAAATAAATTTTTTCTATTCATTGACTTACTTTGGTACACATTTATAAATTTATATATTTATTAAAAGTCATCTTCAGAAATACTTTGCAAAAAAAAAAAAGGAATGTAGTAAACTGTCAACACCTCAACAAAAGTGATATGAGTCCTTTTTAGTGTGTTAAATTTTGCTCCCACAAACAAACAAAAACTGATCTATAATAAGAAACTATTGAATTCGGTTGGCTTTTTAACTTTTGAATTTTTTTTAATTTTATATTTCTTTATTAGATACGTTCAATAAGCAGCGGTGGTTACTTTTATATGACATTTAATCGGTTTTTTACTTCTTTTTATTGTCGGCAAAATTTTTTAGTTTGATTTTTTATTACAATAGTGAAGAATGTTGTTACAAGTAATAGATATCATTACAACTATTAAAATTTTGAAGGAAAAAAATGTAATTTAATGTAAACCGCATTACATTTTTAAAGTACATAAAACAATTAACAATTGTGAAATATTTTTGACAAAATAATAGAAATATATTTAAAATAAAGGATGATTTGTAAGAAAAATAAATGATCATTAGGAAACAGAATTTCTGTTTGCATAGTCTAAAATCGATCAACTACACTTTATTAATAACCGCTATCAGTTTGGCCTTCAGATTGTCTATAAATATGTATTAGAATTTTACAAATCTTCTGAGTTCCACAGATGGACAAAGAAGAATCATGTGTAGAGTACAAAAAGAAACTCTTATTTACGAGTACTGAGGAATATAAATCTCAAATTATACAGCCACCAACTAGATCATAAGATTAACCAGTATGACAAATTTAGTTGTAATTGATTTAAATAGGAGTCACAAGGATTTCGATTCCATTACTGCAGGTTCGAATAGTTTCTATCCGTTTGTTTCGAAAAGAAATTGTGATCATAATATTTTCGACTATTCCGTAATTTGAAAATTTATTTGACAATTCCACATAATTTATTTTAAAAATACTTAAAATTTAAATATAAATTATGTATATAATAAAAATGGAAATGTTAGAATGGATCCAGAATAATTTTTGGAAGTCTATTTACAAATGTAAAAAAAAATATTCTATAAGAACTTAAGAAATTCTTCGATTTTTAAGATGATGACAATAAATTTAATTTACATTTAATTTCTTACATTTAATCAATCCAGTAAATATAAAACAATTTTAACTGTTTTCGAACGAATTAAGTTCGACACATTGTGTGTGACCTTTAATCTGATATGCTAAAATTATATAGGGTTGTCAAACTTTGATATTTTTAAATCGAGCCGTAACGGAACGAAATCATTGTGACTCCCATTAAACAATTATATTATATACTCTATTAGATATTAAATATTATTCAGGCTATTTAGCATGGCCCACTCGCACTCCCCAGCCCCACTGATAACAATTACTTTGAGATATTGGGTTTTCTTTTTGCATTTTAGGAATCACCATTCTCGATAACGTATTTTTTTTTATTAAATTAAGTTTAACCATAATTAATAGGATATTAAGCTTACCAATAAGAAGCCTTAAATAAATTTTAAATTTTTATTAGTGTTTCTAAAATGTAGAACATCAGAAAAAAGTCTTCTAATTTGCATGCTAAAATTTACTTACATTACATTATTAATTAAATGCTGATAATATTTTTTGAAATAGATAATCACAAAATTCAAGCAAAAAATTATAATAACATTTTGTTTAAGATTTTTTATGTTAATTCCAATTGCAAATAATAATCATGACATATATTTATTTTTATACAATAATTAATGAATTTTCAGATAATTTTTATAAGTTTAATACTTTTTCTTATAAAAAAATTGCTAATTTTGTATAAATATTTAAATACTTTAATAAAAATTAATATTTTTATTCTTATCATCAATTTATTAAAAAAAAAATTATGGGTTAGAGTTTATGACGGAAGAAGCCGCAATTTATCATTATAAATTAATTCAAATAAATATTTATTTAAAATTATATTCATAATTCACAAGTTTTATTTAAATGAATCAGATTTAAGAATGCTTCAATGTTTAGTAATGTTTTTTAATTTGTATTTTGGCATAAATTAACTTATTGAGCTATATCGCATTATTCAAAAACTGTTGCTGAGGAAAGCTGATAATATTAAAAATTGTGATTGTTTATGGGTTTATGTCATTGCAGAGAGCAGTGTAATAATATATTCATTATATTCATGAAGTTGATTTAAATAAATTTAATTTGAAAAAGTATGAGCGGCAAACTGATATGGTAATATATGCCGACGGTGGTGGTAATGTTAAGCGGCTGCGATATATAATTAAGTTGCGATACTATATCTAGCATCAAAAATAGTTTAAACACTGCGAACATAAAAAATAAATTATTTGGTATTCTGTTTTCGAATTATGAATATGATATTTCGCACCGAATGTCACATTATTGAAGATTGGCATTTACTATTACGTAAACATGAAGTGCGATCGGAAACCGCTTGTAGAGGCTGCGCTGAAGATACGAGACATATTTTATGTTACTGTCCTTCTCTATGTAATAAAAGATTAAACTTTTTAAAAAGATTAAACTGCTAATCTAACAAAATTTATAAAGGAGGTGGGATAGCATGATTCGTGGTGAAAATGGCCAACGTTTCGTAAGCGGGTGCAACGGACCGAACGGTCTAGGTAAATGGTTTGGCCGCTTCCATTCCCCCTTCTCAAACTAACCAACCAATCAACCATATATATTTGAGTTAATGGAATATTACGAATAATATAATGATTTTGGTGGAAAATTTTAAGCCATTGATAATTATATTGATTTACATCAAAAAAATATTCGGTCTTTTAATAACTGATACGAAATTCAGCCTAAACTCTGAAATATTACTATTTAAATGTTTCTACAAAAACTATAACATTAACCAAATTTTCTTACCTTCATAAATTTATTAATTTGAAGTTATGCTACAAATAAGAAACATAAATTAATTAGTAATTAATTAAGAATACAAATAAAAAATTTATTAATTAAAATAATAATATCAAATAATAATTGAATTTAATTTCTTATTTAAAATCTATTTAAAAGATGAACAAAAATATTTAATATTTTTGACTAAATTAATCAAAGACATTTTTTCGCATCTTAAAATCAAATTCCTTTTAAATTTGTAAAAGACAACTTAAAATTGGAGCATAACAAAATCTTTCTTATAAAGAAGTTATCACAATTATTATTAGATATTTATCTATGAAAACCAGAACAAAATTAATTTGCTATGCTTAGTTTTAAATATGAACTAAACTATAAATAAATTTTCAATTTCATTCAGATATTTTAGTTATGCTTACCATAAAAAATATTGTATACGAAGTGAAGTATTTATCCTTTATAGTAATTTTTTTTTTAAACCACTTCAAAAGATTTCAATAAAATCGGGTTTCTTTATTATTTATAATTAATAAAACTGAAAAAAGGATATCTATAAATATATTATATATAAAAGGAACAAATATGATACAAAAAGGACAATTTTAAAGAAGTTTCTAGATAGGAAAAATATAAATACTATATCGAATATAACAAAAGATTGCCTATCCTAAATAGTTATCTTCTGTATATCGTACAGATGGTCTTCGTCCTTCGTAAATATTTTCAATATTTCATATAAAAATTTCTTAAATTATATTAAAGGACTTTCAAGGTTTTTACTGAGACAATCTGACGCTTAAATATATATTATTATGTTGCCGGTATTTTTCATTTAGCAATTTCACTAAATTTATATAATATTATATATGTTTGTATTTTTGTGCTATGAAATAAAAATGAAATCAAAAAACTGTAAAAGGACATAACTTTTCTTCACGATAATGTTTTAATGTTGATTGTTTTTTTAACCCCTCGTATTGATGTGGCAAAAGTAAACACTACAGTAGAAAATTTCAAACAATAGGTGCAGAAGGGTGGAAATTATCATAATTTATGATATTTTTTTTATGTTATATGTATTTTTTTTATACACAGACATATAATAGTGGTATATGCATTGCAAACCGCACATTACATATATTAATATTATATTGAGGTAATAGCGTTTTGCTTAAAACCATACATTTGAAATAATTCGTATATCCTGATTTTTGGTATATTTGTGCAATGGGTTGATAATTTCAAACCCATAGATTTTTTAATGCCAAACTGAAATTTTATATTTAAATTAAATATTACATAAAAGGGAGAATATGAACCAATAATAAATGATTTATAATTTTTTTTTATTAAGTTGAATTTTGTGACACTTTGTAGGTTAGAAATTTATTTTGCAAAATATTTAAGAGAATAATGTTTAAAAAAGAACTTATTTTTATTAAAAACTAACTAACTAAAGTATTGCTAAATATATTAATTATAAATAGTAAAATTTCTTACAACTAAATTCAATTGATGAGCATCATACTAATACAATTTCGACAGCTCTCACACAACGATCCTTTCCAAAACTTTAAGCAACTGGTTTCAATATAGATGATACCAAATTTTATATTATTATTCGCAGTGGTGGTAATAATTATATCGAATTGTCCAGAGAACATAAAAGAAATATTATAGAAATTAAATTTTGTCGGATTGTTAATGTCATAAATCTTTAAATTCCATAAAGATTTTCGTTTGAACATCTTAATAATATACCATCGACAGAACATTCTGCATAATATTTACGATTTGTTGCTTTAAACTTGATGAAACTGGAGCCTGACTCATTGTCCATTTTGTTGTCAAATAATCTGGATTTTTTTGTTTTGAAAATATATATTTTTTTGGAATTGGTTCTGGTAAATCTTCGGTTTTAGTATCAGAGAATAGAGCAAAACTTTGTATATATTGTTTTAACATTGACGTAAGAATTTTATTTGAAATAAATTTTGATATATGATATTACAGAGCTGTTAAGTAAGTTATCTTCAAAGTAATTGTACCAACCTTTTTTTTAACATTATATCACAGGTAAGAAAGAATCGACGTATTGGTCTCCAGTGAAATAATATTAAATTTATTATCGAATTTTTAATACCTAGCTATTGAAATATTTTATGGATATTTTAAAAAACCATTTATATTATTATAAGCGTTTTCGATTATGCGCTTGTATAATTTTTGGATTTTTCAAAAACTATTGACTAATTTTCATATTGAATTATGACGAAAATCTATAATCCATTATATTGTGAAAATTTACTAACAAATAATGCAGATTATTTATATATAGAAGTACTATGTTATATGGTACTTATTACAATTCTTGATTACATTTTTACATATACGAATGAACACCCGGTTGAATTGATGAATGGAATTTGTAAGGCATAAAAAATATATGTTCTATGTATGAATGAAAAACCACTTAACCTATATAAGTACATATTTATGCAAAAATATAATTTTTTTTTATGCTGTAAAGAACTATACTTTAAAATAATCCGATATTCAGGGTTAAATCAATATTATATATAATCTTCTTACTGATATGACATCAACAATTTTTTGTAAACTTGACGGTTTAAAATTTTTACCAGACAAATATATAAAAAGTCTCCAGACAGTCTGCCTTGTATTATAAAAAAAGATTTATGTTGTATATACATACTAACAAATTTGTGTATTATTTATGATTTACATACAAAAAAAATACAACCAAATAGTAAAATCAGTAAGTATTCAACAGTTTTCAAAGGATATTCATAAAATATCCTTATGTCCATCATCATGTACCTATATTTATTCAATTAGTACAAAGAAATAAAGGATATCTTTTTAAACTGATTTTTTTTGATGTAGTATTCAATTTGTCGAACAACACACTTTAAGGATTACCAGTAGATTTTATATAGTAACATATTATTTTTGGGCCGATAATACATAAAATGTGATGACAATAAAAAGGATTTCTTTGGAATAATTTATAATATTCATTTTGTTATAGTTTTTTCATGACACGCAAAGTGTTCAAATCAAATAATTTTTTTTTTTATTTTAAGGGCGAGCATAAAGTCAAATGCAAATTGAAATGTTTTTGCTCGATATATTTATGTTATAATGTACTGCAAAATGTGTATAGGGCGGATTTATGAAAAGTATGGTCAATTGTATTAGTACAAAGATTTCTATTATTTTTGCCGCTTTATTAGTTTTGCTTTGATAATTTCAGAATGTAAATACTATAGACAAATAAAAGGTGTGCTAAAACCGAGAAAATTTTGTTTACCTGTAAATAGATGAAAATAAAAATTAGATTCAGTAATAATAAGTTTATATATACATTTATATTTCCAATAACAAAATATGAATGAATTGTAATATTTTTAAATGATTCTGATATATTTAATCAAATAAATGATTTATGCTTTCTATTATATTTTATGATCTGTATTTTGAAATTGAAAATATTGCTTATAAATATATGATTTTTTTTTACTTATCATGTAAGATATATTTATAGTCGATTGATTTAATACAAAAGATATCATTGATATATCGTTAGTATGTCTGTAATGTATAATATCTAAAAAGTATAGAAAATTTAACATAATAAATAAAAAAAGTTAGTTTATATGTCGTGAAAGTTAGAGTATTTAAAGTTTATTCGGCGGTCAGTAGAGAAATTAATTTTGATTTAATTATATAAATTTCAAAATGAACATAATTTTTATTCTATTAAATTGTGGTTTACAAAAGAATTTTTCGTATTATCCAAAATTTCACAAGTTGTGTTGTTTTGTTAAATCACATCAATGTTTTCGAACTTCCTGCAGAACAATTGAACAATTTTAACGCGTAGAGCGGTAGTTATCTAATATTTGATACTTTGAAAACACATGCTTATTTGGAGCTATTTGATTTACAGAATTGCAAATATAGGTAACTCAAATTGGAAAGTAAAATTTTTACTATACAGTACATATATAATTTTATGTTGTAATTTTCGATCATTTTTGTATAGTAATTATCAAATCTTAAATTAAAATTTAGTACCAATATTTTAAATTATACTCTTAAATGCGACTCAGGAATTACGAACGAATTGGTAACCAATTCTGAAATTTGGAATATGTAATGTAAAGGATACGACATACAAGAGTGGCTAAAAGTCTGGCCTACGTGCATAAATCCTCCAGTGTTTCCCCTCATCAATACAATACAAACAAAATTAATGGCAATATTCTCATGGTATTCTTGGAGAATAGTTGGATGCACAACTAAGAGAAATTAAGAATTGCAAAATGTAAACTTTTAAAACTTTCGGCACAAGTAAGATTCTTCGGATGAATACATTTTCTACATCCCTCATGGTCAGTTGGGAAACTATCAAGATTTGTGTAGCTAGGGAACAATATATAGTAAAACATATTGATTAAAAATAAGATTTTAAAAATACATTTTTCTTTTACATTTCTATATAAATAGTATAATAAAAAGTAAGTAATTTTTTTTTTATGATAAAAATTGCAAAAATAACAATAACTAACCTTAAAATAGTTAATTGATAATCAATCAAATATCTGTTGTAATCAGTATACAAAACCATATCATATTTTCCCTAATTTTCAAAAAAAAAGTTAAATTTATAACAAAAACTATGAATTAAATAAATAAAATCACACGAGCGTGGAAACTGTTACGTTATATATTTTTTATCCTGTGGTGGACATCAAAAGCCAATCCATCTTAAATTTTATGACAGATTTATAGAAAATTATCATTGAATTGAATATTTTTTTAATATTTCAAAAAGTGTGTTTATTGTGAACTAGATAAATGTTTCGAGATTTGTTTTCTGGCGTGATATTCGATCAATCTTCAAGATGTAATTTCAATGAAGACAAAAACGAAATTTCAAGGACAAGAAAAATAATTTCTTAGAAAATTGCAATAATTGTATTCCTTTTTTTAATAATACTACAATTGTTAAAATAGAGGAGTTTTATGGATAAAGTGTTCAAATAATTTTATGAAATATTATTTGCAAAAAAATCCATTACAATGAAACGACAAACAAAACGAAATATGGTTGGAATAATAACTTCAGACTTTTAATGATGAAATTTTATTAAAATAATTCTTTTTTAATCAATTAGATGTAATTTTTAATCAATTACAACTTCTAAGACTTCAAGAGTTTGTTTATGGTAAAACAGTTTAATATATCACTTCTGATATTCATTATTTTACTGGTTTTATCGCGGACGTGACCTACTGCATCAGTTTATTGCGCAGCATTTTATCGTGAAACAATACTGCTCAAACGAAAATGAAACAGCGAAGCACAGTCTTTGCGGATTTGAAGATATTTCCCGGAAAAGATCGAAATACTAAGGTAACGAACGATATTTCTGCAAAAGTTAAAGGACGTCAGGAAGGTTCTCAGGTTTTATATAGAAGTTTGAATATCAATACGGCCGCGGTGCGGACAAACAGTCTCGTGCTTTAACAGATTTTTAAATAATTTTTATCAAAATTATTTTTAGGTTTTTTATTTTTAAAAGTTACTGTTTATCAACGCCATCATCATCATATGGTGCTACAACCTGGATAGGCCTTGACCTCTTTCACTATCCTCTTCCAACGGTCTCTATCGCGTGTTGCTGTTCTCCAATTACGAACACCAATACTTTTTAAAACTTGGATAACATTATTCATCCATGGGGGTCTTTATTTCTGCATTTTGGATTTTTGGGGGTGTTTCTTTCGGCATTTTTATTAAATATCCAATCAATTTTATTCTCTATGGCTTTTTACAAAACGACTTGTCTTCACTACCTAATATTTCAAGAAGTTCGTCATTTGATCTGACTCCATAAATTCTTTTTTCATCTATTCGCGGTCCATATATTTTTTGTATGATCTTTCTTTTAAAAAAGTTTAATTCTGCATTAGCACCAATTTATGATGATCTATTTAGAATATTTCTAATCTACTTACTTTTAAAAATATTTTAAAAAGTAACAAAATAAATGGAAATTTTTTTTTTCCAATTCTATATTGAGGATTTATACAAAATGTACGGTTTTCCAAATAATCATCATATTTATTTTCTTCGGTTTTTAGGCACATGTCCTCTTTGGATAAAAAAAAGTGTGAATTGTTTTTTTTTCTGTTGGCCATTAATAATTATCAACTATTCCAATGAAAACTCATATAATAATTTTCACAATGACAAAAAACCACATTACAATAATATTCCTGGACATGTGGTATTTTTTTTGTGGTAATTCAATAATATACTTTACAAAGAAAGATCATTATTGTTCGCGTCATAAACGCATCCCTTCAGTTTTTTTTCTATATGTAAAGAGTCACCATAATAAAAGTGGTTGCTGTCAATAGCTTTAAAAAGTCATTCTTTTGTATTATTTATAAATTTATTTATTATTATTGTCTCCCTTTAGTTATTCAACTTATATCTATAAAAAAAATGTATATATACATAAAGAATCTCGGATAAATCAAATTTGCTCCTTATAACCATTTCATAAATGGCAATATACTTATATAAAAAAAAAACTAAAATTATTATGATAAAAGGACTAAAAACACTGTCAATTTCACCCCGTGGCACAAATAACACCGCAACAACTACGGGTATATAAATATGTATTTCTATATATATATATTTATATATTAGATACAAAATTACAAACTATAAAAGCCAAAATATCAAAAACCATCACTTGTTATAAATGGGATTTATAAATTAAATAATATAATATAAAAAATTCTTTTCATTTCCATTAATAAATTATATTCTAAGAATGATTTTGAATGTAATGAAACGTACGCGTCCATTGCTATATGTCACATGTGTGTATCGTTACACTCAGCCCTTATTTTAGCCTTAACCATGCCTGCGGTATACCCTAACCAAACCTATGTACCATAAGATTTCTTGAAATGTGAATAAAACCACGCCTTTTTATTCTGGAATTTTATTTAAATAAATGGGTAGAAATATGTTAAATAATAATTTTTAATTTGAAAATATAATTTTAAAGATTTTTATTAAGTGCTGTTTCATATCGTGAGAATTTTCCGCCATAACAATTTTATGTGATTTATGATTTTTGTAAAATATTAAAATTTCTTTATTTCTTTATACATTTTTTATTGTAAAATACGAAAAAATTATTAATTTAAATAATTATTATTTAAATAATTTATGATTTGCAGTGATGATAGCTTCACAAATTTTGTAAGCTATTTATAATTAAACCATTGTTTAAATAATATTTAGGCTTTTGTTCAAATCTATTATAAAATTATTTATCACTGGACTTCTTCTTAGGAAAATATGGTGGAACAACCGAATGATTACCCTACAACACTAGATATTTGATGAACTAATTGTGGTTTTATGCGGAGCAATAATTTTATTATCCACAGTGGATTCAATTTTGATATTTCCATCACCGAAAATAAAAAATTGTAACTAATTAGACTACAAGCATTTAAATAAAAATATAAATAAATATTTAATAATTAAAATAGGTTACCACTTACAATTTAAAGTTCTGAAAAGAATCCTACTACATCCGTACATTGTCACTTGGTAATTCAAGTCAATTGGATGCAATAAATTTTAGAACAAACGGCAGGTACTACTGTCAACAAATAACAAATATTCGCTAAGGAAAAGCTGAAATAGAAGTTCCAGCGTCAATTAAGAAACAAATTAACAGGTTATCATACTAGAAAAGAACGTAACTACTTTCCCCGTGATTACCTGTTAATGCAAGTCTTAAAACATTAATATAAAAAATAAATAAAATAAAAAATTAAATTTAGAAAGCGCGGTATTGGAAATATCAGTTTATTGTAAAAATTAAAAATCATGACAGTAACAGTCTGATCTTCCATAAATATAGGTCCGCGTTCCGCTATTCAAGTACTACGCTATTAAAACCAATTTATAGCTGGATCGTGCTAGATTGTCACAATCACAAACCAAATGTTAAAGTTTTATATTTAGAACTAGACAATTATGAAATTATTTATGATTAATTACATGCAATTAGATTCATAGTAAAACCGTTTTGTTTAATTTTTAATCATATTTAAATAATTTAAATATGATTTAAAAACAAAATATTTAAAAACATTTTACAATTAAACTAATTTAACAATAAATATTACAGCAGTAAATTGTTTTATAAGAACTTTAAATTGCCTGCACTATCAAAAATAGGTTTAATAAAATTGAAAATTAAATTATTGTTAAATTTAATTAGCCACGTCAATTTCAACGCTTAAATAATAGTTTTAATCAAAATTAAATTTTCATACAAGTAATTAATAAATAATATCAATGAACTCTAAGCAATATGAATGTTAAAATGATATAAATACGATGAATTCGATGGAATTGTCAATGAAAAACATCAGGCTACGATACAAATTATGAATTTGCTTTATTCCATCGAATTAATTCATATTGCTTAGTTATATCGAGTTTCTCAGGTTTATTATTTAAATTTGTCTAATAATTAAATTATTAATAATATAAACAAAGGTGGATCTATGTCGAGGATGTCAGGACATAGTTAATGAAGATGACATAAGTTATATGTTTAAGCAGAAGCAAACGTGAGCATGGGTACTGTACATTTAATAGCTTGTCGAGAATTCCAATAATGGACATTCTTGAATCCATCAGGGGAACGAAAGTGGAGATTAGTAATGCATTATAAAATAACTATGTGAAAATTAGTGGCCTAGATTTATGTGTCACCCGGTATAACGAGTTCCACTCACTTTCTAACTTAATAATCAGGGTTTAAACAGTTTTTTATGAAGACTTAATTAAAAGTAAATTATAATTTCTTATAAGAACTCTCGATTACTGTGAATCCTTTGGGACGCTTAATATTATACAATAATTGGTATTAATTTGCATATATGTATAAACTTAATAGGAACCATTTTATATTTTATAATAAATCTAAATATTTTTTTTTGTTATCGATATTTGCACGCTTCCCAATCAGGTCAGAAATCAAAATTATACCGAAAAAAATAAACCGCAAAAATATATATTTTGAAGAAAGGCAAATGGAGGTAAAATATTATTCCCTCTTAAAAATAACCATTTCAAATATACTTTATATCCCTAATTTTTTGAAATCGAATTATATTCTCTATTAAATATACAAAAACGCACCCCAGATTTAAAAACCAAAAAAACCAAAAGGCAAATATAAATTGTTTTTAAGTCACCCCTAAATAAAACACTCGAAATATACAGAAGATTAGGGTCGAAAAATGTCATTATTGCATTTTGTTCAGAGTAGAGGGGAGGAAAATAATCTATTGTTGCACTTAAAATCTACAAATAAAAACATACACACAAAAAAAACAACAAATTTCACAAACCCTTATACACCATTTTCCATTCTTCTTATATAAATATATTTATTGATTTGGCCTTTAAGGTTTTTTAGGGGTGGAGTGAATATGAAGGATTCAATATAATATTCGGCAGGACCTCTAAATAATTCAGTCAGAGACAAGATCTCGTCGAAGAAAGTACAAAATAATTTTAAAGATTTTTTTTTTATTTAAAAATTTTAGTTTTTTTTGTTCGTATATAGTTTTTTTTTAAAAAAAATTAAATTCAAAAATTTTATTTACATTATTTTATAATTAAACGGTCAAGATTTTAGTTATTAATATATACAAAATGTCTTCTGTTGATACACGACCACCACAAACATATTCAAGGTTATTTCGTCCTTGGGATTCAAAAGTTGCTGCTGAGAATAATCGTAAATGTATAAAAAATAAATGTGAATATAATAATAAAAATGATAATTTCGAGGATATTATAAAATCAGCACAAATTGCATCCGTCGGCTTAAATACTGATCATACACAGTTACAACAATATCCAATGGATATAACAGATCCAAATAATCATTTCGGATTAACACAAATAAATGATTTATATTTTGGTAATAGTTTACAAATAGCTGCTGCTAATAGTGCTTGTTATGGTATTGATCCAATTGCAATGAGTTTAATGGAACAGGAATATGCAAGAGTTGTTGCCGAAGATGCTCATATAAAAGCATTAAATTCACGTAAACAACGACCAAAAAAATTCAAATGTCCACATTGTGATGTTGCATTTTCAAATAATGGACAACTTAAAGGACATATTCGAATACATACTGGTGAAAGACCATTTAAATGTGATGTTGAAAGTTGTGGTAAAACATTTACAAGAAATGAAGAATTAACTAGACACAAAAGAATTCATACTGGTTTAAGGCCATTTGGATGTTCGACTTGTGGTAAGCAAATTTAATATATAAATATTAAAATGAATTTGATAAATTGATGAAACCATTTTAATTTTTAAATATTAATTATAAATTTAATTTATGTTGCAGGAAAAAAATTCGGTCGGCGAGATCACCTAAAAAAACATATGAAAACTCATATGCCACAAGAAAGACAATTAGGATCTGCAATTTTTGTGCCTATGTATCCTTATTTATATGGATATTAAAATTTTAAGTTAAAGATAATTATATATTAAAAATAATTACAAAAAGTTTACTGATAATAATTTTTGTATTTTGTATAGTAATTTAGGTATAAATATGTAAATATATAAAATTAATATAATAAAAATGGATTGTGAATTAATTATTAAAGAAAATTTAAAGAATTTATAAAAAAAAAATATATAATTTCTTATATTTTAATCCTTTTTAACAATTATAACATATAACAAATTTTTTTTGTTGATTAAATAATTATCAAACGATCATTAATTTGTTCTACGAAATCAAGATTATAATATTCTGAAGAAAATATATTTGCATTGTAAGTAACTTTTAATTTGAAGATGTTGTCGTTAGTGGGTCGATGTACTTTTAGAAATAAATTGGCCATTGAATAATCGACTTTGTGCCTTTGTGCGAGTGGAAGATATAGCCCACCTTTTCCAAAGCCACCAACAAGAGTTATTAAGATTTAATTTATTAGTCGTACAACTACAACGATAAAGAAAATTGTAGAAAATGAATTAGTTAAATTTTCAGAACTGACACATACTTTGAACTAGCCATATGTAGTGAAAGGATGACATCCGTTTTATCAGAATATAAAATAGTTAACTTGTTTCACATATATAATTAGAATATATTTATTATATCTAAAAATATTGTTGGATGGTATATGATGAATTAAATTGGTGCTACAATAGAAGACCTCATTCAGAGCTAGATATAGTAAGGTTCTCCTAGAATAAGACCTCTGCAATTGCTGGGCAGTTACATATAATCTGTTGTCCTGTATCGCAGCAATTTCTGGATTTCCTACGCGCATGCTTGCCAATCAATCTCTTCTTCTGATAAGTTCATTCGCCGCTTAATGTTATAGTGTCCCGGTATCTAGCAGAGTTCTACATTTCTGTTTGTACACGTAAAATTTGTACACAAAAAATTATTAATTATTGCATTAGTTTCTTACACTTACTACGGAAATAATAACCTTTAATATGATCCTATAATATTTTAAATTGATACTTTATTGAAAATGATCATTTCTATATTACCATCGTTAATTATTTAAATTGTGATGATTATTTATGTTCTGCATTCTCTTATAAATTCATATAATTTATTATAACCAATTAATTTGGTTGTGTTAGAAATTTTCCCAAACCTCTTTACCACCCTTGGTGTAACTTAAAACGTTTGTATAAATTTGTATAATTATGGTTTGACCTTTACAAAAAAATATTTGTATTCAATTTTGATATTTATATTTGTATTACCTAAATCACAATAATCATTTGTAATTATCCTCATCCTCTATAACTCTCAGGAAATATATTTTCACATAGTAAAATTTTTTGATTTCCTTCTAAATATTAGATCATTGTACATCACAATTTCGTTGTTGTTGTATAATACCTCAATATAGTTGACATAGCAATTAAAATTGCACAAAAAGTTGCTCTTCCGGGTACTTTTGTATAATTTTAACAACTCAGTTGGATACTCCAGGGATAATTTTCATAAATGACAAACTATTATTATATGATGGCATAATATAATTTTCTGTTTACTATTCGGTAATGGCTAATATAATTGTAAGGGTATGACAATATATACAATTTACAGTAGGTCTCTGTTTACTATTTATTAGATTACTTAATGTGAGTTCTATTTTATTTGACTGTAAGTAAATTATTGTTTAAAATAACAAATCAATTTTTCATAATAAATATTATAAATGAATTTGTTATTTTTTTTAGTTAAGCAATTGGATTTTTAATTGTCATTGAAACGGAAGAAGTCATCACAAATTGAAGATTGTGACAGTTTTTTGTATTCTTAACAATATCTTTTTTATATATCTTTAAGACGAATTTTTAATAAAAGATTGTTTATGATAGAATTTCTTAAATATAAAAATTGCTTATTTAAAAAAATTATATATATTTTTAATAGTATAAATACGTTGAACGTGTGCTACTGTCCAAATTTATCCCGCTGGGATTTTCTAATTGCAATAAATTTACAGGATGTCCAAAAAAACATTTATTTAATTCTTTAATAATGTAAGTATAAATTTTTAAATTAAAATGGAGAGACGTTAAATATTTAAAATAGTTTATATTATGTATAATATAAAAGTTTACATATCTTTAAAATTAAAAAGTTATTAATAAGAGTGGAATTTCAATAATTTAAGTAAGTCCAAGTAATAAGGAGTGAAATGATATAATATTAGAGATAGTTTTAAATACTAATGAAAATCACTATAATATTTTAAGTGGAATTATGGAATAATTATGAATTGTTGGTATATAAAGATTTATTAAAAAACTGAAATTGTTTATATAAATTAAGTGTTTAATAATAGTGATTGAAGTGAAATTTGCCACACAGTTAAGTTTCGAAATCTAGTAGTTGATATACCTATAAAAATCGGTCAGTTGGGAGAATCGCTATTGAAATTTATGAATTATAATATAAAATACATTTTCGATCTCATAAATATCTGAAATATTTCGTACACATTCATGAAATGGTCTTTACAAGACGTTTTTTTTTTTTAACAAATTTTGAGTTTATGGCTAGTTACAGATTAACAGATTTTTCTTAATATCGCTAATTTACAACAATATATTTAAACCTTTCCTTGCACCTAAAATATAAATAGTTTGTATATAAATTTAAGTTTTACAATTTAATCACATCAAACATTTTTAGCGAATAGTATTAAAATTCCAATAATTTCTTAAGTGGTAAGTGATCAAAAGTAATCATATATAAATATAAATAATAATGTTAAATATTTGAATAACATATTAGTTAACATTTCTATATACAAATTTTATTAAAAAAAAAACCATTTACATAAAATTATGATTTTGTAATGGATAAAAAATTCAACATACACGATTTTTGCTGATATCTAAACCGATAAGAACAAAATTAAACAATCAATATATAATTTAAAATAATTAATTATTGATAACATGAAATACAATGTGATCATAAATTTCATAATTTTATACTTTCCTTTTTCTTCAATAGCCAAATATTGAGAAAAATATTCCTTAACTGTGAACCCAGGCTTTGGGTGTGGAGAGGGATCGTATTTTGGAATGTTAGGATTGGCAAGAAATTAGATTAAATGACCGGAATTAACAGGGAATAGCTGACATTCCCATAACACTCTTTCAAATTGTAATTCAAAGAGAACATATGATCTAGTAATTTAATAATTTTGTGATTTAAACAATAAATACGTTTCAGTGTCCGATGAAAGTTGGGCTCAATTGAAGATTTCCTTGTGATGCTTTCGTTTTAAACGTTCTAAAGTTTAGCAAAATACACTTAATCTCTCCAGTGAAGTTTCACACACAGCAGATATCTGTCGAACAGATTATGAGCTCCTACATATTTATTATATGTTTTTAAAATAAATTAATGTAGAAAGTATAAAAAAAATCTTCTATGTAATTTACAATTCATTTATTTCTTGATTATGTTATGTTCTTTTAATATTTTATTTATAATATATTTTAATAAATCAATTAGTTCTTTACAAAAAGATTTCAGTTATGCAATTTACCTTTTTCTTTCTGTTTCTATACATAAATACTAAAAAAAACATGAACATAATTGTTATACATAATCAACAAAACATAATAATTGTTAAGAAAAGATTTGCAAAAAAAAAATGAAAAAAAAAACAGTTCTTTTACCACACGCAGAGGTTCTAATGTAATTGAATAATTCCAGGATAGATAATTGAATATTGCACATCTTAATATTTATATAAACTATTATTATATATTTAAAAGAAATTCATATCAAATGCAATATGAATAAGAAATTTATGAAAACTTTTATATATAACAAAAAAAAAACAAATAAACATAGAAGTGTCATATATAGATATATCCTTTAAGGACAATACGTTTTGTTTGGACAAAAATGTCACATTTCCTATTATTGATTGGAAATTTATTGGCTTTCTATATCATCTATATAATAATAAAATTTTTGCGGTTTTCAAAATAAATTTCACCAAAGCAAAATAAATAAATTTTCAAATTTATACCTTAATTTGAAGTATTAAATAAAATTTGTTATTTTGAAAGTATCACTGTCGTCGATATAATAGCATCAATATTTAGGGAGATTTTTCTAATTTAATTCACCATGGGTGGTTCATTATGAAATCAGAATTAAATATTATTATACCAAAATATATTTGAATATAAAATAGAAATAAAAATATTTTAGTGGAGTTTTAAGATATAAAATTGTAATGGAAACATAACAAAACCGCAATGAATTTGTTAAACATTATTTCATAAAACTGGAAGATTTTTTTATGGGAACTGATATGATTATCACAAAAATTATATTATACATAGTTTAAATTATTAAAACAAATTTATTTAAAATTGATTAAGTTAAAAGTATTATTTGTATATTTTATTCGGTTTTAGATTCACACCATCTAGCATTAGCCGATCTATGAATAATTTTTACATAATAACAATTCTATAATTTTGGAATAATTACCAAATCTAGTCGTCGTCTTTTGATTTAAATCCCTTTTACATTATCAGTTTTTTAACTGATGAAAAATCGTACAATTAATCGAGCATTCGATGTTTTATCAAAAATCTGACGTTATGCAATTTCATAAAATTATTTATCAGACTTTTTTGACATCGCATAGACTAGTCTTATAAAAAATCTGATAATATTTGATTGATTTATATTCACTTCATAAGGTTTAACCGATTTAAAGAAGTCTACATAGCTAAATGTATTTACGAAATTAATAATTAAAATTTATGATTATCATTTAATATTATTTTTTAACAATATGGAATTATATCAAATTAGTTCTACTTAAATTCAAAAAATATAGTAAATTTAATAATTGTATTAAAGTCGCCAATATGTCTATAGTTTCACACAAATTATCCTTTTTCAAAAAATATTCTCATGACAGTTTACTATTCTACAAATTTTATTAAATTTAATAAAAATCTATCTACCTGTTTAAATTCCTTTTATTTTATATTGTTCTTAAATAACTAACTTTTAACCAAAAAATCAATTGATTCTCACAAATTTTCAATATATACAATATAATAATATCTTTTTTTGTGGACAATTGTTAAATTCTTTATCATTCATTTTTCTGTATTTCCTCATTCATCTTTAAAATGTATGCCTATATAATATTAGGTTCATTGAAGAGAATTGAAACGGTCAACAACAAAATAATAATAAAAAAAAACCATGAAGATTCCTACAGGGTTTGAACAAAACGATTCTCACCAAAGAAGGGCGTGCAGGTATCACCTTAATATTTTCTTTTTATTTAATGGTGTATCTTTTACAAACGGTTAAGGATAAACCAATAATCATAATTATTTTTTTTACACCTGAACATATATTTTAGTAATAATTTTTTTTATTTATTGTTGATTTTATTTTTATAGCTATAATGTTTTGTTGTAAGAGGAATGTAATGAATTGAATTTAATTTTTTAACCATTGTATAGATTTTTTTTTAAATCCAATAAAATTATTAATTTTAATGTTAATGGTTGTAAGAATTGTATAAATTTTATTTACTTTGATGATTTCAGAGACCTCATATATATTATATGTAATTCCTTAAAAGAAATATCCTTAAAAACAAAAATTATACAATTAATAATATGCAGTGTGTAAATAGTGAAGACATTTTTCAATGTACATTTTGATTATTAATATAGGGATAATTTCGCTGCGTAGAGTATTAGTGGATCAAATTCAGTGGATACAAATATAAAAGAGAATATAATAAAACGTTGGTGGACAGAACCGCATTTGCCGACAGCATAAATTGAATCTATAAACATGGATTTGTCAACGCTGAATGTTAATAGGGGACAAAACTGCAAATTATCATATACATAAAACACGTTTGTAAACTCTTTGTAAATAAACTCTATAAACTGAACATGTTTTATTCCTGATCGTGCTTCAATAAGGTCGTTTCTTCGTCGAGCGTTATATGCTGACGCATTTACTGTATTCTAATCGGTGTCGTCCATGTAAGTAGATGTGTTTTAGAAAAAAATATTTAAAGTGAAATTGAATAATAAAATTTGCAAAATTTAAATTTTAACTGGAAGTTATATCGAGAATATATTATTTATATTACTATATAACGAAATATTTTTATTTTTCGTAATTTTTATTAGACTTTTTTTTAGTAGGAGAAATTTACAAGATAAATTTTTATTTAAATTATTTTCCTTATCATTTTCCTACTAAAACTAGCTTTAAAACTCACAGAAATACTTATTATTAGCGAACGCGTTAACTTGTATAATTTGATTCACGACAATTAAGGTATATCGTATATGATCCTAATCCTTTCATTTTTGATTCTTTCATTAGTTATATTATTTCTGCCTTCCAGCAATGTTAATAGATATATGCCAGAAAGTTTTATACAATTAATGATAACCTGCTGTATGAATGATATGAATACTATCGTATCAATCAATTACCAAATTCAATATTGACTTTCCCAACAATTATATTTAGTTTTAAAATAAAAAGCTTGTATAGATAAGTAGTTAAAATTTTATTGTAAGAAAATATCCGCTATTTCTTTATATATTAAACTTAACTTCCTTATCATTTTGAAAGTACATATCGTCGGTTGAATATTGGCATGTACACCATGTTCAGCCTTTTCATATTTTTGGTTTAAAGGTAATTTTTGATTGCGGGCATTACCGATTTACAATAAATTCCACAGTTTTGTTTGTTTCTGATATAAAGACCTATACATTTTTTCTATTTTTTCCCAATATTTTGGCAATTTTTGATTTTTCTAATTAGAATTTTAAAAGTATTGTAATTTTTTTTTAGCATAAAATATACTTATAGTGTACCATGTCCATTGGTGGCATCTAATAACTCCGAAAATAAAAAATGTTCTGATAATTTCTGCCCAATTTTGTAACTTCATTAAAGAATACAATAAAAGTTTTACTATTTATACTTTCATAAAAAAATAATGTAGACTTTAAACTGTTAAATACTCCAAACTATGATAAGTGGACATAGTACAAGCTAATATTCAGATGTCGATATTTAAATACCTAATATGATAAACCCAGCATTGCTTTATAGTTATGTTTGCAGTAATGTTAGCTTGAACTCATGCTAACAGCCCAAATAGAGTTTGGTCCTCTTCAAAGAGGTTTCGTAACATTTTATTGCAATTTAGACTTACTAACTTTATATGGAATAATTCTAATAAGTTTTTTTTTCTGGACTTGAAGACACTACTACCACGCCACCGTCACCTATATTCATTTTAGTATCGAGTTGGTTTGATCAACATAGTATCAGCATATGAACGATTTTATTTGAAATATTTTGCACTTCTTTAATAAACACAAATATTTGTTAAATAAAGATAATTAGCAAACATTCTAATTATTCTATTAGCTGATGTAAGATGACCGAATAGTGTCGATTTCTGTATTGAACTGTGTTATATGTAAATGTCACTTTCACTAGTAAAATTAATCCAAAATATATTTTCTATCAAGAATTTTGGATAAATATTTTGGTTTCTTTGAAAAAATAAAAAACAAAACATATAATTATTAATTGCACATAATAATTGTCGATAAATATTTAGATACAATTTTTACAACGTAAAATATAAGCCTCTTAATAGTCAATTGTTCCAGATAAGATATCGAAATCGTCGTCATCGTTAAGCATACACAATAAAATTGTGATAATAATTTTATTTTTCTTTCAAAATTTCTTTAGTATTCGAATAGATTTTACTGAAAATTATATCTATATTTTTTCATTAATTATCTTTAATTTTAATGAATTTAAGTAAAATATAAATTAAAATAAATATGGCAAAAACACAATGGTTATTAGTATTTGGAACTTTTGCAATATCTTGTATTTCTTTAGCACTTTTAATTGTTAGTATTTCATCAAATGAATGGGTATGGATAAACAACAGATCCAAAATTTTCACATAAATAATTTCAATTAAATTTTGTTTTTTATAAATAGTTAAAATCTGAGGCATCTAGTAAAAACAGTGAAATATCATTTAAAAATAGTGAAATATCATATGGAATTTTCTCAGGAACTTTAACTACATATCTACTAATATCACCTCAGAAATACGATCTTACAGGTAAACTATTGCAAATAATTCAATTTTAAAATGAATATTTATTATTATAGCTACATGTGACTATGAAGAAGGAGTTTGTTTTTATAGTTGTCATGAAACATCAGAAAATCGTCACAAAGAATTGGAACTTTTATTAAAAGATGGAAAATTAATTTCATGTTCACCTAATACTCGAATTTCATCAAATTTGGAAGAAAATCTTAAAAATACAAATGAAGGTATATAAATATGAAATTTTATTTAAAGATTATAATTTATAATTGCATTTAATTGTAGATGCTAATCATCAGTTAAAACAATTAACAAAAACAAATGCAGAATTTATTGGTTCTGGATATTGGGTTTGCACTGTAATGTTTCTAATAATATCATTATTTTTTTCGGCAATATCTGCAATATTTTCATTAATTAATGTCGTACTTAATCCAATAGAACCAATATTTAGTATATTTGGTTTATATATTTGGAATGGTATTACAGCTGGATCATCTTTATTGACATTAATAATTTGGGGATCGTTATTTGAAGTTTCATTATCAGAAAATATTGCTATTGCTGATACATTAACATTGGACGAAACATATTATTCTAAAGGATTAGCTACACTCGGTTATTCATATTTTATTGTTTTGATACCATTAATTTTAAGTTTGATTAATATTGGTTTGCTTCTTCTCAGAAGATATATATTAAGTAAAGAACCACCACCAACAGTAATTACAGCTGATGAACAATTAGATACAGCTATTAGTTTTTATTAAATAAATAATATTTAAAAAATACAAAAATGATTTTATATATAAGAATTTGAAATAGTTGGCCATTATTTCAGAAAGATTTTTAACGAAATTACAAAATTCATTTATTGCTGGGGTCACTATATATTTATATTTGTGGAATTATGTATTGGTTGATTGAATTGAAGAATAACGCGTAGGCCCACAGTACGCCTCGTATCCTTCATGTTACACAACCTGCGTTGAAGCTGAGTCAGCAACTAATTCCACCGAAATTTACAATTGGTTTCCAACCCAGAACACTTGCATCAAGGTGTTCTTTCATGTAGTAAGAACCAAAGCATTTCCGTCATGAGGCAGCTAAATGACAGAAAAAGCATTTAGTGTCCAGTTAAGAGCACTTTCGGCAGATATATTGAGCTTTTTCTATTTTGCAAAGTATTTCTTGGTGACTAAATAAATAGATTGTTATTTTATTTTCCAATTTGTTTGTTGAATTAAAAAAAATAGTTTTTTGATTTGGTTCATACAAAAAGTAGCATACCATTTGCCAATATTTATATTCCTCTATATTCTTGATAGCTTCTATAATTGATGTAAAATATCAGCATAATATCCCTTGATTTGTTATCAATCAAATTTCAAAATTGGTTAAAGGATTAATTGAATATATCCTTTAAATATTACATTAAAGGATTGATTCAATTATTTAATTCTTCTCAATCGAGTAGAAAGTATAGAAATATCCTACGTTAAATATATATTATTTCAAATATCGTGTAGATGAATTGGAGTAAAAAGGTCACTATTTGTTATTCCAAAAATCAATTTATTTAAATAAAAAATATATATAGTTTTTCTTATATAAAGTGACTAAAGAATCAACTAGTTTCATCAATGTTATTAATTTTTAAAAATAAATTAACCACTACGCCATCTACACCCTAAATACTAAACTACACGATGATAAACCGATTTAGGAGAAATTAACTTTTGTAAATATATATTGGTTTTTGTACGGAATAAATTTTACTTAGATAAGTTGAAGTCCTACAAACAACAATGCAACCTAAAACCTAAAGAATGAACCCGGTGAGCTCGACTATAAATTTTTTATACTGAGGTTTCACTTATAGGTAGCTGAAAACCTTAAAAATAATTAATTGTTTTACAATAATTAAAAAACTATTAATTTAAATAAAGTTAGTTATTTTCTGCTTTTCTTCTTAAAATTATAATAATATTTGAGTTTTACTATAAATATAATCTGTTCTTTTTTATTTACTTTTGATGCTAGTAAATTGGCAAGTCTTATCCACGCAAGTAAACCATCAACAATCAGCAACACTTCGACTTCCACTCAAAAACATCAAACTCAAACTCATTTAGAATAGCTAGAGCAGGAAACCAACCAAACCAACCATTTCTTTTGTTTTCATTATTTAATTTATCTAATTTAATCATAATTATTTATTTAATTTTTGTTTTACAATTTACATTTAAAATAGTGTTAATATATTAATTTTATTTTATTAAACTGAAATATCGGAAAGTTGTCGTTCATTACAAAACTAATAATTCCTAATTTGGCTTTGCGATCCAAGAATTATATTTACTACCAAATTTAGAATATTTCTTTGTTTTCCCACTGACCGATTCAGAAAATGAGTTAATAAATAATATTCAAAATTAAATTTAGGACTGAAAAAGGAAATCAATTTTTTTTTTTGGAAAATTTTCTTTATAGGTAAGTGAAAAGTTATATAGTGAAATTTGTTTTTAGAAAATTTTCACTTTTCAATTTAGTGTCAAATTCTATTTATATTGAGAAAATCTTGTTTTTGTAACACGCGTTGCTAACTTTTTCTTCACACTAACACAGTATTTACCTGACTATTTATTTGTTAATATGTAACTTAAATAACACAATTTTGTTAAATAAGCAAAATTTTAAAATAGCCGATGTGTACTTAATAAAAAGTATTTTTTTATGAAAACATTTATATGAACGGTGGTGGTCTTATGATCTCTAACTTATTAAAATTTATTAATATAATTTCAGAATCATGAGTTTGAAAACAAGAGGATTAGTATTTGCAACATTTTTTGGAAGTTGTTTAGCTGTTGGATTACTTTTAGTGAGTTTAACAACAAATCATTGGTTAAGAGCCTCTGCAAAAAGAATTAATTCAACGGTAATTTAATTATTAATGTTATTTATTTGTTTAAATTAATCGATGAAATAATATAATTTTAGGAATCCAGTGGTGATATTTATTATGGACTCTTTTCTGGTACAAAAGATTTGAATGTTGGTTATGGTGTTCGAACACATTCTGTCACTAGTAAGTATTTATTTACTACTAATTTGATTTATTTATAGTATCTTTTATTTTATATCAATATCACTTAATTACATTAAACATTTTAGTGGTTTCATTTATGCAAGCTGAACCAAATGTAATAAATTATTGGCTTTGGTTATTCACAGCATTAGGAGCAGGTAAATTTCTATACAAATTTTAAATGAAATTTGTATTAAGAAAATATATTTTTCAGGTTTTGGACTTTTTAGTAGTGCTGTGGCAGCAGTAGCATCAGTTTTAAAAGCAGCCTCAGCAGAAAAAAAACATGGTACAATGGTATTACTATTAATATCAAATTCATCTTCGGCAATAGCACAAATAATAGCATTTATTTGTTGGGCTATACAATTTTATACGCATTTAACGCATAACGTATTAGCAATAGAAGATCGTAAACTGCATTGGTATTCAAATGGTTTATCATATTTGGGTTATAGTTTTTGGTTAGTTGTACTATCAACTCTAATTGTAATTGGTAATTTGATAATTTTACATATTGCTATGAAAAGTGATTATCGGAATAGAAAAGGTCGAATTGAAGAACCTTGTGAAGAAAAAAATCAAATTGCAATTATGCTTTATTAAAGAATTAAACTGAAAAACAAAGAAACAAAACTCAGAAAATAGTAAATAGTAAATTTTTAAATCTATTCTTTATTTTACATTATTTTGATAATATTTTTTTTTATCAATTTTATGCCGCATATATATATATATATGTATATAAATTAACGGATTAGTACTTCCTGCCCTCTAATTAAGCCATAACAATTAATTTGAATTTTAAATGAAAAAATGAATATCAAGAAACTTTTATATACTCTATTAGTATTAAGATTAAAATCGAATATGTATATTTTTTTACTTAATATATTTTATAAATTTTATATGAAACAGAAGAAATATTTTGTTTTCTTTACATTAAACCATTAAACTGTAACGTATAGTGTTATATTAGAATAAAAACATCGATAACACATAACACTAAATGAGTAATTACAAATTTATTTAAAATATACCATTACAAATTTATTCATAATTTAAAATGATGTATATTATAGTCTGGTAATGTTGATTCGTTGCATAGTTCTAATTCAAACATTTTAAAGTTTGTATACAGGATGTCGTAGTACATAAAAGCTTACTTAGGATTTATAGAAATTCCTTATGACTTCCAAACATTAAGAAACTACAAATAGAAGCATAGAAGGGAGTAATATGATAATATGTATATAAAAATTTGTTCCTTTTATCCTTAACAAAAATAAAATTGAGTATTTCGTTGAGTAAACACAATAAAATTAATTATTGTAAAAGCTTTTCGACGCTTTAGACTTCAGAGAGTCTGAATAATATCGTCATATTTGAACCGTCATTTCTTTTTGAGAATGAAAAATATTTTTATTTTGACCTTATATTATTTTCAATAATTATTTTTTAATTTAATTTTAATTTGCAAAAACTAAAAAATATTAATAAAATTAGACAGTACTACATAATGTAGAATTGTACAGAGAGAGAGACAACTAGAATTGTATATAGAAAATTTTACTTCCGACCGAATCGCAAGAGTTCCAAAACTATGGAAATTTTCAAATTCATTTATAATAATAAATAAACCACGTGGATTAAATGAATTTGTAATTTACATTTGTATATAAATTCAGTTTTATTATACAGAGAGTAATATTAATATATAAAAGGTATATACTCAAAGAGTGTAAAGCCCCAAACAGTATTCATAAAATTAAATATAATAAAAGTTAAGGTAAGATTTACACGATTGAATTAAATAACATAACATTCCACATAAAACATTTATTCTACAATTCTTGGATGATTACTACTGAGATAAGCTAAATATGTAAACATATGTTGCTATAAACATCTTAAATTTGCCATTATAAAATTAAATTTTAGCATAAAATATCCTAGAAGAATTCAGTATTATTTTTATAATAGTAAAACCACTGCAAATTCCAGGATTCTTAATTACTGTCGGGTCGGTAATATATAAAATTTGCTCATACCATAATAAATTCATAATAAATCATTCAAAATGAATTTAAAAAAATTAAATATAGAAAACTTAGAGCTAGTAAGTATTAGTATATTCATACAGTATTTCACATTTCACCATTTTTAAATTCATTTCAGAAATGAATTTTAGTGTACAGTCTGAACACTTTTTCCAATCTAATTTCCACATTTCTAAAATGAAATAATTTATGAATGCAAGAGTAATATTTTAAATATGTAAATACATTTTAAAAATTCACTAATTCATTTATTTTTTCATAAATTGATTTTTAAAAAATAATATCGTATCTCTCCAAATCTTAATACATTTTTAAGGTCATCCACTAATTCTTTACTATACGTTTACTAGTTTACTTGTTTACTGTTTATATTTTAGTAGTCGTGTTATACTAACTTTAGTATATAAAGCTATAAAAAGAGTAATTTATATATGTAGAGTTTTTAAGTTATACCATAATGAAATACAAAAAACATATACAGTACAAGTGCGGTAATCCGAACGCATTATAATCCGAACGTCCAATAATCCGGACGTCCAATAATCCGAACGTACGTACGGATTATCGCACGTGGTCCAATAATCCGAACGCACGTGCGGATTATCGCACGTGGTCCAATAATCCGAACGCACGTGCGGATTATCGCACGTATTTAAATTAAAATGCATCTAGCGCTGGAATAAATGCCTTATTTTTATGGTTTCTTCAAAAACGATCTATCATTTTCCAATTACTAATCAAATTTTAATTCAGAAACCTCAATATTTTCAAACTCAGTTGAACTATCAAACAATTTTAAAAGCCGGTGAAGGTTGGTTAAGAAGGTTTAAAGAAAGATATAGCATAAGAAAATTGAAAATATGTGGAGAGAGATTATCAAACTGTACAGCATATATTGAACCTTTTAAAATTAAATTTAATGAACTTGTTCAAAAAATGGGAGTTACTGCTGCACAGATTTATAATGCAGATGAATCAGCTATATTTTGGAAAGCTTTTGAAGTCAACACTCTAGTTAGCCAAGAAGAGAAGTCGGCGCTTCACATTTATGCCTTGTGCAAATGCAGATGGCACCAATAAATTAAGGTTGATGGTGCTCGGAAAATCTAAAAATCCAAGACTATTTAAAAACGTTACACTTCCCATATATTATAAGTCATCTAAGAAGGGATGGATGACTAAATATTTGTTTAAAGAATGGGTCGAAAATGAGTTTATTCCCAATATTAGAACTTTATCACAAAAAAATCGTATTCCACCAATTGCTCTTCTTGTGCTCGATAATGCACCATCACATTATGAAGGTAATGAATTAGAAAGCGACGATGGACTAATAAAAGTGTTGTATTTACCACCGAACACAACTGCTCTAATACAACCTATGGATCAGAACGTTATAAAATGCATAAAAACTAAGTATCGATCGAAATTAGTAAAAGAACTTTTGACGGCTGAAAATGTAGATGAAAGAATAAAGAAAAATAACATAAAAGAGGCAGTTTTTATGCTACATAATTCCTGGACCGATACTAATACAAGCCTTATAAAAAAATCTTGGATAAAATTACATAATTTTAATAACGATATTGAAATCTGGGAAGATGAAGACATAATACCATTAACTGAGATAATAAACCAATTGCATAGAGTACAGGATAATGCAGTAATAGTAAGTGTAGAAGATGTGGTACAATCATTAAATAATCCAAATGAACAAGTTGAATATGATCTTTATACCGATATGGAAATAGTAGCTTTAGTTGAAGGACACGAAATACCACGCGACGAAGAAGACGATATTTCAAATAATGCAAATGATTCTGGAAATAGTGTTAATATAATATATGATGACACGATCATTAGCCCAGCTTCTGTCCCCAATGTATCAAATATTTGTTTAACACAACGAACCAGCACTAGATAATATTGATAATTTAATTTGTTATGTGGAGCAACAAAATTATAATTTAGATAAAATTTTGATTTTGAGAAATCTTCGTAATAATATTCTAGATGATATAAATAAAGAATTAAATAAATAAAATTTTAAAATACTATTAATGTTAGTCCTTTTTTAATTTTCGGTGAAAATCAGCAAAATTTTAGATGCATAATTTCTCCGTTCGATAATCCGAACATTCGATAATTCGAACGATGAAAACTAAAAATTGCGTTCGGATTACCGCACTTGTACTGTATGTATAATGTATGTAGGTTTATATTAATAATTTATTGTCATGGGTAGAGTGTTTGCGGGGATTAATTAAATAAAAATGAGAAATCTCTTCAATAAAAATTTGCTTTGCTTATTTTAGTTAGTTTGTTATTTTATTTTAACAAAGTTTTTTTCTTTTTTTTTTTTAATATAATATTTTCAAAGTTTCAAGTTAGTAACACACCACGTTCCAAAGTTTTTCAGAAAAAAATTCTCAGTTCAGTTTCGTATATCGTCCACTCGACAGACAGCATAAAAAAAAATACAAAAAAAAAGTTCTATTTAATAATATTATATGAAATTATTGACGCGAATAATAATAATTGTAATTAATTAAAAAAAAAACTGGTGAATAAAGTAAATTCTTTTTAAAATAAACAAAATGTGAAATTTTATATTTATTTTTATTAAAACCGTGAATGATTTTTTTTTGTGTAACAATAAATGAAAACGAATCAATAAATTTAAATATTATCGAAATTTAAAATTACATTTTAGATATTACTTGAATCATAAATATATTTAGTTTTATAAATAACTAAGAACAAGTGGATTAGAAGGGAAACTAAAGAAAAAAATTAGCATTTGGAAAAGGTAAATTTTATTTAATAAAGTTTTTAATATCAGTTTTTATTACAAAAATAATTAAAATATTTCATTGTATTTTAACCTTTTACAACTTGGTATAATTACAATTATAAAATTTTATAACAAGATTTTTGTTAAATTTTATATAGTTTCATAAGACCTTGTCAACTTTTTTTTTATGCTTCTTATGTATCTTATACATTGAACATAACTTTTTTTTTATTGTTAATTGTCTTGATGACCCAAAGAAGGTCAATAAATATATATTATTAATATAAATATATATATAACATATAATATTATTATTGATAAAAAATCGTGATTCGTTTTTAAAATATATTTTTTTTTAAAACAAAAAAAAAAGTAAAAAACTAAATAAATTATTTACAATGGAAATTTCTGAAACTACAAAAAAAAAAAAATTATTTGAATTAATTAATTAATTAAAATATTTATATAATCTTGAGAGACGTGTAATTTATTTTACGCATTTATATTTAAAACTTTATAATAAATATCAACAACTGGGAATATCTTATAAATTAAATAATTGTAAATATAAACTAGTAACTATAAAACTAACAAAATCTAATATGTTTTTAATTAAATATATATTTAAGTTATGTATAAACAAAACATTATTTTTATATTCAAGGTTTTACATAAAATATGAAAATGTTTTGTATACAAACATTTTTTATGTTTATTATATAGTATATGAAATTTTCAAGTTCGTAGTTCGTGCACTTTTGGGAATTAATGTTGTTATTAAGGTGTCACAAAATATATTTATCGAAGTCAAACATTTTATTAGATCTTTCTTAATTACATATATGTGAAAAGCGATGAAATTTTCTTTTTTAAAACTTGGATAGGTTACAAAAAGTATAAAGGCATTCAAAATATACAAAAATATTAATATTTAATGGAATTATTTTAAAATTGATAGATTTTGTAGTATCTACAAAAATAGTAAATAACTAAAATAAGTACATATAATTACATATTTAAAATATAGAATTTATTAAAATCGTAATATTATAGAATTACAAAATTCTGACATCACTCTAAAGTTTTGGTTACAATGTATCGATCAGTCAATATCCTCATAAAATGCTAGTTTGTCATTTTGGTTAAAAGTTCAATCATTCCAAACGCTTTAGTTACGAATCGATTCTATGTATCCACTCAAACGATTTTCAATACAAAATATATGAATATATGTTAAATTTTAACTCATTATTGAACGAATCGATACTGAATTGATTTTATACATTGTAGCCAAAGATTTAGAATTTATAGTTTTTAGAGTTTAGATAATAATTACGAGTAGTTATGGAATAAATATGAAGCGTAAAATGTTGTACAAAAAGGTGAAAAACAAAGAGAAACTGGATTTTGCTCTAATCAAAATATTTGATTAGAGCACATATAGCTTCGTAGCAAATGCATAACGTCTGTGAGTCTCTATCTTAAGAGTATAGGTCTAGGTTTTTATAAAAATTCGGAAATATATAAAAAATGATCTCGAATTTTGTTCATGTTCGAGAAATGGTTTATATTCTTTTTAAAAAGCTCTGTTTAACTACGATTTATCTGAACCCCTTAGATTTTTATTATTGTTTGGATTATATTTTTAAGATAATTGAAATATTCTATTTTTATTTGTTTGTAAATCAATTTATATTTTTGGTCATTCAATCTAATCTGAAATCTTTGTTTGTTATCAATTTATCCATCAGGATCAAAAATACAAACAAAAAACTTATAAAATTATGTTTAGAATAGCGTCGCAAAAAATTATGATATTTTGTTTTTTGTGATGATATCACTCACATTAGCTAAAAATAAATTGATGAACAAGTTTTTATAAGGCTTTTTATATCCGTATAAAATAAATAATGTCAATTTCTTTTAAAATGTTTCCTTCCAGTATCGATTTATATTTATAATTTTTATATTTTCGAAAATTTCCATATTAAATTTTATTCACAATAATAATAATATCGTTTTGTCGGTTGGTCATTCTTTAGAGAATATTTTAGGATTGGATTTTTTCATCAGCAAGTCATTCCATATTAATAAAAATTTACAATTAGTCACCTTCTAAATTTACAATTATGTAAATTTCTTGACATATTATGCTGTAAACTTACATTATAATTAAAATATAATTTTAGTTATCTCCAATTCTGCAAAACGTAAACAACTTTTAATAGCCGGAAACTTAAGTTTTCATAATTAAATTAAATATTTTATGATTTAATAATACAAAGTTTTTTGTTTTAATTAAAAATTATTTTAGAAATGTATTTTAATTTTTTTAAATTGTTAATCCTGCATGAATGTTTAAATGTTTCCCACTTTATTAAAAAAAATTATGTTTGTTTTGACGATATGACAAGGACACGACATGACGAGACGTTGCCTATGTATGCCGAACAACCATTAGAATCAATTTAAACAACTGTCTACGTATTGATGCTCTTAATATGGTAAAGTTGTAAAAATCTAAAAATAATATGACTTTGTTTTAACTATATAAAAAAGGAAAGTAAAAACACATTTCTAACCATCTCATTTAATTATTACCGTGATTCTGGGTTTGACCTGCAGTTCGGTCAAATAGTAAGAAACAAAGAATCTATATCTTAGTGCATGAGACAGGGCCACTGACACAAAAAGTTTTTAATCGTTTCGCGTTCATCTGCGCATTCTCTATACATGTTTACACCTGGAATGGCTATCATAATTGAGTCTCCTGTTCAGAGTGTCCCTTTAAATTTGAAAATTTTCCAAATTTTTATAACAATGAAAACTAAGAAAATAAATTAGTAATTAAATTCTAAAATCATGTCTCTATAGAGTTAAAAATTAATTTGAAGTAAAAAAACAAATTTACATTATCAATTAAAGTTTTGGTATCATTGTTGATTTTACTAATTAGTATTACTTTCTAGTTATTGGCTATATTTATTTATATATAAATAATATTAAATTTATTTAATCAATAAATTAGTAACTAAAAATAAATATATTTAAAAGAATTTCGTTTATAAATATTTTCGTTGGACGATGGAATTTTTTATGTTATTTTTCATTGATTTTCATTTTCTTTCATAAAACATAAAATTTACTATGTTTAAATGTCGGTATCGTGTGAAATATCAATAAATTATAAATGATTTTTGATCAACTAATTATTTATTTTTTATTAATATATATATAATTATATGAACATTTCTAATAATATTTTACTAAAATTTCTAAAATTTTCATCATTTTTTTTTTGTTAAATTAATGATAATTTGTATTATTGACGTAATCAATTTTTAAATAATTTTTTGCCTCGTGATTTTGTTGAAATATTCTTTGCAATTTGACTATTTAAGATTATGTCATAATATTATCCATTTTCAGTCGAATGAAATATTATAAAAGAAATAAAAGTTCTTCTAATATTGAATCAATAAAATCTTTTTTAGGCACGTCAAGGTTATAATTGGTTGTCCGTCTGATAATTATCGATTATTTTACGGATCTAGAAGAACTATATATAAAAACTTATGAAAACTAAAAACTAATTCAAGACTAAACCGCTAAATAATTTTATATTTTTAATTCTTATTCAGCTACAATTCTTCAAAATGTGAATAATATTAAATCATTTTCCATTCGATTTTGTTGAAATAAATACTTGTTTGATTTTAGAATACGAAACTGACACATTAACTGAAATGCCAGACAACGTGACGCCTTTTTCAAAAAATAGTCTTACTAAATTACAAAAACGCTTGATTTGATTCATTCGTTAATTTATTTATTTTTGTTTAGCATTTAGTAATAAATTATTGAAAAAAATATAAAATTTCGATTTGAAATTGTAATTAGTTCTATTTATACAATTTTCTAAGGAAAATTGAGAATATTTGTAAATGTATTTTTATCAATTTTACAATATTCATTTATTTAAATCGTTTTTCCATTAACTACATTAATTATTAAATAATATTATTCTAGATTTTTGTATTCTCTCCCATATGGAAAATCAATTTTTACGGAAATTTTTAATTAGAAACGAAAAATTGTAATTATCTCTCTATATAAATCATTTAGTATCGATTGTTAGGTCAGAATATTGAACGATTATTCAAATAATTAGAACTTTTATTTAACTAAAAAAAATATATATATTTAATAAATTTTCATTGAAGATTATCAATATATTAAAATTATTTGAATTTAGATAAGGAATTTTGTTATTTTATTATATTTGTAAACTTTGTATATTAATTATAATTGATTTAACAAAAGGTCGAAAAACTTATAAAATTCCTAATACAAGTTTTAATAAATATTAAGTATATAACTATTTTCATTGATAGAGAAAATAAAAGATTAATCAATACTTTGTATTGCGTTTACAAATATAATATAAAAAATCTTATAAATTATGATAATATATTTATTTTTCAAATTACTATGATTATAAAGGTTTTGTAAATTAGTTTTAGTTAGTTATAAAAATTCTTTATATCAGAGTTTTCTGTAATCAACGAATATTAACGCGTAAATTTTCCATTTAAGATTTTTTAACATTACACGTTAAAGACGATATCAAATATAAATTGGTAAAAGTTTATTAAATTATATAATTTAAAGTAATTTAATAATAAAAATTATTGTAATACGTATTACTAAGATTATATTTATGAATTTACAAGATTATATCGAAATATTACGATTTTTTTAATTTCAAATCAAAAAGGTTCTCTAATGTTTTAATTTATATAACGATTATCAAAGATTATCTTTCATAATTTGATTTCAAAATTGGTATACTCTTCAATTTTTGATAGAAGGCTTATCTATAGCCTTTCGCGTCTGACAGCTTCATAAAGTTACAATTCCCTTTTGATACTTCAAAAATTGTTTCAAATTTCTAAATCAATATTTTTAAATTGCTATAGAAATTAAATACAAATTTATGAGACATTAATTAACATCAACCAAAAACTAATACAGTGTGTGCTAAAAGTCAGACATTTGTCTAAAAATCACGCATATGTGTCTAAAAATGTAGTCTGTCACAGTCTGCAATCAATTATTTATCATCACTGTCACTACATTGCAAGCTTCATTTTCAAAAAGTAGGGCACGATGATATTGATGTCAATACGCACCATGCTGTACACAGAGACACATTGACTCTGGCGAGGAACTGGGGGTACCCGCAAACTGGTATTCTGTTTAGCTATTGAGAATTGAGATGGTAAGGAGCTTCATTCTTATAATTTCGTTACGATCTTTGAGTTAGCAATATTGATCGACCATTTTAAAAGTAAAATTCCATACAATTTGTGTCCCCAAGTCAAGAACTGCACTAAAATTCCATAGAGTTTCACTTTATTTGTCTGTTATCGATTTTTTTCCTGAATCTAGGATCAAACTAAGTCCAATCGAAAACTAAAATTGTTTTGTTGAACCTTCTACATTTTGGACCCCGAATTCTATTTATACTTTGTAATTTTACAAACTGGTTATTTTGGGAATAATTTAATCATTTTCCATTCGATTTTGGTAAAATAAATACTGCTTGGGACCCAGATCATCAACTGACATTAATTGAAATACCAAAAACCAATACGCCCTTAGCAAAATCAGGGAGGTTCATGTTCGAAATTGAATATTTTAAATTAGGTTTGTACATATATATATATAGATTATATATCAAAGAAACAAATTAATAATTGATTGAAAGGAATGGAAAAAACTATAAATTTTATTTTTCAAATAAAATTAATTTTATTTGTAGCGAAGTTATTACTATGAAATATAATATTATTTATCAATATTTATTTTAATAATCAATATTGTACCCAAAAAAAATATATTGATCTAATTTTAGTTTTTAGTTCATCTAGTTAGTTGAACTTTTAGTTCATGACTCTAAAAGGTCATCGCTCATCGTTATCATTAAAAATTGTCATCGGCAAAAATCTAATACCAAAAATAATATTAAAATTTTGCTATATTATTTATTGAGGTTAAATAATTAAATTGGTAATTCTAAATTTCTGAGTGGGTGATTGATGATATTATTTGAATTGAAAAAAAAATAATATGGAATTTTTTTTAGTAATGTGTAAATTGTAATTACGTATTTAACAGCCTGTAAACAAATTCTAGCTTAATCTGTGATTCTAGAAAATAATAATAAATAAATTACTCCATAACATCATAGTAAAAAAAAATATAATTTAATAAATAAAATTACATTGTAAGAAAGAATATAAAAAAATTACGCTAACCTAGGGGTAGCACAAACTACAGTTTGTTAAAACGTTTTGCAAAAGAAAAATTAATAATTCGAAAATAAGGATACACTGAACCTATTAATTAAATCTTGGTTCACAATTAAATTTCGTTTACTTTTTGAATACAGGTTTCAAATTGAACAATCTTGTATTCAAAAAAAGTTGACTTGATGTAAACAGGTAACAAAACTATTTGCCAAATTTCATTGAAACCGGATTAAAATTATTAAATGTTCTAGTAGACTAAGAACCAGGGATGTTAATAACGTTCTTTTGAGCAGTTCGTTATTCATCATTTGGTTATCGTTCAGGAAAAGTAAAAAAAATTGTTCATATAAAAATATCGTTCTTTGAAAATTTAAAGAAAATTTGATTAAAATTTAAATTTTATCCATACGATCTTTCCATTACAACACTACATAGTTATTCAATAACTCTACGTAAAATATTTATTTACTATAATACTGTATACGCATTTATATTTTATTATTTTAAATTATATTTATTAATAATAATACATAATAATAATAATCTCTAAATGCACAGCTTTTAAATTGAATTAAATTAAATTAAACTTTATCACGTTATCATAATTTGTAATTTTTGCTTATCTTGAACATTATGGACTTTGATTTTTTGATGATATTAAAATATAAATGCTTACGCAAAAATATTTACTTATATATTTACAATTTTAGTAATCTATGTAATAAATGTATTTATAAATTTAATTTATTATAATTGAATTAAATGTTGAAATTATGTATATGAAATCCAAGGAAATTATACTGTAAATTGATTAAATTAAATTAAATTAAATTAATTTTTATAAAGTTATCAATTCTATGTCCTGAAAATAAAACCCTTTAATTATTATATAACAAAAAATTAACAATTTATTAAATAATTTTCATGTTTCTTGCAGCTGATTTTCAACTTTTAAACTGTGTTATTTAAATAAAAAATATTCTTTGATTTCCGATCAATATGACAGGAACAGGTAAGTTTTAATTATATTATATTATTTATTAATAATAAAATTACATTCATAAAAAGATTTTTTTTTTTTTTTCAAATATTTAGTTCAATTTTAATTATATCATTTATCACAGTTGTTTCTATAATTTATTCATAAATATTTGTACAATAATTTGATTGAAATTTTTGATAATTGATTTTGATATGAAGCATTTTCCATTATAAATGGACATTATTTATAAAAATATGTATATGTAATACAGATTTATATTCAATTAATATATCAATAAATGATGATTTAACTTAAAGCAGTTGCAAATAAGAATTAAAATTCTCAGGCAAATAATGTAGAGTTAGAGTAAACTATGTAAAAAGAAAAGGGAATTTGAAATAATTTGTATTCAATAAATTTATATACAATTTAAAAGCATGAACGAAACAAATGTTGAGTAATAAATAATGCAATTTTAATATTGTTCCCGGGTAATTTTAATTGGGCACATTTTATTGAGGAAACATACAAAACTGGTTGCGTATAGTGGTTGTGTGATGAATCATTAGTAGCACTGTACATTTACTCAGTATCGGTCCCCATCATTAGTTACATAGAGTTTAGTATCAAGCAAGCAAGTGTGATCTCGTTTATTAGAAGAATGGGATGGGTCGATATGCTTCAGGAATTGCGTCATACAATGGATTTTTTAGGTTTGTGCGGGGTGGATTAAATTTATAACTTTCTTTAGTTATACATACCTTTTTCTTAGATATGCGTTATTTAATTATAATTATATTAATAGCTTTATCTAATTTCGGGACGAGATTATAATATTATAAATATAAATATTTCCAGTTTATTTATAAGTCAAGTTCAATCATTTGATAATCTTCTGGTTCTTAAATATTACAGAATTGGACTTTTTTGTTGCCAAATCAATTTTTTAGTACAAGTAAACTTTTATTTCAAATTTTTTTTATTTTTGTTTGACTTTATGTATCAATTACAGATAAGGTTGTAAGCTATTTTGTTTACCTGGGAAATAATAATAAACTATTGATTTTGATAAACAATATTATTTATTATTAGATATAAAACCAGTAAATGTAAATTTTGTATGAATTAAAAGTTTCATATTTCAAATTCAAGGTCATGGTTATAATGTTATCATAAATTATAATTTGTTTTTATGTAATCCTATAAACATAGAGATTGTACCTATACTATCACTATCTATATAGACATAGAGTATTATGCAGTTGTGAAATTAAGCAACGCGTCACTATGAAACCAAGCAACGCGCCAATATTAATTACTAAAGAGAAACAAGCTTTTAGCTATAAAACAATAAAAGAATAAATAATTATTTATTTGCACTTCAATATTTATGATTTTTACATAACACTTGGGTTAATTTTTGTAACTTTTACAAATTTTTGTATTGATTTGTATTGCGGGCAGGAAAGCGGAAAATCATAGTTTCGCCACTGGTATTATGGACTTTTAATTGTTGTAAATTCATATTTTACTATCGAAAATATATCAGAAAATATTTCCTTTAATTTTGTAATATATTTTGTTATTATGACTAATCATTTCGATAGTAATATTAAGAAGTTGATATGAATAAAAAAATTGATATTAAGAATTGTAATTAAAACATATAATAATTACATAATTTACATAAATTTATCATATTCGAAACAAGCTAATTAATTATTTGAAAATATTAACTAATCCACTCTTAATATCTTTGGTGTCTTTAGGCAATGTTAAACAGTGTACCTAATTTATTAGAAAATCAAATTTTTGAAGTAATTAGATGTGTTCTTGCTTGGCTAGGTCTTATTCGATTTTAATGAAATATTGCTCACAGTCGAAACACTATCAAAATCTTTACTTTACATTCTTCATGTCTTAAGAGATCTAAAATTTTGTATCACGTTCTTTAAATAATCGGACAAAAAATACCAGTCAGAAGCATTTTAGTTCTTATAGTAAAAAAAAATATTTTAAAAAAACATTTCGAAGTTATACAGTTCAATAATTTTTCAAACAATTTTTTTTTTCCATTGAATCTCCTTCTTGAAAGAGTTTTTTTAATCATAAATTTGATATGAATAATTTTGCGAATTAAATTCGTTTCCCTTTTTTTAGTGGTATTCCCGCTGGTATATTTCTGAAATTTTCGAAACCACTGTTTTTGAAAAACGTTTGATAAATATAACTATGAGTAATATACTTAGCCCGCCCTAGGTCAAAAACAACATAAAGAAAAATTGGTTTAAGCCCATCGGAATCCATAATATTTCAGTTTTTTACTATGTATAACTATACTGTGAACACAGGATTTGGCTATGGAGAGGGATCGTAGTTTAGTATTTAAGAATTGGGAAGGCATTAATATTTAGGGATGGGTGTTAACAGGGAATAAATTGCAATCCACTTAAACTATTTCAAATTATAACACGTCATGAGAATGAGATGGTAAATTCATAATTTTATGGTTCCAGCAAAAAACAAGTTTTTAAATTTCGGAGTACGATGAAAGTTGGGTTCAAGTAAATATTTGTTAGCCTGGGTTGCTCTTCTTGTATTGTATACAGGTTTTAAAGTTTGGTAAAATATATTTAATCTTCTCAGAGCCGTTTCCCAGTAGGTATCGGTAGAACAGATTAAGTGCTCCTACATTACGGCGGTGGCTTTAGTTTGCCTGTTTTTTACAATAATTTTGAATTGATAAATTAAATAAGGAAAAAGAATATTATTGTGAAATTAATGAAACAGCTGAATTAAATTTAAAATTATCATTATCAGTTAATAATAAATGATAAGATTTAATGTTTATTTTATGTTTGTTATAATGTAACAAACATAATTATAATGAATTTTATTTTATTTAAAAAATAAATTTTCTCTTGACAATACGTGCTTTTCATTCATTTTAATCAAAACAAAATATTAATTATGAATTCTCATTTAAATTTTTGTAAATACATATAAAAATTATTTATTAACCTAAAAATTTATTAATTTATCTTTTTGTATATAGTACCCGAAGAACCAACTTGGAATTTAGAAAGACGAGCATCTTCTGGTCATTTAGTATGGCGTCGTGAATCACCAAAATCAAAAGTTCGATTTCGTTTTGATGTTGAAGTTTTAGAATATGAAAAAAATCCTGAAGAACATAAAATCACATATGATTGTGATCCATATTCAATTACAAAATACCAAATATCAAATTCAATTATGGTTTGTGCAACATGTATTGCAGCTGTTGCAATGACATTATTTTTACCATGGTATTTGGTAGGTTCATCAATTTAAATTATATACAAATAAAAAAATGTTAGTCTTATGTTTTCTTGTATGAAATATTTTACTATACAGGGATAATTTCATAAATTTAAATATTATATAAATAAATATTAATTATATTAAAAAATATGTAATTGGAAAATATTAACTATGTGTATAATTATAATTAATTGATTTTCTTTTTTACTATATTTGTAAAATTTTATGCAAGGAGAGTGTGATATGATGTGATTTTAATGATCTATTATTTATAATATTATAATTAACAAAGAATAAAAATAAAAATTTTATAATATAATATCAATAAAATATTTTACAAGATATTTTACAAATATACAAACTACAAATTAGTCTATAAAAAAAATTATTATATTAATTAGTAGCTAGTTGTAAGGGAATTGTTAAGTTAATAAAATTTGTGAAAATATTTTATAAGATATATTTATAATTAATTAAAAATGATGACGACAAAAATGATTCTAAAATATTTTACCTATAATATTTACTTGAAAAATTTGTACTATCTAAAATGACTAGATGTAAATTATACGGAAAAAACTATTCTATAATACAGCAATAATAATAATATATTTTAATAAATGTATTTTGGTTAAAAGTGGCCTTTAAAAATATATTACTTATAATAAATTATAAATATTGATATTGATATTATTTGTTTTTCATTCCATTTTAGGTTCTTAGTTTTAATTTATCATTTTACAGCTTTTGAAAAAAAATGTACAACTAGTGCCATCTGTAATGAAATAGTGAAAGATATCAGTCAAGACAGTATTTTACTGTTGTCATTAAGCTCATTATTGTAATTTTTGAATTTGAAAAATATATTATGAATATCAAAGGATAAATTATTGAAAATTGAAGAGGTCTGATTTAAATATTCCGAAAGTTATAATCATGATTGTTTAAAATTCAGGAACATCTTAAAATTAGGGAATTTCATTGTTGGCATATTAAATACTTACAATATGTTTTTTAACACTATTTCTTGAAGTATACCTTGGTGATTTTCTATATTTTTACTCTGCATTTTGATTTTGTATATTTTCATCTATTAAGAAATGAATCATTCAAACAGTATTGATGTCGAAATATATTTCGCTTGAGAATTAATTGGAATATTATCGTATAGTGATTTGAAAATGTATTTTATTTTTAATTTTATATTACACTGTTGCATATCTTTTATTAATTAGGACAGAATCAACATTTGTGAACCAGAGATTATTTCTAAATCAGCTACTATGGGTTGAGTTGAGAATTGATAATTTCTTTTAATGTTACTATTTTAACATTTTTGTAAAATTTATTTAATGATTATAATATAAATATGCACGGTTGTTCGGCCCTTTCACCACTACTTGTCGAGAGTTGTTTTTTTTTTAAAGGTGAGTAAATTTTTGATGGGATTAGTGAATCTAACATAGAAACTAACAATAGATCCATCGACATCTCTCGTAATTCGTGTTGATCATGGATCTTCAAGCACCCTTCTTAGCTTAACATACCGTATTTACATATCAATATTTAAAATTCTATAAAATACAGTGAATTACTGTGAGTCCAGAATTTTAATTTTACCAAAAAATTTATAATAAATATAAGTTGGAATTATATAAAATAATTCGTGACAGTCAAATCCAGATCTCTGATATTCAAATTTAGCTATAACGCTAAAACTATCACAAATTGTGCAATTAACCGTGGCTATGATGCTTTGATTTGTGATATTGTCACGAATTATGTTCCATAATTCCATTCCTGATTTCCAAAATTTCCAAAAGTAGATGCACAAATAACATTCGTTTTAAGTAGTTTTGTTTTATTTAAAATATTTTGTTTATTTAAAGCATAAAATTCAATACTTTTATTGCATATTTAATAATTAACTATAAATTAATTCTTCAATATTAATTTATCAACATAATTTTAAAAATAAATATTATTAATTTTTTGTCTTAATTATAGATTAGTAAATTATTTACAATTTTCTGTTTTACAATTGTTTATGCAATAATCGTATAAGATATTTACATTTTACAATAATTAACTAATTTCTATTTCCTAATATATTATCTCTATAATAAATATTTTTAATTAAAAAATAAAAATTATTTTTTACTGGCACCTGAAATTTCACGACATCGTAAAGTTGCAGCTTCTACGGCACCTGCAACAGCTGCTCTAAAGGCTGAAATAACAAATAATAATTAAATATTATAATTATATTAAAAATTATTAAAATTTATTACCAGTTTTTTCTAGATGACATAATCCAGCAGCTGTTGATCCTGCTGGACTTGTGACATCATCTTTTAATTGTCCCGGATGTTTTCCAGATTCCTTAACTAATTGACCAGATCCTAAAACAGTTTGTGCTGCTAATCTATAAGCTAAATCTCGCGGTAATCCCATTTGAACTCCACCATCTGCTAAAGCTTCGATCATTACAAATACATATGCTGGACCACTACCACTTAATGCTGTTACAGCATCTAATAATGATTCATCGACTTCTTCACAAGTTCCTACAGACTCTAAAAGTTTTTGCGTTATTTGTGCATCAATATCAGATGCTTTGGTACCTCTAACAAAAACGGAACAACCTTGTTGTATTAATGCCGGTGTATTTGGCATAACACGAATTACACGACTATTTCCTGAAACACTCTTAATATGGAATAAAATTTCAATTTAATTTGTTTCTATAACTATATTTAATTGTTAAATGTGGTACCTTTTCCAATTCATTTAATGTAACTCCCATTGCAACTGATATAAATAGTTTTCCATTACTAACTAGTTTCACATCTTCTAGTACTTGACTTACAACATTTGGTTTAACCGAAACAAAAATTATATCAGATTTTTCAACTATTGGTATATTTTCGGTAATTACATCAGCACCAAGATTCTAAAAAATTATTCAATAACGAATATATAAAAATTATTTTATATATAAAAATCATACTTTAAATGATTCATAGCTAATTGTGTCAGCTGGATGAACACTTGCTCTAAGTTTGTCTCCTCTAGTTAATCCTATATTGAAGTATACAAAATAAAAAATAGAAAATGAAAATAAGAAATTTAATAAGAATTTGTGATAAAATATTTTATAGTTTCACAGAAAAGTATCTAAAAAATATTTATCTAACAAAAAATGGCGAAAAAGGAAAATGCAAAAATTGCAAAAATGAAATAATTTGAAAAATTTACCAGATTTGAAAATTCTTGATAATAAATTTATTTGTGATTTAATAAAAATAAAATTTTATTAAATTTACAATTTTTTATTATATATTAAATAGTAAACTATGTCACTCTATTTATGTCACTATAAAATCAATCAATTTTGATGCAATTTTCGTATTGATAATTTTAGACTCTTAAAGTAATAAGAATACAATAAGAATAAAAATATTTTGAGTTGGTGGAAATCCGGTAACTAGCAATGAATAACATTTTTTCGAGGCGATTAATGTCAGTTACCTTTAATTACCTCTTCAAAATTGATTCACAATATAAAATTGATTAGTAATGGTTACAGCAAATTTATGCTGTAATTTAAAATAAGCATTACCACCGTCCATCTTCATATAATTGTTATGATGGAAGCCACAAAATATGATACTTAATGATATTTATTAACTATTTTTATATTTGCTTTTAATTAACTCGCCGGTATTATGATACATATAAGAAGGTAACATAACAAATTTTTTTGCATATCTTTAGGCGCCTACAAATTTTTTTAGTATAAATCGGATAACTTTAATAAAAAAAGTTTGGTGCGTTTGTAAACATTTTCTAAAAAATTATGTTAACATACGCAAAGAACACGTAAACATCGTAAGGTATTAAACCAGACGTATATAATTAATATTTTTAAAACTAATTAGATTTGTATATTCTTTTCAGATTTTTTATTATTAAAAAAGTTAAAAATAATCTTAAATATATAACAATATTATTAAATATATTTTAGATTAAAATTTTCTCTTAAACTGAAAAATAAACTAAAGATAATTTCTAATTTTTATTAAATACAATAATGAAGTAAAAAGTTTACAATTGCAGTTTAAAGTTTAAATGATATTTTCAAAACGATTGTTAAATAGTTAAAAATTTGATTACACAAATGAAAATTATCTAAAATTTTTACCAAAGACTATTTCTCCTTCTACGCAATTATTTAAAAAGACTTTAGTATGTACAATAAAATCTATTTTTTTAATACGTCTTTCATTCATTCAAAACATAACATTAATTTAAGATATTTCTAATCTATAAATTTTTCATAACATATTTTGAATAAACAAAATAAACAATATCAAGAGTAGTAAATTAAAAATAATAATTTTGCATCACAAAGTTTATGATATTTAGAAAATTTCCATTAAAAAATAAAATATAATATTATCTAGAAAAATATTCCATTAAATTGATTTATTATATTTTATACTAATCTCTTATTATATAATAATTAATAAAATTAATTGAAATATAAAATTAAAAATAACTATAAATAATTAATAACCTAAATACAATATATTTTTATTTTCAAGTACACTAATAACCTTGAACATATTACCTAAATTTTAAATAAACTGATAAATAAATAATGTTTGTTATCAGTTTTAATAAAAATAGAACAAGTACTGATATGTTTAAATTACAAAAAAATAAAAAATTATAAATATACCAGCTGATATAAATCCTTTTGCCATTGCTTGAGCTATTTTTCCGCCACCTAAAAATCCAATTTGTCCAATTTTATTCATTTTTCAAAAACACAAAAAACACAGAAAAAATAAAAATAAATTAACAAGTATAATAAATTTTAAATAATTATGATTTTAATAGCATTTAAACAAATTTAATATAATATAATTTTTTTTTGTAAATATTATTGTCCGAGCGTTGTTTTATTTACAGCCGATTGATAGCTAATGAATTCATGCATCGCATTTACTGAATAATTATTATATGTTTTTTCTTTTTCAGTCTCTTATCTTGGCGAGCACTGGACTTGAAGTATATAATATAAATTTGATAAGACTACATAAAAATTGATAAAATCATGTTTTGAAAAATATAGTTTTAATAAATATATTAATTAATTATTATATTTATAATTACAAAGAGAGCGAACATCGTAAAATATATTTATGAATCTTATGATTATTTTTTTAGATTTAGGATTTTTTAAATGTGACGATATGTTTTTGAGAATAACAAATTAAAGGATTCAATTTCAAAGTTAATTTTAATCTTGAACATTTGAATGGTTGCATTTATTTGATTATTAAATAAAACAAATTTTCGTTACTATAATATGTTTTATGCTTTGGTTCGTATGTAATTGTTTGATTATAGTAGGGGAAACCCGGAAAATTAACTTTGGTTCAATGCATGTGGATGGTTTGATATGTTTATTTTTATAATTCTATGATTAATTACTTTTTTTATAGAACCATTTCCAATCATTCCAAAAAAATACATTTTGATTTTCGGAGTAATAATCGAATAAAATTAAAAAATGTGTTGTCAATATTGATTTATTTATTTAACATAAACTTTATATTTATAAAAACTTTTAAATTCCAAGATTCTAAAAATTATCCAATAACGAATATATAGAAATTATTTTTTAGACATGTCAAAAATCATACTTTAACTGATTCATAGCTAATTGTGTCAGCTGGATGAACACTTTGTAATAATTAGTGAGTTGTTTTTAATATGAATTATGTCAAAAAAAGTAATTTGTTAGTAATAATGCTTCAGGAAGGCAATCCGTCAAAATATATTGTGATAAAATCGTAAATTTCCATTAAAATTATAAAAAACTTCGTCTTATACCGGTTTCCCCTACAATTTCAATGAATGAATACTGATAAAGTATATATTACTAATAAAACATAAATGTAATTAATGTATATAGGCGAATATAATTTTTGTCAATCATATAATTATTTACATAACATTTATTTGACTTATGATTACTTTTATGATTATGCTTTTATGACAATGTTATGCGAAATATGAAATAACTATATGAGTGTTGTGATGGTTGAAAAATAAAAATTGTTTACTTACATTTTGCTATATGTTTGCAAGGGTATGCAGCATCCAAAAAGGAGGGTCTGGTAATTTTGATAAATGTGCATAGTAATTGTTAACCGAATTGAATGAAAATTAGTAAATCCTCGTACTTTAGGTCAGACTATCGTGATCTAGGTTCGTAAAATTTAGGATATATAACTTTGGTGAATCTACTTCAATAATTTGCATTTAGATTTCATGTATGATCTAGATTTTATATATATATATTAATTATATTCGATTTCAATTAACATAATTTTGATTCATATATGTAATATAATTTCTAGTCGATCTGAATTTTCACCAAATATAATAAATATCCTTTAAGTCTTTAGATACTCGCAGTCTTTAGATAGGATTGCATTCCTCCTAGATGACTTAGCAATTTATAATTTATATTATTATTATTGAAATTAATGGTAATTAAGCTGCTGAATTGACAAATATATCACTCATATATTTATCATTGTATGAATTATTTGACTTTTAAGCAAATAAATTAGTGTATATGCCACAAAAACATCAGATTTCCGTCTATTCTATATTATGATCTTTATACGATTACAACCAAAATAAAAATTGAAGATCCTCATGCTAAAAAAGAATTCGTCTACTAGACAGTTACTTTTGCTTCTGATAAAGTCGTTCTGTAATTCTTCTATACTGCAGTCTTGTTCAATGAATAATATTTTATAATAATATGAAAATTTAGTACTGAAAAATTTCCATATCTAAATTGATAAAAAAACATCGTTAGATATAAAAAGTCAAGGATTTTCAATTTAGTTTTATGATTTAAATAAGTTTTGCAAATTTGATAAAATTTTTGAATTTTTGATACATTTTTAAGCTTTAAATCAAGTATAAAATGATAAGCGGATTTCATTTTTGTTAACTTTTTTTTTTGTTATCATTTTCCCTTTTCAATTATTCAAAATTTGTTATTGATTCTTCGTGTTTTTTTTTTTTTGCTCTTGTTGATACATAACAACGTATAAAGACTGCTTGCTATCGAATGAAGAAGAATCAGCAAAAGAAAGTTTTTCTTATTTTCCATTATTCTTATACCCATGTCCCATCAGTATTTTACTTATTTTCCTTTTTATTGTTATATGTATCGTATATTATTATATGAATATACATTTTCTTTTTCCATTCCCTGAAGATAAAAAGTCGAAAAAATTTGTCAGACTTGTTTACCATCCAAAGAGTTGTCGTAAGAGAATAAGATTATATTTGATTTTTATTGAATTTCACAAAATGTTTACGAAAAAGATATCATATAATATGAATATTAGACATAATACATAAAACATATAATACATAATATTAATTTGGGTGGGTTGTGTAAGTCAACAAGAAATCATTTTCGACATAGAAATGTTAAGACCTGACCTTAGGAATTATTCTTAAGTGTTAATAATTGTTTCATTTATTTCATACTTGATACTTTAATAATTAATTTAAGTTAATAATATTTATTGAAATATAATAATTATATCTAATTTCTGATATTATTTAAATTTAATAATGTTTACAATAATATTATTTTTAATTATGGGTCATTAGTTTCACAGTATTTTTAAATATGAAATTTGAGGTATTTTTAATATTAGTTGTTTTCCCATTCAATTATTTTGCGTAAAATTTTAATTTACTAGCTAATTTTAATTTTAATTTACCTCATTATGAACTTGATGAAAATTGCCCATGCAGTTCTTATTTGAATTTCAAATATAATTTTAAGTATATGCACGAAAAAATCCAGTAATATTTATCCTCCTTACTAAACCTTCGGGGTTCGCTCTGTTTGCTTTGTAGCACCCTAAAAATTCATATCACCAAGTGACTTTTACTAAGTCCAATTGTGACAATTATATAAAATAATTCAGACTTATATTATAGACTAAGAGCTATTAACGAATTTACTTTTGATATGTATGTTAACCATCATAAGAATGAGTAGCCCTAGATTCATATAAACTCTCTAAGCATGGAATGGAAAGGCTTGGTAACCTTGGGTGGTCGCATATTACAAAATCGTGTTTTCAAAAGTAATGTATGTATTTAAGATTATTGGAAAAATATATGTGATGATATATTATTATGTTATAACGACTCTTCATATATAATTTTATTTTAAATATATAAGGGCGAATGTATTCGCGCGTCCATATTCGGTTATTCTACTCCTACTTACCGAAAATTTGTGATCGGGGCTGAGGATTGTAATTTTGGTATGGTTTATAAAATAATCCTTTTACACACATTTAATATCGTACTTAAAATTCAGGTGAGTCAAATGTTACGGAAGTACAACACTTACTTTGAATGCAAAGAGTTATAATATACGAAAATTTAGTTGCCAGACCTTCCTGACTTCATATAAGTCTGTCTACACATTATTCATATGACTCTGATAGTAAGTAAATGTGTTGCTAAATTACTCCCATTATTCTATATTCTATATGAACACTGAAAGTATTACCAGACGATAAAGATTTATTTTGTATAAAATAATAATTCAGTTAAGCCATTAAAATAAAATTAAACAAATATTCTTATGCTCCGTTTTATGTCAGAAACATATTTTTATAGATAATTAAAGGATTTCTTTTTTTTTTTATTTAGGTTGAAAATATTCACTGTTCAATAAAGAAGATTAAAAACTTTATTTTTTTTTGTTTTATAATCTAACTAACTAATAACTTTTATTTGATTAAAATTTCTTTAAATCATCAGAAATCATTCAAGTCTATATTATTATTATGCTATTGTCCTTTGGAGAGTAAAGATAAAATTACAAGTTTTCTGTACGTGACAGTATCAAACAAATTTTATATAGAATATTATAGAATTTATCTGACAATATGTTATCAATTAAATAATTTTCATGACAAAGCATTTATGTTTTTTTTTTTTTGGTTTTTGTTTTTAGATTAAGGAAAAAATAATTTAAAGAAAAGTTTATTGTTTGTTAAAAAAATCTATTACAAACATCTGGAAATGAGAAAAACATAATAAAGAAAACCAAAACCAAAACTTATCAATTTTCTGTCGCAACAATAGCTAATAGAAAAGCAATTTGTGGTCCATAACACCATATAAATATAATATTAACACTATAAATGTAGAAATATTTTTCAGAAAGTTATTATTAGTAGCTTGAAATTGGCAAACGAAGTATCTTTACTATATATAATATTTGAACAGCAAAAGACATAAGAAAAACATAATACAAGGTGTTTAAAAAAAATCTAGGAAAAGAAATTTTGAAATTTTTTAATATCTATATTTATTAAGTATCCTATATGAATTAAAACAAGCTGCAAACTTAGAGTTCAACCGAAATTCTTTTTTCACTCATGAAAATTGTATGTTCACATAAATAAATTAATATTGTACGTACTTGGGAAGATAATTAATAGGAGAATTAAGCAAAAGTTATTGAGTGCATTCACATATATCTTAAAACATAAAAATAATGTTGGATCATTATTGCCCCTATTTTCGGTTTCGCAATGATGAGCACATTTTAAACATTTTCCATGGCATTGTTCGAAGCTTCTGGCTGTAACACTTGAATTTATGTTACAATGTTTTCCCCAACACGGTGAATAATATATTTCTGAATAACTGAAAATTATTCGATCTTCAAAAATTTGCTTTAAATGTGCCATTGTGGCTCGGACTCGGACAGTATGAGCGGTGACTCCATCTTGCTGAAACCACAGCTCAAACCTGTTTTCAACAGGATATTTTTCAATAATTAACCGACATTCAATTTTTGCATTGTCATCTTCATTTTCTGTCCAACTCTTGAAAGGTTATTTAACTGACATTATTTTACTAGGTTCAATGAGAAATTATGTTGGATCAAACATTAAATGTTAATAAAATGTTCAATACCAGAAGATGCCAGCGTTTTGACAGATTTGGCCAATCGGAGTCCCTACAGTTATTATTGAGGTTATCACTGGCATAGAACAAGTTAGTGCCGGCACTCCTGAAACTACTAAACATAGTTGTCCAATGGATGCTGCCTTTTATACTGTATTTTGAACAGTTGTCGCTGTACCGCTGTCCCTTTGAAATATAAAAAAGGTGAAACATAGAAATATCATGTCAAAAGAAAAATTGTTTATTTAATTATTTCATATTTCGAAGCCGCAGAGCGGAAAAATAGCAATTGAACAAACTTTTTCGCAGAAGAAAGCGGAAACTACGAGAGTATCTCCAGCATTGCTAAGCAAAAGTACTACAAATTCTTAATTCAATACTATAGGAACAAGATCAAATTTTACAAAAAGCATCCTGTAAAAAAATTATATATTTTAATAATTTTTATTTATATATAAAATTCAATTGCTAAGAAAACATTCGGTCAGGCAGAAAAAAATAAAGGAAAAAAAAAACTAACCATTTCGATATCAAAACTAAAGGGAATTTTCTGAAACGTGACAATTTTACGAACAAGAACCCAATCAAAGAGTTTTTTTTTTTGCGTCTAAGTGTATAATAAAATATAGAATTTTCCTTATTACTTATAGCATTGTCGGGGATTTATATATATAAAAAAAAATTATTATTTACAAACTAATATTTACTTGATTTTTTTTTCTGTTATTTTGCTCGAATCCGAGAATTTAATTTTTTGTTAGCATTGTGGATATAAAGATAAAATGAAGATGAGAAAACAAATAATAATTTTCCGTAAAAATATATAAATATATGTTTTTATACAGGGTGGGTCAAAACTAATTATGGGGTTGAAACTTATAAAATATACCGCCATTTTCGGTTAAACATTTTCCATGGCATTGTCCAAAGCTTCTGGCTGTAACGCCTGAATTTCTGTTACAATGTTGGCCTTGAGCTCGGAAATTGCCTTAAGCTTGCTTAGATATCCCCAAAAATTTGCTTTAAATGTGCCATTGTGGCTCGGACAGTATGAGTTGTGGCTCCATCTTGCTGAAACCACAGCTCATGCTCAAGCAAGCCTGTTTTCACCAACAGGACAAGAACGGGATTTTTTTCAATAATTAAATAACACTCCATTTTGCGTTACTTAATTGTCATTTTCATTTTCGTCTTCATGTCATCTTCATTTTCTGTCTTGAAAGGTCATTTACGAGGTTAAAAAAATTTCGTTTTCTATATTTTATAAAAAACAAAATATATAAATTATTAAATTTTTAAACATTATGATGAGTTATGACCAACCCTGTATAAAATTGATAGGAAAAATAAATATTTAAAAGAACCAGAGTGAAGCAAACTTCTTTGAATGAAAATATTTTTATTCGACTGTATAATAGTGTATACATATCAGCTCTAAAGGTACTACTAAGCCTATAATAATTTATATCCTTGTGGGTATCAAAAAAATATATATAATTTGATATCAGAAAAATTTCGATATATTATTAGATTATTTTCAATGTTTATGTATTTATCAAAATAATATTCGTTTTCATATTTTTCTTTGTAAAAATTAGTTTTTCTTGCAATTATTTATAATATAATATTTTGATTGGATTAGTTGCACACTGTTCTAATATCCTGAGAGTTAATTATATTGCAGAAATTTAGTGTATTTGTGGCAGTCTGTGATGTGAATGACTAGAAGCTTAGTAAAATCATTATTAAAGTGTCTGAAAAAATAGTTAATATTTAAAATTAATTTGGGAATATTAGTTATTACATCTAGTAATACAAATAACCTTAAACTTCCTTTACATATTGGTTCACAATGTTAAAGTAATTTTTATTTTTCGATCTACTTAATAATGAAAATTATTATATTTCAGGCAAAATTTGAGACCAAAATTTTCATTCTTTATCCTTTCGGTATCTTTGAATTAGTCTATAAATTGCATCTAAAAGAAGCATAAAAATAAATTCTGAAAGCATTATTGAAAGTAAATAAAATTATCTATCCTGGAAAAGTAAGGTTAACAATACGTAATGGTATAATTCATTATATCTTTTTAACCTAATGCAATAATTCTAAATTTGAACAGATATCAAAGTTCAAAAAATAATGATCATATTAGATATTTTATCCAGTATAGCCTTCTCTGCCCTCTATAAAATTAATATTCAACTCGTAGCTCATGAATATTGTCTTTATAAGTTTGTTAATATTAATCCCCATAAATTTATTAGATATACTTTTTTTTATGAACTACTTTTGATTCACCACACAGATATAAAAAAAAAATGCTACTTTGCAACATAAATATAATTTTAACACATAAAAAACATAATAAAGAAAAAAAGTTACAATTTCTTGTTTAATTTTGGTTCAATGATTTTTGTGTAGATGTCAGCATACAAAAATTTACTATTCTGAATTCGAGTTAGTTTTTCCGAATTTATTTTGTTTTCTTCTTTTTTTTTTTGTATTTTTTTGGAAAACATTAAATGTCCGATTTCACAGTGAGAGCTTAAGCTTAAATTTAACCAAACCGATGACTGATTACTTAAGCCAGCAACTTAAGTTGAGTAGGTTTCTCATGTTTTTTTAACAATAATTTTGAATACATAAATTTATTTTCATTTGTGTGTTTAAGCAAAGTAAGCTACTGTCAAAAGTGAAGCTTAAGCTCTACAAGTCTGCAGCTTAAGTTAAACTTCACTTTAAGGAAGACTTAAGTTAAGTCTGTAGCTTAAGTTAAACCTCACTTTAAGGAATACTTATCTTTAAGCTACTATAAAATAAGTTAAATCGAAGTTTAATCTTTGGAAAAATCATAAGCTCTAGCTGTGAAATCGGACATTACACAAACAACTAAAATAAATATAAAAGAAAATATATAAAAATATAAAAAGTAAAAATTTTCTATTGTGTTTATGAATCTTATAGAGAAAACTAAATTTTGTTTTTCTTTGAAATTTTCCATAGTAAATTGATTTTATTGTGACACAAAAGAGCGAGAAAATAACAAAAACAAAATTATATACCAAGACTAGGACCAGGACCTTTTATTTTATTTAACTCATTCCAAAAAAAAAAATAAAAATCTTATAATATAAAGTTGGAAACATAATCTTTCTTCATTTTCTCTGTTACCAAAGTTATAACCTAACAATTTATATATTTTCACATCAAACATATTTATATATGTATATGTACTTTTTACTCTTTATAAATCATATCTTTTAGATTCTGTTTACTGTCATTAGCTATTGTGTTATATGGAAGGAAAACTTTATAATAAATTTTCCGTTTTTTTTTTTTCTATATTTTATAAAAAAATTTATTTATAAAAACTTTTTCGTTCATTCTTTTTGAACAACACAAATACCAAACAGTAAAAGAAAATTGAATGCAACAGTACAAATAAAAATGAAAATAGAAAATTGAAAATTCATTTATTTACTATGGTGATGATAAGTTTTTTTTTTTTATTATTATTGAATATTTTCTTTAACTTTTTTTCGGTTGTATATGTGAATTTTCTTTATAAAAGTTTTGAAGGGCTAGTAATGATATTTTTTGTCTTTTTAAGAGAAGAAAATTGATTAAAATTAATTTCAGATTAGTAACTTTTTTGAACTTTTCAATTTTTTTGTATAATTTATAAAATATTATCTACATATTATTTGACATTATATTGTTTGAAAATTGATCAATCATTAAATTGATGAATAATGACTTTTCGATTATTAAATATTAAAATATCTCGGTAATATACATAGTTTATGATATTGTTAATTTGTCTATGAAATAACTACAACATGTTTTGTTGAATATTTTAAAACAATTTTAATTAACAAACAAATGTTATATGTTATAGTAAAAACTTCATCAATGTTGAAATGAAAAGCTAAAAATTTTCAGAAAACAAAACAAAAAATATACAAAAGTTAATAAATTCATGATCAGAAAAAAAAAATATTTTTGTCTCATCACTAAATTTAGTTGGTCTACTAAAAAACACAAACAAATAAAAATATATATACTAAACTTAACATTTGTGTGTGTATTTTAATTTATAAACTTTGGCAACACTAGAAAGAAAATTCATATAAATATAAAGGATGAATTTTCAATTATAAGGATAATTGCATTGAAAGCGGTTATTATTCGATTTTAGAAATAAGAATTAACTTTAACAAGAAGAATGTATGTACAATTGGATAAAAATTAAGGAATGGTTAGGTTAGAAATAAAATAATGGTCTATGGCTAAGAATAATAAAAGTCACTGCTGTTTTTGATTTAATTCGATAAAATAGGAACGAATATCGAGAATTTATAGTCCAGGGATTGCTTAACTAGTTATTGTTATAACACGTCCAAAAAGTTGTATATTAATTGCTAAATTGCATTAGATTTGTGGAATTTTTTACATTTATCAGTTAGAAAACTATTCATTATTTTTTATAATAATGAATAGTGCTAACATTATCTTTTCCAAATCTATTAATTTGTTACTGAACAATTTGATTTTAATTAAAAATACGCTAAAATTTTCCAAGCTAAATGTTTGTTTGTAAGTTAATCGAGTATTCACTACCAAATTGGACTTAAATATAATACTTCTTCTGTCATTTTAGTGTCATGTTTCCAATTATATACTATGAACTGTATTTTTTATAGTTTTTATTCTGAAATCTGTCTATTAATTGTTAGATGTTTAATTGTTAGACGTTAAAAATTGTCTTGGGTTTTAGTTTGTTAAACAAATTGTGGTTACATATTAAATAAAATATAGAAATTCATATTTTTTAAAAGTTTTACTATTATGTAACCACTGGGTTAATATTCAGTAATCTGGAAATCACTCTGTAACCAAAAATAAGTCCGATAGTAGAAGCCATAATTTGTCACTTCATCAGAATTACCGTCTGCTAAGATTGACCCATGTGATGAAAATACAAGGACAAAATCAAATTTATCATAATTGAATAATAATACAAACTACCTTCAACAATATCAAATATTTTTTTTAGTGTATTTATTTAAAAAATTGTTGGTTTTTAGTGGACGATGTGTATAGATTAAAACGTGAATCTTTTGCATGGTTGGTTTCATTTTTATGGTCACTTATTGTGCCATATACAAAGCTAACATGAAACAATTTGTAAAAAATTTAAAACTATATATTTAAAAAGTATACTGGCAAATTAAAATCCGGGTTAAAGTTAAAAAAAATTGTTTCTATTTAATGAACAACAGCATAGATATATGTAATTATGTATATAGTTTTAATTTTGGGATATCTTTAAAAAATTACAATTTGTTGTAAAGTGTTTTTAGACAAACAAATGAACAAATATTTAAATATAACAGCGAAGAAAGTGTAAATATTAGTTGCGGTTTTACAAAAAAAAAAAATACAATTTTTTTTTTGTATCCTTTATAAAATAACAAAACTGAACAATTTACATATTATATATGTGAATATACTCTTAAAGGATAAGAAATAACAGAACAGAACACACATATATATAAAAAATTGTAGGTCCTGATCCTGAAGTAAATATATAACAAAAATATGTAAAAATATAACGATTATTGTTATTTTGTATATTCATGTAAAAAAATATAGACCGAAAAAGGACGAAAGAGATATTATATATATAATCTCGTAAATATTGAACAGAACCTTTCATTATTTAGTGGTAAGGAAAAATTTTGTGTAAAGGATCCTATACGAGCATAGTAAATTGATGCTATCCCAAGAATTACTTTATATAATATATAACAATATTATATAAACATTGTAATAATATTTTTTTTTTAAAAAATATACAAAGATATGATATATAAAAAATTATATTAACACATACCAAAAAAAAAAGAAGTTATTTTTAGATTTATTTTTACCTAAGAGAAAATTTCCATCAGGATTTCATTTTTTTTTTGTTACGTTCTGTTTTTTTTTTATATGAAATCTATAAAATATTGAATTAAATTTCTTTGTATTTGCGTGTTTGGTTTTTAGATATTTTCTATATGTTTATGTCCTCGCCAACCCCTACATATAAATGTATATTTCCATTATCATATTATGCTGTCTTCTTAGGTGATAAACTGCCAAATAATAAAACAAGTTTAAGATAAGGAAGAAAATGGAATATTTTACCATGATTCTATATATACGTTTCGGAATTTTTTTACATAGAGAAATCAATTCGGATTTGGTGAGATATAAAATAAATTATATTAGAAAATTTAGTAAATAATTTTTTTTTGGTAGAAAATATATTAAGAAAATTGAATATTTTTGGTAATATTTAAAGTAATGCTAATAATGAATTAATACTAAAAACATATTTAAACGTTGTATAAAAATTAAAAAAATAAAAATTAAAGTCATAGTAAATAAAAAAAGATGCGGTTACCTTAGGGATAAATCAAACCTCAATTGGTTTAAACAGCTCTTCGAAATTTGAAGTCGATCTTTCACTAACAACGTATAGTAACACTTCATGATTATTCCATAAATTCTCGTAATAATATAGAACTTGCAAACAATATTGTTCTTAATCGCACTCCAAAGACATATCAAAATATTACTTATATTTATTTTAGCTGTGCTAGAATAAAAATATCTAATTAAATTTCTGAAATAAAATTAAAATTTATATCTTTTAGTAATGCTGTTTGGTGCTTCGATATACTTTATAGAAAAATTTGATTTTTTTTTTTTACCGAACTACATATGAATTGAAATTTAGAAATATTTATATTTTCATGTTTCTTATGTCTATTAAAACGATCAAATCAAAATTTCAAGGATCAAACTCTAATCATTTAACTTTTAACAGGTCAAATATACAAATATTTAAATTCGAACATCAAGCTTTCTAATTTTTCTAAGCAAGTCGAAGTATATTGCTTCTCAGTTAATGTCAGTCACTGGCTTGTAGTGTAGTATTGTAAGTATTTATTATACCATATTTGAATGGTAAATTAAATTTTTTAAATATTCATAAAAACCATTTCAAAAATTGAGTTGATTTGAAGTTTTTTTCTCTGCTAGATCTGGAGAATAAGCGGTAACAGAAGTACGGACACCGGTTGAATTTTGAAGTGATGGTATCATAATTATTATTATTCTTAACTTTCATTAAAATAATAGCTAATAAAATAATTTTACATAGATTTTATTATAATGTATAATATTTCTGTTGAACATTAATGCATTTCTTCTATAGGTGAATTAAAATATTTCTTCAGTAACGTTTTTAATTTAAATTTAAAACATTTCATATATCATTCTATTATAAAAATATATATGCCTACTAATAATATGGAAAAAACCAAAAAATTTCTTTAAATAGTTCCTTTTCTTCTTAGTTTAGTATAAAATTCATTAAACATTGACCACATCAAATAAACAAATAATTATGAAACAAAGAATTTATTCTCTACTAAATTATTATCTAATAAAACTTTTAATAAAAGTAATAAAGTTTTACCAAAATGAAGTCAAAACAAAACTTTTCGAAAAAGAAACTTATTTAATAAAATTAATAAAAATTTCAATTTACACTTTCCTATAAAGTCTCATCCCTCCGGTATTATATTTACTATCTAATTTGATATTCATAGCTCAGACTCAGATCCATAATAATAATAATATGATTCTCTATCAAACCAACTTTTTTTGGTTGCATGATACACTAATTTATGATTTTATCCAAAGTTTTTTTTTTATCCTTTTAATAATTTATAATAATTATTTTTTATTTCTTTTATTTTTTTGATAAGTTTAAAAACAAATTTAGTGTCATTTTATATGTATAATTAAATTTTCATCTCGACAAAGTTTTGAATAAAATTATAAGCAACTTGTTGCTAATTTTCAGAAAAGTTTTCCTTTACAATAATTTTCTTTTATTAACAATTTAGTAAATATTTTGGATTTATATAGTAAATTTTAAAATCATATAAAAATATATTTTAAATTTTAATAAATTTATAAAATTTTTGGAATTATTTTTAAAGGAAAATATTTTATTTCAAATTAAACTATGAATAATTTATAATTTCATTGAAATTTATAAAAAAAAAAAAATTGAATTTGAATTCTATAAAATGACTTTTTACATCTTAATACGAACCGGAAGTTTGCTTCGATAGATTTTTCAATTTTATATTAGTATTGAAGGAAACCGGAAATTGAATACTACGATTTTTCAATTGAGTTTTCCTTGTTCTTGTTCAATTATTGGATTTATTTTGCTTTTATATTCCCTTCCTTTTTTTTGGTTTTATTTATATATAATTTATGAAATATTTGAGGTTATGTATAAAATGTATAAAGGACGAAATTTTATTACGATATAAATAGCAATAAAATAGATTTTTTTATCTACTTAATAAGAAATGCTTTGATTTTCTGAATTAAAATTTAATTAAAACTGAATTATTGCCACTAGTTGAAAAGATAAAATATAGAAATAGAATATAATTTTGTATAAATTAAAAATAAAATGAAGTTTTTACTAAAAATATTTATTTTTTATTATGTACTATTTCTAAAATTTGTTAATTATTGGTCGATTTTTCTAATATAAAATTTGGAAATGTTCCAATTTTATACTGTTTTTATATAATTGGTCAAATTTATGAAATTATTAATTTTACAGATTTTCATTTTAGTTATAAGGATACCGAATAATAGAAGTGTGTATCCAGAATGTCGAAAACTATAAAGAAATGGCTGAAATCAGTAAATACAGATCTTAAGATAATACTAGTAAATAATTAGTGAACTAGCGAAACAGAAGACATGTAGAGAAAAAGTTGTCGAGGAAATAATGGCTCTTATAGCATAGACCATAGAAGATAGAAATTTTAAATTTAATATTCTTATATCGAAATTACATTGCTTTTGAGCTAACAATATTATTATAATTAATCGTGTGGTAGCTGTTGTAGGAATCCCAACGAAATAGCTATAACAGCGCACTTCATTTTTTAGTGCCCACTGCTAGCCTGGTATTGCACTCTTGATAACTACCATCTAAACGACTTAAACGATCTAGTAAACGGCCTATGGAAAACGTACATTTTCTATACGACAAGATATTAATCTAAAATAACTTAATTCATGCTAAGATTTACGAGAATGGTTAATAGAAAAACGGTGCTAAATCGCTAATTTGAGTCCTGTACAGTCTTTCTAGGATGCGTCATTCCAACTAATCAACAATATTATGCTAAGAAATATGAAAAATTGTAAAATTTCACAATCTAATAAATACACAGTAATAAAATATTATTAATTCTGGTATTATAACAAAACACAGCCTATTTTATGCTCTATTAGGATTGTGACAACAAAATAATTATTCTTATAATCCTTTTATGACTTATTCAAATTTGCATATACTTTATAAAATGGTTTACCTGTAGCTTTTAGAAATTTATGACAAAAATATGTAAATTTATTATATTTTGCTATACGTTAAGTTCTTGGATTTACATTCGAAATCCTTTTACAATTTTCATCTAAATATAATATGTTTATAATATGATGGTGACTTGGATATGAATTATTAATGAAAATTATACAAATTTAAAATTTAATTTATACACTTAAAAATATAAATTTGTGAACTCTTAGAAGACTTCGTATAGTAAATTACTGTATAAAGGTTGTGAGGTTTAAGTGATATTGAAAAATGTATTAAATTTTTCTTTTGAAGCTTTTTAAGTATCTAATTTTATTTCTAATTAATTTATTTTTATTCAACATTTTGTAAAATATTTACTTTTCATCATTCAGGGTTTATCATAATTGAAATTTAAAAAACAAAACCAAATAATAATAAATTATTTTTTAAATTATTTATAAGCACCCACAGTTAAATCAAATGTATAAATTTCGTCAGCTGAATGTAAATGTGTGATATACTATTTTTAAATTTTGATATGCTTTTTATATGTGTTAATTTAAATAACCGACAATATAGATTTTTTTAATAATGAAATCCTAGATTTTTGCTTTGGTTGACTACACTGAAAAATTTTCTTATTATCATTGGCGTCCTTCTAGAATTATAATCCATGTAGCATAAAATTGATAGGAAACAATTTCATATTTTTATCAAGTGCTTTACCTGGAGTGCGGTGACTATATAATTCCATTTGTGTACATAAAGTTGTGGATGTAATAAAAATTTAACTCAGTTCTATACCTTAGATTAGTTTAGATAACAAAAATTAATCTTTTATATATGAATTTTGGTTTTTGGGAGTAAATTATATTAGAATAAATAGATACAAGGTTCATATACTGATATAATTAGATAAAATTAAATAAACTTAATCAAATTCACATTTAACTAATATTACAATTAAAATATAAAATATTTTGCTTGCTAAAAGAATTATTTGCATATTTATTTTAAATAAAAATATTGAATAATTTTTATTTGAAAAAATGTTCTTTTCACAAGAATTTAACTTAATTGTCGAATATAATTTTCGCAAAGAAAGTCTACCTTTATATAACCTTTAACAACTTTTATGAAATGTGGCACTTCTTCATTTGAAATATTTTTTGGAAAGTAATCTGTTCATATATTAATTTTCTATGAACCCATTAAAGCTAGCAGCCCAAACTATAAAATAATATGAATAGGAAAATTTAGCATGGATTCCCTGAAGCTACTGAAACCTAGCTGGTAAGGTAAATGCACAATCATGTAACCAACTTGTGTACCAAATTTCATACAAATCTCAGATATATAATTTTAAAATTCTAGCATGGGTCCACTGATATTCTATCTTTTACTGGTAGCATAGCAGATGTATGGATGGACGACTTCTGAGTCAAATTTCATCAAAATCTGACGAATTTTTCTAGAAGATGTTGTTGTGCATATCTAAAAATCTCAGACCCCGAAAACGCCAAGAAAATTAGTTTTAATCAAACATTTTTTGAGGGTAAAGTCTAATGCAACACTCAAAGTTATTCTAACTAGTCGTAATAATGTTGACTTTCTGAAAATTATAAAATAACAAAAGTGGAGTATCTTTAGTTATATGGAAAATCAATATATGTACAATATTTATATGGGTAAACTGGATAGCATTTTCAAGAGATTTCATTTTGTACGGCATCACTACAGGATCAAAATCGAATTGTTTGAAATTTAAAAGAATTTAAATTGGAAATTTGTTTAATGCAACAATAATTTACTTATACTGTTTCAATATACAATATTTTGTATGTTCATAGGAATTATGTGCTAGTAAATTGAAAATAAATTAAATGAAAAATAATTAAAGCACATAATTGTAAAATAATATTTTGTATATTTTTAATTAAAATTGAACAAATTATCAAATATTATGTTATCCTAAATTCTAAATTTTTATTATTATAAAATTGGAAATAATTATATTTACATATATAGAAAGAAATTTACATAAAATTTTGATATTTTTACCAATAGTTAGAATAACTAGGAGTAGTACATTCTACATTAGACTTGAGACCCTAACAAATCGATTTAGCTGAAAGTTTTTATCACTGCGTTTTAGAAGTCGAAGAGTCAAAAATACAAAAATAAAGATCCACGAACACAATATCTTCTAAAATCGAGATTTTAATCAAACTTAGCACATTAATTCATCCAAACTCCATATTAATTACCGCCAAAGCTACTTTCAGACGATCAATGCTACAATTCCGGTTTATGTTGTGAGCTGTGTTTTTTTTTTGCTCTGCGCAAAAATTATATCTCAGATTTGGATGAGATTTGGTACACATTGGTTGTGCACGTGCCTACACAGGTAGGTAAGTAGCTTTAGGGGTCCATGCTTAAATTTTCGATTTATAATTTATATGTACTAGAGCATAATTTAGTAATTATAATTTGATTGTAAATTAAATTTGGCACACATAAAAGTTTCCGTATGCTTATATGTTTGGTGTCTGAAAAATTTGAATAGTAATTGACTGTTTACATAATTCACTGTTGAGCATAACTACGAGTTATCTGCTCCCTCTAGTTATTAGCTATTTCTTGACTATATACTTCAAACTGAAATTTAAAGATCCATAAATTTATGTTAATAAAATAAATATATGAAATATTGAAATATGTATTCATTTATTAAAATTACATTTATATAAAATATTGATTTAAATTATATTTATACATTTTATAAATTATGATTTTTTGTATATAGCTTTTTCTTGTTTATGTTTTGTAAGTTAGCCAGCCAGCCCATCATCCTGAAAAATAATAAAAATAATAAAATTCATTATTCGTTGAAGGATTCATAATAACATGTCATATACTGATATATCTGATAAATATTTAAATGAAAAATTACCTTACGAATATATTTTGGTTATATAATTTTGTGACGAATCAGTTTTTATGGCGGAAATTCAATGTTAAGGTTAAATGTCAAAACAGATATTTTTTTTTTCAGGATACGTATGCTAAGTTTACATATATATATATATATGGATGCTCACAAATGAGAAATATAATATTATTCATGAATTTATTGAGACATGTAGAAATGTCAATCAGTTTTATGTGATTTTCAAGAATGACATGTCAATAAAATTATTAAGTGGAAAATGAAATATCAATTTTTTTTTTGAAATTTAAATATATTGAATTCAAAAAATTTTCCATAAAATATATAAAAATTTAAATTAATGGCGATTTTAGTTTTTTTTTAATAAAATGTAATTTGTATGTTTACATCAGTTTCCATAAGAGGACAAATATATCAAATTCTTAACAAAAATTTTACATTTTAGAATTCATCTTAATTTCCATTCCTTTGAGTATTTTAACAAACTTAAAATGATTTTTTACATTTCTATATATATATACAATTTTTGCATAAAATTTAGTATATTTGTATCTATACTTTTAGAAAAATATTTTGTTGCATAATAAATTTTGTATTATGAATAAATTTGTTAAATCAATCATAAACCCTTAAAGGTATTCGTTATTGACAGTAATTTCATCTTGAGTTTTCTTTGTCTTGTTTCATTAAAAAGCAAAAACGATTTTTTGCTCTCTATCATATTTTCCTTTAACCCTGTCGCACTGAAATACAACAGGGTTATATTTAAGAATTACTATCCTCTCACTATTTTAAGGAGTACTTTGTTTTATTTGCACCATTTCGTAATCATACGCATATATAATTTCTGTATTAGTCGCATCGGTCAAATATTTGAAATAAAATAATAGCTATTCAATGCTCACTTCAATGACGTATTACGCACAATATAAAAAATACTGTAACACTGATTGGTAGCAATATTAGGATTGACACAAAAATAGCTAAATAGTTTTATACTTTCTAGGACACTAAATTAGTACAAAATTATATACATTTGATTTATTTGAAAAAGCCAATTTCAATGATGCCATTTAAATATTATATTGACGAAATATGATTTATGATGCCGTATAAACATGTCCTGTTGCCATAAAGGTTCATGTACCATAAAGCTATATCTCGGTTTAATGACAGTTTCAAAAGGGACCATTGATTATCTTAAAAATTTTAATACGTCAAATTTTCTATACTGGCCAAATTCAGATAATACGCCGGATAAATAAAATCTGGGAAATTATTAATAAAAATATAAATAAAATATTGCCATAAATAGCTAATGTCAAATTAAAAATCGCCTATATTCAATTTTCATTACAAAATAACATTTCCTTATATTCAAACATGATAAATATCTTACCATTATTTATTAAACATAAAGTATCAATATCATAAAATCCATAACAATAAATTTATATTTGATATTAGGATTGAAAAAATTTCTACTTAACATAATATTTCTTGTAAAAAATATACAATTTTTTTTTTGTGGCGAAATACAAAATTGAATAAACTCTAATAAATATTATAAATTTTCTTTCTTAGAAAGTAACAAAAAATAAACATTATCTGATAATAAATAAAAGTAAATTTTTGTTTTTCTTCATTTTTAAAATATTTATATTAACAAAAAAAAAAAACATTGTATACTAAAAATAAAAAAAATTAAGATAAATTACTATACATAATTTTTTTTAGTATGTTATACAGCATAAAAGTAAATAAGGAAAAAAATTTTATGAACAAAATAATAAAACTGAAAAAATCAATTTTCTTTATAGTAAACTTTTAACCGACGTACTGTCAATTTTTTTGTTGTTCTTGTTGTCTCTGTATTGCTTGCATAAAAAAAAATGACCAAAATGATTCATTTTCCGGAAGAATCATAAAATATTATATCCTTTTTTAACTGCAAAATTCGCAAAAAAAAAAATTGGTTAAGTAAAAAGAATAAAATTAATAATATTATATACTAAACAGAAAAGCAACTTGGTTGTGTGCAGACAACATAGAATATCTTATAGATAACAATACATAGTATTAAAGTTTATTATATCTAATAATTTTATTATCTATACAAATATATACAGGGTGGCCCAATATTTTCAGGTTATGCTTATAAGACAGAAAGTATGAAAAAATACTTTCTACAAAACCTAAAGGATTTCAACAAAACCGAGTTTATTGGAAAAGTAATGGATTACATTAATCGATATTAGACATATCTCAATCGGTTGTACAATTTTTTATTCGATGTGTCAAAATATTGTACGAAAAATCGAATGAAAATAGCAGCAGTTGGATTTTTCAAACAATATATTCCATACAATTATTAATTTTTACTTTTCCACTATTCGATTTTTTGTCATTCGACAGATTGAATGAAAACTTGTACAATCAATTCATAATATAAGTTGTGTATGAGTGCGTTTTTCACAAGTGTCAAACTCATACGACAATCTTATTATAAATTTTCTTTCAGCAATAAATCAATATGACAACTTGGTTGGTTTTAAAGCAGTTGGAAATTCGTGATCCCATACACATATGCCACAGAAGAGTCCCTTGTATACTCCAATCGAACGTTGCATCACAGTTCAAGTGGGTCGACCTATCCCACTTCTTTAACGAACGATTTCATCTTGGCCGGCTTTATCTCACATGCTTCCTCGAGGTTTTCTAGAAATAAACTATCAAATTTCCTAAATAATGTTTTTTTGTTGGACTGATGGGCAATGACACAATAAATGTTCTTTTGCCTCCTCCTCCTCCTCCAACGACACCCAAGTCTTTTAAAGAAATTAATGACAACTTCATTATAATTTAATATACATTTTTATATTTCACTACTTCTTTAAAGAATCAGATTAGTTAGTTTGGTAATTATTGTCCTTTAAAACTTAAAATGTACAGCTGCCGCTAATAATTTTAAGAAGTTTTGAAATTATAAAATGTATAGAATAATTTAGTTTATGAAATAAACCGAGAAACCTACCATATAAACATGGACTGTACGCACTAGGACACCATGTATATAATAAATATAAATATTCTATGTTTATAAAATAATTTTTTAAATGATTTATGGAATATAATATTTCTATTATGAATGTTTTGAGGTGAATATATCTTTCTTGAATTAAGTACATTAAAATCCTATTTACTTTTACTTTTATGATTTCTCTTTATATTTATATTATATTTTTATGTATTTTGTTGGTTTTCATATTATTACCTCCCCAGGATTGTGCAATGTTTATAGATATGAAAACTGTTGCTGATGATATGATTGTATATATTTGATATATATATAAAAATATATAATATTTATATATATTTTTAAGAATTGTATAAAATATGAAATTATCTTGCCATGCTACAGCATAATGTGCCACTCAGCATGGAAAAAATGATAAAACCATTTAGATATTATTATGATGATCATATAGATAAGTTTTTTTTTTTTTTTGAATTAATTTATTAATTTTTTTTTTTACAAATGATTTTTTCTTTCGTATTTAAAATTGTTGAAATATTTATAAACTTTTTATATAACTGAAAATTTTTTCTCAAAATTTAAATTATGTTGTTTAAGAAAAAATAAAACCTGAAGATTTTTTTTTTTCGACATGAATATTTAATTGAAAAACATAAATTTATTTTATTATTATAATATAAACAATTTTTTTTTTATTATTAAGGTTCATTTATTTATTATTACGATGAAATATCAGCATGACCTTTTATCTATATTATCAGACAAGAACCATATGATGTCTTAGAACTTAGAAGAATCGAAAATATTACTTTTCTCTTTTAGAAAGCAACAATCATAATAAGTTTTATATAAAAAATATAAGTCTATAAGATATCCTAAAAGTATATAAAATAATATAAATGATGAAACAAAAGCTTCAGTGTAGGAGAAGTAGCAAAAAATAAGAATTTATTGAACATAAAGTGGCCGATTAGCGTACATTTCTGACATTCATTTTATGTATATTATAAATTTTTATGATTATATATGATACCAGCACTAAAGGAAATATATGTATAAGGAATAAAAACATTTTTCTATATATTTTCTATGATATCATCATTAACAAAGTAATTTATTTAAAAAAAAAAATACTTAACTTTATATGCTTAACCTTTTTTTGGATATTAATCAGATTTTTCATGGCAACAAATCCTATTCGTCAATAATAATAATGAAGTTAAAAAAAATATAACTTAAACATATAGCATAATTATATTTTTGTGATTTAAAAAGCTAAAAGTCAAATAAGTTAATGATAAAGTGAAAATCATTAAAATCATTTAGTACATTATCATAATGATAAAAATAATGATTATTTAAGGCTTATTTGAAGCTCAGTTAAAAAAAAAGGAAGAATATGAATCATAAATCATTATCTATAGATAATGTGAAAATTGCTACTTAATGTTAATAAAATGAGTTTTGTTCCTTCTTCATTCCATCTTGGGAGCATTAGAGTTAGTTATAAATGATAGAGATTTCAACCGTCTTAAAATCTTAAAATCACAATTAACATAGAGCGACACCGTTGTATAGGTCTGGAGTTGAAACAGGTACACAGGACTATTTTATTTTCTATTTGACGAATATATTACATAATGCTGCGGTTTGGAACCATTATTTATAGTAAAACTACTATTAAGTGATGTAGTAGTTTGTAGAAATGAACTAGAGCTATATTTATAATTAAGTATCCATATTTTTTCTATGAAGTCAATATATTTATTGAATTATTATTTATTTATAGAAGTCTACCAGTAATTTAATAATTATATAACCATGGCTTAATTTCTCATAAACAGTTGTAGGAATTAGGTTTGTTTGACAGTAATACTTGACAGTATTTTTCAATATTACTTTACAATAAAAATATTTTAGAGCGGTTTTGTAACAGTGACTGACAGTATGGAAGTTTTGTAGTCTGTTAAATCTAATAATTAATAAATAAGTTGTTTGCTAAAAATTCATTGATGTAACTATCCAATTTGTCCATGATATATAAGTATATTTACTGGTACAATTATTCTAATTATCGCTCTGTATTGACTGCAATTTAAAATGAAAATTAAATATTAAAGATATTTTTTTCTTCATATTTAACAAATTATAATTAGTTATTATTGAATAGGTGATAGCGTAGTGAAAGTGCGCTATATGCTGTGATACATTAGGTCCAAACTTCAACTCCACATATCAATGTAAGTTGACTCAGTTTCAAATGATTACCATTAAATAAAATTTAAAATATTTACATCTGATGTAAAAATAAAAGACTGGGAAAATGCTAACAGTTGAGACCTTTTGGTGACAATAAATTCTTCAAAATTAAAAGCTATTAGCTTGTTGCAATTAAAAGTTTCATCAGTATAAAGATAGATACTTATGTATATGTTTGGGAATCCATATAAAATTAGTAGGTCTAAATTGCAAGCAAAATGTATTGAACAAAGTAAAAAATAAATTACTAGATTAGAGGTTTTTGTCTTCTCTTAATGTAGAATATAATTACAAATCGTTCTTTCCGTTTATGCAGTCCAACTATTTAAAACCATTTTATTTGTTTTACCATTAGTAAACATTTACTTTACATACAAAGTATAAAATTCATTTTAGATGGAATCAACTTTCTATGTAGGGACTAATTTAAATTTTACCATGTCTCTTTGGATAAATTATATATTGTCGATGTTTATATTGTCTGATGAAATGAATTTGAAATTTTATATGATTTTATATAATGATTTAAAATTTATTTACATTCACTTGATATCTATATTTGATGATTCAATTTATTTAAATTGCAACACAATCTTACCTTTCTATATATGCGATATTTATTCGTTCAGATAAGTTTTTGTTGTTACATATTAATCAGTTTTATAGAGAACTTGGGATTGGACTGGACAATTGGTAAAATTTACAATTACAGCATTATCCATCAATATGTTATTAAATAGAAATTAAATATTTGGCAAATACTTGGAAAATCGTGCTTTGGAATACAAATCTCATATATAAAGTTTACATACTTTGTTAATACTTCAAATTAAATTATAAATTTTAATATATTTTTGTGTAATTTAAGGATTTTTGATTCCAATTTTCTAGAATATTTTATTTTTATTTTTTGTTTTTTAATTTTTGTGAAGAGATTTAAATTTAAATACGAAATTTTGAATTGTACAATTACAGCATTATACACATAATCTGCTTAATTGAGTTATGTTTATGCAAAATAAATTATTCAATTTTAATGTACCTAAATATATATAAATTCAGATATTTCCAATATCCTTAGAATTACAATATTATGAAATCTCTTTATGTCACCGCATAATTATGATTATCAATTTTTTGAATTAATTATTTATTTATTTGGATTTTGCTAAAAGCAATAAAATTATTTGAAAATAAATGCTATAACAAACAAAATTTACGTTACACAATTGATTATTTGATCAATTAATAATACAGAAGGTTTTTTGAAAAATTGGTTCATTTTTGTAGATGGATTTTCTCTAAATATAGATCTTAAAAAACCATTTGTTACCATATATTGAAAAGTTTGAAAATATGTTTGGAAAGTTTAATTTATGCTATTTAGTTTCTGAACCTACATTGAAAAGGTCGAAATTAGAATAAAATGTCGGGGTCATTTATAATATGTGACTGTATTTATTCTATATCAAACCTAACAACATAGAAAGAATATAGTAAATAATTAGCTATATTGTCAGCACTTAATCTGACCTTTTTTAAAATAATCATTTGGATGACCTATGTGGGCATCCAAATAATATATAAATTAAATATATTTTTCAATAACAATACTTGAAAAATTGTTTCCAAACCAAAACCGACAGCATGTGTTCTTCATAATGGAAATATATGTGAAATTTTTTGGTTTGATTTTTATAATTTATTTTTAAAAAATTACCTGTAATTAAATATAATGACATTCAAATCAAAGCTATTTGCTTTTTGTCAACAAAACCACCAAAAAAACACACTATCACGAAAAATCGGTAACCGAAACCGATATATGATATTTTTCTTTGTTTCAATCCCTGATTTAAATAATTATACGCAGAATTTTAATAATTTGTTGACACTATATTCAATGTATCCCATATGAAATACATAAAACAATCCTTTAAAAATTATTTTGACCCGTAAATAATTGCATTCACAATAACAAAAGTAGTTAAATAATAATCGATACCTTCGAATAAAATGTAATCGAACCTTAAAATTGACATGAATTTTATATTTGCATGCATTTTTATTACAATAAATTCTATTGAAAAATAATAAATAATTTAAAATATTTATTTTTTGGCTAATAATAATATAGATTTCCATTTAAAAGATATAAAAAAAAATTATGTAAACTTTATTATTCGCTATATATAACATCATCTCAGCCAATTCTCAATATATAATAATAATATGCAAAATCATAGAAATTTGTATAAGGATAAAAAGATATCATTATTAAAATGCTTTAAAGTATTAAGTTTTTTTTAAAAAAAAAAAATGAATTTTCTATGTTTGATCATAAAAGAAAAACCATTCAACATAAATATTATATTTTTCTATATATTTTATATAGATTTGTCAATTGACAATTTTTTTTTCTTTATCGTTTCTGCCGGTTCATTTGATTTCAGTAGTATAAGAAATTTTTCATTTTCCTCCGCTTATGCTTCATCTATGAATTACATAAAGCTCTTAGAACGAAATATTCTTTTGTGATCCTTTTTTTTTTTGGTAATTTAAACATATTGTTAGTAACCAAACAAAACATATAAAAAATATTGAAAACATTTATAACTTCCCAAACAAAAAAAAAAAAATAGAAAAAATTGTATAACTTTTTTTTGCTGGTTGATATATTTTGATAAGGAAAACATATTAATATTCTTTCTTATATTGGAATGTCCAATCAAATAGATAGTTTCTATCTGGTACATCCTTTTATATGTTATGTGGGGATATTTTACTTTTATTTCCTTTTTTTAAATATATAATATATTTATACATTTTTTTTGCTTAACTTTCAAAAAAAAAGGGTAAACATATGGGCTTTATTATCAGTTTTGTATTTGGGGTTAAGCCAATATAGATATATACAAATAATATTGAAAGATCCAAATCGATATTTATTAGGTTGAAAATAATTTTTAATAATAGTTTGGGAATGGTTCCAGAACATTAAAAATTATATGAAAATTTATTGCGATTATATATTTTTTAAAAATTTATTTTTACAATATATAATATTATATAGATAGAGAGCTAGTAATCAAATTTTGGTAATTTTCATTACATTTATAAATATCATAGACATGGAGCTGCTGCGCATGTTATGTAGCCTGAGTTCATACATTTCGACTTCATAATTATACGATCAATATTTGAAACTAACAAGTACATTTTAAATTATTTAAATTTATAAACAATTTAATTGCTTACTCGTCATCATTACCATGCATTTTAAAAGAAATATACTCGAATAAAAAAAAAAAACAGAATTAAAAATGTTACAGTCTATTAAAAACTGCAATAACTGCAAAGGATGCGTTAGTATTCTTAATTTAATCCGACAGATTACGCTAGTTTTACTGCAAATCTAAATTATTTTCTAATCGACTACAATAACTGCCTAGCAAGTGAATTCATAAGCCAACTATAGATTCGGATGAATTCACTAAATAAGTGTAATCCAATGTGTAATTAATCTGTTGGTAGCTCTTAAGCTATTATATTAAAAAAAAAATATCATAATAAGAATTTTATTTTTCACTAATCGGTTTATCAGTAGCACCAAAAAATAAAAATTACTTTATAATAAAAATTAATGATTTAATTTATTTAGTAATTAGTTTGATTTATATAAACAAATAAATTAATTTTATTAGTTTCGTCTATAGTTGAAAATATTTAATATAATAAAAACTGTTAAAAAGCAATTAAGATGAAGTAATACAAATATTTTTTAGTTATTAGGATTTACCTTCTGCACTTACTTCAAAAAAACGATATACAAAATATAGAAATAATGAAGAAATTTAAAAATGATTGAAGTTTTGGGTAATCATTTTGAATCTACAAATAATTACTTTAGAATTAGAAAAAAATAATTGTTAAAAAATTTGGTTGTCTTTATCCTTTTTTCTTTATAGGATACATAAACCCAGCGAGATATGTATTAATATTTAAGTTAACATAATAATGCTTGAAACAATTTTCTGGATAAGCTATTAAATTGCAAAATTATTATATGTAGTAATACTGTGAAAGCGTAATTTCAATGTTAAGCCAAATTTATAACTAATGTAGAAATATAAAAAAGGTAGAAATATAAAGAATGCAAAACAGGTAAACTAGTAAGAATTTTTTATATGGTTTTATAACTCATGTAAAAACGTAAGAAAAATTAAGACATATGTCTTGTCAATCAATGTCGGTAAATTATTAACTAAACATATTTGCGATAATTCGGTGCTGCATGTTATCAACTACTTGTGACGGAAAAACTTACCTTTTTTATTTTATATTATCATAATCACTGACTTGTTATAATCACAATAAATTTTCTCTGTTAAATACTAGTTTTTCAATTAATAATATCTTATTTCGGTTCATCCAGCCATCTTGTTCTTGGCCTACCTCTTGTTATTGTATCGCAAACAATTTTTGTGTGTACAATATTTAGAATTCTATGAATAACGACATCTGTATTAATATAAGTAGATGATAATGATGATGTCTAAAATGTTATCAGCAGTGACGAAACTTAAAGTACTTAATACTCCTTCTTAATTTAAAATAAGTATATTCTACAACATTGCGACAAATACGTACTTGTGTCAAAATCGTATTTCAGCTCAGATAGTAAACATTTTTCTAATATACCGTCACCGTCAACATTTAGCATTGTAATTACTCTTAGGTGTATTTTACTACATTGAGCGTATTTGAGCGAAACTGTGAATCCAGTTTATATAATTTAAGTTTTTTTTTCCAGTTGTAAAAATGCGAAAGTAAATAAAAATTCAATTGTAATATTATAATTCAGTACAAATATTGATTATACATAATAAAGTAAATAATAACATTAAATAAACTTTAAAATCCTAAACTAATAATAATATGTAATTTCATCCCTGTTTTTAAAAATTAGTTCATAATTTTCAATTTCATCGTGCAAACATAAATGTAATATATATGCTGTTTTACAACCACCTTCATTATAATACAAATTTGCACGATGTGCACATTTTTCAATTTTAATATTAGTCATATTTGGTTCATTTGATTGTGCATGTTTTGTTGAATTTGTTTGTACGGAACTCAATTGATTGGCTTCTATTTTGCTAAGTATAATTTCTTTGGGCTAGAAAAAAAAATTACAGCTTAGTATAAATTAATATACAATACAAAATATAAAAATAAAATAATACATCAACTCGTCCATATCCATCAAAATAATGAAAGTATTTATAAATGCACAATAAATGACACTGAAAAATTCCTATAAATTGTTTCTTAAACCTTGAACTCAATACAGATAAATCTCTATTTTTAAGTATTTTCGTAGCAAATTTAATGCAGAATTGTGTTGCCGTTTGTTTATCTGGTTTAGAAATAGCCTAAATAACAAGAAAATATAATAAATTATATATTAATATTTGTAAATAACTTAATTTAATTATATCTTATTTATTGATTATTATTATAGTTATGAAAACCTAAATTAGGAGAAGCTTAAATCTAGAAGTATTTGAAAACTGATGCACTTGTAAAAGATTTCATAAAAATTCTTTTGGGTATTATATGTTGGGGACCAAAATACTTATAAATTATGTAGATAGTAAAAGACTTCATTAAGGAATTAAGGAATACGAGTGCTTTTTTTGTGTAATTTTTTAAATTTCGATTCTCGTAAGCGTAAAAAGTAGTTGACTTGAACAATTGCCATCATTGAACTTTTAATCGCAATATTTTAATAGAAAGTGCATTTTTTGTTATACATAACTGAACGGGTAGCAGGTAATCTTTTCAGAATATTCAATGAACTCTATTTTAATTGCATGAAAATTTATAATTATGGTGACGTTCGATCTTCTATGTAGTTACAATTTAAAAGACCTACCTGAAGAAGCGATTTAATTGCGATACAACTAGGGGAAATAAGAATGTGTATTGGTTTGCATTAGACATGTGCCGAATAATATTAATTAAAGGACTTATAATTCAATTAAAGATATTATACTCATAATTTTAATTAACATTCGAATATTAGCCACTGGGTTTCCGAATGTTTAACAGAAGGAGAAGCCTTCGTAGACATATTTAATTTATTTTAATGTTAATTTTAATTGTATGAAAATCGTTCATTTCAGTTCTATGTTATTGTGAAATTATCCCTATTATCTATGACAGGGGTGGTAAACCTTTAAAATCTTGTGTGTCCGCTGTTTTTTATAATGTTGAATTTAAGGTTAGAATAAAAGAGTTTGTTATTAAAATTATACCTGCGACCGAAAAACCGCCACAACTCTACTTCCTGGAGGAAAAAAAACCATCATGACGAGATAACGTCGCACAAGTAAATCCACCTTTATAAATGTATGATTTATACAGTTTAAATTTAAAATGTCATTTAAATAAATTGAAAAACTCCGAAAGTAGAAATTAAAATGTATGTAAATGTATAACCGGTAATATATATATGTATTAAGTTTTATATGTTTGAACATGTTTTCCCAAAAATACCATATTTAACTGTACTATAAGCATAATAATCGAACTATTAAAACATATAGATTTTTATTGAGGGGCGTATTTAATGTACAACAGAATACGACTATTTTTATAAATATCGAAAAGTTGCAGTTTAAAATTAAGTTTATAAAATAATATAGAAGTTAAATTTAAAAAATAATCTATTATATTTCTTTTTTTACATATACTCACATAATCATAGAAATTAGTCAAACCTTCAGCATCAAATGAAAAGAAAGATATTTTTAATTTAATACCGAATACATTTTTAACTGACATCCATTTATTGTAATATGATCTACATGTTCCATCTAATGAACCATCTAACCAAGGTATTTCTGAAGGTTTTACCTTAAAACCTCTTCGTGTTAATAAATCAAGAATTACGTTACCCTGAAATATTTACAAATTTTAAATTTACTAAAAATTTCAAATAACATTTTTAATAGTATATAAATGGTAATTAATATAATAATATTTTTAATAATTTTTAAAAAGACTTACTCGCAATCCTCTGGTATATATATTAATTAGACCCAGTCTATTTAAAAAACATTTAATATAACAATGTGTTTGTTTATCATTCGGAAATTCCCATATATCCCAAATTCTTCTTCTAAGAATTGATGTATTTGTTGATTCATTTTGACATCGTTTGAAAGCAAATCTAACACTTTCTGGATTTACGTCTGCACACTAAAATATGTAAATAATTTAAAAAAAAAAATAAAAAAAATAAAATAAAATGTAAAATATTTATTACGATTAAATTAATTAGAAAACAAAGATTTATTATTGTAATAAATAAATATTTATTAGCTAGCACTTTCGGCAACTTCAATTTAGATACTGGCATTATGAATATGATTTGTGGTCGATTTACAGAAACAAAAATATAAAATTAAATTAGTAATTTCATTTTATGTTGTTTTTTTTTCTGTCAGTTTAAATGTGAAGAAATTTTTTTTGTAAAAACATATAGAATAGACTACTTAAATGTAAATATAAAAACCTTTTTGCTTTGGTTTGGTTGTAGACAAGAAATTGAAAAAAAAAAAAATTGAAAATTACTTTGAAAATGAATGGAACGATATTGAATGGAAAAAAAAGCTGTACATATAAAATATAATGTATACATACATACATGTAAATAATGGATATCTGAATCCATAAGCATTTTACAAGTATAGTTTTTGAATAACTATTAAGTGTTGTGATGGATTCAGTGTTGTTTCACTGAGCGTAGACTTTCATTGACACTTTAAAGTAGACAATAACGTATACAAACAAATTTGGTGTAGCTAATGTAGACAGTGGTTTAGTTTAGACAATGTGAAAAACGTAGACAATGGTGTAGACAATGTCAACTTTGTATTAACGTATGTCTACTTCACGGACTATTGTCTCTAGACATAATGTCGACGCGTAAACAATGATGTAGTCTACGTCGTACAACATCCATTGGATATCCATATGGACATGGTTTTCAAGAGTGGATATATATGACTGCGCTGCTTACATCTTTTTCTGAGTTGTTATGGTATTTCAATTAAATTTGCTGATATATTTTGGATCGGTAATTTCAGTGAATACTTATCGAAAATACTATCTTAAGAGATCTGAAAATGTTGTACACATGCTTGAAGTATTTTACGAATCATTTTGTTATTACAAATCACTATTTACATAACTACGAGTTATGTGATCACCTTGGCTTAACAGATTTTTTTAGTTGTATTAAATTTCATTTGAGATAGCATAACAGATTATTTATTTTATTATTATCTATTCTATTCAGACCTTTTTATTATCATAATTTTATTATTATTATTTTTTTTAAATTAGTTCATTTATAAGTTCATTTATATTGATTATTACATGTTTAATACTAAATCTAATTATTATTTATAATTAGAATAACGCAAATCCCACAATTTTCCTTTCAATAGCGTCTGTGAAACATGTCTTTTCGATATATTTGTATTTTTAATTCTTTGTAGACAATTGATTTTTCGTAAACTAGAACGTTAACATCAGTGGAACGTTAACATACTCTCTTAATACTTGCTTATTTTTTAGCTGCTGTTTTCTTCATGTTTTAAAAACCATATGTTTTTTTTCATAAATATATTTGGAGTGATTAAATATATTTGGATTCCTTAACAAAACATTCTTTTTTTTTAAAAAAAAAAAAATGTATATTTTTACTAATATAATTCTAACATATTTATCTTATCTACCTGAATGACATTAGGTTAAAATATCTTATATAAATTGCACAACATATCGTCAGCAAAGTATCGTTTATAAAATTCTGAATTCTACTTCTAGATTTCTACTTCTAAGAAATTGTTATGAGCTAAAGTGATATATAATCGTTGTGACTATCTCTATTATTATGGATATTTGGAATAAGGGTTCGTATGTTATGACTTATTTTATGGAACTAGAAGTCTCTAGTCGATTTTCACAGATTTTGGTCTGTAATACCTGTTATTAAGTACTGCATAGTTTTTTGCTAATAATTAAGTAATTTTCTATTCGAATTTAGTGAAATAAACATTTTTTTTTATATTGGCAGCGGTTAACTCAAACACTAATTTCATTTAAGATTAACTCAGATGAGTTTTAGCAACCACATTTTTTCTTAATCTAGTTTATTCTCTTCAAAGTTTAGCGAGTCCCAATCGAAATTACTAAATTATTTTCTTGATGTCTTCAGATATTCCTGGTATTTATTACAAAGTGTTGTTATTATATTTATACAATATAATTACAAGTTTTGGGCTACTCCTAGTCACAGATAGTACCATATGGCTACGAGTAATTTTATTTAGTCGCAGAGCATTTTGTTTTAATATCCATAACTATTGGAGTGCATATTTAACATTAAACAGAATTGGGTGTATATAATTTAAGATTTTCAGATATTAAAATGATGAGAGCATAAATGAAAATTTTTCCAAATTAATGTCATCTTTTTGTCTCTTTTTAAAGACTTTTTTAATCCCTATTTTATAATTACAGCTTACAATATGAATTTGTTACTAGGAAAAGCTATAGAAGATATACAATTGAATTATCTTTAATTATGACTTTTAACCTTCAAGAAGGACCAATTTCACGTTCAAAAGGACTAACTTAACTTGGAAATGCTATATAAAAACTCTCAGATAATAGTAAAAAAAATATTTATTTTTATATAAAAAGTTAATAATTTTATAAAAAATTTAATAATTTTTATTTTCGATATATTTATGAGAGTATACGTAAAATAAAATCTTTTCAATCTAAAGAAGTCAATAAAAATTTATTTCGATTTATATAGCTTTTATTATTCCATTATTTCAATGACGTGTTATATTTTATGTTGTATCTGGCTAACATAAATTCAGTATCTATACATAACATACTCTTTTTGATATAGTTTTAATGGGAATGAAAAATATAAAAAAATAGTAATTTTATAGTTGTGATTTAAAAGTGTTTGAATTAGATAATATTCTACAGATTACTAGCTTTTATGAAGTGACTTTTTATTACAAAAAATAAATTTATTTATAGACACAAAAGTTACTTAGGATTTGGTATATTTACAAACTTGATTTTACAATTTCCAAATTACATAAGATTAAAAATTACTTAAAAGTCATTATAATATGTTAAGTAACTTTTAAATATCTATAATATTTAAAAATTAACCTACTTTTTTTTAAATCAATTTTTTTATATTAAACTAAAAGGATATTATTGATATTTATTTAATTGAAGTCTGTGAAAATCCAAATTCAATTAATTTCAGCAATAAAATTGATAGCTTTTAGGCTTAATTTCTTCTGAAAATACAAAATATATATTGGTTTTCCCGAATTTAAATTAAAAATAATATTTTCCATTAGAGTTTTTTTTAGGTCATGAAAATAAAAATTGGAAAAAATGCGTTTATAAATAACTGAAAAATTGACAATAAATTTTCCAATTTATATAAGGAAATTATGTTTATACGGATGAATAAAATTAATTAGATTTATGTTTTTTTTTTTATTTTTATGAGGGAACCATATTAAATATTTGAGAACAATAAGTTTTGCTAGCATAAAATATTATTTAAAACCAAATTTAATATTTAGCATTAAAGCAAACATAACAGATTTTTGAACCAATATTCAAACTTGAACTTCAAATTATTTTAGCACATCGTGTAATCGTGTTTAATATTAAAGATGGCAGAATGTAAAGAGGGCAGAATATAAATATATTTTCCAACAATTAATTTTAATTAAAATTATATTTATTTCTTGAATTCATTTTCTATGAATTGTTCTAGGTGAATTATATTTTATCAGTCGTCACTTTATTAGTATCAGTAATTATTTTTTCCAACATTTTTATCATCTTTACAATTTTTTTCATAACAGCTACCAAAACTTTACATTAACTACCAGTTTCAGAAATAAATTCAAAATATAGTACTTCGAATAAATCGCTATAATTGATAGGAAGTAAAATCATTGTTTTTTAGATATTAATCCAGATCACATTTTTAGATGCCCAACAATCTCGACAATTAGATAATTGCAAACTAAATCAATTAAACGTATAAAGCAATATTATGTTGCCATAAAGCAAATATTCAAAAGAAAATTATTATTATAATAATTTCTATTATAAATGAATTTTAAAAGATTTAAATATTATAATAATTGTTAATTTAATATTACAAGTGGTATAAAATATGAAAATTTTCTCAAGTGAATAATTAAATTAAATCATAACCGAAAGTGTTGTGGTGGTAATATTAAAGAGATACGTATTTGAAAAGTTTTTAGAAAGTTTATGTTTATAATAGTAAAGGTATATAGTTTATTAAATTTTTGCAGTTATTTAAGGAATCTTAAGTATGATTATATAAATTATATTATATATACGTATTCGTATATGAACTTCTCATTAATGTTTTTATTCACGTATAACATTTTCAACAGGTAAATTGTAATTAAAAACAAGGAAAGAAGATTTCATATCACCAAATACTAAAGTTTAAATGTTGTTAACAACATAATTTTGGTTTACGTGGTGTGAATTTTAATTATGTGTATAGACCAATAATTTTGTTTATATAAATAAGATATTATAGTGAATAATTATGTACAATGAACATTTTGGGGTTAATTATATTTTTATTAGTAAATTATTTATAAATAAATTTTGATTGATTCATTCTTAAAAATGTTATTAATGAACTGAAATACTGAAAAATTATATTTATTATTTTATAAAATTATGAATATTTCTATTTATTAAATTATTTATAAACATTATTTCGAATTTATATTCAAAATAACGAACATGATGTCATTATTCAAATATATTTCTTACAAAATAAAATGTTTACAGATACAATAACTACAAATTGTCAATACTTAAATTTTTTGAAATATTTTCAAATCTTTGATTATTATTCAGGAAGCATTCTTTCTAATCCTTAAATCAGATTATTTGATTATTCGGACAATTTTATTAATTTAATATAATAATTAGTTTAAACCATTAAACATTAACGTCTTAAAGAATTTATGTTATTTACTTAAATATTTTTGTAAATTCTTTATTTTATAGTTAAGAATTGCCTTTGAAATTGTATGTCTTCAAAAGTATTAAGATATTTTACCATGTCTTACACTTTTGTGTCATCATTTAATATTTAATTTACCCCAGTGTTTTTTTTTGTGCTTTTTTTATAATAGTTCCAATTTCATCAGTCGATTAATTCTTTCGCAAAGTAAATATATAAGTTTATATTTTATATAGAAAACTTTATTACAATTTTCACTATTATTCTTCGGTAATAATGGATTCGATTTGAAATAATTTAAAATCCAATAGCAAAGTATATTTCAATATAAAGGTAAATATTTAAGGGTTTACGGAAAATTCATCTTAGAAAAATCATCGCAGAAAACTTCATAGTTATTTAATTTACAGAAAATAAAGTTCTTTAAAGAGTATGAATTTAATTGTGATAGAGAAAAGCAAAAAAAAATCAACATATTTTCAAGGGTATGTATAGATTCCAAAAATAAAAATAAAAATTCGCATACGTAATTTATAATATTTTTATGTAAAATTAACTTCAGGGGTCCATGATAAAATTTTCTATAAAAATGTTATGTATTCTAAAACATTAATAGTAATTTTTATCCGATTTCAATTTATTCGAATATAGTTCATACAGAACCCATTGACATTACTGGATTAAAAGATTAGTATTTCTAGTTAAATTACCCAACTAAACTTTGTACCGAATTTAATATAAATCCGATAAAAATTACTATAAATGCTCTAGATCTAGAACACATTACATTTATATAAGAAATTTTAGCATGCACCAACTTCGATTATAGGATAAACATTTTCTCCAATGAATTTTCTGCAATCAATTTTCCGCATCCGATATTTAAGTATAATAATATCTAATAAATTTTTACTATCCCAAGGAATTTAATTTCTTTATGTGAATTTTTTTTTTTATTTGAAACCAAAACCAATAAAATTAAATACTCAACTTTATAAGGAGTTAACTATAATGGGTACAAGTACAAAGTTTATTTATGAACCTTTAATGTTTGATACCATAATTATTATTAAAATTTACCAATAATTTTCATATTAAAAATTTGTTATGTATATTCCAGTAATTAATAATTAATATTAACTACATACATAAATTTTGAACAACTAAGTATGAAGAATTTATTTTTATTGTAATTATGATCATTATTTTGTAATGTATACATCGAATATTTTTTATAATGGGTTCGTACAATATTACCATTTAATATATATAATGATATTAAATTCGAAAACTATTTAGATATTCAACTAAATGGAAATTATCCGAAAACATTCTTCCAGTTCTTTGAACTCACAAAACACTATTCTTATTATCAATTTCACCAAGGAAGAATTTCGACACAGTGGAACAATAATTGTAGTAGTTATATAATCATGAGCTTTTTACTATACTGATATTGTTGTATTATACTTTGATATCTAAATAATGGTAAAGTTTACTCATTTATGATACAATTTGTTTATAAGCGTAGAGACGTGACGTGGCTAAAATAAGTAAAAAATATAAATTTTTAAATATCTTTCTATCTACATTATTACATTTACTATCTTAAATTACAATATTTCATTAACAAACAAAATTGAGACTAATAAAGCAATCTCTAGTGGAGGACTTTTGATTTTTTATCATATACATCTGCTTCAATATTATTTAAATTTTCTAACCCAAACTCTATAAACTCTTGTACTAGGATTAGGATAACATTTTGAAAAAGTTTTCAAAGCGACATAATAAATAGACAAACAAACTGACAAAATGTTAAAATATTTTGTATTTTCAAAAAGAAATTCCCAAACAAAAAGTTCACAAGAAAAAAATTTAAATATTCCAACTCGAATTACCGAAAAATATCAAGAAATTGAATAAAATCCAATGAAAATGAACAATTTATATATAAAATAGATTAGTGATGACAAAAGAATTTAAAATAAAACAGACATTTAAAAAAAAACTGATAGAGAACAGTTGCAATAATCATCATCACTTTACTACTAAACCATTCCCAACTAATTTTCCACAATCTACATAAATAGAAAATGTCCTTTCATTTCATAGATAATAATATATGCTTATAAAAAACAAAGGAATATTTTTATGCTGATGAATAAGTGGCAATAATATAGATTAAAAAAAAGACTTAAAATAGAAATAGAAAATTGAGAAATGGAAAATGAAAAAAGAAAATATATTATATTAAATGTATAGCAAAAATTTTCATCTATCGTATTTATTAGCCACAAAAGAAATAAAATTGGTTTCGGGGACGTGAAAGGATAAGAATTTTATATATAATAATAAATGTATTAAGAATAAAAAAATAAAAATTCTATTATAAAAATGATGTAGTACTTGCTGTTAAAAAACCATATGATTTATATAGGATCGGATAGAAACGGATATATGTGTCCGGAAGGATACAAGAGCTTGGCATGAAGTTGTATAATAATTTTACTATAACCAGAACTTATAATAGTTTTGGGGTAACAACGCGCAACAGGAAGGAAATTTTAAATAAGAAACTTATCCAAAACCATAAAGGATAAATAGATTCTTATGTGGAGCACAAAAAATGAGAATTTAGATTTTACATCGGTGCATTGGTGAATGTAAAGTTTATAACAAATAGAGAAGATGCTGAAGAAAGATTTAATAAATTTGAAAGAGTAAGTCTAAGCAATAATTTTTCAGTTTCAAAGACTTCTATTCTAGTAATTGTAAACTTTAGTAAGTACATATAAGCTAACCGAAATTATAGTTATTTAGAGTTACGTTTTGAAAAATATATGTAGTTAGTTAAATTCATACAGAGTATAAATTGTACTAGTAATAAATTGTTTTCCACACTGTTATTTTACCAGTAATTATGTTTAGAGTAATATGACTATCCAAACCTTATTATAAATCATTAAAGAATATTGAAAATGTATTTAAAAAATCATCACTAAATATTTCACTTATACTAATTAATATTCTTTCTACACTGGCAGGGTTTTTAGAGCAAAGATTGATGTGGTAATGAAGCAATAATATGTACAAGATATGTCAAAAACCTTTTTTCCTTAAATGTTATGAGAGCACTTCTGAAATGAAGATTTTCATGTTCGTAAGGGTAACGAACTGGAATTAGTAATAAGGATATCTCTAAGTCAAGTAGCATTCCAGTGTTTATGAAGGTTTCAATCCCTTTCCAACTAATTTACTAATATCTGGTTAAAAATTAATCACTAATTAAAAATTAATCATCTACCAAAAAATCTAGATTATTTACAATTTTAATTATATATAAAAAATAAAATTGATTAGTTGAAAATATAATTATGTATATAATTTATTAACTTGTTTTACATAGACAATAAATAATTATTTAAAAAAAAAAAAAAAAAATAATTATGAAAAAATATTTCTGACAGAATTCCATCTACCAAAATAATGATACAGAGGATAGCATGTCTACAACAACCTATATAATTTATTCTTAAAGGTTGATAATTAATCAAACAGTATCTTTAAATAATTATCAAATACATAATAAATATTATTTAAGTATTTAAAAAAAATTAAATAAATTAAATAAAATTAGTTAAAAATTATGTTTTTTAACCATTAAAGATTTTTTTTAATACAATGTCATGTTCTATCAAATAATAATAATAATGTCATATTATAGTCTCCCCCTTTAATTTTAATACTCTTAACATATTTTTTTTTTTTTATTAATGTTAACAAAAACAAAATTATACAATAAAATAAAAGGATATATAAAATCTTGAAAATGAAGCCAAGAACCTTATGAATATAAAAGATTTTCAAAACATATTACATATAGATATAATATTATGATGAATAGATTTCCTCAGTGTTTCTATAATATAATATGAAATGCGGGTATTACAATTTTGGTTTTTCTTCAATTTATATATAGTATAGAGCAGCGTGTAAAGCTTTTTCAATAGAAATAAATAAAAGAATATCCAAGCACCGTGAATTAATACAATGTTTTGAGGCTGGATGATGATATATTCAGTATATATTATAGAGTGTTATATACGAAACCATCAGAATGAATGAATGAAAAAAAAAAACGCATTGTACAAAATTTTTGAGTTCTATAAGAAATAACCACTATTCAGAAAATTTTTATCTATATATACTTTATATAATATACAATAATAATAATGAAAAACAGCATAAAGATATATATATATAAGTATATTACATAAAAGCGACACTCTTCAACAAAATAAAAAAACAAAATTTCAAAAAATTTCATATTTGATGACAGCAGATAATTTTACTTTAAGATAAATGCTATTATCTTTATATTAATGCACTTCTGGGTGTTTTTATCAACGATGATTCAGAAGAAAAAAAATTATTTTTATATACTATTAATAATAATAAAAAAAAAAAATTGAATACAAAGAATTTTTTCGTGTAATACATTCATCAGAAAATGTAAATAAATATTTCAATGTCTATACTCGTACTATAAGATAAAAAGGATTAAAATTTTCATATTATATTAAAAAATATCGTAGACAATAGATCCTGTAAAATAGGACCAAAAATATATATAACTTTGATAGGAACTTAATACATTCTGGAGAAAATTATATTCTTAATGATTGGATTTCATTAATTTGATTTTCTTTAAAAAATTAACAAACAATTTTAATAGAAAATATAATTTAATAATCAAAATAATAATTAAATAATCAAATTTGTAAAGCCGAATTCTTTTTGGGGAATTCGTTATAATTTTTAATTATTAATATTAAAACTCTATTTCGTTCTTAATTGTTAATATTAAAACTCTATTTCGGGGAATTCCTCACATTTTTGAAAACGCTTGATTGGATTTATGTGTTCGATTAAAAATTATCAATTGGGGAACTTATGCCATTACATTCCACTCGGACCTTTAACCGATTCCAAGAGAACTGATTGAAGTCACTAATAATACCATCTTTCCACCGCAAAGTGGAGCTCTGTCTTCTTCTTGGGCCATCGGGAGCAGCAAACATTCTCAAATGCACTTGACGAATGTAAATTAAACATTTGGGGTGATTATGTTCGCGGTGAAAATACTCCGCCGTGAATTTACCTGCAATGAATGTTGAACAGTGAATCGCCTGATGGTGCGCGTAAAAAGGCCTAGATCCAATATAATACAAATAAATATAAACTTTATTAGTGTGATTGTCAGAATATCATCAGCATTTCATTTCATAAGCAAATTACATTTACTTTTCACAATTACAAAAATTATAATAATTTTTAAGTCTGAAGATCAAAGGTATGACAATAATTTCAAGAGTTAATATTTTCCTAAAATTTTCAATTATTAAAAGGATATATACATTCAAATTAAATGAACAGAGTACAAAATTAAAATATCTGAAGTACTTAGAAGTATGAGTTGTAAGAAAAATATAATATAATTATTACTGAATAGAACTTACATATTATGAAAAAACCGGAACATAAATTATGTTGATTTATAAAATTAAATAAAAATCTTGAGTTTTTTTTTTCATATATATTTAAAACAAACTTAAAAGCATAAATATTTGCAATTAATTTTTATGAAAGGCCTTAATAACATCTTCTCAATTAGTAAATTATAATAATGTAATTAAATGAAAATCATTTTCAAAATATAAATTCAATTATTAAATATAATATAAATGTTAATGATATTTTTGCAAAATTTACATAATAAATTTGTAATCCCAAGAACTCTTTTATAAATCAATTATTAAATTGTACCCTCTAGTAATCCTGTCAATTTTCATTATATAATTTTCTAAAATATATATTTGATTGTACAACTTTTCCTTTAAGAAATTTATTTACTATGCACATCTATCTATAGTTACTATAAAATTTGAAAATCTGATATGTTCTTTAGTATTAGTAATTATTATCTAAATATGAACCTGGTTGGGACATATTAAATCCATAATATTATTTACAAAGTAATCTCATAGGCAGATATGTACATATAAAATTTAAAAATCTGACTTTATGTATGGGATTATCAAGTGGCACTTAACTGCACTTGATATCTTCAATGTTATATGTATATACATCTATCTATTTAATTATTATTATATGTATGTAGTAGATAATATCCTTTCTATTGTTTTTTATTCATATAAAATTTCACAAATAATTCGTAATCTGTTATGTTCATCATCATTTTAGTATTTGTGTTTAATATATTGTGCAACTTTTTCTACTTTGATGTAACAAATTTATTCACCGAAACGAAAAATTTTGGAAAATATTTAAAAATCAATTTTACATAATATTTAAATTTTAAAAATCTATAATATAAAATAAATTTGAAGCTAAATAAATTTTAACAGAAAGTTCGCTATTACTATAGCGAGACCTATTTGTGGTTATCCAAAAAAAATGTGAAATTGTTGACAATCTTACAAAGATTAGAATCTTTATACGTGCCATATCCATTTGTATAGTATTCTACGTGAAATGGTGAAAAAACTATTCAACAATCCGGTAAATATCGAAAGTTTACATTGATCTACATCTGCAATATTCTAAATTTACAAAATATAATGAACCATTTTCTGAATTTACAATTTCTGAATTTCAATGGATATAAGATTGTGTCTTATTAAAAGTATAATGTTAAAATACTATAAAGTTAACTTAAAACCCGAAGAAGTTAGTTACTACAGCGAATCGGCCTCACACATAATTTGATGCCAATTTTTACGTCACTACTTCTTGAAATTAGAGAATATTGCATCGAAAATCATCTTAGATCAATTAATTTATGTAAAATATCATTTATGAGAAATCTATAATCAATTTTTAATCACACAATTAGACTGTCACCAGACCAGATGTGTATAGGTTCTGTTAACACAAGGATAATACTTCGGAATACTTACTATGATGCTGTGGGGCTTTTACACCTCGAAGGTTATGTTGTCGCTCTTTCCGAAATCTGGTGCGCTATTACAAAAGCAGCTGCACTCTTTCATCAATAGTATGGACGCTTGTTCAGTGACGATAATTCAAATAGTTGAAGTTAATAGGATTGTCTGTGGTTCACCCAAAGTTGTTGAGTTGTTTATTTTCTAAGATTTAACTATTTTTATAATGATATTTACATAAAATTCGATGAAAAAAGTTTTCAGTGTATTAAACAATTTTGTATGTAACAAAAAATTGAATGAAGATAAATAGAACGACATAATAGAAAATCATATACGATATAAATAAATATTCTTTTGTCTTTTATAAAGTACATCAAATAAATCTCAGTTATATATACATACATATCTCATATATATGTATATATATAATATGTATTTTAAGTCAAGTATAGGATTTAAAAATGTTAAAAAAAAAAATGGTATGAATAAACTCGAAATATAAAAAGGAATAAAATATCCTATTTTTTACGTAGTATTAAAGGTCACCATAAATATAGTGTTATATGTATATGAATGTGATTTATGGAAATTTTTAAAATACACAATTTCAAGCCGACATAAAATATAATGTACACACTGCAACATTACTTCCTTTTTTCAATTTTATATTATACTAAGCGTATATGTATGTTGAAATTTGTTCAGTATATTCATCAGACCATTAAACCACTTCAATTGGATTGCAACACTTTTTTTTTATTGGGTAAATGTATATAAAATATGCAATTAAAGCAATGCTTTTTCTTCGTTCACACCCGTTTCATTAAAACATATATAATAATAAAATGTTTTTGTTTTAAACATATTTTTATTTTTTGTAGTACGAATTTATTTATGCATTAAGGAAAACAGTTTAAATGTGTTGAAAAGATATAATGCTTATATGTATTATGTTTAATTGTATAGTTCCAGGATTTTGGTATAAAGTTGAATTTTTCTAAGCAGATTTAAATGAAATGTTTTGATATATATTTATATGAAAGAGATTTCTTGACCACAATTGTGATATTTACTTACACTGTCCTAAACTAATTTATTTAAGGAAGGACTAATAACGAGACCAATGAATTAATACAAAACCAGGACATCATTAGATTTGCTAAAGCACAGCGATTTAGGCAGGTGATATAAAGAATGATTAAGAATTGAACTTATTATTTATTTGGGTCAGCAAAAACAAGATTATATAGAAATATTGTTAGTAGGTCCATTAATAAAAGGTTAGGAACTCAATTAAACCAATATTCTACCTTTTAAGTTTAAGCTTGGATTGATTCTTGTACTTTCTCCACATGGTAAGAAAATTTTTTATTATCCACAATGGATAAAACTCTGAAGTTGTCATCATCGAAAACTAACAAATGTTAACACTAAGTCAAGTTTTTGATGGACAAGACAAGAGGTCTTTTAAATGTACGATGGATAGGATATTGTTTAAAATAATGTTCACCACAAACTATGAATTCCCAATTGAAAAAAAGTGGTCCAAAAACGTGCTGAATATAGGAATACAGTGAAGCAGGCTATTGCTAACATCATGCTATAGCGAAACAAAATGATGATGTCTACTATTTAAATTTATTATATAAACTTTTATTTATTATCTAAACTTTTATTGCAATTTTATTAGAAATATAAAATTGAAACAATAACAATTATTTATTTATATTATTTTCGTTGCCAAAAACTAATTATAAAATTTTTATTTAGATAATTAACAAAATGAATATTTATATTATGGGATTTTAGATTTTATGATGAAAATTTATAAAAATTCCGAAAAAAAATAATATATTAAACTATTTATATTGAGTTCACTGCACTAATTATACTAAATTTTATTACATTTAATACAGATTTTCAAATTATTTATTTATTATTATTTTCGACACTTAATTTTGTAGTTGAATAAATAAATTAAATGAAAATTCCCCCATAAAATTAATGAGTTTAATAATTCGATGGTATTAAACCATTTAATAATATAAATTTTAATTACGAGTTTAATTTGTAATAAAACACTTTTTTTTGTTAATAAAAAAGGATTAATTTCAGAGTGTCCAATATAAAATTGTTGGTATAGAACTTTAGGGAATTAGTTAGTGGTCTCAAAAATATTTAGATATTCCTCATAACTTTAAAAATATTTTAAATATAGTCACAAATTTAAATATGTTTCTAAAATACAAATTATAGCCAATTTATATTTAAATTACATAGAAAAGTTTCAATTGTATTTCTCGAGTTATCCAATTGAACAGATAACAATTTAGGTGGTTCAATTAATCCATTTAAATCTGATTTCAATTTTGTTTCTTGATGTTTGAAATGTGTCATTATCATCTGGAATTTATAAACATTTAAATTGCTACGGAGAAATTATTTAACCACAAAGAAGTTCATATGGTCCACAGTCAAAATAAGGCCACAATTATTGTAATTCACATCATTTTTCGAAATCCATCATTTCTTCGAACTCGCAACAAGATATTCTACAACTGTTTGTTCATCCAAACATCATCCTGCTCTCTGTCAAAGATGGAATCGATATTTTCTGTGGCCCCATTGAAAAATTTCCTCTTTATGTGGAGGTTGAGAGCCAAATTTTTTTATTCGAATTAAATATTGATGAGAAGAAACCCATTGATTCTACATCTGAGATTTTAATGATATTTGGATCTATGATGAGAAGAAACCTACTCATGTAGAGGTTAGTAGTTTAAGTCGGTTCATCATTCATGCTTACATAAGGGAATTATTCCTTATGTAATTGGTGCATGTAAATTTTGAGGTTAGTATTTCAGTGTGTTCACTTTTAAATTTCGAATTATATAAAATACATTTTTGGTGCCTTAAAAAAATGTAAAATTTTCAATTTAATTTTTTCTCGAAATTTTATATTTATTTATATTTACTTATTTATTCCAAACATTTTCATTTAATTATTTAATTTTCTTAATTGAATTTCTAGTAATGAGTTATTAATTATTTCTTATCTTTGTAAATCAAATTTAGTTATTCCTTTTAAATAATTCCATTTATACAAGTAAGTATTAAAATTATAATATTTTAGTATTTTATCATCATAGAAGAATTTAAAATATGTATTTAATTCGAATTGGTTAAATCATTGTTCAAAGATAAAAGCAAAGTTAGTAAACATATAATCAATCAATGACAATTTAAATTAATGAGAAATTGCTAAAGGAAATTATTGTCTATCTATACAAAATATTTGTTATGCTACAACTGAAAAGAGAATTTAAATTGATAAAATGTCATCAATTTCATAGTTGAAATAGAACATTAAAAAATATTGGTTATATATTAAATCTGAGAATTAGTTAATTAAATTTATTGGTTTTGTAAAATTTGTTTATGTAATCATATTTATTTTGAATTTTGTGTCCTAATTAAAAAATTTCATTTATACCTAGAGTTATGTTTATGTACATATCCTTTTCTAAAACATAAACATTTCAAATAATAATCGAATAGATTGGAAATTATATAATCAATTATTATGATATATTTTTTAATAATTATACATACATATTTGTATAATATTTCGTCACCTGATTCAATACTTGTCGTATGCAACTTTTCACATTTTTCGTGTTAATACTTGATATTACGATTTTGAAAGAACTTTTTCGTTTGTTTCCTGTAAACAAGTATAGTATCGTTTTCGATTCATAAAAGAAATATATTTCTCATACAAAACTTCTTTTCCGATTCGTTCAGGTCGTTTATATATCGTTAACGATTCACCAGTTACCAGCATGATAATTTAAATTTTAAACGAAGTTTGTGTATGTGTGGTTCGTTTCAATCTCGTTTTAACTCAGTTTGATTGAATAATTAATGATTCGTATTTAGCGTATCGTCTATGAATCATTTTTAGCGAATCATTTATGATTCATTTTTGTCCTGAAAGGAATTTTAGTCCATATTATTTAAAATTATATTGAAATAACTCGTTTTTAGTTTTCTTTATAACATATGTGTTATATTTTAAATAAAATTAGAAAAGATGAGGCAGTTAACTATCCCTCATCCGAGTTTAATATAGCAATTACGATAAACTTAAAAATTTAGCATACGACAAGTAGTGAATCAGGTGACGATATCTAGAATTTCCTGATAAATCTAAATTCATTTGAAATTAAGTAAAATAAATAAATTAATTGTGATAAAAATAATTAATTTTATAGTAGCAACTATCTATTTATTCGAATAACTAATTCAATTTTATGTTAATTAAAATATTATTTTCCATTTTCATAAATTCTGGTTATTATTATGTTTTAAATATGAAATAATGAGAATTTTATTCAATCAACCATATTAACTTGAAACTTTATGTTAATCATCTATCTAAAAGATATGATTGACAGTACTTTCACGATAATTTTAATATTAATATTGAAAAATTTATACTCTTTACATTTTTTTATATTCGAATGTTTAAAAATTATCTCAATAATAAATTTATTATATCCGAAATTTTGAAATAGCAAGGGAATTCATGACTTCTGACATCGTTTATCATCACTGTCTAGATAGATTTCCTTTGGGATTATGGCATGGCATACGATCAGCAATTTATCGTATTTTTCAAAAACTATTAGAACTTAGAACGATTTTTAGCAACGCGGTAATTTTGTGTCAAGGTCGTGTTTCTGTGCTGATATAGTAGACATTTGTCTAGTACATCGCTAACGTTGAACATTATAATTGTAAAGTCATGCGTTACTCGACGGTGTCAGTGTCACTGTGATTCCAACTATATACAAATGAAGTAAATGTCAGTTTTGAAGTATTAAAGTTAAAATATAAAGAGAAAACAGTATATTAGTGTATGCAATTCGTTTCTCGAGATGTAGTAGAACGAAATAAGTTCACAAGGAATTAAAATGTACTTAGTTCATCGTGTAAAACAAAACTCTATTCACCATTTTATACTTTAAATTATTCAAAACCAAAAATAACAATTAATTTCCATTTAGCTAAAAAAAAAATATTTATATATTTAAAAAATTTCTGAAAAGCATAATAAAATCGATCATCTAAAAACCTGCAACTGACGTTTATTTCTCTATATATCATAATCATCAAATAATATTTGTCGAATTCAGGCAAAACATAGAAACTAAATAGTATGCCTAAAATATTTTATGTTTAGGTAGGTTATTTTAAAGGGCAGTTAGTTTTATTATTCCATTGATTCTCGAACACATATACACATACACATATAGTGTAGGTCTAAAAATTTAATAAATTCTGATTTGACTTGAATTGTGAACATTATTGTATCTGCAGGATAAATATTATCATAAAATAGAACCGACACAACGTTCCTTTTATATACATTATACAAAAAGAAAAAAATATTCAATTTAATTTTCTCTTTATGCTTATATAAAGCAAACATTAATGCAATAACAAATGAGTGCTTCTGATGTTCATCAAATATTATGTAAATTTTGAATTTTTAATACAAAAATTTAACACGATATTATTTCATATAGGGTATATAAGTGAAGGAGATACGCTAAAATCAATAAATTTAAAAAATTACAATAAAACTAAAAAAAACTTTATTAACTTGAAAGTTTGTAAATTTATTTGATTAAGTCAATTGAATTAGATTTCAAAACCTCATGTATAATAAAGGAAACATAGACTCGAACGTTATAGTTAAGTAATATTTCAATTATGCACCCTTAATAATTACAACTTGGCATATATATATAGTGACCTGCCTATAACATTTCTAGTTTAACAACTTTCAATTTGAAATCTTCACATTCTTGATTTCAAATCTGCTCCACAACTGTTACCAACCAAGTGATTTCAATAGGTATAAAAGTTAACGAAAAAGTTGTTAGTAACTTAATGCACATGGGTAACCAATATGTATGGCTCACCACTGGTAATATTAATCATAAAAATGAAAATAATAATTATGCTCTGGTTATAGTTAAAATAAAGAATATTTACATAATATTTCAATAAAAAATTAGTCTGCAATTTATGAAAAAAAATAATTGCAAGTGTGCAATTTATGAAAAAATAATAATTTTGCAGTAAAAGTAGAAGAATATTACATTTAAGATAATTTTATTGTTCTATGAGGATGAAGCCGGTGAAAATTGTTTATTTACCAATGAATTTGTCAAAGTATCCATACCCACTTCAATTTTCTGGCAAGTAGAACTTGATTTAAGTACATTTATTATCAAATATTTATAAAAATATATAAAAACAAAAAGTTGATTTTAGGCTCCGAATCTATTTTTGAACATAATATGTGGAAAGTGTAATAGATGTAACTTTATAAGCATATGATAAGAAACAACTCGAAGAAATATTTAAACATTTAGCGGACAAACTCGTATGCCAAATTGTAACAAAAAGCAATGTTACACTTTTCATAATGAAAATAAGAAAACGTAATTTTTTTTTTCAAGCATCCCTGAGACGACTATTCATGTGATTTGAATCCTTAAACTGATACAATTAAAGTCAAAGTAATATGCAAATATTTATCAAATATTATGTGAAGCGAGCATAAAATTTATCTACATAAATAATATAAATTGAATAGTTTTTCCCTCGAGCAAACACACAAAATTATTCAAATTAATATATTTTGTCTTCAATTAAACTAAAACATAATAATATTTATCGATTTAACATATATAGTAATAATATCAATATAATTATAATAAGATGCCATTATCTTTAGTCAATTATTATAAATAATAATCTTTTGTATATAATATAAAAATTTCTGTATCCAATTTCACCACAAATACATAAAATTATGTTATATTTTATATATAACACTTCTATATATAATTATAAATAAAACAAAATAGAAAAGTCCTTATTCAAAAACATATGAATGAATACAATCAACAATAATGTTAATTTGTTTCGTAAATTCTTTTATATCCTAAAATGCATAACGAACACGCTCTTATTAGTTACATTTTCATTATATCAATATAACATTTCATTTGTTTGTATTAATGTAAAATTTTATATATATTTGTACTAGATAATATCGAATCCACGTATCATTCAAATGTATTATCCTGACTATGTAAAGCTCAAAATTTAATTTATTTTATATATGATATTATTATTATTGTGTATCAATTTTACTTACGTAACAATATTAATATTTATATTTACAAATATCAAAAAGGACATTTTAATGGTATATTTTCTACGAAACAAAAAACATAAAAAAATTAATAAACACTTTAAAAAATAATATTTAAATGATTTAATCAACATGTAAAAAATTACTCTTAAAAAAAATTTCAATCTCTTTTATGTAAATAATATATCATACATTTTCTCATTTTTCATATTATTTTACTCTTTATAAACATAAAATAAAAATGTAAATATGAAACATACAAAAAAAAAATTGTATACAAAATATTTTCCAGACGAAAAGCACGTGCAATTTAAATTTTTAACATGATTTTTATAAAAAAAAACGAAAAAAAGAAAAACCTTCTTTTTCATATATCCTTTTCATGATAAAAAACTTTGAGTATTTTTCTCTTAAGAGGTAAAATTCCATCATATTTAACCTTACCACCCCAAAATATTCTCTTTCAGTTAACTCGAAATTCATAGAGAAGTAATAATTCTCTTCGTATAAAATTTTCTATACATATTAAACAAGGATCAAATTGTAGAAACCCCTGTTGATATATTGTACTACAAATTTTCTATTTACTATATTATAATACTTTGAATACATCCCTCCCCCCACCAGCAGTCAGACAGGTTAAGCAATACAATCTATAAAATATTATACTATATTGCGAAGGATATTTTTATACAGGGTGTCTCAGATTAGTACCGAAGATACACGTAAGTTTTAGTTTAAATTTTTTTGAAAATCAAAAGAAATTCTTGATTTTTCTGTAGGATTTCTGTTATTTTGTATGATCGATGTGATGGTGTTGGTATAAGGTTTGTTTTTTTTTAAAAAAAAAAGGATATTTTATGTATATACATAGTATTGCAAGTCAGACATTGACTGTTATTATTATATAATAGATTTGTACATTGGCACAATATTCTATATACATGTATAGAATAATAATTTGTATGAAAATCTGTAAATTCAAACAGAAGATACATTTTTGAGTTCAGTCACTGCCGGCATTTCAAACTCATTGGACGTTTCCTCGGAAAAGCATAAAATTCAATATTTTTGGGGGAAATAATTTTTTTTAAAAAAAAGTTTTTTTTATTTTGTTTGTTTATATATATTTATATATGTATATTGATATATATAGATATTTAGTTTTAAGGATGTTCTGTTTAGATATCTAAATTTTTTGAGAGTGTATTTCATGTTTATACTCATCTGATTTTTGGAATTTTGTTGCTGCTGTTGTTATTATTATTATTATTTTTTGATAAAATTTGTTCGTTTATTTTGGTCCTATATCATGATACAATCAAACAAACAAAAAAAGGATTAACAAAAACAGGATATCATCATGTTAGAGACTATTAAATCGTAAATGATATAAATTCACTTTTGTTAAATTTTGGATTTTGTTCATTTCTTTTTTTTTTGATTTTGTTTTACTGGTGATAAATAAAGTAAATTTTATAATGAAAATTAAGTGTAGCGTAAAAGTGTAAAAAGTATATATGTATATGTATATATATTTATTTAAGGAAAAGCAGGAAAAATAATCATAAAATTATAAATATTTATTAAGTGTAAAAACGGTTTTTATTTTATGTATTTTTTTATTATATATGTGAAAGGATATAAAAAAGTGTTAATCATTTGAAATTTAAATATGATCTTTTTATTATAGTGAAGTGTTTTTTTTGTGTTTTAATAATTTGTATTTTGTGATTCGATTAATTATTGTTCTCGGAAGTGTTTTATTTTAAATAATCTCTTTTGAAATCTGAAATTTTTCAAAAATTTGAAAATATTATTTAGTGAAAAAAAAAAATATGATTACATGTTAATAAACATTTTTTTAATATAATATTAATAATTTATAAATTTGTTAAATTATTTTACTTGTTGTAAAATGAAATTAAATTAATATTTTAATGATGGGAAAAATAATATAAAAATAATTAAAAGTGTAAATTTAATAATTTTGATAATAAAAATTTATAGTTTATTTAGAAAAGAATATTTATAAAATTTTAATTGAATTATTAATGTAAAAAAATGGTGAAAATTGGATTAAAATTGGATTGAATTCAGCTCATTTTTTATGCTGACAAAACGAATTCGTCTAATTAATTACAGTGAGTATTTATGAATTTATTTTATTAGTTAATCCTTTCGAAAAAAAACCTTATTTCTACAAAGGTTGGAAAAGAATTTTTATTTTATTTTATGCTTTAATAAAATGCATAGAAATATTTTTAGTAGACTTTATGATTATTATCTGGGATTGAAATTAAGAATATTAATTTATGATATTAATTCAAACTTTAAAATATTTTATCAATAATTTTTTTATTGGAATAAGGAACAATTTTTAGAATCATATTAAAAGAAATTAGTTAAGCAATAATAATATAAAAATAAATAATTTAATCATTTAAATTGAAGTCATTCAGGACAAATCTATTAATAATCAACAAATTTTAATTTAAAATTCGAGGTTCTATTATACACGTATTCAAAGCAGTGTGTTCTACAAAATTGGTGTTGATTAAATTTCTACAAATGATAAATTAATTTTAAAATTTACCAGTTCAGTCAAAAGATATTTCATATCTTTTTTCTGGACTAATCAAATGAGTATTCATAAAGTGTTAAAATTACTGAATTTAGCAAAATTATAATTTATTGGGTATAACCAAGGTAATTAAGATTTTCAAATTATAATAAGCAGTTTCACTACACGTTATTTAATTTTTAACATTGATATTCATATAACCAGTTCAGTTAAATCAATCCATGCACAAATGCCTTATCGTTGGTTACATAAAGCAAAAATTATAGAAGCAAGACGTATACTACAAAGAACAGAATAAATCTAAAAGGCATATTTATAGCTGCACATACCCTGATATAAATTATAATTAATTCATAAATAAGGATGTAACCTACTGTGACTATATGCATGCTCATTTAGTGTACGGACTCTCACAATATCACAATTAAGTTATGTAACAGTGAAATTTAATTTTGTAATTAGAATTTGATAGTGCATACTTGTTTATTTGAAAATAATATAATATAATTAATTAAATTTCAGCTTTTTTTACATACTTTAAAAATTAATTACACGAAATGTTCACAAATGCTAATTAACTGAATTTTGATAATTCAAAATGAATTTTTAAATTAATATAAAAATATATTGAAATTTGAATAAATAGCATCAAGTAATATTTATTTAGTATTTATATCGATGTCAACGAATGACATCAACAAAAAATATAATTCATTGTCAATTATAAATTCGAATGTACTAGAAAATGCACTTTATTTAAATTGAAAATGAAATTTAGAAAATGTTTAATTTCGTTAGTCAAATATGTTATTCTAATAAAATTCTAAAATTTAATTTGTAAATATCATTAGATTTTGTTAAAATGAAATAAAGGGACAATTCCTTGAATCGAAATATTTTTCCTAATTTTTTTTAACTTGATATCTCGGAAATTAATATTTACTGGAAATAATTTTTTTCTTAACTAAATTTTAGTAAAAGTTGAAAAAATCAAATAAAAGTGAAATAAAATAATTAAATGAGCAATAAATCAATTGTACAGGAAATACATTTTGAATTAATTGAAGGAATTAAACTGAATAATACTTACTTACTTCATGGCGCTTCAGTCTTCGCTTCCTTCTAAATTACTTTCTAAATACTTTTCCAATTTTTCACACCTATTTTTCCGACTTGTCAACTTCCTGGCGGAAATCCATTTAAAATTTTACACATAGCATGATTTTGATCTGCTCTAAATACAAGTCCCAGTGAACTGAGATGCTGTATTTTAATCCATAATGTTAAATTGACATGACGGATTTTCCAAATTACGTCTTTATAATCTGCATATACTAGTAGCTGATGTGATTTATTTGAGAGCTAAGCAAACACTTTAAAACTATTTTCACTTTATTAATTTATTTATTAGGTTAACTAATTTTATTCAAAATAATAGCTTTCTAGAGATATTTGTTGTCTACGCTTGTTTATAATTAATGAATAGATAATATGTATTTATATTAAACTCAGGACATTTTTCCAATATTTTTCACAGAGTAAAAATTTGTTCTGTTCTTGACCTATTTGGTATGAACCCATCTTGATAGACACCAATTATTCTTCATGCATAGCGGCACAACTTCTTAGCTATCAGTCCAGCAAAAACTTTATAAATTGTATACTAAGAAGTAAATAATAGAATCCCCCTGAAATTACGGCAATATAATTTGGTGTATCAGAACAATTACTCCAGTGTGACAATCTGTAGGCATAGTTTCAATTTACCTTTTATTTTTTTTTAAGATTGTACATACATCTTGTGAAAGTTTCGTCTCCATTTGTAATAATTTCATAATAAATGTTATCCTTTCCACGTGATTTTATGTTTTTAAGGTTCTTTCATTCGTACGTAGACCCCACTAGTTCATCTTCATTAAATTGAATAATATATAGTTATAATATTTTAATGAATTATTAATCTATAATATAATGTGAAATTACTCGAACCTAATCAATAATCTAAATCTAAATTTTGTTGACGATATCATTTTCATTGTAATAAATTCTTTCAAAATATAATATTATGCAAAATTTGTTAGCATAGTTTATCATATTCTTACCAATTACTATAAAATATCTGCATAATACAAAAACCAAAACTTTGATACATAAATTTAGTTAATCATGTAAAAAATGGCATTTTTGAACTATTCTATTAGCTAATTTATCAAATTCTTTAAAAAAAAATTACTTTATTTTATTATACCAATTAAAATGGTAAACTGCAAAATATTTTAAAGTAAATTCCAAGAATACAACTGAATATAAAATAAGATTTCATCTCTAATTTTTTTTGCCATCTAATAATCTCAGAAACGCAAATAAAATTCACTACAATTTCTATATAGCGGAGGCACTATATAAATAATACCCTTCAAATGAATTTATTATTTATGTCACAAGTCACACTCTTTGAAAATATATATAAAAAAAAATTTCTTTATACAATATTTATTTTGTATCAAATATCGCACTTTAAAGTGTGAAGTTAAAGCAATTGAAAAATATATTTGCTATTTATTATTATTTATATATATTTATATACATATATTTTTTCCGTTCATTTTCTTCAAGTGTTTCAATAAACATTAAACAGCATTAATATCACCTAGCCAGTCACTTACCAAACATTCTCGTTAAAATATTATAGTAGAAGAGAGAGAGAAGGAAAAAAATATCCTGTTCATATACTTATTATGTTGGGTTATGCTAACATTTTATTGAAGTATGTTTTCAAAGTTTCTGAACAAAAGAATAACGAACAAAAATATAAGTAGCTATGTATGTATATTATTTTTTATAACTTCCGTTGAAATGTTAAAAATCTAAAAGGATATGTAGATATATGTATATACTTAAAAATCAACAAACATATAAATGACTTTTATCCAGTTAAATTACCTATTTATGATTTGAATCATTTTGTAAAATAAAGTCTGCATTACAAAATATAAAATAATGTTTATGGCAATAGAGATTTCACTTCTGTATCCTGTATGCTGATCATTAGCTGTCAGAAGTGTTAAAACAACTTTCCGTTTTGACTTTTTTGATATAATGTTAGGGGTTAATCTCCTTTTCAAATTGCTTTGATTCATTTCTTCTGATTTTTTTTTTTGCATATGATCAATTAAATTATGAAAATTGTAGAATGAATTTTTATTTGTGATTGTTAATTAAAATAAATATATTTGGACTGTTCGTTAACTAGCACCCTTTTGCACTAAATTACAATAAACTAATCAGAACTGTTATGTATATACTATGTTTTTAAAAGTTCTACAGCGTTTTTGATATGTATCATCAGCACACGCTAATGAAGATGAAGGACGATTCAATCGTTTGAATAGATTTGATTTTTGGTTAATGATAAACGACGGTTGTAATTTATTTTTTGTATCATGAGAGGCATTTGAAATGCTGTCGTTTTTAATTGATAGAAATTTCAAAATTTTCTAAATAAATAAACCTCGATTGTTAAGAATGCTATCGAGAAATTCATGATATCGTCTTATTATGATGCCGACTTAATGGTATAAAATTGAAATAAAAATGGATAGATTTTGTTTAAAATTCGACGATTTTCGTCTCTTGTGATCCTAAATTACACATTTCAATTTAAAATTTTTGCATTTATCCAAAAAAACATATTTCTATAAAAAAGAAAGCACTAATTAAAAAATGAACAATGGGTCAATCTCTAATCCAAAAACTATACTACGTTGAAATATTTAGATTCACATATGGATTTGGGTTGACATTTCAGTTAATGTCAATCACTGACCTGTTATCATCCTAAACGCAGAGTGTGGGACAAAAATTTGAGAGGATCAATTAGATCATTTAACTTTCTAGTCCTTCTAAATTCGAATAAAAAATAATACGCAGATGAAGACATGGATATAGTGAAACCTTTTGCAAATTGTTCTATTAGAACAGTGTCCAAAACATGTGCAGCTATATATATTTAATTTTTTATTATTTAATATTTTTTTTAAACCAACTTTAATTTATTTATAGATAATTATAATTGAAAATTGCGAAAGCAAATCATTTTTATGAATTATTAATCCGAGAATATTTTAAATCTTGATTGAACATTAAATAGTTAACGTATCTAAAATAGATATACAAGTTGAATTAAATTAAAGGTCAACTCATGTTTTATTTGTCTTAGCTAACTCATAAAATAGAAAAACCTAAATATTTTCCAGAAAAGCATTAGCTATATAATAAATTTATTACATTTACCTATTTCTCATTTCTTATTTAATCTTTATAATAATTCTTGAATTTGTTGAATAGTGGGATTAAATATATACATATTTATTACACTTTTTCGAAAGTGGTATTTGAAAAATCTATATTTGATTCTGTAAAACTAAAGTAAACTAAAATACGTTTCAATACTGTGTCCACAAACTTTGTATGGATGTTTGGGCCGTTATTATAATAGTAAATTCATTAATTTTTAAATGGAAGTTTGGCCAAAATTAAATAGAAAACTCGACCCAAAATATTATGAGATAAATTTTCTTTTAAGAATCCTAGACAGGTTGAAGTTGGTTTTGTGGTTTTTGGTATTTGGTATGTGAAATGTAGATTAATAATTATTTACTGAAATTGTAAAAAGAAAATAAATTTTATTTTGTCGATTTTGATGCGATCGCTACTCACTTCATCGTGGTACATTTTACCTGTTTTATATCAGCAGCTAATACTTCATCGATATAATTATTAAATTGGTAAATGTAAGCCTTTTACACAAAATTGAAAAAAGAATTGAAAAAGAAGAAAGTATTAGATTTAAACTTCCGATAAAATATAAACCGATTAATTGAGATCCAATCAAAGTCGATAAAATGTGTCAACCTCGTTGGATTATAAAAAAAAAATATTATCTTAATTTTTGGTCGAATAACTTTTTGGAAATTTTGTATCAAAACGAGATTGAAATTCTTTTTTCATCTTTTTTCATCTTAGTTTATCTTTTTTCTGCTAAAATTCATATTTCATTTGGAAATAGGAATTTTCTTTGGTCCACTTTCCCTGAGTCTTTAAGATTCATTATGAAATTGTTCCTTATACTGAATCGTAGTATATATTAAATGTTATATATCAATGAAATGCAAGTACATATATATTTAATATTTAGTATATTCAATATTAATTTTACATTTAAAAATGTAGTGATCAACCCCTAATATACTCGCTAGATTTTTTTTTAATATTAATATGGTTCAAAAAATAAAATATGTATGTATATTCTATATTGTATAGTAAACATGTACGTCCATATTATTATCATATATGAATACATGAATAAGCGGTTAGGTTGATACCTTGAGTTAAATATTAAACTTATAACCTTTTCATCTAAAAATAATGAAGTTTAAACACAGCTCATAAGAAAAGTTGAAAATATAATTGAAAATATAAACTGAAAACTTCCTATCTTAATATTATATAAAAAACTTATTTTATACAACTTGGAAATTAAAGAAAATTCTTAACAAAAAAAAAACAAATATTTTCCCCGTTTTTAAGTATCAAAAATCTTGACACTTTGTTATTTGAGTTTCACTCAAACAAAAAAGAAAACACAACAAAACTCTTAAGTAATAAGCGGTGAACTTTGTTGATGGATAAAACATTATTTCTGATTGGAATACCAAATGATTTGAATTTTTCTATATAAATCTGTATACATAATATATATAGATATATTATTTATATATATGTATGTATATATACTAAAAGTTTTGTTTGTATATATGTACATAAAATTTGAACATAATTTTCACACACACAAATACACATACAATTATAGAGTTTTTTAATAGAAATAGCAGGTGTTTTGTGCAAACATCTTTAGGCATAACGACCAGTAGGATAATAATATACAAAAAAAGGAGCACAATATAAATTTAATATGTCCTTAGTGCTTGGTGATGATGATGAATATAATATTATATACAAATATATGTACTATGTAAAGAGTATTATATCCATCACTATATATATGCTCTCAAAATCTTTTTCAAATGGATTTAGCTCAAATTTAAATAGAATTAGAACTCCAAAATTACTAGTTAAAAATCTAGTTAAAATATTTGACTAGCTATTTCTAGTTGAAGTTATTTGGAAAGAATTTTAAAAATATTCGATTTCAACTAGAATAACATTTAAGTGATCTAATTAAAAGTTATTTTTTTTACTAATTAACTAGTTATGATTAACTTAAATTTTAGATAGAACCTAAGTCATTCTAGTAACTTTACAGACATATATAGCGAATTTAATTGTAAAAGGTTAAAGACATCTTCTAAATCCAATTATAAAATATCAAGGATGTAGTGAATTTAGTTACAAACGAAGTTAGAAAGCATTAAAATCTTGTTGTAAAATACTGAAGATCCAGTAATGTCTACCGAATTTACTTTTAAACAAAGTCAAACCGCATGGAACTCTGGTTATAAATTGCTGAAGATTTAGAGAATTTAATTATGTAATTTAATTACATGTTTGTTATACTACACTTTTATTAATATTTTTTAATAAACTAAACAACAACTCTAACTTTTTGCGGTGAACAACCTGAAATTATTTAGTTGTTTTAACTGGGATGTCAGTGAATTTAAATAGATTCACTATTTTAATTGTAAAATTCGGAAGAATTCCGAATTTGGAATGAATTAAGGGAAAAAATTATTAAAATTTTAAAAAATTGACCGTAAATCTAGTTAAATATTTTCACTAGATTGCATCTAGTTACGATTAACTAGAAAAAAGTTTACTGTGTACAAGCTCTAAATCCTATGTAAAAAAAATGTTTATTTATCTTGTAGACAATTCGCACAATGACCTGTTTTAATGAGTTCTATGCTTTTTGGGGAAAATTGTTTTATGAATTTTCAATTTTCTAACATTTATGAATATATAAACAAAGAATGGAAAGCCTTACGGATAAGATATGTATATGTTTTTTGTTGTTGTTGTTGTTGTTTATTCCGTATATAAAGGTAAACAATATATTTTCTTATATAAATATAATTTGTTGGTGGTATATAATATCAAAAACAGAGGTGAAGAGAAATTATTTTAAATAAATCTTGTTTTTAAAATGATATTGCTGTAAAACAAGGCCAGTAATTTTCTATTTTCTTTTTTTTATAAATTATTTTTATAATCAAAGTATTTAAATATTAACAGAATTAATACAAAAAAAAATTATTTGAAATTTTAATAAAATATATAATTAATCATTTCTGTCGAGATTGAAAATAAAAAATTTAACAAAAACCAGAATTCAGAAAAGTGTATTTACTCATGGATGAATTTGATTTATGTTATATAAGTGCAAAAATTATAAAAATTGATTTTAGTCAGATGAAAATTTTTGTAGATAAAATTAAATTTATGTTTTTTCTGATACCATTATTTTTTTACAACTCATCAATATTATTGAGCATTAAATTTGAAAATAGATGCCACAAGTTATTAATTATATTATATTGATTCTGATTGAAAAAAAAGAAATAACTTTAAAATATTTACAGAAAATATAACTGGGGAAATGAATAATAAATTAATTACAATTTTTACTGATATATGTAACTATATAATAATATATATATATATATAACAATTATGTAATTATTTATATTTGCAATAGGATTTTATAGCTTAAATTGTTAGTTGATTGTAAAATAAACAAATTATATTTCAAAATTATGGATTTTTTTTCGTTAAATTAGTAACCAGATATTTTATCCTTGATGAGGATTAATTGATGCTATAAATAAATTTAATGATAATTTTTTGAAATTTTTAATTAATTAATCTTTTTTGATAATTTGATATTTTCACTTCATTTTTCGTAATCTATATTTTCGTTTTACGTATTTTTGACAGTAAAATTGATTTTTATAAATAATTTTTTTAAATTTTTGTATACGATAATATGATCCGTAACAATATTAAAGAGTATAAATATAAAAAATAATAATAATTATAAAATATTCGAAGCATAAATATACGACACAAAATGAAGTAAATGGCTTTAGTAAGTTTAAACCTATATATCTGCGAAAGAAACAAGTCCTGCTTTAAAAATTAACAAGCGAATCATTCTGAAAAACATTAGTGTGAAATATCTAGACATTCACTTAGATCGAAGATGTTCACTCGGAAAGAACTCATAAATGTAAAAGTTACACTAATTAGATTAAAAGCTAGTAACATGAAAAGCTCTTGAACCAAAAATGAAAACTAGATCTTGCACGTTCTCTTATATGGTCAATAAACCGATCTGGATGTATGGCTAAAGCAATATCATCTAACGTCGAAATATTATACAGAACTAAGTAAAAAAAATTACAATGGTACATAAAGAATACAAAATCTATAAGAATTTACAATTTCTAAAGAAATAAAAAGATTAGGCACAAATTTTATATCTAAAATTGGATTTCATCCTAATATCTTCGCAAAGAATTTATTGCAATACAGTGGATAATAATATTTTTATTTTAAAAATTAAAAAATGATATTAAAACTAAATATTTCTTAGCATTGGTTAAGAATATTTATTAATTTATTTAGTAAGATTCGAAAACTTATTGTTTAAGGATTCAATAAAACAAAGTAGTGTTGTAAATAAAGCTATATATATTATAGCCTTAAACAACCTTAGTACAAAAGAATTGTAAATATTTTATGCACATCAAGATAATTTAACCTTTAATAGTAGACTAAATGGATTCCAAAACGGACCAAAAATTATTAATCTTAATTTAATCTTATTTTGATCCAATCAATTTAAAACAAAGTTTTGTATAAATATTTATTTATTTAATTTTAGTTTTTTAACAACCCAAAGTTAAATAAATTTACTGGAACCATCTTGCATTTTCAATCTCACTTAATTTATACAATTTTCGATACTTTGCGTAGATAAATTTCATTTTACAATCTAAAATGTGTCAAAGATGAGTCCAAATAGTAGTATCCAAAATAAAAATGGTAGCTACAGATAAAGGTGATATATTTAGCTTACTACTAGCTAGTTAATAAGATCGTCGCTAGGAACTTTTCAAAAGTTATAATTTATATTAAAATTTAGATTACGTATAATAAATTGCAGAGTGTTAACTAAAACATAGTAATCAACCCTACTGCAGAATTAATTCAAACCCAATACTTGATAAACTTTTAAGACTTCTTTATACTACTAAATACAATTAAGATTTAACTTTAATTTATAATTTTTTCCAACTAATTTCAGTTACAACGACAGCGTTTGTGTAAAATTTGTTATTTTGGCACAATCAGAAATGATTTCAAATGTGATATATAAATCAACATGTAAGTAAATTATTTTATTTTTAAATTATATTTTTCATAATTATAATTATGTATTATTATCTGAAAAGTAAATTAACAAAATGTTCTATATAAAATTTATATTTATAATACTTTGTGTCACTGTAAAATAAATTTATAATAATATATATTAATATTTATATACTAATTTTTAAAAAATATTCAATTCAATTTAAAAATTGTTATTTGTAAACCTCAGGTGTAGTAGCGTTTATATTATTAGTATTAATACCAAAAACAAATGCCACAAATGGACTTCGTGTTCCAACATTTATACAAGAACCACCGCCACAATTATTATTTAGTAATGATACAGGTACACAAGTATCATGTTCAGCACATGGTAATCCACAACCAATTGTTACATGGATTATGAAAGATGGTACAATGGCAACACCAGTACCAGGCCTTAGGTAAATATTATATAAACCTATCATTTTCATTCATTTATTACATAACAAAAATATTATTATAATTTTGATTAAAATCTTTAATTTTCTTTTAAAATAACTTTAATGCTGAAAGTTTTATTTATGTCAAATTTTATATATAAATGTATAGGTACATTAATTTTATCACTGAATCCTTTTGTAATGTCATTTGTAGATAAAAATATATTAATTAACTATAAAACAAAAAGGTTGTTGGGTATAGATAGAGATAGAGATTTAAAAATGTTTATTTCGATATTCCTGAGAAAGTCAAAGATTTTAGTTTATAGATTTTAGTTGGAGCAAATTTGTAATAGCATTTATTATATTGAGATGATTGAATAAAATATAAAAATGCTTTTACTAGCATTTAATATAGTTTTAGATCAGTTTATTTTCACTTATCATTCACAATTATTAAAATTTCTTTCTTGGTAGAAATTTTGATTTAGTAACCAAGTGACCTTAAGTTGTAGCCATCACACAACAGCTTGAGATAAGCGTGAGCTTAAGCTTAGACTAAAGAAATCGGGCATTAAACTTATGTGGAATATAATTTTTAATATAGTGTTTTTACTATTAGCAATAAAATTAAAGTATGTATAGTATTTAATATTTACATCTACTTTAAAGTACCCAACATAATCTTGGTAGCTTAAATATTAGTTTAACATACAACTCGAAGCATGTATGAGTTTGCAGAATCAGAAAATTCCTCCTTACCTAAAAGATAAATGATTTTATAATTACATATTTGTGGGAGTCAGTACCGAAACTAGTTGTGATTAAAAATTTATAATAAGAATGTTTTTTTTTTTTTGAAAATATAATATTCAAATTACCGGATATCAAAGAGGTGAAAAGAGTGTTTTATGTCTTATGTCACAGTTGCTTCTCATCAATGAGATTATTATATTTAACATCCTGCAAAAATGTTTATAAATTCCAAAGAACATTTTTTAATCAATTTATATTAATTCCACAACACTGTTTAAACCTATGATCAAATTTTTATTTCCAGTAAAATGGTTAATAATTTTAATATTGACTAAGTTTTTATATACTCAACCGTTCTGTAATCAATTTCTTACGTAGAACAGAAAATAAATCATAATTTTTCGGTTCAGAATAATAAGAAATCGAATATAATTCTTCTCTAGAACTTTGGACACAGTTTAGTCTATTGTATAGGTCTATTGACCCAACAGTAGTCAGAAAATGAATTTAATAAAAATAAAAATAACAAAAAGTGTCCTACATTGCCTGTAAACCGAATGTTAAATTAAATCTAGTATATAAAACTATAGAATCCTTTACCCATCGTTGATATAAGTTTGGTATAAAGCAATATGGAAGCAAATATTTTTCATTATCAGAGACAATTTTTTATTTTTTTGTTTATAGTCCTTTGATATTATGTATATTTAAATATTTATGTACAAATACAAACTGATTGTTTGATGCCTTTCCCTGCAGGCATATTGTTGCAGGCAAAACAATATTGTAAGGATATTTTAAAAGTATATTAACTTTAAAACAACAAATATATTTTTCACAACATAATTTAATGTTGTTTTTATTATTGCTTTCATTGCATCATATTATGAGTATTAAAAAAATTATAATAGATTTTTAGATAGAAATTCAAGTATGTTGTTAAATAATAACAAATTCTTTAAATAAATTATTTAGAAAATATGATAAAATAGTGATAAACAAAATTAACATTAAATGTTAATGTATTTCATTATATACATTTAAATTATGGAACTTATTAATATTCTATACAAATGTAATTATGATTTTTTTTAATTAAATTATGATTTCATTAGAAGACATCTTAAAAAACACTTATCAAATTATTTTTTATAATAAAATTTGCTCATTAAAAAAGTAATTATTAAATTACAATTTACAATCCGAAATTATTATTTTCTTTGTCAGAATAAAATAATCTCTAAATAATTATCGTAATTATTCTTTATATAACCTGAAGAATTCGATTGAGTAAACTAGTAGTACCTCATTAATGTAAATTTCGTAAATATACAAAGTAATTGTTCTACAATGATTTCAAGACTATTCAAATACTTTTAGTAATTTTTGTAATTAACTATAGATGAAGCGAATATTTATAGTCATTAAAAATAATTAACCTTAGGAGTACCTCGGGTACTTTCATGGATAACTAACTCTAACTATGTATTGAGGGACTATTTAGTAAGTCGAAGAACTTCGTAAATCCAGCAAATTTGATGTATTTACTGGTACTGCAATTTGAGAGCTCTTTCAGAGCTGGGAATGAGATTTATACATCTAGCGAGTTCCGGGCAGTGACATAGGAGAGTTTCAGTTTGCCCGGATAACTAAATTTTTTACATTGATAATTTGCTATAAATCCAGTCCTACGTGAATGGTTCCAGATCAAGTAGTCTCCAGTAAGGATCGTGACTGCTGTGGGATGATTAGCTCTAGCTACTCCACATATTTTTAATTATTGAACACGAGGATATCACTTTCTGTCCATGGCCTTCTTTATCACATTTGGTGATAAAACCTTTTTGGAGGATTCCATCTAAGTTTTAAGATAAATTTTATGAAACCTAAATTTGAAATGTTTGATTATAAATAAAATTTTGTAAATATGTCAAGTAGTTTTTCCTTAATCATCCTTTAAAAAATATTCATAATTTCAAAAAAACCTTTTAAATATCTCTTCTGTTTATCAATCAGTAAAGTAATTATTATTATTTTTAACTCCATTAATAATTTTAACACTCTGTTCACTTACATGATTTCCGGTTATAATGCAAAACTTTCATTATACAAAAACAAAATCACTTATTTTCATTTCTACATATACAATATTTCTCATTTTCCTCTATAGTAATAATAATAATAACAAAAGCAAAAAAAAAATAATTGAATCCTGAATTTATATTCTTTTATACCCCCAACAGACAAACACCCGGAAACGGAACTTTGTATTTTCCACCGTTTCTTGCACAATATTTTAGAGCGGATGTACATGAAGCAACCTATAGATGCAGAGCAAGTAATGAAGCTGGAGTTATATTGAGTCGAAATGTTAGGATACAAGCGGGTAAATTATTATATTTAAAATAAAAAACAAAAACAAATATTTCTACAATAAAAAAAAATATAATTTAATGGAAACCTTTTACCCATATGTTTATTTTTATATGTTACACAAAATACCATTAAATTAACAGTAACATACTACAATTCAACTGAACGAATATTCATTTTAGTATTATTTTACGAGGAACTATTGAATATGTTACGATGGACTTAAAACTCAAAAAAATCGATTTTGCTAAAAATTTCTTTATGTTTACGAAATTGGGGATTGTAAAAATTCAATATAAAGGAATCCCCGGAAAAAAAAAATTAAAAACAAAGTTTTATTTGATTGGAATGATTTTTGCTACATATTTTGTTTTCGAACATTTGTGCTCGTAGCTTCACTGCTAAAGTTTTGAAATTTCAATGAAATTTGGTGTACTTCACTGCTAAAATTTCAATGAAATTTGGTATTATTCTGCAACATTTTTATAGTACATTAAAGTTATTGATGAGACCTTACCCATGTAAAGTTCATGTTAAATGTTAATGCAACATGTTGCTAAGAAATTTCAATGAAATTTGTATTTGACACACAGATAAGTGTTGTATTTTTAATTAGTGCCTGTCAATTTTAGTATTGGTAGTTTCGAGGGGTCCCTAATTTAAATTATAAGTATTAAATACATTTTTCATGTCTTTTTTTACAAAGTACTTTTTATGACAAATCACTATTGGACATAACTACAAATTATCTGATCACCCTATTTTAGAGGCTTTTCTCATTTATATGGGAATTTTTGTATTACAGTAAAAATTCAATATATCCAACAATATTGAAAGCAATTTTCCTTTATATACCTATATAAAATTAATCAATTTTATTTTTCTTGTATAGTAGTACCACGTAGTTGTTTTCCAAAATTCTTGTTTGTCTATTTTCTATTGTACACATGGATATAACATAAACCCCCATTGACAAACAAAAAAAGATCCAATACAAAACATCAATATGTATTTATATAATGCAGGTACCTAAATTCCTCTGACATTACAAATTTTTTGTTCAACCCAATTACGCTTTTTTTTTCACAAAAAACCTTTTGTATTTTGAAAATGAAAATAGTAAAATTTATGTTTGTATCTTTTATTATTATTATTGTTATAATTTATTTTTATATATCTATGTATAGTTGTACGTCGTAATTTTCATGTACGAGTTGAAAATACAGAAGTTTATATTGGAAATTCAGCACTTCTAAGATGTATAATTCCGGAATACGTACGACAATATGTCACTGTGTCAAGCTGGTATAAAGGAGATGAAGTTTTACTACCAGATTTATCAGATATTGGTAAATGGAAAATTATATACTATAGAGTAGTTTATGATTATAAAATTTATTTCAAAATAATTTATAATAAAATGAACTATTGTTATAATAATTGTCATTTTTGTAAATACAATTTTTTATATTGATTTTTCAGCTGGAAGATATGTTGTATTGTCATCATCTGGAGATTTATATATTCGAGCAATACGTTCAGAAGATTCTTTAATAAAATTTTCATGCCTTACAACGAATACATTAAATGGTGAAAGACATAAAAGTGATTCGGTTTCATTAGCATTTAAAGGTAAAATAAAATTATTTATTATATTAAAATTTTTGGTAGCTTTTAAAAAATTGATGATAGTAATGATAATGGTAGTAATAGATTAAAGATTTTTATTATAAACAATTATGTAAAAAAGTAAAAGTAAGAAAAAATATTTTTAAAATAGAAACTAAATTAAATACAAAATAAATTATTTAAATAATGTCCTTCAATTTAAAATTATAAATTAAATAGTATAATAATTTTTGGTATTTCATTCTATAGCAAATACTTTAATATAATTGAATAAATATACAAATATTTCTTTAAAAACTCATCTGGAAAAATATTTGTGTATCTATTTCATAGCAGATTAAAATTATCTTCGTCTTTCTTTTACTATTATCCCTTATCCGGGGAGTCGTCATTATAAATAAACGTAAATTAAAGAAAATTACTTTATATTTAATATCAGATAAGTTTACAAAAAGATTTTATTCTTTGGTGGTAGATAGAATAGAATATTCTAACATTATATTCTATGTAATTCTATGAAATATGTTATAAATGTTTATTGAATTCTCATGTTAATATTATATCTGAATTTAATAAAATAGTTATAAGAAATTACATATAAAATAATGTTCAATAAGTTTGGTTAAAGATTAATTTTTGATTAGAATTATGTAACGTAAGAGAATAATATTGAAATTATTATAGAACTTTTTTAAGACTATAACATTAACATATGCTGGATTTCAGCAAAACGTAAATGAAATAACATATTAAAAACCAACCCAAGAGTAAAATACATGCTTTTAATATAAAATAAATGTTTTTTCGGTTGCTCATCTTGATGAAATGGGTAACAATATCTGTTTTTTCTTTCTTAAGTCTACATTTGCTTGGTAATGGGAAGATTAGGCTTCCGCCTGAATCAGAGATTATTGGAATTTCAAAATAATACCGCATTTCTCTCAATTATTACAAAAACCAATATTTGTAATTTTTAAGTTTTAATATACTAACATTGGCAATATTTAACATTTCTTTCCATAATTTTAACATTTTATTAATACACTACAAATAATAGGTTCACATCTGTTATCCCTAAAATACTATTATTGTTCATATAATACCACTTTTAACATAATTCTATTATAATATTTATTAAAAATTTACTATTTCATTTGCATTTTAGAATTAACAAAAAACATGGCTCCACGTACTAGTCAAAAACCTGTAATTGAAATTAATGTTGAACGTGGAAATGATGTACATCTGCCGTGTAATATTCAAGGAAATCCTTTACCAATTTTTACGTAAGTATAATTCTTTAATAAAAAAATATAATTAATTTTTATATACTTATTTCAATTATTTTATTTTAATAATTAAACATTCATCATTTTTATGAATATTTCAATATAATATATTATTCATAAACCTGAAAAGCACGATTTGTATGCAATTTAATAATGTCACAAATTTTATATGTTAAATGTTATTAGAAATTGTAGCTACTCCAGGTACTCTACAAAAAAAATATTTCGTAAAAATAATAATATAATTTATTACTTTTGACAAATATTTGAAATGTTATATGATCAAAATTGAATATAAACATTTGCATTAAAAGCTGAAAAGAACTCTTCTATTTTTTTTTTTTTTTTGGTATTTGGTTCTATTTCTCTGCAATGTTTTATCTTTTTGAATAGAAACATACTCTGTTTAACTTCCGCTTCAGAAATATAACAGAATCAAAAAAATAAAAAATAAAAGTTGGAAATGATTTTTATTTAAATTTAAAAATACATAAAAAAAGAATCTGAAAAATACATAGTTATGCTGATGATAATATATTTATATTTTCGTTGCTCTATAAGTTTTTTTTTTATATAAAAATATAAAATAGATAGACATTATATTTATGTTCATTTTTTTTGTTGTTGTACATTCCCCAGATGGTATCGTATTTCTGATTCTGGTGCATTATATCCCATTCCATCATCACAACGTGTAATTGTATCAAGGACTTTACTTCTTATAAAAAATGCTGACGATCGAGATACTGGAAAATGGGTAATTTTCATTTTTTTATATTTACTATGTTGAGCAATATAATAAAAAAAAAGATCCTTTTATTTACTTATATAGAGATTTTCTTTTCTATATATGTATGTAGTATATATTTTAAAGTTAAAAAAAAAAAATTGTAATTTTATTTATAAAAAAAATTTGTAATTTTTTTTATTATTATTGAAAAAATGAAATCAGATAAAAATATTTTTGGCAAATTTTCTTTTTACTGATAACCAGAAAATGTCATAAAAAATTGATTTTATTATTGTATTTATATAAAATTTGAATTCAATCATTTGGCAATGATATTATATTTTTACTTAACACTATAACTGCTACCGAAGTTCTTTGCTTTTTTTTTTAAACAAGTAAAATGTCAGTCAATTATTTTTAGAATATGTATAAAATTATTGTATAATTATTTTTAGAATAAGTATAAAACACAAACAGATTCTTTGACCTGTTAAAAAAAAATTTCAAAAATTACCTTTTTTAGACAAATGAGTACGTTATTTTAGCTGCCGTCCATTATAGATGACTTAAGTAACATTTTCATTTCAAAATAATTTTAGGTTTTTATATGTTATTTCAATAATTCCTAAAAGTATTTGACTAAGAAGCACTAAGAAGGAATTGAAATAATGATAAATCTATGGTTATAGAAAAAATAATTTTGAAACATGGCAATCAGAGGTTTTAATGTAATTTTATTAAAAAATAATAAAATTGTTTGTCGTTTTAACCATATTTAATAGCGTCAAATAATTATTTAAAAAATTATGCAATATATTGTGGTTCTTATTAAAGTGATGACCATAAAGAGCTCATTACAGTGACATTAATAAAAATATGTTTTACATATGCTTAGTTTATCAAGCACGTTGTTTCGTTATTACTTTTGAATACGGAGTGATATTGAAAGTATTAGATGTTTTAATGAAGTGGTTATGAAACACGCAATGTGATTATGAAAAACGCAATAGTTAATTTCTCTTTAATCACAGCATGTTCACAAGATCACAAGTACCAAAGAAATAGCGTGTTTGATAAAACCAAGGGTAATCCATCATTGTCAAAGTTCATAAATTTTAAATAAGATAATATCAAATCTCAAAGATTTTTAATATTGTTATTGCCATAAATTTACATATTCAATTTATAATATACAAACTATTATAACTTTACAATTAAATTTAGAAAATAATTTTCCTTTTTTAATAATATAATATTTTCATTTAAATTGTACATAAATTTGTTTTTCTCATATAGATATGCCAAGCATCCAATCAATTTGGTGAACAAAGGATTGAGATACGTTTGATTGTAAATTCATATATATCTGTTCATATTTTACCACAAGTACAAATTGTGAATTCAGGCGGAATTGGAATTTTCAATTGTTCTACAACTGGTACATCTGTAGAGAATATTGAATGGTTACATAATGGTAAACCAATAATTGGTGATAATGCAGTAAGCATTGCAAAGGACAAGTATGTTAATATTATATCAAATAATTTATTATCTACATATATAAATGAATAGTAATAGTAGTTAGTAGTTCATTATGATTATCTATATAAAATAGTTATATTAAATCAAAAATTAATTAACTTTTTTCATATATTATTATGGTTGGATAATGATTTCATCAAAATTTTAATCATTTTTTCATATATAAAGATATTAAATTTAAATTTATTTTATCATAAAATGTAACTGGTAACATAAAAATTACTATACTATAAAATTTATGTATTCAATGTTACCAGAAAATATTAAGGATAATCGTAAATATTATGATAAAATTTAATAATTTAATAAAGTTAAAATTATTTCTGGTATTGTAATAAACATTTTACTTAATAATTTTAGTAACTTTCTGTACATTATTAAATTTAAAATTATAATTTTACAAAAATATACTTCCGTACTTAAAAACGTAAAGCTTAGTATTCAGTTCGAGTAAAATTTCGTTGTAACGCGATCTCCAAAGCTCTCCAAAAAAAAATGCCAGTGAAATAGCTGGATATAGAAATTATAGGGCGCCATCTGTTGATTGGACAACAAACAACCTTTTTAAAGATTTTTTGTTTTGAACTGCGTCACTGCGTACTACCTGTATGAAAATATTACCAAAAATTTTCATTTCTGATTTCACGACATTATAAACATTTCATTCACTCGAGCTAAATACTCGTACTATGCTTGAAGTTTGATAATTTATGTATTACAAAATTCCACAGGAGTAAAGTTATATACTGAAAATTGATAAAAAGTATAATTTGTCAAAAATTTGGCGACATTGACAAAGTTTTAAGAAAATTATTCCAACTTGATTCTTTTTATCCGCTAAGGACATTTTTGAATGAAATTTATTTGATTTTCTCTAAATTACTCAATGAAGTTGAATTTCCCTCCGTACATTTTTTGATTTATTTTGAAAATTGGGTTGTCTTTGACTTATGCGCTACGTCATACATTTATTGATGTCGTCTTTTATCCGTCACTAGTTTTATCGTACATTTTTTTAGCAAATATCATAACAATATTAATATAATAAAATGTCATCTTTATACATTTCCAGTATTCGATTATTATCCGAAACATCATTAATGATAAGTAATATAAACCGTAAAGATAAAGGAGTTTATCAATGTTTAGTTAGCAATCAAAAAGCTAGTGGTCAAGCTATGTCAGAATTAAAATTAGGTGGTCAGTATTCCATTATTAACATCAATTTTAATTTTAAATAAATAAACTTTAATATATACCTATACATTAATTATAGATACAGTTCCTGAACTAATTTATACATTTATTGAACAAAATGTTCGTCCTGGTCCACATATATCATTAAAATGTTCTGCTAGTGGATCACCACCACCACAAGTATATGAAATTTACAATTTATATGTTGAATGAATATTTATTCCTTATACTATATATACATATCTTTATTTCTTAATATAGTTTGCATGGCTCTTAGATTCACAACCTATTATAGATATATCATTACATCATCGTTTTGCAATTGGACAATTTGTTGATATGTCAGGAGATGTAATAAGTCATTTAAATATATCACATGTCCGACCAGATGATGGAGGACTTTACAAATGTATAGCTACAAATACAATGGGCAGTATTGAACATTCAGCTAGATTAAATGTTTATGGTAAGAAAACAATAAAATATTTAAGTATATATTTAAATGTTACAGCAATTAAAAAACTTTTTATTATAAAAATAACAATTTGTATTAATTTTAACTTTTTCCAATGTATTTTCATTTATACAAAATTGTCAAGGACGATTTTTTTACTATAGCAATATTTCTTTTTACCCTAAACAATAAATTGTCCTTTTTCATATCTATTGAATTCATCGTCCAGTAAGGCAGAATAAAATTTTTTTTAAAAAAACGATATGTATGTATGTTCAATTGATTGGACTTCTGTTGCCAATTTACATTTTAGTAGTTTTTTTTGTTGTCCATATATAGGACAATGATTTTACTTATATGATGAACAAAACAAAAAAAAGGACAAAATAAATTCTTATTTTCCAATTTTACAATTCCCATAAAATTTTATTTTTATCTTTTGATTGGCCTATGATGAAATTACTAAAAATTGTTATAAGCGTTATTTGGTTATTTCCATTTTAGATTAATTTATTTGTGTCCTCTTTTTATATAGTTCGATAAACACTGTCCAGTCAACCATAATTTTGATCTCATTTTTTTTTTAATATTATTGCCAAATAAAATTAATTAAAAACAAATAAACTAAAAAAAAGGATGCGATTTTTTTAAATCTCGAATGCAAACAGTTGAATTGAGTCCTGTAACTTCCAATTTAAAAAAAAAACATGTATTCAAAAATGTTTAAAAATTCTTAGATTTTTGCAAAAATATTTTTTTTTTCAATTTTTAAATCCTTATCAAATATTCCTATTAAAATAACTATCCTTTAAAATTAATATAAAAAAGATATTACAAAAGTTTGTATATAAAATTTCATTTACAAGGACCACCATACATCCGTGCTGTTGGTCCAATAAAAGCTGTTGCCGGCGAGGATATAATAATTCATTGTCCATTTTCTGGTTATCCAATAGAGAGAATACGATGGGAAAAAGGACATCAGGATTTGACATCAAGTAAATGATTTTTTTTTTGTTTCTTAGTCTTTTTTATGTCAAATTTTCAATTAAATTTTTTGAAGTTTTTCCATTTTATATATTGATCATAAATTTGTTTTTTTTATTTTCGATTTTCTATTTCAATATTTTTTCTAATGTATAAATATTTATATTAGATTCTAATTACATTGTGTCCAGTGTACAACAAGGTGGACATTTGCTTGTAAAACATGTTGATTCAGTTAGAGATGCTGGATTATATACATGTATAGTTAGAAGTCGAGCTGGTGAGGAGACTCGTCGAGATATGCAATTAACAGTGAACAGTAAAACATATTATAATTTTTTTTATAGGGTAAATTTCAAAATTTTATCAACTTTTATAGGTCCACCTGTTATTGAACCATTTAAATTTCCGAAAAATTTACAAGAAGGTGGTAGAGCACAAATAACATGTGCAGTATCATCTGGTGATATGCCAATATATTTTAGTTGGAAAAAAGATGATATGCCAATACCATTAACCCTACAGGTATGTTTATTTATATATAAAATATAAAACTGAATTATTTAGCTTAAAATTTTAAGATTTATGATTTTTTATTAAATGAAAAATAACTACATATAAATATTTAGTAATTCAAATTAATTTATTCTTTATAGGTTACCGAAAAAAAGGATGAATTCTTTTCTCTTCTTATATTCAAAGATATTACCGCATCTCACAGTGGTAAATATTCATGTTATGCTGCCAATGCTGCTGCAAAAGTGAATTTTACAGCTGATTTACAAGTTAGAGGTAATTGAAACTATATTTGTTAAAAATTACGCCTCTATTAAATTTGCCCAGAAAATAAAAATGAAATAAGTCCAAAAATTATTCATACTATCGAGTTTTTATAGTTATATTGATTAAATAAGACTTTCATTAAAAACAGTTGTAAATCTATACATAGATAATTAATATAATCGTGAAATATTTTCTGGATTTATTTCCTTTTTTTCTACTTTTTTATTTTCTGGGCTTCTGCATAAAGCAGCTCAAAATTTCAAGTATAATTTCATTATAATTTATAAAGTTACATAAATTCTGAAAATTGTTTAGTTGCTCCACGATGGACATACGAACCAATGGACACAGCTATTATGTTAGGCAATATAATATCAATAAATTGTGAAGCTGATGGATTTCCAATACCAACCGTATCATGGTATAAAGGTCAAGGTTTGTTTAATATAATTTGTAACTGTAGTAACTATAAAAAAGGCTATACTAACTATAATTTTATTTTCAAATATTTTAGATAAAACATCAAAAGATTTTCGACAAATTTCCATGAAAAATAATTCATTATTATTAAATTTTGCTACTCAAGCAGATGAAGGATATTATATGTGTCAGGCAACAAATAATATTGGTACTGGATTAAAAAAAATAATAAGGATCAATGTAAATGGTAAGGATAGAATATTAAAACAAAAACATATCAATATTATTTATTATGTACTGAAAACAGTAGAAAATGTTGTCGAAATTCCTTATTTTAAATTTGATGTACACAATTTTATTTTATGGATTTTTATTAAAATTTTGTAACTACACTTTTAGAACCAGCACGTTTTGAACAATCATCACAAAATATATCATCACGACGTAATGATCCAATTACATTAGAATGTCATGCAAAAGGTGATGAACCAATTACAATTGGATGGACACAAAATAATGGACGTATTGATTTAAATAATTATCGATTTAGTATAGCAGAAATGAAAACTGAAAAAGGTGTTGATTCACAATTATCAATTAGTCGTTCAGATCGTCATGATTCTGGAATGTATAAATGTACAACGGAAAATCCATATGGACGATCAGAACAATTAATATATTTAGCTGTACAAGAACGACCCGATACACCATCAAATTTAGAAGTATTTGAAGTTGGTAGTCGTACCGTAAAATTATCATGGCGTCGACCATTTGATGGTAACTCACCAGTTCTAAGTTATTTGGTACAATATCAACCATTAAAATTTTTACAACAAAGTTCAGCTATAATGATGGGTCCAAAAACTGATTGGAATTCTCCAAATTCAATCAATGTTTCATTGCCATCAACTAGTATCAGTAAAAGGTATACCAAAAAAAAAATGTATTCAATATTTTATAATGATTTTTATTTTTTGTAATAGTTATGATAATGATTTACGTGAAAATGCTATTGTAACTGGACTAAATCCAGCAACAACATATTTGATACGGATGCAAGCAATTAATGAAATTGAACGTAGTCAATTTACAGATTCTATTGTATTAAAAACACAAGAAGAATCACCAACTGAAGCACCATCAAATGTACAAGTTCAAACTGGTGGTGAACGTGAATTAATTGTTACATGGCAGGTAAGAGAAATAAATTGTTATGTATATAAAATAGTTTGGTCGATGAATCTGTAAAAAACTAATACAGAAACTTTTTTTATTAATTAGAACTATTTTTTTACATTTATAATATTCCAATTAAATAGATACCGGCACGTGAATCTTGGAATGGTGAACTAATTGGTTATACTGTAAATTGTTCTGAAGAAAAACAAAATATTAATTATATTAGTGTATTGAATAATTCAATGAAATCAATTACGGTTAATGGTTGGGCAACATCAAAAGCTACTTTAAAAATATTACGAAAATATACAAGATATGCGATTACTGTAAGAGCATTAAACAGTTTTGGTCCAGGACCATGGAGTTCAGCTGTATTTGGTACAACATTAGAAGGAGGTAAATCAATTTTTTTTTTTTTTGTTGTCTTGGTATCTTTTTTTATATTTTCAAAAGATTATTTATAAAAAATTCATAAATTCTAAAGGGATTTTTAACATTTTTTTCCTTTAACATTTTTATTTTGTTTTGTTTTAAGCTTTAAAAGTTGTATATAATATGTATATAAAGTATAAGCTATAAATTATTTTCTTCATTTTCATTCCATTATTATTTATATAGTACCTGAAGCACCACCACAAAATGTAAGCTGTTCAGCATTATCATCACAAAGTTTAAAGATAACCTGGCAGGAACCACTATTACAATATCATGGTGGAATTATTCAAGGATATAAAATTTTATACAGACCAATCGTTAAACGTAGTAAGTACAATTTATTTTTTTTCTTGTTATATTCTCTCTATAAATATTTTAACATTTTTCCTTAAAAATAGTGATGTAGGGTCAGTGGCGTAACTAAAATAATTTTATATAGAGAAAATGCTTACGTGCTTATGAGATCGAAATTCTATGAAAAAATTGTATAGCAATGATAAATAAATTATAAATTGACTAATAATGATAGTATAAATTTTACTATTTCTTTTTTTAAGTACGGAATTTTATAGTGCGGTCATCAAATTTTATAGTGCGGATGGGTTAGCCATCTCGTACTCTAGAATTTTCGACAAAATGTTAGATTTGTACGATATGTTAAGTTTACCGGAAATATTGTTACGAAGTTTATAGAAATTAAATAATTGATAAAGATTAAAAATGAATTTTACTTGTACTTCATCTGCAGCATAATTCTCTTAGTACCACATTTTATAAAACGTAATTGTGATATAGAAATCACGCACTCTGGAACTTTCAACAAATTGCTAGTTATCGTTTTGCAATTCCTACAAGTTCCTTTCTTTTAAATTGCTAGTTATTCTGTAAGGTTACCAGGAATATTGTTTCGAAGTTGTTCGGAATCAAATAATTGATAATGATTAAAAATGAATTTTACTTGTATTTCATCGCATAATTTTCTTAGTACCGCATTTTGTAAAACATAATTATGAGATAGAAATATATATTCTGTAAGCTTATAGCTTACCGAAAATGTTATTTTTCGGAATCAAATAATTGACAATGTTTTTTCGTTAGTTTTGTACGGGTGCAAATTAATATTCGTTACTCCAGAAATAGTGCATATATAAAATTTAGCTCAAGGATCAAAAATCTTAGTTACGCCACTGGTATAGCTCTTCTAGATAGTATGAAAGGTTTCTTCTTTGTTTATTTTATTATTATGTGTATATATACTTTTAATATTATCTTTTTAAAATTTATTATTATTATCTGTGTTATCTTTAATTTCCGTTCTCTTGTATACAATATAATTATATTTATATTTTTTTGTACTTTTATAAAATAGTTGATTTTTCTTCAAAATTGGAAATTAAGAGAACTTCAAATTTAGAAACTTATTTACATACATTACATAAAGCTACTAATTATTCAATAAGAATATTAGCATATACATCAACTGGTGATGGTATATCAAGTCAAACATTATATTGTTTAACTGAAGATGATGTACCAGATGCACCAGCTGCTATTAAAGCTGCTGCATTAACAGCTGATTCTATTTTAGTATCATGGTTATCACCACAAAATCGTAATGGTATTATAACACATTATACAGTTTATAATCGTGAATCTGGACGTAAAGGACAACCAAAATGTAAATAAAAAAAATATTTTCGAACATTGTACACCACATAATTTGAATATATTTTTTCATACAGTTTTATTTATTGTATAATTATTATTATTTCTATATAGCTCATATGGTACGTGTAGATGAAGAAGGTTATCCAGTTAGTTATGAAGCTCGTGGTCTTGTTGAAAATCAAATGTATGAATTTTGGGTATCTGCTTCGACATCAGTTGGTGAAGGTGAACCAACATCTGTTGTATCACAAGCAACTAATACCAGAGGTTAGTGTAATATCAAAAATATATATAATAATTTTAACCTTCATTAGAACATGTAAAAACTTTTAAAATAGCAGGTTCGGTGCAACTCCATATCATATTTCTTGATCCGATATGGCCACATATAAAGGACTGAAAACGTATTTACTTAAATAATACTTACACACCGGTTCAATTCCCATTTAATGTTGATTAGTCAAAATCACTAAGAATAAAAATGTTTGGGGTCGGTATAAATCCAGGTTTTATATTTATAATGAGGTTTATATATAGTATCAAACTTACATATAAAATTAGTAGCTAAGTAATATGGTCCCAAGTATGAGAACCGTATACTTAGAAAGTACCCACTTCCAATATGTTTCTGAAAATATATAGAAAAAGTTGAAGTAATTTTATGGCATTATTTAGTTATATATGAAGAAAGGATTTAAATTTAGGATATATGTGAAGAATTGATATGAACCTCTAAAATGATCCCTTGAATTACATTTTGGTTTCATGACGTTTATGTTATCATAGATTAGTGTGGAAACATTTGTCCATTCTGGGTATTACTATAAAGCGATAACATTTAATTCAAAGGATTTCTTACTATCTCACTTCATTATTTTCATGTCAACAACTTGAATTTCGAAAACTTCTCGATACTTAAAAGTAAGTACGCGCTAGAGTGACATTAACGAGATACCATCGTTTTGAAATTCTTACAAGCTCCTTTCTTTCCTAGCAAATTTATAGAATTTCATTCATTTCCAGGTCTATATATGAAAAGTCTTATACAGCACATTAAATTTTACTTATATTATAGTATTTCTACTGTTACAGAGTTTAGTCTATTAAAAATATCACATAATTTTCTAATTTACACAAATGTAGGGATTTTCTAGTAATTACAATTTATTACAAAATTATATATCCTTTTTTTACAGCACCAGCTAGGATAGCATCATTTTCACAAATATTACGTAAAGCTGCTGGTACTAGTGTAATATTAGAATGTATTGCTGTTGGTAATCCTACACCAAGAGCTCGTTGGTTAACTAGAGATCGTCCAGTAACATTTAGTCCACATTATGAGGTTACAACTGAAGGAAATTTAAAAATTCATAGTATGTTTTATTGCTATTATAACATAAAATCTAATTTGTAACAAAAAAATATATTTTGTTACTCAAAATCCTTTTTTTATATACTATACAAACTTACACATTCATATAATTTTTGTTTTATATATTTTTTATTATTATTACTATCCAGGTGTTGAGAGTAGCCTTTCTGGAAATTATACATGTACAGCTAATAATTTATTTGGTAAAGATGAAATCGTTTATCAAGTAATTGCAATGAGAACACCACATCCACCACAAATAATTGTCAAATATGCTTCATCTGATGGTATACGGATAAGTTGGGATAGTCCAGATGATGGTGGTGCACCAATACAAGGTTATACAATATCATATAGAATAATAGGTGAAGCATGGTCACAAATAGAATTAACACCTGAAAATACAGCATATACAATTGTTAATTTGAAATGTGGTAGTCAATATATAATTAAAATGTTAGCACATAATTTAGTTGGTGATGGACAATCATGTGATGAAATTAGTGTTTGGACAAAGGGAAAAGGTAAAATTTATTAATTTTTTTATTGTTATTGGAATTATATTAACAACATTATTACATCAATTATGTAAAATTATTTTACGAAAATTTATAATTATATATTTCTTTTACAATATAAAGTTTCTCAGGCTCCTGAAGAAGGCGATTTAATATCAGTAAATTCAACATGTTTAAATTTACGATTGGCAGCATGGATAAATGGTGGATGTCCAATTAATCATTTTTCAATTGAACATCGCCTTTTAGGTAAATAATTTCAATATATTTATTATACAAAAATCTAACTATATAATTCATAATTTGTAAATTGAAATTATTAAATACAAAATGTTCAATGTTAATTTATGTTTAGGTGATGTACGTTGGACTGTTGTTACATCCGATATATCAAATGCTGAAGAGAATCGTGAAAATTTAATGTTTTGTGATTTTTTACCAGCTAAATGGTATCAATTAAGAATATCAGCTATAAATGATGCTGGTAAAACAACCGAACATTATAATTTTGCTACAACAAATTTAGATGGTGTTACAATAACACCACCAGCAATATTACCATCTGAATATGATATGAATAATAATATTGTTATGTCAAATTCACAAAGTGATTGGTTTTCAACATTAATTATTGGAATTATAATGACAATTATTATATTATTAGTGTAAGTCAATCCAAAATTTATTTATGATTTTTGTAATTTAATTTTGAAATCCTTGATTACAAAAAATTTACAATATTGTAATAAAAATAAATTTATATTTTATATACTTTTGTTATTATTACAATTTTTATTACATTCTATAGAGGACTTATAATTAAACATCGTCGTACTTTATGCGGACCAATATCTGAAGGATATGAATCACGTACTCTGCCATCTGAATATAAAGAAGATCATGATAATAGACGTAATCAACAAGTATATAGTGCTTCACCAGTAAAAACTGTCGACAAGGGAAATGATTCAGGTAAAAAAAAATAGAAAGAAATCTAATAATAAAGAAAATTAAAATTATATTAGTTTTTCCTGAACAATTTATAAATTCTCATTTTCATGGTTTCATGGTTTCTTCATTATTTTTTTTACTATTTAATTTTGATTTTAAAGAAATGTATGAAATATCACCATATGCAACATTCAGTGTTACTGGTGGTCGAACAGGTTCATCTGGTCAAGCTAAAACACCAACACGTGGTGTATCAACTGCAACACTTGATTATACAATGCAATTTAAAACATTTGGTCATCCAGAAGGTGATAATTTAAATGCAACTGCATATCCTGTATTACAAAATTCTGGTGGTTTTGGTCATATTAAATCAAAATCTAGTTGGCACAAACAAAGATATTATAATACAGATGGTAATTATTTTAATTATTTTATACATATTTATTTATTATTTCTTCATTTCTTAAAGATGAATCAACTTTAAGTAAAACAATGACAATGGTAGCTGGTGCATCACAAATTCAAGGAGGTCATCATAAGAAATCATCACGTGATAATAGTGGCGGAGGTGGTGTTGGTTGTAATCGTTCTAAACTAAAAAATAATCGTCTTAGTGATCCGAGTCATGGTGAATCGGAATCAGATACTAGTGCTAGTCCAACAAATGAATTTTCAAATATGCCTACTTATAGAGTTCCTGTAAAATCATCAAGAGGTTTGTTTATAATTTGGCAAAATATAAAAAAAAAATTATTATTAATTTTCCAGTATTATCAAAAATCTTCTATTTGATATTTTTCTAATACAGATATGTTTCGTCCAGACTCAAGTACTGAATCAAATAATGATCAATCATCACCAATTGATCGACGTGGTAATACACCACGGCATGTAACATCTGAAATGCGTGCTAATCGTGCTAATAGAAATCCACATCATCAACAAATTTTACATTCAACAAAAGAATCGATTGATTTGATTCATCCTGGAAGTAACAACAGGTAGTTCAGGTACCTAAACCCCTAAACAGAAATAAAATAATTTCAATTTACAAAAATAAAAAAACAAAAATTAATTAATTAAAAACTTAATAAATTACATTCGGATTAAATAGCAAAAAACAAGAAAAATATTGATTTTATTTTATAAATTATCAAATTATCTTTACGAACCATATATTAATTTGGGAATGAAATTAAATCCTTCATTAATTGCTTTAGCACAGTAATTTTGGGCAATTTTCGTTCAATATATTAATTTTATCATTTCATCAGTTTCTTTAATATTTAAGAGTATGTATTGATGAAAATCAATTTAATATTACTTCTTTCCAATCTGAAGTTTGGGCTACAAATGACAGACAATTTTTTGTATCGACTTCCAAAAAGGAATAACCAAATCCATTTATGAATAGATTCCTATAAACTTAAGCCAAAACTTAAGCTACGTAAACTAGCTATAGCTTATATAAAAGCGATATACCCTAATGTCACATAAATCAATTTAATCAGTTTCATGATTAGTTCATAAGTTATACAACAAAATTTGAAGTTTTCTGTTAATTCTATGTTGTTCTAGTCGATGGTCGTGATCTAGTTGATGGCCATTTTATTTGGATCAGTAGCTTCATTCATTCTAGACTCTAGTTTAGAAAGTGCTAAAATATAATTTAAATATAGGTTGCGTCATCCGAGTATATTGACGACATCGTTTAATTGAATTTCATATTAAAGCAAAAAAAAAAAAAAAATCAAAATAATTAAAAAATTAATAATTTTCAAGTTTTATTCAATAATCTTTTTTTAATATCAAATTTGACGTCATTGTAAGTGTGTATATATTGTAGTCATAATGTCGTATCCTATTTATCTATATGGTGTGAATACTATGAACCTGCAGCTTTTATTTGTTTTTGACAGTTTCTACTATATATAACGAAAGTGGAATAAAAATTTAAGTTCATTTTTTGTAAAGAATTATGACATTACTCAATATAAAACTTCTTTAAGTACCGACTTTAAGTATAATATTTATACTTCAAAAATTTCCTATATACTTTTTTTTTTTTTTTGGTTGGAAAAACTTTTGTTTCATAAATTTTTGTTTTTAAAATATAATTCAAAATTGTCATCACAACATCATGCCAAGTACTACTTCATTTTATTTCAACAACAAAAAAATGAAAAAAATGCACCACAAAATTCACATTCATTAAATTTTTATATTAATTTATAAAAAAAAAATATTTCACTTAAAAAACAAACTTTTTTATAATAATATGCTCAAAAATTAATTTATCCCTGTTGCACACGTAGCTGCTGATATTACTTTGGTTATTAACTCAGTCCTGAAAATGATTAAGTAGACTATTATGAACTCCTGCACATAGAAAGCGTCGCACAATGAAAACCCTGGTATTCAAAACAAGTTAAAAGGATACATCAAATAATGACATTAGTAATCTGCCAAATCACTATTAAGATTCCTAATAATTAAGAGGAGTAGAATACACGGTACAGTTTTCGCTAGCATATAATATTGATCGCCGGATTCTATATATTAAATACAAAATAAATGCATAGATTTTCAATATCCAATGACAAAGGGTTACCAGTTACCAGACCTTCAATTATCTGTTTAGTGACCACAAAAGCCTGCATACTCATTTTTATGGTTACCAAAATATTCAATGTAAATCCATTGCTAACTTTTCTGCTACTGTACTTTAAATTATTTATATATTTTGAAAAAAAAATAACTTTCTACTAAGTGGAAAGCTAATACTACAAATTCCAATGTTTCTATACCTTTTCCTTTATAAAAAAAAAAAAAAAAAAAATAAAAAAAAAATATAATTTTCATTTTTCACTTTAACAACTTTTTGTTTGTTGCTTTTTTATATTATAGTTTGGACAGTGAGGTTAATATGGATGCAACTGCAGCTGTCCCAACAACAACAACATCAACAGCTGCTGTTGATAATTTAGGTTTTCGTCCACCGTCAAGTTTTAATGATCCTAGTAGAGAATTTAGTGATGCTGAATGCGATAGAGAACAACGTGCATTAGATTTAGAAGTACAACGTGTAATGGAAAATAATGATAGCCAAGGACAAAAGTTATTGTTAGCCAGGGATAGGGAGGAATTAACCTCACTGTTAGCTAGGTAAGAATTTTGTTAAAGAAAATTTTATTATATATTTCTTTACTATATAAATTTATAATAAATATTTCCATTAAATTTATTTATATCGAATAAATAGGAATTTGATACAAGAAGAAAATTTATCTAATAAAAATTAATGGTTATTTATATAGAAAGAAACATAAACTTGCGAAATATCTTTATGTTTTATATAAATCTAGTTTATTATTAATGTAGGCCAATTTTTCTTTAATATATTAATTATTTATATATTATTTATTGTACAATATTATAATGGTAACAAAAAGTTTTGATACAGAAAGTTAATATTAATGTGATTGAAACATGAAACTTTATTTGAAAAATAATGAATGATATAATTAAAAATAATTACAATTTAAATAATTAATTTTCATTTTCGAGAAACTTATTAATCAAATATTATTTTGATCTTAAAAACAAAAACAAAAACAAAAAATGAAGATACCTAAGATACTAAATATATTAATTATTGCAAATATCCATTAATTATAGAAAATTTACCTTTGAAGTTTTTCACCAAAAAGAAAATATTTGTAGTGTTTTTTTCTTTCGTTTTAGATATTTCAGTAAATTTCGAAAATTATTTAAAAAAATATATTTCATTAATTATTTATTATATTTCAAGCTATTTAGTTCCAAAAGAAAAAGGATGGAGTTGTTATAGGAGTAGAATGAGCTAAATTTGATACCACCAAACAATTGTAGACCCATTATTTAGTCTATAGATTTAGGTATATATTTTGCTTAATGTAGAATGTGAAGCTAGTGTTTGTGTTGATTCTAAAATAAATAAAAATCGAAAATTTTATTTTCAATCGGTTTCAGACATTCAGGGAATCTAAACCCAAAAATAAAATGTTGTAGGTTGTCCGGTGTCTTCTCCTTTCTTTACGTAGATGAAATATTATATTATAATTTTTATAAATAGTTTTTTGCTATTTCGATCATAGTTGGAGTGTAGGTTAAGCAAGACGAAACTATATTTATTTTGTGCTACATTTATTTTTAAATTATTCAACCTTCCACCTCCTCAGGGATAAAATAGGAGGACTTAAATTAGATAAGGGAGAAAAGTTTAATTTTTTGAAAATTCTAATGCTCAGAAAGCCAATAATATTTGAATTAATCTTGTAACTAGGATATTAGATATATGTAATAGGTTAAGAGCTTTCGGAATCATTATAAAATTTATCCCGATTTTGCATATATAATGGTAAGAATTTCAAAACGTTTTTTTATAAATTTCTAATTTTGTCTTAACTAAAATATTTCGGAAAACCTGGTTCACAAAAAGGATATGAAGTATTCTGATATTAATAGCAGATTTTTATATTAAAAATACAACCTTATAATTTTACATTACTTAATTTTGCGCCACATTATCGAACCGGTCGTTATCTTAAATATTAAGTTTTTTTCGAATGAGACAGTCACAGATTTTGCATCAATTTTCTTATGCAGATCAGAGATACAGCAAAATTTTGTTAGCTATAGGTATTCAGTGACTTTTTAAAACACAAATTCTAATTTTTGAAATATTGTAGCTATCGTGTTTTTCTTCTAATTTTCTTGACGAGATAAATATTGCAATTTGAATGAAATTTTTCGGTAGCTCATCGATTTTTCTTTTGATACATTTTTTTAATCAAAATTTCATTCATAAATTTCGTAAATTATATTTATATTTCAGATATCAAGAAAAAAAGGAACAAGAACGGCAGGAATATACTATACATGTTTAAAATTTTAATATAAATGTTATTAAATATACGTAATAAATTCATCACTCTTATATACATACAAATTGGTCGTGAATTCATAACATAAAATCAAATTTCAGAGTATTTAAACAAATTAAGAAAATTAAAAAAATTACAAAATAAAAATTAAGAATTCATTAAAATCAAATTAAGAGAAAATAAACTAAAATACTTTTAAATTTGTATTGTGACATCACCAATGCATGAATTCACAAAACTACACCCTATCCTCTAACAAAAATTAATTATAACTAAACAAAATCAAACTAAATTAATAATAAAACGAAAATAATCAAAAATATTTATATATTTAAAACACCAAAAATTTGACAAAATATAAATCACAATTATAATAAGTTCGAATTATAAGTATTTTATGTTGTTCAATAAATTATAGTAATTTTTTATTGAAATCCAGAAAAAAATTTATTAAACCAATTTCAAATTATTAGTTGCATTCAACGAAATTTCATAATGCAAAATTGTCTATGATTCGTAAATTAAACTTTTCAATTCAACAAAATAATTTGATTTTTTATCTAAATTAAAATTAAGGAATTTTATTTTGTATTCAAAATACTTATTTATCCTAACACTTTGAGTTCGATTGGTTCATACGTGACAACTAAAATTTAAAAAATACGTGGTATATAATAACAATTTGCTAAATTACATTTCTTAAAACTAAATTTTATTTATAAATCCAATACTTTTTTGTACAAATATCCCAATTCATTTTAATAAGATGAAAATCATTTAATAAATTATTATTTTTTAATAAGTATTGCCACAGTCAATAAATTCTAACATGGCACACCAACGTAATATTGTTCTGCATATATAGTTGATACATAAAATTGTTCCCACTAGCTTATCACAAGCTTCAATTCTTCATTAGCTCGGGACAACCACTGAAACTATAAACTATTATTAAAGAATTTGCGGATCGAAAGGTTTAATTGATTATATTAAAAAAAATACATTAATCATTTAAAATTTATAACTAAAAGTGAAACCTTTCGAACCTGAAATATTTTCTCCAGTTTCAGCTATAAAAAAATTGTTACGTGATAAGCGGAACATAAATGTGTCGACTCGGATAGAAAAGATTAAAAAATAATTTATAAAAAATTATTAATGTTTTATTTAAATTGACTAGCTTGCTGATTTTTTTTTTTCAGATTTAAATTATTTAAAAATCATTAATTACAAATTATTGTATTAAATTTTTGTGATAATCCTTAAGGAATTTATTATTAAATTAAATATTAAATATAAATTTATTGTAAAGTTATAAAATGATTATAAAAATATTTAAAATTATAAATATCTTTTAAATTGTATAAAAAAAAACCTTAAAATATTTTAATGTAAATTTATAATAAATAATTAATTAGTTAATATTTTTTTTAAAGTTTTTTGTAAACATATCAATAATTTTATTTATAACTAATTTAATTTTATTTTAACATTTTTATTTTAACATATCTTTTACAGAAAATTATGTTAATTTAATTATTTATAAACAATAATATTTTTTTTTAATAAATTACACTGCCTAAAATGATTAAAACAAAATACAAAACAATAAATATTTAATAAAATAATAATTATTAATAATTTGATGTATAATATTCAATAATATTAACAATAAATAATTATTTTTAATTTAATAAACTAAAATTTAATAATTATTAACATAAAAATATAGCAAGAAATAAAGTAAATCAAATAAATATAAAAAAAATATTATATAAATATAAAAAATTGTTGTTTTAATAATCTATAAAATTTAATATTTATTATTAATTATTATAACAAAAATTTTAAAATAAAACATTTATACAAATTTATATTAATTTTAAATTTGTTTTTTTTTATATAAATAATTTAGATTTTTTTATAAATTTATTATTATACATAAAATACAAAAAATAGATAAATAATTGTCATATGATAATAAAATAAATACATAAATATAAATTATTACAAATATATAAAGAAAAAAAAACAGAAATTAAATATTATAACGAAATAGATAATAAAATATTAAAATTTAAATAAAAAAGAAAATTGTTTTTAAATTTATGAAAGAAATTACTTTACGCATCCATTGGATAATTATAATTGTCCGACTTCGACATGACAACAGTCACGTTTAAAGCAAGTTTCGTAAATGTTGGATTCAAGACCAAAAAACTAATAATTTTGATAACAAAAAGTTATCTGAAAAGAAACATTCCAGCCCATCCTTCTGAAATATTGGTACTTAGGAATTGAAAGCACTACACCATCAATAGAATATGCAATAAGAACTGCAACAATTAGAATTAGGATCCATTAGTTTTAGAAAATTCTTCATGAAGTTTCATCCATAAAGCGAATGACTATGAAATTTATTATTGTTAGACCTTGAATGTGATATTCACTAGGATTTTTCCAAACTTTTCCAAACATTTAAACTAATATTCATTGGTTTTTGAAATAAATAATAATAATTTACTTTTTCTTCACGGATGAAGTTCGGTTTTCTCTATTCCTTTACTTATCTTCATTTATACCTAAGTCTTTGAGTTTGAACATAACTAATTTTTTCAACTTATACCATATTGTCAGCAATAAATAAGGAATCTTATGTACTTTTACACAACCCTAGTTCATAGTGCATCTTTCTAATTCTTAGGAGCACATTAGTGTTTAAATTACACCAATTTCACTTCAAAGTGGTCTAGCACAGATTTAACACAAGTTTCGTGGATCTTTATATCGGAAGCTGCTTCATTGTATACATTCTGTTCTTGCTTTCGTTAGTTTGTTGTTAAGATCTTCTTCTGTATCGCCGTCTGGTTATTAGGCTTCATAGATAAAAGTTTTATATTATACCAATTCAAATATTCTGATATATTTTACAATTTTGCTCTACCATTCAGAATTCAGATTATTGTAATAGGTATTTTAAAAATATTTTTATTTATTTATTTTTTGTTTATTTTACATTTATATTTTCGGTTTTTTTCTTTTTTTTTTAAATTGATAAAATGTATTTAAATTCCTCTGATTGCATTTTAAATACTTTTAAAAAATTAAGGTTATATACGATTTATATTGCCGCCAATATGCTGGACATAAAATATGAATAATACATTCGAAACCATCAATTCCAGATATAATATCTTTTTTATTTTATTATTGATTACATAATATATTTGCCGTAATTGGAATATATAACGTAATTAAAAAATTGCACATTAAAATACAATAATCAAATTGTAAATATTTATATTAAAAATATTTTAATTTTGGAGAATTTATTTAAACCATTTTTTACTATATTTAATTTTTTTTTGAAAGATTATGTATAGATAGTAAAATTAATCAAATAGTTTGATTAGATATTTCTGTATCCAGAAGTGCATAAAGCCTAAAATTGAATATATTACGTGATATTATTAAAATTTATATTACAAAAGTTATACCAAGTAATAAATATTAAAATTTCGTTTTAAATAAACTCTAATAGCAACTAAACAAAAGTTTACAAAATGAAAACCAATTGTTAATCAATCGTTTTTTTAATATAAGTAAATGAAAATGTATAAATAAATAACAAATATTATTACAATCAAAATATATTTGATTAGATTTTATATATTTACCGAACATAACATCAATTTCAACAAAATTTTATGTTTCGACAAGTTCATCAATATTATAATGAGCAAAAATTTATAACTAAATACTAACTAAAAACAAAATTGCCAATATACAATAACGGCCATTAGAAACAACAACTTTTAATTACATACGTTTTTCCATGTTTAGTAGCATCACAATTGAAAAATAGTTGGAACGGTGTGGAGCAATGATACAATCTTCCTACAACAGGAGAAAATTTCTTGTATAGTATACATTATGGTCTTTTTACAAAGGATACTACACGAAATGGATATTACTCAGAGTATACAAAGTTCAGAGTTACTAATAATTACTCTCTGTCATAAATACTGATTTCTTTAATAAAGAATCTGCGATCTTCTATAAAGTTTAGTCGTCGATTTTCAATAAATTTTCAAGTACAACCTGTACCTGTACCAATCTCATGTGAGACTTTCACACTCAATCACACACAAAATGTTCAAACGTAGCTTCCTCAACACCACAACGATACAAATCAGTCACTCCAAGGTACGTATGTACCTTGCATTCTGACCATCCAGTGACCTTTCTACAAGCCATGGATAAAATGAACTCTGATCTATGTTTAACCAATTATTGCCAGCATATTTTAGATTTGGGGAACTTACTATATTGCTGCCAAGCCTTCCAATTCTATTAAACTATCGTGTTTGAATCGTGTTTGTATTCGCAGAAATAACTCTTCGCCCTATTCTATAAGTGAATCTGTATATCTTTTTTAAAAAAATATTCTTATTAAATATACTTCACTGGTATAAAATTTAAAATGTGAAAATTCTTATAGCATACGTAAATGTCAAAAAAGTTTTGATGCCGCAGTCCTTAATATTTTAATAATCCTTACCATTATTTTTTAATGTAACTATATTAAATACGTTCAAATTTATGATTACGGGTTTTTTAATTTAAAATTGATATTGGAAATTACAAACCCCTTAAAATAGTTCTCCTACAGATTTTTTTTTTTTTTTTGTATTATTTATTATTTAAATATTTGATTGGTAGAGTACACAATTTAATGATCTCTACTGCAGCTGGACATTCGCGTCAAACTAACATCACTGTATAATATCAAGAGTAAAAACTATGTGTATGTATATAAATATACAATGGTACCAGTATTATATATAAATGTAGGTATATTAAAACCACTCAACCATTCAAAATAATGACCACAGCACATCAATTTATTATCTTCATATATCCAGCTTGAACATCCACATAGTAAAAAAATAATATCATTTATAATACCCCATTCACATTTTATACAAATCAACCTGGAAATAAATCATTGACACCAGGAAAAGTTTCATAAAAATTCACATACTATTTCATAAATTCAGAAATTTATGTTTTCAGGCCAAAATATTTGTATACGCAATAATATTTTTTTAGATTGAATTTCTTTTTCGGATTTAGCCTCAGTGATTTTAACTTGAATTTACTTGTTCCTGTTCTATACAAAGAAAAAAATATTTAATTTGGAAAAATTGGGAAACTAAAAATACATAATACAAAATATTTTCTATAGTTGTTATGTATATGATTCGATGAGTTATCGATTTCTATTTTGATGAGGTTTTTCGTTATTCAAGTGCATAAAGCATAGAGTATTTTGGATATCTACTTCTATGGTCATAAAACATCAATTGAAATTTTTTGGTAAACCTTATTTTGACGTATATCTACCTAGCTATAAAAGAATTTATATATGATTTTTAGAACTATGGATAATAATGCTGATGATGATAAAGATGATGATTATAAAAAAACAAAAAATGAAAAACAAATATACCAAAATTCAGATGCATATACGGATGGACAATAGATATTTGATCTACTTAAACAGAAAAATACATGCACTTCAGATAAGACCTTAATTTTTAGTATAAATATTTCATTTTTGTTATTTTCATACTTTTATATTATACGGTATATATATACATATATATTATATAGGATAATGAATATTATATACATACAAAAAATGGACTTGTCCGACATTTCAATTATCTAATAAATTTTGAAGGTTTTTAAATATATTATTTAACGATACAAAATTTAGTAGCAATATCTACCAAAATTATAATAGATATATACAGGGATGGACAAAAGTCACGGATATGTGAAAAAATGAACCACTTTTTTGTTAAAATAAAATTTGAAGTTTGTACAATTTAAATTTTAAGTATCAAAAATAATGTGTGATAAGATGACGACTATTTTACTCCATGACTACTTAAAATGCCATTATGAATAACACCACGAAAAGTATGTGGGTCTGACTACAGACTTTAGCTGCTCTATAGTTCTCGCTCTTTGAGGAAACCCATAATGCCATAATAGTAAATAAACGATCAAATAGGTACACATGCCAATTAAATTAAAAAAAAGTTATCTTAAGAGAGAGATTGCGTCAAGGGGAGTGTGTGTGGCAGCCCAATCCTGCTGGAACCATATGTTGTACAAGGTGTACAAAATAATTTATCATATCACGATCACTGTATATCAAATGTACCTGTTTCTAGTCACCGTCACTTAATTTTCAAAAAAGTGAGACTCGATAATCCTTTCTGATATCAATCGCGCAATCCGCAATATACTGTTCACTTTACTTCAAAATCGAGTGTTCACATAACTATTAAGTTCCTAATACGCTTCATTATTCATTATTTCAGTACGATCTTTAACGAGCATTTGAAAACTAAAACAAGATAGAATCTTGGTGAAACAAGATTCTATTAAAAAAAAAACGAAAAGTAAAATGAAATTAAAGTGAATTGATTTTGTCCCCACCCTGTATATTATATATTATTATTAAATAAGCAAATATTTAAGTATTAGATATTAATATTATTGGAAATACGTTGTACTAGTTTAAATTGAATACTTTATATAGTTATAATTATAAAATATTAAATATATATTTTAAAATTATATTTGTTTTTTTGGGGCAGTTCTAAGTATTCAAATAAACATTTACAAAAATTTAGTTCTATAATTCAAATCAAAAATAGTATAAGCAAAAGCACCTGAACAAATAATTATTTTCAAATGAATTTAATTCAAATATTTTATATTGTATTTTAAATAATCAATTTACCCATTTTTATGTTCATTAAACTAATGTCCTTAGAGAAAATGTAACAATTATTATTATATTTATGGTTAAAAATTTTCTATTTAATAGAACATTTATCATTTTAAACACTGTTAATATTTCGAAATAACTTTAAAGCTTAGAATGTAGCTCGAGTGAAATTAAATGTTAACGCGCTCTCTAAATTCAAATTTCTATAAAAAATAAAATTAATTATTAAAAATTCATCACGATTCACGAAATAATGTTCGGAACATTATTTCATTTAAAAATATTTGGGGACTATTTGTGCACCACCTTATGATTGGAGACGTAGCTTTTTTCTTGACTTTTACACGTGATCTGTGTACTACCTGAGCTTTACGCAGCAAAATGTCGAGCAGAATGAGTTTTTTTTTTGTAAGGAAAGTATGAGTTTTCAAATGCTCAAATGCTCTACGAATATTTGAAAGAAGAATTTTATGGAGAATTTTTGGACCAAGTTATAGAAAATGAAATAGGACATAATATCGATAATATCGAAGCATGCGATAAGAAAGGAAATAAATGGAGAAGATATAGGAAAATTTGTTAAAGCACAGTGATTGCGATCAGTATCGAATTTAGAAAAAATATAAAATCTTATAGACAACCTGAAGGCAAAAGAAAGCAGGATAGGCCTATAAAAAGATGATTCGATGAAATTTAACAAGTTATGAATATACTGCATCAGATAAAGACAAATTATGGACAAGGTCTAAATCTAAGGCTTGTACGTTTGTAGTATACCAGCTAATAAAACATAGAAAGCTAAAGAACGTTCTCAATTAAAGTTTACAATTATGATAATATATTAATTCATGAATTTTGAATATTCTTACTATTTTTCAATCATTAGTCATTAATAGTTTTTCATATTCTCTTATAACTTCATTGTATTACAGAGTTTTACAGAGTTTTGATAGTTTCTACCATATAATGTAGCAATGTAGGGTTAACAACCAAGGAATACTTTATTAGCGAAATGAATTTCCTATTGTAATTCTAAATTTAAATTTTCGTAATAATCTTTTCTAAAAGACATTTTTATAATTCATTTTACTACGTATAAGGTAAAGTTAAGTTATTTCCTGAAAATTTAATATCACTCAAAATAATATTCTTTTATGATGTAAATTTTTATATTATAATTGAATTGAAAATAAATATAATATACAAATTAATTTAATTATTAAGAAAGATTAAAGTAATCGCAATAATGTTATGAAGCATAAAATCAGAATATCAAATAACATAAACTCATTATATATTTGAAACCCTTTTAACTAATTGTCCCGAAGCGACTTTAAATATGTGCTAAATGAAATAATATACCAAAAACAAAAAAAAAGGGTATTTTTTTTATTAGTACCTATAGTAAATTGAAAATTCCTTTCCATAAATTTGAACTTTTTGTTATTATACCGAAATTGTTTTTATGTTTTTTACTTATATTCCAGATAGTCAAACCGAAATGGAAAAGAAACTGAAAACGAAATAATCGCTTTTTTGATGAAACGTAACCGGATCTAAATTTCTTATAGTTTAAATTTGTTTTTTCGTTTCGTTTCACCGTTTTGTTAATTAAATAAATTATTGGTTTCGGTAATTCTTCACACTTATAATTGTTTGGTATTCTAATTTTAAAAAAATAATCAGACTAGAACAGAAATCCACTGGAAAACTATAACATCCTACACTATTAATTTGCTGCAGTACAAAATTGCTTATAAGGAAATGTGATGAGTTGAGGTGATAATTGTAAATGTCACTAATTGTCAACTATAAAAGATAAAAAAAATGTTGTACCTCAATATTTAATTATACATTTTGGTTTCGTTACATAAAATTATATGTTGATTCTTTACACCAGAACCGAAAACGAAACGAAAAACAGATGGAAACCCAACCTAACCGGATCGGAAAACAAACACTAGGAATGTAACCGTAAACGGGAACCTAAAAAAATTTGTTTGGACTCTCTGTTTATAATTTCTATCCCCCCATCATCGTTCGTATAGAAGATATAATAGCAAATTGAAGGCATCCAGAAAATCTACTTATAAAGTGTTAAGTTCCTTCATTTTTTTACATAATTAATTATATTTCTTGTCTGTATAAATGTGTACATAATATATAAATATTATGTACAAAATCGTCTGTCTGTATAAATAAATATATAAAATAAAATAAAATCATAATATATAATAGAATAAATTTTCTATTTAAATTGTTTGTTTTTTTATTTTCATAATTTTCATAAAAAATATATATATAATAATTTTTTTTTATTTTTCCTTGTGTCCCGATCTCTGGAGATTATTTTTAAATATTTTTTGTTAGGAATTTTTCTTTTTTATTTTTATATCTATCCCTGTTGAATGAACAATTAGAAATTATGAGAAATAAAATGAAATGAATATTATCTAGGACGAAGGAGTTAATGTTCGAGTTAATTGTTTTGGGACGTGGTCGTTTTACCAGAGATGAAAATTATATATAATACATTTAAAAACCTTCTATACAAAATATACATTGTTTATGTTGTATGGAAGTAAAATTTAATTTTTAATGTTTTACTTAAACAATATATATGCAATTAAATAGAAAAAAAGGGATAAGATTTTTTTTTATAGTTGAAAATATTTGTATACTTATATAAAATTTATATGTATTTATGTAATGAGAATATGTAGAATAGAAAAATTTTTAAAGGTTAAAATTAAAATTAATTTAGAGTTTAATTTTAAAGTTTATTTAGGGAAACGTTTAACCGAAATTTTGGTAAAAATAGATTAAGATTAAGTTTTTTGAAAAGAGTCATTAGATTTATTTATTATTGGGTATACAATTTATTAAAATTTTTGTTGTCATATATGAAATTGTATTTGGTATAGGTTCGTTTACCATATAAATACTTATTACTAGAAAGTGTTGTGAACTGAAGACCGATTGAAGATATTAATATAAAACAAGGAACTAGTATGCACCGCTATACAATATATCACAATTTCGCAAATAGGGTTTGTTTCATGATCTAGTAAAAGTTTTTGAATCGTTCTATCCACTCCCTATTACAATTTCCCAATTACATAATTTCCCAATTTACAGAATTTGAAATTCCTGAAATATTTTATACAAAATGATGTTTTAACAAACTCCTAATTTTTGTTTTGTTATTATACATCCCCTATTTTTTTAATTAGTTTTTTTTTTATAGCAAAGTAGTTTTTATGTCAAAATAGGTTAATTAATAGATAGGAAAATAAACAAGAAAACTAAATGAATATAGTAATTAATGAAATAATTTTTTACATGCTAAAATATAAAAATTCTTAAACTTCTATTTTACTAGCTTTTCATAAAAAGATTGGTTGGTTTAATTTGCTAGTCCAACACAATACAATAGCGATCCCAAGAAGTGCATTAGCTCCATTTTACTACCACTCATGTGAATGTGACCATAATAGCTTAGCTAAAATAATTACTTCAGATCCACCTCAGAAACTGTAGGTCGGATAGCTGATATATTGCTACGATTTTTTTGTTGAAACCACATAAAGATTACTTAAAAGCTACGACCGCAGTTTAAAAAAATATATTTATATCACTTTCCTGTTAAGAAAATAAATTTATTGTTTAATTTTCTAACTCACCACCTTCACAATATGTAAGTGTTTACCATGATTTCACTAAGTGTTTCCTGGTTTTTTATTCATTAACTAACACGTAAAATTTACAAAAAAAGAAAATTATATAAAACCACATTAAATCTGTTAAAAGGATTCTAATAATATTTATATAAATTTTGTAGGTATAGTGCCTACAATCAAATATTTTCATACTTTGCTGAAAAAACAAAATTATATTTTCATCATTTTGGCTATATATTTTTTTTTTAATATTAATTCAAAATATTTAAAGTGAAAATAAAAACAACATAAAAAAAAACACACAAATAAATATTAAAGTGTCTGTCTGGAATTTTACAGAAACATGAATTTTTAGTATTATATGAATAATCTTTATTGTTTCAGTTCAGTATTATATTATGAACAAATGTTTATATACATTTTAATGTATATTGCATGAGAAAACTTTACATATATACATAAAATTATTATATATATTTTTTATTAACCCCTAGGGGGTGTTTTAATTACTCTTCATTTTAATATAAGTTAAGTGCTCGAAACAGTTGAGAGGGTGTTTCGAGAATTTAATATTATGTGGTTTATATATATAAATATGTAAAATGATGTATGTATTATGTATAGAAAATGTATAAATATGTATATAGAAAGGAAAATTGTTTTCGAACAAGTGTGGTTTTTAATTATCGTAATAAAATGCAATATAAAAATCATTAAAAGAAATTAAATTAATTTGTTCTATTTTTTTTTTTTTGTGTATGAATAATTTTCATAATTTATAAATATTAGACGGGGTGGGGATGATTCTATTCATAACAATAATAATTATTATCAAAATCAAACATCAAATAATTTTGCTCAACATTCGTCAAGCAAGTTTTCCAAATTAATTATAATCTCAAGATTAAAAGGAACTTTGCATTAAGGAGTAATTATTTTCAATTTTAATTCTTCAAAACCATTTTATTAATTCCGAATGTTTTTGCTGTTGGTGCCATTAATCCACAAGCCCCCCAATATAGATGTATCCAGCTATTAATTATTTTTCTAGCTAAGGTCAATCGTAGACATCTAAAAAGGTGTTCTTTGCCCTGAGGCTTAAATATGTTTGTCGAAAATATCAATTTTATATAAATGAGTAGGCAGGCAACTGTGTCCAGTTTTTAATCAAAATTGGGCAACTGCTTCTCATCTAAGTACTTGTGCCATTGTGTTGTTGTAATTGTTGATGGTTTTGTATTTTCCTCCTTCATTTGATCTTCTTATTTTTTAATCTCATTATTTATTTAACTTTTTTATTTGATTCAATCAATAAATTGCGATGTAGATGCGCGTCCTACTATTTGGTCGTCCTTCTTAACCAATTGATCTGCTATTTTATTCCCAGCATTCAATATGAGGGATTTCACTGAAAAATTAAATTGTTTTCTCTTTGTTGTAAAATCGAATATAATTTTCTGGTGTCTTTTATCATAATTGATAATTGTGTCAGTATTGTTGTCTTAGCTGGCTATGATGACTATATATTTTTAGTTTCTTCTCTTCTGTAGAGGATTTGAGAGAGAGAACAGTGTAGCACATCACCCATAAAAGTAGTTTAATTTTCCAATATCTAATCTTGTAGATAGTGTTTTTGCTTTTATTATTATATTTTGTATTAATGTTCCAAAATCTGGTTACCAATTCGGAGCATAAGATAAACAACTTTATATTTTAACAAGAAAATTTGGTACATCAATCCGGATTCATTCCTAAATATTCTAATATAATTTGTAATAAATATATTCTAATATAAAAACTGTAAAAATTTTCTAGAATTTAGGATATTTTTATAAAAAAAAAATTAAAGGATATTTTTAATCAATAAAATTTTTATTATCTTTCTAAACATATAAAGAAGAAATAGAATTTTCCTTATAATTGCAAATTGATTTAATCAAATAACCAATTTAAAGATATAGAATATAAGCAACAAAAAATAAAAATAATATAAACTTTCTGGAGACATTATTAGATGATATTATCTTTATATGCTGAAGTTGCAAATATTGAACAAGAAATTTGTTCAAGGACATTAATAGTGAACTCATATTGACTATTTTGTCTAGTCATATATTATTTACTGCTTTTAATAATACCTATATAAAAACTGAAGAAGAAAAAAAACAATTGAGATAAAATTTAACATTTTTCAAAATATTTTCAACACTGTTCAATATAAATTAAATTTAAATATGTCAAATTGGCGTTATCAATTTTTTTTTTTGTGTAAAACCAATAAAAGCATTTTAAGTTTTCAAAAATTATTTTATAAATTTCAATGAATTTTAACTTAACTTTATTGGGTTAATTTTTTAAAATGTTTTTTAAATTTAATTTGATTTCTTTTTTCGTCAAAATATACAAAAAACTTCTGATAAAACGGAGTAAAAAAATGTTTTGTCAATTTAATTTCATTTAAGAATCAATTAATTTCCATTTGAACTAGAAACTTTTTTTTTGTATACTATTTTTTATGAGATATATTTTCTTGTGCCACTTTTTTTTAATTGTATTTTCTTTCAGAGTCTGATAATCAGGACATATTTAATGTCCTTGAAATTATATTCAAATTTAAAGCTTTAAAAATATCGAGTAGAGATTCTAGTGGAAGATGATAATTGAACCGAATTGAAATGAAGAAAATAAATTATATTAATTAGAAAGAACATATTAACTTTTGACATTCTGCTTCTGCAGCTTGTTGTAAATTCAAAATCTAAAAAGTTACAATTTTAACAGAATTCCATAAAATATGAACCAAAGAATTTCAAAATATGAAAATATACGAACCAAAATAGCAAGTGGCAAACAATATTTTAATAAATCTTTTTAAATTCCACTTAATTGATAAAAATGATATTAAAACTCATAATTTTGCACCATAATTTCATCAGTAAAAGTAATAATTACTGAAAACGTGAGAAATTTATTAAAAATATATTCACAAATGAAAAATTTATTCACAAATTGTGTAAACCCCACATATTTTCCCAAATTAAATTAAATTACAAAAATTTAATTTTTGATAAAAATTCTGTTTTATATAATTTATAAATAAATAATAATTTTCATTAAAGTACTTAATTACACCTAATAATCAAATTACCAATCAAAAAAGAATTTAAAAAAAAAAAAAAAACATTTTAAGTGGTTTTAATTAAAATTGAATGCCAATCAATATCAAAATGATTATTTATATATACATATATAAATTTAGTCTTCTTTAATGATAAAAAGAACCTCAATAAAGGATTTACCTCAAAATCGATTGACATTATTATATCTGAAAAAGAAATTTAGGTCAAACTATAGTAACCTTTTATCCAAATTACAATTTGATGTTACTCTCTAACCAATCAGCTTTTTGGAATTTTTCATCTTCACTCTTGTATATATGTATATACTGGGTGGGCATTAAACAGTTGATCGATGGTAGAACACGCTATTTATGGTAGTATTCGAAACAAAAAAAATGTATGAGAACTTTTCCGGATTCGGCTATCATTTTAATCTATAAAATATTTCGGATTTCTACGTTGTTTGAAAACTACAAGACCGGAAAAGTTGTAATTTAATTAAAAGCATTTAAATATTTAAAATAAAGTGTATTTAATTATAAACCATACTTCTCCATTGATTCATTCTGAAGCTTTGGACCCAAATATATTTTCTTGTACAGCTCATAATTCGAATTAGGGCCGAATCCGAGAAAGTGCCTATACATTTCAACTATTTAGTGTCTGCCCTTCAACTATTTAGTGTACCGTCGATCAACTATTTAGTGTCCACCCTGTAAATGAATATATATTAAGTATATATTTGAATAAGGATAATTTGTGAACCTGAACAAAAAAAAAAGTTCAACATTTTCGGTTAATTCTATATATAAAATATATATTAAACCAAAAGAAAATGTCAAACCAATCTAATTATACAAATTGAAAGCCAAATAAAAAGTTATAACAATGCGATTAGTCTAATGGATAACCAGAAGTTTTTCTTCTTGATGATCTCTAAGGAAATAAAAAGATATTATATATATTTTTTTTTCTATTATTTATATTGTTTTAATATTGGACAGATATTTGGTAAATTATTTGGTTCATTAAATAAAGTTTCATTTGATAATTGAATTTGAGCATAATTAATCGGAAAAATATATAGATATAAAAAGATTTATGATGTGGTTTAATTGCAAAATCAAATAGTAATAAAAAAAAACTAAATTTGATGTTGTATTAAAAATAATTTTAATATAAAAATCGATTATTAAAGGAATTGTAAACAAATGTAATCTACAACTTTCTAAAACACAGCTTTCTTAGCTATACAGCTAAATCTGTATTAACCAAAAAAAGAACAGCCCCAATAGTTATCTAAGGACTTTTCACTTTTTAACATATACATATTTATATTTATCAATTAAACTATTTTAGTAATATTAATGTGGGTTCAAGGATATGACGGAATCACCAATAACGAAATTGACAACGAATTAGTTCTAACAAGCGCCAACCAGCCCTTCAATGAACCTTAACCATTTTGTGAAAATTCAAAGGACGAACTGATGGAATGGGAAAACAAATTGATATCTAGTCGTGCTTTTTTCTTCGCAATTAGAAAAACCGTGTAGTTATTGATCTATTTGCAGAATTGCAGGTCATTCTCCATTAAGGATCTGAAAAATATAGTCAGAAAGGGTGAAATTTAATAAAATATTAGCTTATAATTCTGTTCAGACGAAGCAGAAATAACAAAAGCTATTCTTTTCGGTTGTAAACTTCTGGTTATCCATTGTCCAGATAAAGATGAGATACTTGGAAAGCTCTTTCTAGCCTCTCATAAAGCAAGGGAAATATTCGTCAGCAATGTTCACAGTTTTTATAGAAGTCTGAACATTAACCGAAACTGACTGTAACATAAAAAATTAAACTCAAAAGAGACAGTTTCTTTAACAAGCCTTAAATAACTAAATTATTATCGCATGAACCAGAGTCTCATTCATATTTAAAATATAATCGTTGAATATCATAATTTTATATTACAAATATTATATTTATAATATAATGTTTTCGGAAATATGTTAGTTGTTTAGGTGTTATGCATTGTACAACCTGGTTGTCAACATATTGTCAACCTGGTTGTAAACTTTCACTATACAAATTTCTACTTGGGTTACAACTGATATTACAACCGACAAAAAACTTTCTTTTTTTTTTCAAGATAGTGTCAAATGTCAAAAAACAATCTCTAATAAAAGTTGGGTGAAAAATAATTATAATTTAATATTATTTCAATCATTTTGGCTGTACAACATTACCATGCTCTATACAATTTACAACTATCAACCAACATAAATATAAAATATTTTATTATTTCTTCAACTGATTTATCGACTGTCAAAATTGTTGTCAACGTGTTGTAAACTTACTCAGAAGCTTTACAACTTGGTCAAGTTGTCAAAACCAAAACGTTGATCAACATATTATATAATGTTTGGCCAGCTATAAGAATACACTATTTTTGATTTTGCAAGGTGTTTTATAAAATAGAATACATTTCCCTAAAAATTTACTTATTTCACCCACAAAATATTTGATGTTATAATACACTTGTGTCTATTAAATAAATTACATAATTAAATTATATACCGATCCTAAATTAAAAATATAGCCAAACATGTCCTATAATTTTACTAATAGTATTTTAAAAATATTTTTCAATTTGAAAATTCTAACAAATAATGGTAAGAAAAGAACTATTAAATCAATTTAAAGTTTTCGTAGTGGTAAAAGTTTTCAATTGGATATTTGTGGATTGTAAAAAGTTTGCTTTTATATTTGACTTAAAAAGTTTATTTTGTTTTTATGTGTTTTTGAATGAAAGCATAAAACTTTAGAAGACAAAAATAACAAAATAGTTTTATAATTTTATATTATATTTATAAAATTTTGAATAACTCAAGAAAAATTGAATATTAATATAAAATCTCTATGGAGATGCTCTTAACTTGCTCTTAACTTTCAAAAAAACGAAGATTTTATAATTCGATTGATCCATTTATATTTAAAAGAAATATTTATTGTAATTTATATTTAAATAAATTTAATTAAATTATTTTTTTTTATAAATATTTGGAAAGTTTTAAATTTCCTAAAGCATTTCAATCAAAAAATAATAATATTTTAATGGACTTTTTGATATTATACTTATTCAAATAATTGCTTCCTGTTTTACAAATATCTTACAATTTTTAGTGTTTTAGTATTTATAGTGCTTTCGATCTTTCAAAATGTGAAATTCTATATAAAATATTAATTTACTTAATGTCAACTTTTCCAGATAAAATATATAGAGGTACCGAATAATATAATAAAAAATCCTTATAGTTTGGATATAAAAAAGGGTATAGCATTAAAGAGTGTATAACGATTTCCCACTAGAATTCATTGAGAAAAGATATATGTGAAAATATACACTTATAAATTCTCTTTTATGTTGACTATTTTATGTAACTGAATTATCGCTAGGATACAAATTCTATTTGCTTAAAATGAGAGCAAAATTTTATAGAAAATTTTTATGATATAGTTAGTCTACTTTATAATATGGTATCATAGTAGCTCCATTTAATAATTTACTATTTGTGTAAATAATAGAATTTAACCAATTTTTTTTTGGATGTAATTTAAAACTATAAATTTTAAATTACATAATTCGAAAATTCATATTACATATATTGATATTTCGGTTTAGATAATTTATTTTAGAACTAGAACCAAATAAATTATATTGGTAATATGGGTAACAGTTAATCTGAATAAGGACATCATCATAAAAATTACATAATAAATATGAAGAAATTTATGAATTTTGAACTTTTGTAAATCTATGTAATAGAATTAAAGATTATAATTATTTCGTATAGATATTTAGATCATATTTCCATGTCTAACCTCGAGCAATCCATTTATTAGATTGTTATTCTTATTAAGTAAAAGTTTAAGATAAGAATTTTATAAGGACCAGCATAAAATAACTAAATATATTTTTTGAAATAATTTATTATATGTTTAAAACATATAAAACAGATGGTTCATATAAAAAAAACCATATAACACAGATACCTAAATACATTATTTTAAATTATAATATTTTGTTTTTCTATGTTTAATAAAAAAAAAGAAATTGTTGTCAACCATTTATCTTCATTGTAAAATTTATAGTTTTTTGTTCATATTTTTTTTTTGTATGAACTCTTTTACAAATACATTATAGTGTGACATCTGGCAGTATAAAGCTGTCTGATGCTATTTGTGGTTGCATCATTTTTGTGAATTATTAATGGACATTTATACTGTAGTTTATAAACATTAACATAATTAAGGATATATTACTAGAGTTGATAAAAAATTATAAAAGGAAAATATAAATATAATTTTCAACTGATGAAATATACTATTTTCTTTGGAAATTTAATAAAATCAATTTAATTTTCCCTTTCATTAATTTTCCTTTTAACAAAATAAAATTATAGAATAATCAAAATTAAGAAATTTATTACTATTCGTATAAAATGAACAGTATTAAATATACAAGGTTAGGTTTTAGTGGTGTGAAAGCTTCACATAGACTAGCTTCCATTGTCATACTTCATGAATAACTGAAACTGGGTTGGTATTAAGTCTACTAAGTCTAAAGATTTCACAATTCCAACAAAATTGATATATTTTGTAATATTGTATTTCGAGATCGCTTCCATGGTTGGGTAATTTAATTCATACTAACTCTGCAGTTATTTTAGGGTTACCGTTTGGACTTTAACAATTGTGATAATTCCTAGCCTTAAGTGGACCTTGCCGATCAAGCAGTTTCATTTCGACTATTCTCAGAATTTTGTACATATAAATAACTCACCCAGGAAATTATTAATTTATGTTTTCAATTGAAATGATGATATATCTCTTCTTCACAAGATTTTCCAGCTCAAGATTTGTTTTTATTCTGGTAAGTTCACCTTCTTCTTTATTGTCATTGATAATACAGTGTTAACCACACATCATACTTCCATCATTCTATTTCTATATACATATCTAACAAAAAAATGTGGATTTAGAAAAAAAGATTGAAAAAAAAAACTGTAATGCTACAATTCTTCTTTTATATACATAAAAACAACATATCTAAATATATATATATGTATTAATATTATATATAACAATAAAATAAAAACCCATGAAAATTGCTTTGACAGATTCTAAAATAGATTTTTAACTGAACTGTAAAATTACTTTACCTTTTATACCATTTTATTGCTTTGAATTTCCATAAAGGTTACTCCCTGAAAACCCACAATAACATCATTACTTTTTATAGTAGACACATAATATAATACATAAGAATTTGTGACGGCTATAAATCCATAAGATTTCAGAAAATTTTTGCAATTTAAGAAATGACGTATTCATTTTAGGATTATATAAATGCTATAACAATTTCAACATTTTTGATCGATATGATTTTGTTAACTGATATTATGTTTGTGGTTTTAAAATAGAAAATCATTACAAAAATTATTTTTATAATATCAAAACACAATCTATAGGAAAATAAAATTTAAATTTAATTTGAGAAAAGTCGCAGATGCGTAACATTGCATCCTTCCTACATCAATTAAATATTATTTATTATCTTAAAGAGACGGTGGCATGGTGTTAGATAAAGATAATGTGCTTCACTGGAGTGTATTAGATCCTAGGTTCAAACATTAAATATAGTTGAGTTGACTCAACTTACAATCAAACATTAAATACCTGAAAGAATCCTAGTTGTCAAGTTCGTTTCCTGACAACAAATGTCGTCTCACTATTAAAAACCATTAGGTTGTTGCAGTGAAGAATGAAACTTATGGTTCAGAATCCTGAATTTCACAAATAGCACGTAATCCTTCGAGCTTCTCTCATACAACGCGACGAAAACCAAGGATGCAACTTTATCCAAGAGTTCATATATTTCTAGTTTGCGGTAACGCTAAAGACTCTCGGTAGTCTATGCGTGCACTTAAGCCACCGCTCTAATCTAACCTAACCTATGGTTCAGATCCTCTAAAGAGTTGGCACGAAGGTCCAGGACTATAAAGAATTTTGTAATTAATGTCTATAAAGCTATAAAGCTTGTTATTTCAGTGAAATCTTCAGTATTTTTATAATATATTATGAATTAAATTATATTTTAATTTTATTGTTATTTTTTGTACCATAAATTGTCAAATCAAATATTTTCCCATACATAAATATGTAAATTTATAAAACTCATTTTATTATACTCATCAATTTATATCAAAATTTGAAAAATAATTCAAATCCATCAAATGATGTAAAAATGTATTACACTTTTTTTATGTGACTGACTTATCACATTTTTTTTAAATCTGAATTTTATATTTAATAAGAAATTCAAAAATTATCCAATCGAATGATGCCAATACTATTATAAGGTAGTTTCAAATTAGCTATACATGTAGCTTGCTAGTATTATATTTCATGGATGTAGATTTGTGAAATTATTATACAGAAAATAGTAATAACTTGACTTTAATGGGATATTTTCGATTTACTTACTCAATTGGAAAATCCAGACTGAAAAGTTGATATATTTCATGAAAAAACTAAAAATTTATTATTTGATAAGATTTTGCATTTTCAAATGGAAAATGAAATGTCGACAAATAAGATTTATTATTATAATTTTTACTTTAGCTTCAAATAGTTCAAATCGTATTGAATAATTGCATAATGCTTATTATAATATATATTTATAAAAAAAATTGTTTTTATTTATTTTTTATTTTTTTCTGTGGTTATTAAAATGATTTTTACAAAATTAAAAAACTTATTACAAAAATACGGAATTTACGTATAAAATATTTAATTATTTATAAAAACTAACTCAATTTTTCTGAAGCAGCAAGGGAATTGCATTTTAAACGTTAATTTTTTTAATTTGGAGCACATTTAAACTTTATGTTACCTATACATTATACAAAATGTTTATCAACGTGTTGTCAACTTGGTTAAGTTGTATTATTTGTAGGCAAGTACACAAAACGTTAACAACCATTTTGACGGTTGATAAATTTTAACATATTATAATTTATGTGGATTGTAAGTTAGGTTTGGGTAAGTTGTACAACCAAAATGATGTTTATTGATGTCAAAAAGCACATGTTTATATATGTTCAAATAAAAAAGAGTTATAATAATTTTTATTCCAACTTTTATTATAGATTTTTACCAGACGTTTGTCGGTTGTAAAGCAAGTTGAAATGGCTATAATGAAAATTTACAATCCGATTGTAAATTCTTGTACAATGTATGGGCAGTATTATGATTTTTAGATATTACTTTATTAATTTTCATCTAACGAATGTTTCAGTGGACTCAATCAGACTATATAATAATTGGACAAATGGAAATGATTTGATTTAATTAATTTAATTTGTGACAAACAACATTATATAGTTTCTATATTTTATTACATTCAGTTATTTTTTTTGATAAAATTATATATATATATATATGTATATAATATATCATAAATCTGTAAATGCAATTATGTAGCCAAACAAAATTATATTATACTTTTCTATTGAAACAAATTACCCGAAAAGAACAAAATGTCATTTATTAAATTGAATGGAATCATGACGAACAAAATTGATGAATAACTAGGAATAGTAATCTTAATAAATAGAATTTGTTAATTCGTTCATTCATACAAGTTTTTAAAATTATTATATAATAGCAAAGTTTGTACGTTGAAATTTACAACAAAATATTGTTGAATAATTAGAGCTGTTAGCCATAAAGAAATACAATGATTTAAATTTTTGAAAAAAGTAATGTATTAGTTACTTATTATCTAAAATCGCGCGTTGCCAATTTACAGCTTGTTAAAAAATCCGCATCGCAACCTCTAACGCGCGGCGCGATGCGGATACATTTCTATAACCAGATAATTTTGTTATAGCAAACTTCATTACTCCTTATTAATTTATGTTTTTCATCCATAGATATTATTTAAAATTTTTGGAAAAACTCTCAAATTAATAGCACGTACGTGTAGCGTAAAATAATTATATTTGACTAATGTCATTTATGGCTTGCATGGCACATAAAAACGACCGTGTATAAATAGATTTAGGTATAAATTAGATTTATGAATAGTACTATTAAACTCATCACCGAATATGTCGCATCGCTGTCGTCGGCCGTCGTAAAATGTCAAAATAAAAATAAAAAATAAGTATTTTGTATTATTCTACCAGCGGTTAAAGTTTTCGCTGAATTTCAATAAATATTTGATTTCTTTCGTATTTCATTTAAAAAAAAATCGCAGAATAGAAGCTATTATAAAAATACATTTAATTTAAAATTGTCTGAATAGAAAAACATAAAATTATAATAACAAATGACAGATGACATTGTGGTTCTGTGTGCGATGTACTGTGTTTCATTGTGCAATGTATTGTTTTTCATTAAGGAGAGACAACGACAACGCAACATCACTTGCAAAAAATATGGCAACAGAACAAAGCGACAGCGAAGCATTCTATCACCAGCTTTAAGAATAAAAATTGAATATTATAATAAATATAATAATTTAGTATTAAAAAACAATTAAATTCGAAAACTATTTTAGTTAATTTACAGTTTGTATTTTATTATTCAATTACATTTTTTTTTTTAGTTTCTTCACTTAACAGATAAAAATCATTTGAATTTATTGTTAAATATTTTTAATCAAATATTTTTCTTCATTATTATTATAATATAAAATTATCATTTACAAAAGAAACTTGAAATACGTAAAGAAAACTTGAAAACTTTTTTTTTTAAAAAAAAAAAAAAGTACTTTTTAAAGTATTTGAAGCACTTTCCACTTTTAACTGAACATTATATTTTTTTTTTATTATTAAAAACCACATTTTTTATTTGTGATAATTTTCCTCTTTTACTTTCATAAACAAATTTTACAAGTTTTCTCTGTATACATATTTATTTCAGTATGATTGTTTTAGTATGTACATAATACTTATCTGATATACATAAATGTATATTATACAGTCCTTCGTGATACTCCACCACAAGGATATTATAAGCAAAAGGATATATTCTACAGTGAGTAAATTATTTTCAATTTCAATTAAATCTTTATTTCTCTTGAGTTTATTTGTTTTGTAAAATATTCAAGAGGGTTTTTAACATAATTAATTTAAAAGATTTTTCATTTTTCATATCTGTTTTCATAATGTTTTACTCTTGTATTTATGTTGACTTCGTCGCAGAGTGTTGAATTAATTATATTAATTTTTAATCGTTTTTCAAGTTGTCTTCAGTAAAAATAAAAAGAAAAAAATGAAAAATATTAAGAATGGAAATTAAATTGATTTATTTTATAATTATATTCATATAATTATTAATAATAAAAATAATATTATGATTGGCAGATTGAAATATAAATTAATTTTCATGATTCTTCTTTTTATTTCGTTTTGTAAAAATACTTTAATTTAAAATAAATATTAATTGTAAGTAGAGTTATAACAAAAATTTTGATTAATCAATCAAACTATAATAATTATAAAATTTATCTGGCGAATATGATTTTATATATACATAGGTATATTATGTAAGAAAAATGTTTTTTTGTTTGGATACATAAAATTATATTACGGTATATGTAAATCAATAATAAATTATGCACTATTTATACAGGATTGTCTATTTATTTATGTAAAATATAATTTATATATTTTAATCAATAAATTATATATAAAATATTTCTATTGATTTACCAGAATATTCATAATTTACGTAATGTGAAAACTACAATCTTTCAAATCAATCCAATGAAGTATATTTAATTACATTTTTCAATTAATAACTGAAAATTTATTGAAAATAAGGATAGATTATGACTGTCTTAACAATTTGAAAGATAAATATTTATACAAAATTCAATTTTGAATCGAATTCAATGCTGTTTAATGTAATGTGGGCAAAAATTTTGAATTCAATTAATTTTGAATTAATTGAATTAATTTTTAAAAAAAACACTGTGATATACATAAAAATCAATTGCGATAGTAATTTCATATTCCCAGTTTAAGAAACTATGACAAAATATAACCCAGACATGCCTCCTCATTCGGTTTTACTTAATTTATGGCTGCTTCCTACTATCTTTTAATAAAGTCAATAAATCATTTAAGAAAATGCCACAAAATTTTCAATTAATTTACATTATATTACATATATATAAAATATTTACATTTAATACTTTTTTATATCCGATCATCATATAAAAAAGAAATGATTTATATTTAATTATGCTTCTTTAGTGGTTCATTTGTTATTAAAATTAAAGATCAACTTTAAAACTTAAATTATTTAATGGTAAAACATTTCAACTTATATAATGAAAAACTCGTAAATTTGATATTGATTACACAATTATTAGATTTGGAAAAGGATATGAAACTTCGTTACAATTAAAAATAAAATTCCAAATTATATATTCACATGACAACATTTCATATATCGACCTCAACTGTCAACTCAGTTACGATTTTAAAACGCTTATATGACCTTTATAAAATATTTACTTTATTTTTAATTACCAAAAAAAAATATATAATTAATAATAATTCAATATCAATTTGAAATACCTGGAATTAAATAAATTCAACGTAACAAATTATAGAACCGTAAATATTATTATATCATCCAAAAATTATACAATCTAAAATTCTATATTTTTATCCATTATCTGTAATCCTTTTATATTACATGTATATATCCTGGATTTTCCGGAAATAATAATTTTCCATTTTATAGTAGAAAATTCAATATACTAAATTTTATAAAAATCCAATTATTGTTAGTCTCTATAAAAAAAAATTTATAGTATAATATTTTTAAAATTTCATTATTATGTATTACAAAACAAGTAAATTATTATGTAAAAAAAAATTATATGTAATCTACTAAATTAGGTCATACGGACTCATTAATTTTCCCAATTATTATAAACACTAGATGTAATTTAATAGTTTCATTAAAATTATGGATATTATATTTATAAAATATTCAACGAAATGTTTATACATAACTTGCAATTTTTTGTAATCTGATTACATTCTGATGCAATTTAGGATTACCTTTTATATTTATATTTGTATTTCCCATCCAAATGTAGTAATTTGAACAATTTGATTTTTAACAAATCAAATAATTAAATAATTTTCATTTTTCATATATTTACCATATAATCTGCTGAATACTGGAAATTATTATATCTATAAAACATATTATTAACAATTAGATAACATAAAAATTTAGATTGACGGATCATGTGAATAATATTTCTGTAATATTTCTTTCATGTACGTTTAGTAACAACATTTATCGTGGAAAATGATATCTATTCACTTTAAATGATCATAATTTTTGTTATTCATTTAAAAATCGATTATTAATATAATTCTTTGGATTATATTCGATGTAAGTCCATATTTAAATTCAGTTAATACCAGTCGATGACTTCTTTAATTTGTTTCTATAAAATGGAATAGGAAATACGTCCATAGTATTTGATTGTCAAATAAAAAGCTTTCAAATAACATTATAGATTAAAGTGTTTAGCACTTCTAGATCGGGATAATTAGTGATAACAGCAGACAATCGGATAAACAGACAAATTGAAACTATAAAGCATTTTGTAAAAGTAAAAAATAACATTTTCTGCTATCGGTAATTCCAATTTCTCTTCAATACATATACAGTATATAATAACACATAATAAAAATTATGAATTTAAAACCTTTTATCATTCTGAATTCTGATGATTTTATTTCCCTCTTGAATAATCATGATGGTCAAAATGGTACATTTGCAAAATATATATATTGGTATGTATCTATGTAATATCCTGGTTCATAATAATAATAATAAGCTATGTAACAGAACAGATACAAATATTTTTCGGGTCTGCAGTCTAAATATTTTGATGAAATTTTCATTTTCGGCCTGTTTGTTTAGTTATACACGATATAATAGTAATATATAAAAGGAAATGTTTGTCCATATATATTTATATACATAAATATAGTAGACTATTATGATTATTAAAAAGGGTTGCAAACGATTTACATAGTTTAGAAAGATTTCATTTTGTATAGGACCGACAATATTATATATCCTTCAGGGTTTCAAGTTAGTAAATTCTAAATCAGACATAGCCAACAAGAAGTTAAGGGTCGCATGCGGCATATTACGCATTTTTATCGACCCTTTATATGATTTAGATGAATCTCGATTTAATGTGATTAAATATACACATATATAAAATGTATTAATTAATATTAAGATTTATATTTGGCCTTTCAGAATTAATTAAAAAAAAAGAAGAAAAGTGAAAATATAAAATCCAGAATTAATTGGTATGACAATAATTATAATTATATCTTTACATTATATACCTCCAAATTAACATTGTAACATTGTATTAAAGAAATACAATATTAGAAGACATCATGACATCCAAATTCATAGAAAATGATCTGGAAAATTATAGTTCTCTAAGGTGGTCCGCATAACTATTTCGGTTGGGTATGTCTGTTCTAGAACAAACAAAATAAAATATTTTTGTTATGATTAAAATTCATTGTTTATTTTTATGAAATATAGAAATATGATAAAAAGATAATATTTAATAGAGAACTATATTATGTAGAGCAGAAATAAATTTACATAAATTTTAACATTTTTCAGAAAGATTTTTATTTCTGCTTAAAAAATTCCAATTAATTATAAATTTTATAAATTTATTTCACAATAAAAGTGTCGATAATTTAAAAATAGATTGTTTTTTTTTACATTGTCATTGCCATTAAAATCTTAATAATTTGCATATACGAAAAGAGTTTTGAGTATTTATTTGTAACACGTTATGTTCAATGTTGTAAGAGTTTAATTCGTTGTTCTACAATTATTTGCTTAATGGAATATTCTTCTATATATAATGCTGCCTATACATTATATAACATGTTTATCGACGTATTGACAACTTGGTCAAGTTGTGTCGTTTGTGAGTAAGTTTACAACACGTTCAAGCGATTTATTAACCGTCAAAATGTTTGAAAATCGGTCCAATTTGTTTTTAAATATTTTAATTTATATTATTGATGAAGTTGTACAACCAAAATGACGTTTTTATATTTGAATATGATTTTTGACGGTTGAAAAAACGGTTCTTAACCAAATTAAAATATATGTAGTTAAAATTTACAATTTATTTGACAATACGTTGACAACCAAGTTGTACAATGGATAGGCAGCATATGAATGTAACAGAAACTAACAAAAATACAGAGATTTTGTATATAATCTTCTTATTTTAGCTCCAGCTATTACCCACATAAAACCCACATTTAATTTATAATACCAAATCCATTAAAATTATAAATTGTATAACGTATAAAACGTAATATTGTAGATAGTATTATGAAATTGAATTTTCTAATTTTCTTTTGTTTTGTTTTCTCAGGATTTTACTATACTAGTAAAATTTGTTATTAAGAGCATTCATGTGGTAAATGTTTAAGGTACATAGAGATGATAATCATTCAAGTAAAATTTTTTACATATATTATGTAATGTAATAGAGAAACTGAATGTAATGGAAGATTTATTTTATAATAAACAATTTTTTTACTTTTTAAGATCCCTATCAATAAAGAAGGTATAAACAAAAATTAATAAATTCATTAATAATATTTTATATAAAATAAAATAATTAAGTCGATCCTAACCAATCCTAAGCCTAAGAATTGACTGGGTTAAAAATACTGCAGCTCTGAAGCGTCAAATCATTGGATGATATTATGGTATTTTTATTTTACAGTGACAGATACCACTCACATCATAAAGCTATTTTAATTTTTATTCAATTAATTATAACTTATCAAACATAATTGCGTTTAAAGATACGCAATTACGTCAGAAATTGATCAGGCAAGCTCAAAAATTGCAGGTTTGGTTCTTGTAACCGCAGATAATAACTGGATAATAACTATTTCATGCGAATATGATAGATTTACGATATCGATTATTTTTAAAACTCGAGGTGAATTATTAAACTTAAATTATGTGGCTTATAGAGAGTCAGCTACATTGAATTGCTATTGCACTATGTGTAATCTTAAAGCTAGAGAAGATGTTTAACACTTTATATCAATATGTCCAATTCTCAAGGATCTGAGACTTATCTACTTTCGGAAAAGAAGTTTAAGGTTGATTGAAACTAAAGAAATATTAAATGGAGCTAATTGGAAAAAATTAGGTGGTTACTGCAAAGAAGCGCTACAATATAGTAAAGATTACATCGAAAATTAATTAAATATAGGAAAACGAAACAATATACAACACAATAGAAAGAGACAATAAGTCATCATTCATTCGGGAGACGGTTTTTTTACCAATGCTTTCATTCATTATTTTTTTTTTTTCTTGTAAACCTTTCAATTTGATTATAAATAAATGAATTATTATTATTATATATTTTTACTACTAATAAATTTAACTAATATAGTATCCTTAAATTTTAATTATTCTTCTTTAAAATCTTTTGAAATTAGTCCTTATTAAAACAACGTCTTCTACTATATACAAGATAAAAATATGACCTAACAATTTTCAGGTTTATAAATAAAATTTATAACAAAAAAAAAAAGGACAAAAAAGGAAAACTCAATTGAAAATCACAGTATCATTTCCGGTTTGCTATTCTTATGTCCCGATGTTTTGGAAAACATAAAAAAAATGTAAAAACTTCCGCTTTAAATTAATAAGTTATACAACAGCAAAAAAATGTTTATGTAAATTGTAATTTTTTTTTTTAAGATAAATATATTTAAATTTATTAAAACAAAACAAAAAAGTGTTTACATAAATAAGAAAACACTCAAGTTCATAATATTTGAAAATATTCAACAACAAAAAAAAAATTATGTAAAAAGGAAAAGGGCAATAAGAACTTAAATTGTTTCAAACTTTGTAGGTCGGCGGCAACAAGTGTTTGTCAACATTATTATTGAAAAACGAAAAGCCAAAAATAAACTTACAAAAATACATGAAATTGAACTTAGTTTAATACAAATTTTATATAGTAATTACGAAAATCTATAAATAAATATATAGAAAATGTATTTGAGAAAGTTTTAAAAGTGACTTTTTATACGAGCCATAAAACATTAATCCGATTTAAAAATATCTTTTTATAGTAAATTGTATAGAAGAGTGTTTACAGGATGGCGGATAAATTACTTTCCTATTTGTTCTTGTTATAACTTGTTAATCATATAATAAAATGTAAAATTATTTTCATTAAAATAAAAATTTATGTTATGCAGATTTATTATAAATTAATTGTGAAAATAATATCACGAAAAATGTTTGCATATGATTTTTTGTAGAACCTAAGGTTTTCCATAATATATGATAAATTATATTTGCTCGAATGGCTTCCGTTTGAGTTCTGGACCACTCAGTATTATTAAGGATCCGTTTATTAATTATGAAATGCAAAAGCAAAATATATGAAATGGAAAATGTTATTATTATGCATATATAACAAATATAAGAATGATTTTTTTTTTCATTATTGAACGAATTTGCAGTATTATCCATAAAATTTTCAAAAAGTTCAGCATAATTTTGGTAATCCTATAAAACTCTAAGCTCTAGCCACGGATTTACATTGATTATTTTAGTCCTCAAGTATTCAAATCATTATGAACTTACTAAACATGGAATTGAAGGTATGGCGACGTAGGGAAGTAGAACCATTGTTTTCAGAAATGTGAATCCCTATGTTAGTGGTAGTTAGTTAATTCATTGAATAATTATAGTTGTATGTAATTATTTTGCTTGTTTCCGGTTATGGAAAAAACAGAACTTTTTCTCAGCAGGTTAAGAAAGTATAAAAATCCAAGCTTAAAGTTCAAAGATAGTATATACTTTTTATTGTATATTTATATTTTTTTAATTGACCTACTAACAACGTAGCTTGTTTTCGTTAATCCAAATAATTAATCAGTTTCATTCTTAAGTCTTCATATTTTTAGCAACGCGAAGGTTGTGCTTGCATCTAAGATTGATAAGGAGATTAGATACTTGATTACTAACTAATTCATAAAATGAATATTGATTATTCAAATATCATGTTTTTGGTCTCGTACCAAAATAAATGATTTTTTTGTTTATGTAACGAAGATTTTCTTTTTTTTTTATAAAAAAGATTTACTCTTAAACATGTTTAGTTGCAAGAAGAAAAAAGCATTTTTAAAACCACTTTATGCACAAATTAGTTTAAATAATGGATAATAATAATTTGTAAAAAGATATCATAGAGCATATTATAGCAATGGATTATTTTTATGATTCATTTTTACTGGTGGTATACAGGAAAGTTTTTCATAGTTATGTATATAATATGGTTTCAATTTAGAACAACTTTATTTAAACTTTTACACAAATTCTATGATAATAAATTAAATATTATTATGGTATTTTATATGGAAAATAAAGTTAATTAATTTAATGAATAGTAAATAAAAATAAAATTTCTCTTTTGATATACAAAACCGATTAAATAATATAAACTTATTAGGTTTTTGTAATCTAATCTTTTTAATTATATTAATCTGTTTGATTAAAATTAAAATTTCCATTTTACTAAAAAAAATGTCTAAACAAAATCGATTTCGCATAAATATATTTTGGAAATATTAAATAAATATTTGTTATTGAATGATAACTTATTAAAACTTTAACTTTGATTTCGTATTGAAATTTAAATTTTTTAAATAACTGCTCGTTTTATAAATGTTGGCCAAAGTGCTTCTTTTACAAATTCTTATAATGTCATATTTTGCCTTTGACTGCATAAACCTTAAAAAAAATTTAAAATTCTTTTATATATTACTTTATAAAATTTTACACTTTGTCACAGTCGAATATTATTTCAAATATAATGTAATTATATACAATTTGTACAAAAAACTCAGTCCTTAAGTGAAATTAAAATTGCTCTTTCGCAAAAATTAAAACATATTTTTACATACATTATATACTAAAGCAAGCAATTCCAAATTTCAGAAGCGCCATGTAGCTGACAAAATCAACCTTAGTATGAGCAATTACTTTATGGTATAGTAAATCATTGAACAAATGAAACATAAATCATAATTTGTATTCAAATTAACCTCAAAAACGTAAAGAAAAACGTAATTTTTCATTAAAAGTTCTTAAAAAGTAAAAGTTCTTTTATATACTTATACTTTCAGTAAAAGTAAAAAATTATAATGCTTTCAAAATTAGTGAATAAATGTAATGTCAATTATTTTAGCTCTCAATTGCTTCCAATGGGCCTACAGATTTCGTTTTGTTGTTAAACCAGACTTTTCAATAGTAATTGGTAGCAAATAAATATAAATTTTCATTAAAGGACCGTGTTATTTGGTCAACTTGTATATATACAAACTATTTCCATACAATCAAAAAAAATACAATTTTCGTATTTGTGATAAATATTTAATGTATCCAAAATATTTTAGATCAGTTAAAAGTATCGTTATACTGGAAAAGACTGAATTATAGTGGTTTTAATAGAATTTCAATTAAATTTTAATATGTATCACATTTTTGATCAAAAATATTTCCTCAGTGGCTATGAAAAACAAAAAATTTAATATGGCATTTTCTTAACTTAAATACGGATTATCTGACAAAATATAAATAATAGAATGGAAAATTTTATTAGTATTTAAAAAAAAATATATTTAAACTATGGTTTCATAGAAATCTATTTAATTTATAAATATAATTTTGTTTTAAAAATAATGAAAATATAATTTTTGTTCAAATATTTTATGCAATTGAAGTTTTTCACAAACAACAATTGATATTGTAGAAAATCAATTTATCGGAAACCTTATAACAAAATTTCCACAAAACATTTTAGTTTATTGTTAAAATTTACAACAACAACAAAAAAAAACGTACCAATTTATGTCAAATAGTAATAATGAAAATTTTCTATAAAATTTGACATTATTTGTTCTGAAGTAAAAAAAAAGTGTTTTTATGGCTGTTTGAAGTAAAATCATATCTTGCCACTTTTTTTTTTTTTTTGAAAGGTGTTACAAAGAAAATATGCTTAAAGCAATTTTCTTTTTTTTTTTTTAGACAGAGAAAAATTTGTTATTTCTTTTAATGTTTTTCATTTATATAAATTTTATAGAATTTTTAATAACCTTAGGGGAATATATATTTTATAAAGAAAAACGAAATCTATTTAATGTACGAAAGTGAAAATGATATACCAAAATTATTGTAAATGTAAAAATTTGAAATAATTAAGAAAAACTATTTAAAAAAAAACACAAATTAGGAAGTTTTTTAAAACAAGTGATTGTATAAAAGTAATAAAACCACTGTAGTGATATTTATAGTTCGCCTTCATACAATTGTTCATACCGTGAGCAGCTCAAATTTTGGACAATTTTGGTTGATAAATTTAATAGAAATAGAATATCTTCCATCATTTAAAAAAAAAAAATAATAATATTTAACATATGACGTGACATAAGGCCATAATAATGCTTTTATGCCTCATTCAAATGAGATATAAAGCCACAATCGGAAATTTTGTGTGTATGCGAATTTTGTGTCTCCTTTGAGCCAAATCTTTTTTGTAATTTAATATTTTTAATGCAAAATGATCAGCAAAGAAAATATTTAATATATGATACTTTTTCAATTACTCCTTGTGGTGACATATTCAAACAAATTCTTAGAATACACATTTTTCATGTTGAATATGTATAAATCTTTAAAAATTTATCTAAATTTATTTACAGAATTCAAACTCGTGCCATACTAATTAAAATATTTTAATTTTATAATTTTAATTTTTTTTTAGACATTTACTTTTATATATATTTTGATGCCATTAAAAAATGAAAAAGGATATTTATTAATGATGCATTTGAATTTATTAAAAGAAATTTATTTGACATGAAACCGACATCAATACTAATGGATTTTGGAAAAGGGTTAAGAAATAGTATCGAAATGTTGTTTAATTGCGTTGTTGGTTTCATTTTACCCAAGCATTACGCTGCAAAATACTAAACTTTATACCAAGCCAGGAGCTAGAAGACATTTTGAAAAAAATCTTTTTTTACGACTTTTTCAACCAAAGGATTCAATAGCTGGTAATGAAATTTCGAAAAATCTGCACTAAGTTTTTATTAAATGAAACATAACCTCATATGGATTTATATATCTAATTAGGTGAAACATAACGCCATACACGAAACAATCACGATTATAGTTTTATATCTGATTTGAGTGAGATATAAAAATATTACAACTTTATGTTATATCACCAATTTCGTTAGTGACTATACTATTGTTACCAATAATAACTTAAATACATGAATTTAATTAACTTAATTTTAATTCTGATAATGTACTAACACTAACAATACCTTTCAGATTATTTTAAATTATTATACACATTATAGATGAACTATATCATATTCCTTCCATAAATAATTTTTCTAATATCCTTGTGTCATTTCTTATCACAAATATAAATCAATTATTAATGCAACTTTTGACACATAGAAGAACAAGTCTTTATACATATAAATATAATAAACAGTCTACAAATTTTGATATAAAGGTTTGTTAAATTGTATTTGCAATATCAATCAATTATCAAGATTTAAATCCATCATAATAAATTATTAATTAATTTATTTAAAACATTGCAAAAATGTTTATTTTTCATTAATTTAGTAAGCAAAAATATGGATACCGTTACTATTAAGCATATAAATCAATATTTAAATTTTCAATATCAAACTTTAATCTAAAATAATAAGTGTACAATTTTGGTTTAACCTTTGTATATAAATAGAAGTTTAACTCATTACAACTGAAAAGAACTTTTTAAACTTTGTAATATACAAAAAAAAAAAAATTTCAAAAAAAATTTCAAAATCTAGATCAAAGTTCATATATAAAACAACAAATTCCATCAAGGACTGATACATTATAAAGATAAAACTCATTTCATTTTATAACAAAAAACGGACACACAGAAAGTTCGGACACATATGATTTTTGTATGAGCGGAAATTAAAATGAACAAAAGCAAATGAATCCTTGGAAAATTGTGACTTATATTATGCTGACGTGTTTTCCTTTAAAATGATGATAATACAATATTTAGTACATCATATTGTTTTCTTACAGGTTATATATAACTTTTGGAAACATGATTTCTAATTTATAAAATCATGATTCTGTTGAATATTCTGTATTATATAACCCTTTTTTTCCATTTGATTTATTTCTTCTATTAACCTTACCTTGGATACAGCCTGAGTAGAAATGGTTAATGAAAATTAAATACTTGTTCTTTCATTTTATTTTTAGTTACAAATTTGTTGGTAGTCAGAACTGGAATGACACCAAATACATATTTGTCATCGATTTTATTTGCCATGTCTGCAATTCATCAAAAATGGCCTTTAAAATGAGTCTATATAATTTAAATATGTTAACATTGAAATTATATGGTTTACATACATTACATTTAAAATACATTGGTGAATAAAATATCTAAATTTTATCGCTGGTTGGTTGGTTTAGGTGGCGAGTCCCAGCAACTTGCCCGGTGACTCCAATTAGCGCAAATGCATCGTTTTGTTACCACTCATACTTATGAAACCGGCTTGGTTACGCGGTGGAAAGGGTTTAGATACATCTCGTGTTATTCAAGAAGCGTACCATGTATCTGGGTTGCTTCGTAGCTATGTCGTTGAGATGGTTGAGGAATGGGCTAAGCTGTAGTTTGTTTGGCTTACGGTTTCGTTCGACTTTGCCAGATAATTTGAAAGGTTTGTTACAAAACTAGAAGAAAATTATCAAGCTAAAATAATTACTTAATTAAATTTTACATATTTTTACTAATTAGACTACAAAATGTAAATATTATTGAAATTGTTTTGAAAATCTATAAATCTATTTTCAAAATTTCATCAACATAATGTCCTTTTCAATTTCATTATTTTCAACATGATGTCCTTTTTATTTCAAGTTTATATTTTATTTAATATCGGATATATCAAAAATATATTATTTAAAATGAAAATGAATTGAAAGCTGTTCTGTAAATATTGAAAAACTAGAAACTATTGAATTTTCTTATTATTTATAATAATATCAATAAATTCTCCAAAATTTTCATATGTCATTTTATTATATTAGTTTACTTAAAAACATCCCCAGCTATTAAATAAATTCAAATAAGCTAAAGAATTTTTCAAATATATGAAATAAATTAATTTACAAAAATAAAATAATTTTTCATTTCTTTATTTTTTATATAAATATTTTTCTTTCGATTTACGTGTGGGTTTAATAGTTTATTTTTCAAAACAAACAAACACTATAAAAAAAATTATTACAGTATCAACGTAAATGTAACAATCAGCTCACAGGGATAAAAGGTCTTACACCGAAAAAAAAGGATCAAACAAACCCAAAAAAAAAAAGATTATAGTGCTATCCCGCCTTAATGGAATTTAATATATAAACGACTTTACGTGTGCTATAAATATTGTTAGGGAAAAATAATATAAATAAAGGTAAAATTATATTTTCCTTATTTATTTTTGTTTTTCTTTTTTTGTAATAAAATTGATTTTGTTTAACATATCAAAGGATACAAAAAAAAGGAAAATTTCTTAAAATATCGTTGAATTATTTATATTAGTTTAGGGCATCAGGAATATTTTGATTAAAAATACATTATGATTATTATTAAAAATATTATATTGTTGTTATTTAAACTTTCTATATATGTTTTTAATATGTTTTTATTCATATTAAATAATACAGAAATTGTTAGCAACAAATGTTATTTTACTGATTAATTTACATCTGTGTTTTTCAATCCTGGGGTTCAACTATATATTCTGTTTCTGAAGATGGAAATCAACAGAAAGAATTTCCGATCCGAAAGTTATTTTGTATACTATATAATCTGTAGAGAATATTAAAAAGTGCTGTATCATATCAACAGAAAAAGTCCTTTTTAATATCAACACAAAAGTTCTTTTTAATATGAACACGATTTTGATTATCGCAGAAATGTAAAAAAAAAAATTAATTTAAATTTAATAAATGGTTTTTTTATGATAGCAGCATTTCATGAAAGTGATGAAGAATATTCGATGTCTGTACAATTAGTCCAGGAAAAATGCCTTCAAAAATATAAGCATCGAAAAATAGCAAATAGTTAATATAGGTTCATTGTTCATTCAGTATATAGAAAGAAACTTTTACTTATGTCTTGAATAGTGATTTGAAGCATTAAATTAAACCTTTTTTTTAATTTCAAATTGATTAACTAAATAAAATTGATTAATAGTTGATATAATTGACTTAATGATAATACTAGAGAAAGAAAGATTAAATAAATTTTGAATTCAAATACAAAATAATTCAGAGAATCCATAGTACCAAATGTTTGAATTCAAATAAAAATTATTACCGTACTGTACATTATAGTAGACATACTAGTTGTTAACTAAAACTATGCATAATGCATTGGTTGTATTAATTATGATTTGATGATTCATTTACCATTAACAAATGTTATATTTTACAATGTCGTTGCAACTGACTTTCTACTGATACCAGTTTTAAAAACAGGTCGTTGTTACTGACTTTCTACTGATACTTGTTTAAAAACAAATCAAGAAATTTTGGAAATTTATTAAAGTTTATTTACGCTCTGCTATAAAGACGATCTCCGCTTGTCACAATCATCGTAATCATAGAGATAAACATTCATATTATCTTTTCGTTTAATTATGAATATATTTTTGAAGTTTTTCATTTTAAAAAGGAAAGAAACCAAACTATAACTTAATATACTACACAAAAATATATTAAATGTCAACAATTTTAAAAGTTCAGTTTTAAAAGAGCACCAATTATAAAAATTTAAAATATTGGGAAAAATGCTAATTATATTAATTGCTAATTATATATTAATTAGTATTCAGTTTACAAATTAATTGCGAAATTACTGTATCGTATTAAATATAATTTTCTTTCAATAAAAACAAGTCGCACAGCTACATAATAATTTAAATACTTTTTAAATTAAATAATTCAAAAAAAATAGTTCCACTATCTTAAATGCACCATCACAAATTTTCCAATGGAATTAAGTCAACAAGTAATATTATTAAATATAAATATTATAATAACTCTAAGAAATATATTTTATTTTATTGAACCATATTATATAAAATATTATAAAACTCCCAAGCTGTGCTGATAATGGGTCTGTGTAATACCATAAACCACAGTCTAATCATTATACTTTAACTCTTTATATAAATTTATAGTCTTATAAGAGATTATAGTTTTATTAGATGCAATTTCAAATATATATGTATATATTTTTATACGTATACTTAGTTCATTATGAAGAAAACTTCATGATGTTGTTCTTATGCGAAAACTGCTTCGCATTTTTACCCTAAGGACCATTTTATAATAATTAGCTATGTTTTATGTATACTTTATCGTTTATCCTTTTTGCTTGTTTTAATAACAACTTACGACAACTACTTATAATAATTTGTGGTAATTGAAAAGTGCATGGAAGAATTATTCTTCTAATTTTTTTTTTATTTTTTTGCAATTGAATAAATATTTGAAATTGCACTTAATCAAAGTGTTGTAATCTTTTTTCATGTACATGATTTTATGATGATTTTTATATTCTTCATATTTATTATTGCTATAGTGAATTATAATTCTTTAATGAATTATGTTTTGTTTTTAAATTTCCCTTTTTTTAGTACATCCTAATATGAAATTAATTTACTCTTAGTTTCTGTGGAACAGAATCATAATCCTTGCGATAAGATATTTGATATAAGACAAGACAAGCTATCGAAAAGTGAATTCGACATATCTCCATATTATTTTTATTATTTTTTTATACGCTTTTGACAGTTTGAAAAGAATTTTGCAATCAGAAAAGGTACCTTTTAAAGTTACATCCAAAATGAAACAGGTTGATTTGATATCAGCATTACTTTTCAATTTAACTTTGGAAGTTGTGCTTGATGGTATAATCGAAAGCGGAAGTATTATGAACAATCAATACATTCGAACGTATTTACTGATGATATTTCTGAGAATTAATTAAAGTAAAACAAAAATTATGTTCATGCCCTAAAGAAGAGAAATATATAATTTTACAGTATAGAAGGTGAAAAAGAACTCTAAAGGGAGCCAAGGTCCACATAGATAATAAAATATATTAAACAAGTTTATACAAGTTTTTATAATTCTTATTAGTTTTATATAATATTCTATCAATATTTAATTTATTTTATTTTCCTTTACAGTCTAATAAATCTTTCCAATAAGACAGAACAAATTATTTTAAAATATATGCACCAAATAAACCTTTCACAGATCCCAAAGGCTATTAAAATTCTATAGATATCAATATTTCAACTTACAAAATGTTTTTAAAATGGTTTTTGAAATTTCGTAATATGTACATATATAAGTAAATTTCAAAGTAAAGTAATGTATTATGTAAAGTTAGGGGAATAAAGTAATAGAAATAGATGTACTCGTAACAAAATTATCTTCTAAACATTTCAAATTTTATTTTTCGTTATGCTACAAAATTTGATTTTTTTTTAATATTTTCTGTTTATTAACTAATTTAATAATTATTAATTATATTACTAATTCAATCCTTAGCCATAGTATTATAATATAATTTCCATATCGTATTCTGTAACAAATTTGTATATATGTCAACATAAAATCTACTAATATAGCACCCATCCCACTTCTTTAATGGCCGCGTCTTCAAGGTTTTCTAGAAAGAAACTGCCAATTTTCCTAAATCTTCCGAGAGGCAATGGCATAACAAATATTCCATTTTAAAGTGCTATTAATTCCAGTTTAAAGTGCTATTACATTATGGGCCAATTACTTATTGAGCTTTTAATCTTTATCGGGAGGTAACACATATTATAAACCTCTAAAGAGACACCAGTAGCAGCTTTTTGTGCTACTTCATAAGCTTTCTTCATACAATGGTGGTCACTTCATATCTACTTGTACAATTCTTTAAAAAGCAATTAGAAAATATTTTTTATCACATAAATGGAATTTTCAAATTGGCTGTCCCTTTTTGTAGAAATTCTAATAAGTTTTAATCGGAATTTTAACATTTATCATTTTATTGAATCTTTATAAATACAATCTAATATCTAAGCATATAAAATTATCCATTGCTTAAAATTCCAATAAATTTATTTTCTTGAGAATTGAAAATGTTTTTCAATAAAATTTATTTTAATTCAAATATTTTTGGTCTATAAGATTTGTTTGTAAAGGATTTTATATTATTTGAGGAAAATCGTTCATCTATTTATAGTGATTGTGCAAAAAGGACATGTTGTTATTTATTAGGATATACAAAGACGAAATAGATTTTTCAAAATATTATTGAATTGATTAAAAATATTATTATTCAGTTTACTCAAAAGAATTATAAACATAATGAAATATTAAGTGAAATTATTCTATATTTAAATTGTAAATATTAATTAAAACAATTTCAATATCATTTAAATGAATTTTAAAATAAATAAAATATCACATTTTTTAAAATAATAAAGTTTAATGAATTTTAATATAATTTTATTCAATAAAAATATCAAATATTTATATTAAAAGTTTTTGTGGTACCATTTAAAATGGTATGATATCATTTGGTCGAAAATCACTCAATCGACGGATATTAATAAATGCAATTTATTTTAAATCATGCATTAATTACTAGGTCGCCTTTCGCTTGTTTGAAAATCACTAATTTGATTGAAATTAAATTAGAATAATTGAAGTGTATTTTAACTATCAATTGTTTGAAAAGCAGAACATCAATCAAGTAATTTTCAACCAAAACAAACGTCGACCAAGGATTTAAAACAAATTATATTACGTTGCTTACACAATAATATTAAAATACCTGGCAATATTTAATTAAAAATGATCATCATCATCATTAGTATTTTTAAAATGTCCGTTGAAAATTTAACTTATTTGTTATTCCACCCCAGTTACTTTTAATATTTTACGTAAGAGCACGCACTGTCAAAAAAGCAGTTCAGCCGATATAAAATGAATATTGTATTAAATAAATTCAACGCAAACATTTACAACATAAAACATTCGAAAAATTTAAAAATTGACCGGGAACATTTAAAACGTATGAATTTAAAAATATGCATAAATTTTGACAATTAAAATTCATTCTAATAGCAAATAATTGATAATTATTCAAAAAATAATTAATAATATAAACCAACTAATTAAAATCAGCCTATTTTATGTCATTAATTATAACGCCATTGTATATGTCGCGTTGGAGCGCATTGCTATTGCATACGTTGAAAGTAATTCCAGCATAATAAAAACATTTATAAATGAATTAAAAAATTTCATTAAATGCATAAATTACTTGAATATTATATGACGTAATATAATTTATTATGTAATTTTACTTTTAATACTTTTAATTATAAAAAATTACTTTTATGTTTAATTTATCACTACATAATTTTTTGTTAATATTATAAATAAATTTTCATGTACAAATATTTATTGTTAGCATAATTTAGCAATGCCACTTTTATATTAATGTGTGAAAGATTAATTTGTAATTGTGGTCTGTTTTCTATTTAATTAATTTAAACAACAAATAAATTAATTATGATATTTTTATGAAATTTTATTAACTGAGTTGCCGGATAAAAATTTCAGATGTGGTATTAAATATGTTTCATATTAAGTAATTATTGGTCAGTCAAATATTTGCCTACAAGATTTTTTCCAGAGGAGTAAAAAAAAAAGGTCCTAATATAATTAAAAAAAATATTATAAAATTAATTAACAAATTAAATTTATAAACCAAAACATAACATTTTAAAAAAAAAAAATCAATTTATAGTCAGAATAGACTTTTTTTCTTCAAAAGTGTCATGTGTCACAACCACAATTATTCTGAAAAAAGAACTTGCAAACTCCGCTTCTCTAACGCAAAAAGATTAAGAACGTTTATAAAATAATGTCATGGCTGCGAAATATTCGAAATTGGACAGGCCTCCGAACAATTGGTGAATTAATACATACAGCACAAGACAGAGAAGAGTATAGTAATGTGATCGCAAATCCATTAGTAGATATGCAGCTTAAGAAGAAGGACAATCATTATGCAAAAACCGTCCGCGTACAGTCTATTCTCTACTAATCGCAACCATTTTCTATTTTTAGTGATTTTTCATCAATTGAAAAGCGATTTTTGAAAACCATTGCACACGCTATTTAAATAAAATGTTTTGTTATTGCTTTTATAAAGTGGCGACATCTTTAGATTACTAAATTAAATCCAGCGGAGGCAATTGACCCATTCTGGAAATTGAAATATTATGAACATTGGTGGTCATTGCTAAAATAAAATTAATAATATAATTATATTTTAATTAGACTTTTTTAATTACATTTCAATAAAACAAAAATTGAAAATTATAAAACTTGTGGTAAATTTATTATTAACTATTGCAAAAAAAAAAATCGATTTCCTTTTCATAAATATCAAATATTTTCCGATTGTGGTTTTCTTTTTAATATTTAATATTACATCAATCATTGTAATTATTTATCAATAAAAGTTATAGAACTATGTAAAAAAGGAAATTGTATTTCCATTAAAGGAAATACAATTTTTAAATCAATGTTTAATATTTAGTTAACATTTAGGTTTTAACTTGAATTGATCAATTGTTCAATCATTTTTGAACAAAACTAATTCGTATTTAAGTAAAAAACTTATTTATCTGAATAATATACTAAACTGTTAGAAATATGCTTGTAAATACAAAATAATCATAAGAAAAATCCAATTTGGAATTCATAACATAATTTACAAGATTAAAAAATTTAGTAGTCAAATACTCTGGGAAATTTAAATATTTCGGACAATTATAATTATTCAAAAGATTCAAATTTTCAAAAATTATTACAAATTTCATATTTATTAAAGTACACCTATCCCCCGATTTACACGGTACTTTTTTTACACGGTTTCACTTTTACACGGTTTTTAAAAAAAAAAAAAACGGTAAAAAAAACGGTAACAAAATTTATATATTGTGACATGACTATAAAAAATAACAAAAACGGGGAATTCCCAAAAATGCAGCATATACATTGAGTTAACATTTCACAATAGCTTTCATATTACGTACATAATTAGTTCAGTCTATGGACGGAAGCAAAAGCGTGCAAATCGTTGAGTTTTTTCTTATAATTTTTCAAAATACTTTTTCAAAATAATTAAATATTAGTTTATTTACACAATCAGTAGTGTTAAAAAAATTATTTTTATTACAATTTTGAAATTTGGAATAATTACTTACATACATATAAGGGTAAGTAATAATTCATAATTTTTGAACCACTTTTATTAATTCGGTGTAAACGTTTAATAGGTTTATGATGTTTTAATATTCATTTTTAATTTCCGTTTTAACAAATGATTTTTCCATTTACCATTAAATAAATGAATCATTTTTAATTTCTGTGTAAATAAATATCTAAATTATACACATTTGATCGTTTTTTCGATTTACACGGTTTTTCATATTAAAAACAAAAATTTCGATTTACACGGTTTTCTGAGGAACCAATCTTCCGTGTAAATCGGGGGATAGGATATAGAATTAAAATATTTAATTTGTTTCTGAAATCTGTTTCTTATTTGCAATATCTAATTTCAGTATCTTATTAGTAAAGTATCTAATAATATAATGCTAATAAAAAAGTATTATAAAAAACGTAATACTTCAAGGAATGACAATAGATAATAAGATTGAGATATAAAAAAAAATGATTTAGAAAGAGAATAGTTGGTTGATAAGGCGATAATAGGATTTATGTTAAGCTCTACTTTTTAGGATTTTTACGTTCATTTTTTGTATTCAAAATTATCTTATTACGTAAATTAATTTACTAACTAGTATACGAAATTATTGTAAATACAATTTTTTGGTCAGTTTATAAGAATTTTTCTGTCATAATTTTTATACATTTTATACATAATATATTAAGAAATCACTATACAGTGTCCCAGTACCTAAAAGTCATTGTAAAAAATAGCAACCATTTTGAAATTTTACAATTTTTGTTAAGTCACTTAAAATGTAATATTTTCTACTAATGGAATTCAATAAAAGTTATAGCTTGTTCTAAAAGGTAACGTTTTTTTCATGAAATTTAACCTGCCCTATGAGCATGTCCGAACTCGTTGAATTCGTCTTACTTTCACAATTGAACGATCTATTAATCTTATATATAGCTTTCAGTATTTTCAATTGTTTGGTCATCTATTACTATTTGGTTTTGAATGATGTTTGTCATTAATTATGTTTAATCAATTGTAGGCCAATGTGATTGCTTTCTCTATTGAGTTCTTCCAAAATTTTTAACATTTTTATGCGGCATCTGCAAATCTTAGATTGATTTCCTGTCTTATTTTCGAAATATTTGCTCTAGACATTCAGAAAAGGAGATTGATGAAAATGGGACATCTTGATGGACACCCCTTTTGACACATAATACGACTTAATGAAAAAACGATAAAAAAAAACTGTGGATCTAATTAAAAGGTACCAGAAAAGTATAGCCCGCCAAAATATAAGATGTAAAAACGTTCATAACAGATCAAATCAGTCTGGTCAATATAATTTAAAATTAAATAAATTTTCTACTGTACATTTATATTTATGAAAAATAACCAAAAAGTGATAAAAAAATATGTATATACTTTTAGCGATAATCATAATTAAAATGTAATTACAAATGTTTTTGATAAATAAAATATATTGATCATACCGAGAAGCAGTATTTGAAACGAATTAAAAACATATCACTGACATTTAAAAAATATATTCATACAAGTGAAATGGATATATTTAATACCACATATTTATTTATTATATATTTATACAAATAATAAATTCAGTATTACTTTAATTCTATAAATAAATTATTATCATTGCTACAACTTATTAAATATACATTACAACATTTTCATCATTTTCTTACTATACTATTAGTGATGTTCTTACTGGCATTGGCATCCTTTTTATTAAAATATGTATAAAATATTTTTAAGATTAAAAAAAAACTCTTCAATTTGATTCAAACCTTGACTTCAATAAACTATATATAGCTATAACTCTTCAAATTAAATCAAATATTTTCCATTTTACCATTTTCCAAAAATTTTCTTTTTGCAATATAATAAAGTGAATGTTGAATTATTCATTTGTGTTAATAAATCGTAAAATAAAAAAAATAAAACTTATAGAAAGCTTTTAACTTAATTATGAAGAAAAGCTCTCGAAAATTTTAATGAAAAACAAATAGACACAACGGAAAAGTGCACTTTATTGAAATTAAAAAAAAAAAAAATATTTTAATTTGCTTTGATGAACCATTTTTCAAATTTTCTTAAAATTTAATACATTTTCTTTTTATATAAAAAATTATATTATTATGTATGGAAATTTCATATTTTCATAATTTAATTTTATATGTTTAAAGAAAACAAAAATAAAATTTTGTTCAGTCAATAAAGTTTGTCTAGCTCTACAGCTATTATCTGTAAATACCAAAATAAAATAAGGATACAGTGGCCGCTGGAAACTGAACAAATTTGCAAACAGAGATGCGAATACCCGGATGAATCAGCCGAATACATCCTGTGCGAGTATGAAGCACTGGCCCGATCTAAACATAATCACCTTGAACACAGCTTTATGGACCCACTGTAACTACCGTCGAAATCACTCAAAAGCCTCCTTTACTTCTTCGTAAATACTGGTCTTGGGACAGAGTTTTAAAATAAGAGTAATCACAATAGCAACACAGTGGCCGTAGTGACTTAGGACATAGCAAAACAAAAATATTTAAATTTAAAAAACTATCATTGTCAATATAAGGTTCATGCTAAAAAAGACTTCATAGTCTGGTTTCATGCATTAATTTTTAAAACCTTCTTTGATCTTAGGAGTTTATATGAAAATGTATGTGATCCAAAAAATTCTGAACCGTATCAGCTCTGCTCAACGTTACGCAGCTATTATGCCTGTACCCTTACTATAATTACTATATAAATAAATTTTAGACTAATTCCTCTGATATAAATTAAATAATATATTTTTATTTATTGGTAGATAAATTTAATTTTTTCATTTTCCTCTTTTTTTCCATTTTCCTCAATAATATGTAATGTAATATAGAAAACTGGATAAATATATAAACATATATTATATTATTTCGCTTAAAAAATCAATATCGACAAAATATTTATAAAGTCGATAACATGTAGCTTTATGTAATTCAAATAGATAACCGAAATATACTAACATAGGGTAATATATACAATACATATAATAGATACCACCAGTATATGTTAGACAAATTAACTTGAATGGAAAATAAAATTTAAATTGAAATTGAATGTAGTTTTTCGGTGTATCTAATATATATATGTTTACATATATTTTAATATATATATAAATATATATAAAAATAAAATTGAAAAGCAATAGAAAATGGAAACAAAATAAAAATATATAAAAAAAGTACTATATAGATTTCGAATATAATTCTGTTTATGGTTAGCAGTTCATCCTAAAACCATATCTCTACTTTTATATCTTGTTCGGTTGTGGTTTTATGTACGACTTTTTTTATTTATTACTTTACCAATTTATTTGTATATTATATATATATAAATACATGTTACTTGTATGAAAATTAACTGAATGTATATTTATATTATGTTTTTCATTTAAATTTACGAAAATTAACTAAATGTATATTATGTTTTTCATTTATAAATATACAAATAAAAATGTTATGTAGATTTTCAATAAAATTAGAATTTCGAGATTAATTTTACTATATATAATGGTACTTGATAAACCTTTACACTATAGATTAAATATTCAGTTTATGATGATACAGTTCATAATATTATCACAATCACATTTCTTTAATAATTGTTTTTTAATTTGTAAACAGAATTCTAATTAATAATCATATATGGATGAAAAGTTTGCAACTTTTCGTTTAAGTCATTAGTATAACACCCTGTATTTTATATAAATCCATAGTATTATGTTTTAAAATCCAAATGTATAATAAATGGAATTGGTTTAAATCAAAAGCTATTTATTTTAAATCTGCCTATATATATGCGGTTTTTAAATTTACTGCACTGATAAAATGATTTTAAGTATACAGCAGTAAACGTTCGATTTCTAAATGAAAGATATATAGAGGAAAAATGTACTTTCAAACTTTCAAAAATTACTTTCAATTCAAAGCATCAAATACTTTTTAAGTTCCAAAAAAAAATCTAAATTTTTTTATTACATCTTAGACATTTAGAATGTGGATTCATCGGTGCGGCTCTAATAATCTATTTTATAAGCAGAAATGTTAAACAAAGTAAACATTGAGATATGAAGTAATTTTTATGAAGCTATGTTTCGGAATCTTGTGCGGAGAAGAAGATCAAATGATCCAATTCCTTTTAATTGATTGACTCAACTGGTGGTTAATTTCAAGTTTTAGATAGTTCAAGACCTTCAGACTGCTCGCTAAATAATAGTATACTTTAACTAGTTTTTTTGTAACCGTTTCCTTTACTAAACATTATTACGTATTATGGCATTACTAACGAACCATTGGCGTGTTTGCAAACATCCGCAGTATTTTAGACTGAAATCTTTCTAGAATTTCAATATTTGAATTACTAGTGGTGCACCATAACACGATACCATCCATATGACCAAATTGCTAAATACATAATTTAAGGACATTTGTTTTACTGTGAATATATATAACAAAAAAAAAATAATTCTGCCAATTAATCGAGAGTTGATTGTAGTACTATTTTATTGATTTAATTGATTTTGTTATAATGGTTTTATAAAAACAAAAATCTGCAAATCATTTTATAACTATATAATAAATAATTTTCTACCAAACCAATTGCACTTATTTATTTCGATTATATTTGTTTTTCATTGGAACGAACTTAGTTAATGAAAATTGTTTATATACAGAAAGTATAACTTCTTTAATTATTTATTTTGATATGTCATTTTGTTTTGGCTACGTTTTAGTGATTTTAATAATTAATTGGAATTGCAACCATGATCTAAATTTTATTGGTTTAAAACAAAAATTATATTCTATTACAAAATGTATTTCTTTTTTATATTTATATAAGTTACCACTACAAAACAAAATCTCTATTAAATCTGTCTAAAACGAAATTTTATAAAATTTGTAATAAAATTTAAATTTCCATAAATTTTCATAAATTTATGGATTTTGTATAGGGGGCGATTAGATGTTATATTAAATTTGATATAATATTATTATTAACATTTTAACACAAGACCTTCAAAATGATTTAGTTTAAGTATTTCTTATCTTGATGCTTACTTTAAGAGATTTAATGTTTCCGAGATTTAATGTTTTAACATTATTATTATATAAATTAGATATTCTTAAGATTTCAAGGTAAAATAATTTCATAAACTATGTATAAATATATAAGATATTTTAAAATATTTATTTTTCTTTCTTTATAAACTGAAAAACGCCAGTGAAATCTTTTATATAAGTTAATATAATCAGCAATAATATTTTTTTTTATTAAGCTTTATTCTTTTATATAATAATTCTTTATGGTAAATATTAAATGATATAAGTACCAAAGTACTTGGGGGATAAAATAATATTTTATACAACCAAAAAAAGAATTAATTTATATATCTTTTAAGTTCAAGAATATCTGATCAATAAAGTATCTATAATACCTTGCACACTCTACATTACATCCTACTCAATAGCAAAATATATAAAAGAAACATTTCATGTTTTAGCAGAGAGGAATTATGACTGTAGAACTATAAAAAAAAGGTAAGATAAAAGCTATTTAATTTGTCTGTTATATTGGTAAATAGAAAATGATGAAAGAGGATTTTCCAAAGAGTTTTATAATATTATATTTTTAAACATTTATAAATTGATATACGATACAGCTGGAATTATTTATTACAGATAAATTTATATTTAGAAATTGAAAAAAAATTCTTAAATCTAATAAATTTGAAAACCAAAAAATTAAATCATTTTCTTAAATAACTTTTCTCAATATCTGATCTCATATTTTCTCTATCTGATCTGATATTTTCAACATCGCAAAAAATTCGATTTTTCATTGGTTTAAGGAATTAAAATGTTGAACATGATAGATAGCTTCCTACTTGTAATTTACAACACACGAGCGAAATGGCTACAGGACACTAGAAAAGAAGAAAACTGCCCATTCTAAATCCACAATATTAAAAAGATGCTTGAACGTTTGAGGCATTAGAAGCTATTTCTAATTGGACCATAACAAAAGCATGCCATTGAGGTTGTTTAAATGTAGACAAAGAAAACTAAAACAATGATGGTACAGAAAAATGATCCTCAATATTACTTTAATCTATACACAATTGGCGATCCAAATGTTTAGATTATGTCAACTAGAGTATAGAATATATAAACGACTTCGACACCTCGAAAAATACACTATCACTACTTCGGAGACATTATTGTACTATACTTAATCGTATGAATAGAAATATTTAGTTAAATCTGTTTAAATCTGAATTTTAAGTTTAATATTTTAGAATGTTAACAATATTTGAACTTTAATATTAAAATGGAGGATAAAATTAAATTAATCTACATTAGTTCACTTAAATTTCACCATTGGAATTTTGATGCTCGTGTAATTAAAATATATAGCTTTAAGGACCAATTGGTAAAAAAACCTTGACTTTCAATAATACAAAATAATTTTAAAGTAAAGAAGCAACAATGATCTAACTATGGAATAAACACAATTATCAATTTTATGATAACAATTTTATAATCTATATTACATTCTAATAATAAATTATAAATAAATCATGTTAACCATTCAAATTATACAATTTTCTTTCTTTTTTTTTCTTAAATATATAAAAAAAATACCATGAAAATTTAATATATTTATAAAATATAATGGAAAAGTCAAAAGACATACAACATAAAATTATGCAAAATAGAAATTATACAAACAAAAAGGAAATATTCAATAAATTTAGATAGAAATAAGGATATTGTATAAAATAAAATTTTTGTCAAGACTTTCACGAATAACAACAACATAAAAAAAACACCAACATTTTTTTTATGTAATAAATATTTCCTATATCCATCAAAATACATTATTTATAAAAATGCGATTTCATAGTACCTATAACCATTATGTTATTATCCATTATGTATGTATATTTGAGAATATAATTCAAATATAAAAAATAAAAACATAATAATATATACAAAAAAAAAATATATGTACAACCTCTAATTCAATTTTCAGAATGTATCATTATTCTATAACCAAGACAATTTATGACTCTTGAATATATATTTATTATTAACAGTAATGTATCAAGGAGAATTTCCATATTTTCCGGATCCTTAAAAATGGTTTGTTTTAAAAAATATATGAACCATTTTTAAGGACCGAGAAATATGGAATATAAACATTTAATTTTAGTTATTATTACTAATCACCAAAAATGTTACGTTTTAATTCATAAAATAATAATAATTTAATTTTTTTGATTCACTATTGATTAATTATTGAAGGAAACTTATATGTCCATTTTTTTATTATTATTAAATCACAAAATCTAGCTATCTCAGTCTGAAAAGCTCTATGGTATTAATATCTAAACCTAAACATAGCTCCGCAGGCTTTGCAAAATATTAATATAATATTAAACTATTCATGGTAGACTGATACTTATTCATATTCTTATCCTTATTTAGACCAATTCATATATTCTTTCATCCTTTTTCACCAGTATTAAATATTTCATATTCCATAACCTTTATAGGTATAGTATTTTCGGTAATCCATTAGTTTATTGGCATGGATTATTGTCTTGCCAGTAAATTCGTGAGATTGTTCATACCAAAAATATATATTTTGAGAATTTTTGGAAGCAACAAATGACTTTAGAAATGGAAAACATATGCCTCTTCAAAAATACCTCTTAGACTAAAGAAAATACTTTGATAACCATATCTGATTTTATGATCCAAATTCAAATACACCATGATAATATTCCCATAGTAATACATATCCCAAAATAAATAATAATAAAACAACAGAAGAAAAAAAAATATATTTTCTTATATATATTTTTGTTTTTAAGGAATATGTATAAGGTAGTTAGGTATTTTATGGACCAAAATCATCATTAAGAATCCTATAAAGACGAGTTAGCAATACCCAAAAAAAACACATAAACATGAAATGAAGGAGTAAATCCATAAAATACACATAAAATATATCAAAATATCGTACAATATATTAAATATATATATATAGAAATATAGAATTAAATGTAAATATGTATACTTTTATATACCAACATGCGTAAAATTTATACCAGGGCTGGAAACTAATTTATATTTTTGAAATAAAATTTGGTTTTAATTTTATAAAAATTGCCATATTTTTTAAGTTTTTCAAATAACATCAACACGACCAAAATATTATATAAAGGTTTTTATTGTGGGATTTAATCTCAAGATTTCAAAATTAAATCCCACAATCGTAAAAAAAGCTTTCATTGACTTCATACAAAAATTTTTATATAAATTTTGATCTCTTTCTATATATGCTTTTTGATAACAAGTTTTAAGTCTTGGTTTTTGGGTTTTATTGATTTTAGAATTTGTTTTTGGTTCTAGTGTTGGTTTCGTAGATCGTTTTGAGGTTTTATGGTTTTTGTGGTTTTGGGTTTGAAAACACAGTTTCCAGCACTGATTTATACCAACATTTTTGTTAATATTTTTATTATTTTGGGGAAAAAAACTGTTCTGATGGATCATTCATCCGGTACGTAATTTAAAAAAAAAAAGGTGAATATAAATAAAGGAATAATCTATAGCATTTTCCTTTTTACTTGTTATAAAATCACACATATACAAATATTTATATACATTTTAAGTCCAATTATGCTTATGGTTTTGTTTGTTTTTATTAAACACGATCTCTTACATTTCCAATTTTCCTTATTTCTTATTTCTTTTTTACTTATCATTACTAATAATGAAAGTTTGTTTCTCTTGAATATTTACGATGTTTTATTATTTGGTTGCTTATTGGTTATGTCCTTTTGATCTCCTTTCATATGCTTTTAAGGACCCAACAAATATTCTATTCTATTTTTATGAGGTTTTTTTTTTTGTTTTTACATTTCTTTTGGATTGAATTAGAAATATATTTTAGAAAGGATTTGTGTTGAAAATTTCCAAGAAATTTGGTAAATTTTTTAAAATAGGTTAATCGCTTTTGGCAATTTTTTTTTTTTTTTTTTTATTAATTTTAAATTATATAATAAAATCATAGTTATGATTAAAATAACCATTTGTACAGAGTTTTTGTTCATAATTCATAAAATACTGAAAATAATATTCGACTGATGTCAATTGATATAAAGAAGTTCTTAAAAATAATATCAAATTTGAAGTGGGCGAAAAGTATAAACTAAATTTCTTTTAATTTATGAAAGAATTATACAATAATTATCAACGAATGTTGTAATTAATTAATTTTAATCATTAAACAGCAATTAACTTTCTTAACAGAGGGGATTCATTGATGTAAATTATAAAGTTCCGAAATACGTGGTTCAAATGAGTTTCTAGATTTTGCTATGCGGCTAAATGGATTTTTTACATGGAATTGGTAGAGTGTTTACCTCTTACGGTAAAATAAGGATACTTGTATTTAAGAGTGGTTAAAGCTATTACAAATGAACCTATTAGCTCATTTCGGAATTCTATCTATAAGATAAAGGTTCTGTTGACAATGCATACCCCAGATATGAAATGATTTCTTATACCTTCCACAGAAAAACAGAACTTGTTTCCATCTGTAATATTTTATGGATGTACGCACAGTGTTTATGTAAGGAACGTTTAACCCTTGAAAAGAATGAAACAACTGAGATAACCGCATTTCGGATGACACGTTGCGAAATTCCTATAAGTGTTCGCATATATGCTGACATGCCAACATCGAAGCACAATTAATACAGTGTGGGTGCATAAATATATTCAACCTATTGATACACCTAGTATTGGGCACTGGAGGAATTTCTGCTGTAACGGAGAGGTCTATAGATTGCTGTAAGTTGTTTTTTTTTTTATATCAAACAGCAAAAATTAAATATTTTAACTAAAATTAAAAACAATTTAAATAACATACTAAATATTCAATTGAATACAATACAGAATACTTTATTCCACGAGTAATAAAAAAAATCTTTCTAATATTTGATAAAAGTCATTTCCATATTTCATTGTAGCAATTTAACAATATTAACTTTATATAATTCAAATTCAATTTTTCAAAAATCACGAATCAAATATTTTACTTTGTCAATTTTAATTTGAATTTTAAATCTGATCAAATGGAAAATCTTCTTATACAATTTCAATATTCTATTCTTTTGTTTCATTTATGTATATATATATAGAATATACTTAATAAAATTGAATATTTTTTCTTTCTTTTTTGACAAGAATAATAAAATTTATTTTCCGTAGAATTTCTGTATAATATACAATATAAGAATCTAACAAATGAAGAATGCATAAAAAGGTTAAAATAAATAAATATACAATAAGACTATATATATTAACATCAATGTTTTTGATATCCTCTTTCGCACTATATTTTAAGGATATATCTATATATGTATATCAATTTTTTTTATATATGTATACTTTTACGATCCATTAATTCATGGTGGAGTGCTTTTCCATTAGCGCGCACCACTATCCTATTCCTATCCATTTATATAACTTTACATAGATATACCTAACAAAAAAAAATTATTTCAATGTTATAGATATAGAAAAGTCTGAGACTTTTTCTAATGAAGATTGTACTACACAAAATCTATAACTCTTTATTGTCTATTTCTATACATAGTGCGGACATTTTCATATCTATTTCGCAGAAGTAATATAACAAATGAAAAAAGACAAAATCAAAAGATATTGTCGTATATATTTATATATTTTTTATTCTTAAATTTCGTTCAAAAAAAAAAAAAATGTAACAGAAATTCATTTTTTATTCTCAGTACATAAAAACAAAAATTACAATTTTAAAGGTCCACAAAATAGTTTCTACATTTCGAAATTAATGTTTATTGTTTTTCTTATAGTATTAAAATGTTAATATTAGAGTGTCAATCCGGAATGGAACTGAAAACCGAAAAAAACGCTATTTTTGATGAACGGAAAACCTAAACCAACACGATATAATAAAATATAATTAAACCATAACCGTAACACCAAAGCTATATTTGTTTATCGGTTGATATCATTCGTTTCGAATTACGGTTTTTTTAATTAAATAAATAGTTATTGAACAGAATTCCAGTTGAAAACCAGAACAGCTCACACTATTGATTTGTTGCAGTACAAAATCGATATTTAATTATACAGATAGTTAGTTATGTTATTCATTAGTAAAAAAAAAAGTGGATTTTGTTTTAAATTTCGTATTTTGTTAAATAATAGTATAGAAACCGGACCTAAACTGGAACGGAAAAATAAAACTATGAACGTAATCGTAAATCGGAGCGTAAAAATATGGTGTATTATTAGTGGAATACAAAGAATTCAAAGATATAACTCCCACTGGAAATAAGTTCACATAGAGAATTAATTACACCATGTTATAAAATTACCATGCATAGAGAATACAAGTTATTTACCAATACTTATAGTTCTGCAACATAATGTTAAACTTGAAATAAATTGCATTTTATAATCCCTGAGTAGATTCATCTATAAATTCTAAATTCAAATTGGAAAATGTTCTTACTCAATTTTATAGAAAATTTTCAAAATCTGGTAATTTAAAAATATTATATGTATTTTATATGAACATCTTTGACTTTGGTATAAATAATTTACTATGTTTAATTTTATTTTATCTAATTAACGAATTATTCACCAATAGATAACATTATTGTATTTTGTATTATGTCTAGCAAAAAGTTTTATTTAGTATTGATCTGACTGAAGGAGTAATTCGTAGCAATTTCATTAGCCATCTTTAGTTTTTAATTAAGTAATCTAATCAATATACTTGAAATCTAACTATATATAGAATATTTTAAATATGTTAAAATATTCTGTAGTAGCAGTTCTTTTGAATATTTGTAATATTCAAATTAATACATGATTTTTGTTGAAAAGTTAGCTAAATAATTGGAGTTGTATGTATTTTGAATTTACAATTGCAAATTTACTAAACACTTCATAACAGAATATCAATCATAATATTCAAAATTCAAATAAATTAAATGGATAAAAGTTATTTCAATATATTTCCTAATAATTATTTGTTAATTTTTATGATGTTAGAGAAGAAATCATAAATTTTTTTTCTATGAAAAGTATTCAAATTTTTGAAATTATTTAATTCAATTAGAATTGAAATTTTTAAAATTAATTTATGCTAATATAGTAAAAGTATTCTGTATTTATATTTTTAGAAATTGCTGTATAACCAATCACTATGGTAAACTAATAGTTGTACATCTTGGATCTAATTTTCTTACCAAATATATTTTACTATATGTTTAGGTTTTCATACCATTTTTATAATTCATTAGTTTAACCCTCAGATATTCATTGGAAACTAAAACATATAAATATATATGAGGTATCCTTTTGTAAATTTACAATATATATTATATACAATATTATATATTTTAATACTTTTATATTTTTCCACCTACTATACATATATATAAACAAAATAAAAATCAATATCACCATTTCAAATTCATAAGATTTTTGAAGATTTTTTAGAACTTTGGTCCTGATTATTGTACATAGTAACAGTAATAAAATATACAGGAAATTTTCTTATTTTGTAATAATATAGTTTCAAAAGGAAGGCGATTTAAGATGAAATGCTGATGGCTATCACAAAGTAGAAAATTAAAGTTTTTCTAATGGAAAACGGAAAAGAAAAACAATTTTCCTTCAATATCCGTTAACGTAAAGTATACATAAAAAGGATCATTTTATATATATACATAATGTATCAAAAATAATTTTCTTGATTAGTTTTTTTTTATATCAATACTAAAAAAATAGGAGATAAGATATTCACTTACATATATTTTTTACCTGATAAGATGTCCCAATTTTTGTCGTACATACATAAAGGATAAATAACGTAAGTATAATAACAAAATATGGGAACATATTATAATGTTGGATACTTGGTAAAATAAATTTATTATAATACAAAATTTAAGAAAAATAAAAGTCAATTCTTGATATCGTAACAAAATATAAAGTTCAATGTCATGGAAAAGTGTGTTATAAATTGTTTTGGTATTATTATTTTTTATAATAGGGATTATTTCAATATTTTTATATATACATATGTATATACCTTTTGTTCATATTTAACTTATGTACGAGTATATGATATCAAACAATATATAGTAGATATTCATTAAGAACTACTATATTATAGTTAACTTATAAAACAGTAATGACAAAGCAGTGATAAGAAAGTTAAAAAATTTACTAACTAATCACATGGCTGATTTTTAATGTTTTTCCATATTATTACATTTAAGTATATCAATAAACCCACACATTTCTAGTTGACATAAATTTATATAATATTGTATTATCTTACTAATTAACTAAAACTTTTACAAACCAAACTTCAAAACTAATTTATGTAGATACCAGGTACTCGATCTTTTGATAAAATATAATTACTGTATATACTGTTTTATATGATTTATGATTATTAAACTTCTGAGTTTATGAGATTTTAAAAAAAAAAATACAAAAAAAAGTAAATTTTAAATTAAACATATTTGTACAGCATATTTTTGTTTACTTTGATAAGCTTGTTATTAAGGTATATTCGTATAGCTAACTAAGAGACTATCCGGTTCCCTGAATAAGTAAGTGTATGATAAATTTGAATTTGGTGTAAAAAATGAATTAAAATGTAAATTTATGTATAAAAAATTATGTCACTAGGTATGGAAAAAAAAAATGTATGCATACAATACAGTAGTAATTCATTTTTTAAATGAATTTAAGTATATGTATACAATATATGAATTACTATTTCATTTTTGAATTTAATTTAGGTCTGATGAAGAAATGTGCAACTTGCACCTCTATACATTTATTAATTTTTTCCCGATTTTTCGATTTGGTTTTTTCGATTTTCCCGACAGTAATTCATTTTTTGCCTGATTTATTATTATGATAAAAGTTACTAATAAAATGCTTTACTATCATTTACCCCAACAATTTAAAGTTTTTATGTTTGAATAACTTGTATTCCAAAAAGCATAGACAAAATAGTAATGCTTATTCACGTTTTCCACGCATAGATTTCTTTTAAAAAACAAGAAGTCCCCATCATCCAACTCTATTTTTCAGTTCTCCTTATACATATTTTGTTTATTTTAGCTTTTAAATAAAAAACTGCTTTATTCGTTTTGTATTATTTATAATAATAATTGAAATGAAATTGACATGAGTAAAAAAATATGGCCCAAGTATATCCAAAATTTATGATTTCAATTATTTAAGATATTTTTAGAGTTCAAGTCCAAACCAATAAAAATTAATTAATTGATGTAATTTCGTGATATATGATAACTTTCGTTAAAAATGAGATATTATATTTGGATAAAACTAGTACATTGTATTTGTATTGTATTTGTTAAAGGTATTTCGGCTAAAGTGCGAAATTGAAATTTCAAAATACAAATTAAAATTTTACTATCTCTTCCGATTTTAATTTAACTGTACTAAAATAATGCTGCAAAAATTCATTAGTTATTGTATTAAATAAAAAGTCTTTATTTTCTTTTCTTTTTTTTTATAATTATATAATAGTTAATATTAATAAAAAAGTTACAAAAAAAAAAAACAAACGAACTTTTAAAATTATGATGATTGTACCTTTTTTTTTTTTTGCCTTAAAAATAGTATATTTATTCTTATAGAATAATTTAATATCTTTCTTTAAATTTGTATATAATGTATAAATATTTTACTAACTTTTTTAATACACTTTAATTATTGTTATTGTTTTATGTATACTCAAAATCAAAAATATTTTTATAGTTAAACACTTTTTTAAACAATGCCAGTTAAACCACTGTAAGTTGAAATAAAATATATATAATTATAAAATAAATTTATGTAACATTAAATACTATAAATTAAAATAAAACCTTATATTTCAACTGACATTGTGTAAAAAAAATGTTAGTTTTTGGTCATAACAAAATGTAATATATATCAGACAATTTAATAAACAAATAATGATAGTTTTTTTTATTTCTACCAAATTATATTTTTTACTATTACTGGAAAAACTAATGAAAATATAATTCCTGAGAAAATTCCAGTTATGAGCATTGCTCCTGCAAACATACCGGCAGTCATAGCATATTTTGGTTCAACACTTTGAGGAGTATACATCATCCCCAAAGAACTTTAAAATAAAAAGAAAATTATATAATTTTGAATTTCACGATAATTCATTTTTTTTTTTAAATATTAATATAGAATACCTTAAATAACCTGATGAATACGACATCACAATAGCAATAATCCAATATACCCAATTATTATTAACTAGAACTGGAATAGTTCTATGGATTTTTAATGGACGATAATTACAGAAAAAGAATAATGGTATAAACATAAATCTAAGAACAACTGGCCAAACTAAATTTTTTGGTGACGGCTAGAATAAATTTTATATATATATATTTTTCCAAATTTAACAAATATCATTCTATTTTTTTTTATATATATATTTTTTATAATTACCCATCTAATCCATGACGTAGTTAGACTGCCCAACATTGCAAATACATTAAATGTTAAAAAACATGTTATTTCAACAAAATAACCTGAAGGAACTGGAAACCATGAACCATCTTCAATCAATTGGATATCTTAAAAAAAAATATAATTTTTTATTATTAGTTAAATTTAGAAAAATATATAAAAATAATTATGAAAAAAATTTAAATTAATTTTAATAAATTTTTACCAGAATGTACGGCTGGAAAAACAGATAATGTAACGAAAAATGTCATAAAAACATTAAGAAGTTGTGGAAATGCTTCTTTATAAATTTTCCAATATGGAATATTACTATCCGGTGATTCTTTATTATCTTTTTCAATTGCTCTTTCTTGTAACATCTGATGATATCTATAAAATTTCTAAAAATATAAATTATTATTTAAATTTAATATTAAATTCAAATATTTTGTTTACAATAAATAATTACATTTAAAGGTAAGGCAAAATATGTATCGAAGCAGATTAATAATACCAACATTGCTGTAATAAAATAATAAATAGCTGCTGTTCGATATGATGAGCATAATGTTGATGTTACCAATGATATAACTGTTGCAAAAAGTCCACTAATATTTGATCCTAAAATAACAGCACCTGTATATTTTATTGGTAATGCTGCAGCCATACCAAATACCGTATTTTGATAAATACCATTTGCCACTGAAATATAATAAATTATTGATTTTATTTCGAATATAAATATTATTATAAAATAAAATTATATACTATTTAGTACAACAACGCTTATCATTGTAATCCAAAAAAATGCTCCTGGCCAGCTAGATGAATCAATCATAGCTAACATTACAGTAATTATAAATATAATAATCGCTATAGATAAACTCCATACGATTCTTTTTGTTAAATCACCTCTAAGTAAAATAAATAATTTTTTTAAAAAAAGAACTTATTTTAATATTTTTTTTATTGTGATCATATTTACCCAAGTTGAACAAAAATATTTAACCAATTAAAAAGAAGATTTGGTATTTGTGATGCAAAACCAATTGAATTTAAAAAATATGTAGCATAATTTGCTTCAATACCAGTATACGAGTCATCTAATTTAAAATCTACAAAATACTAAAACACAAATTTTCCGTCTTTAATTTAATATATATTATAATAAATAAATTGAAAATACTCTTTTAGCAGTTATAAACATATTCCATGGCATAAGAGCACCAAGTCCATGAAGGCAAAATATTAAAAATACACATCTCCATTTGTCAATTGGTGGACTCATTTCCATTTTGACCCTTTCCATGGTCATCCCTGAAAACATTACAAAAAAAAAATTATATATAAATATTTTTTTAATTCAAATTAATGTCTGATAAATATTAGCTACTTGTTCAAACGGTTCAAACGTAATTATATTTTTTTTTTTTTTGGAAAAAACACTCGACTTAATTTTTTTATTATATACAACATAAAGTACTTAGTTCTTTTAAATTCTTGATGTATGATGGATTAGTAACTATAATTATAGTAATCTATAGCATAAAAATTTGTATGGTCTATTGTAAAATCAAGATAATTATATTATCATATACAATCTTATTAATATTAATTTAATTTAATCAGTAAATAAATATATAATAATTATAAAAAATCTCCTCTATTGTAATTTACATTTAAATTATGCACCAACAAATAAAAGTGAAATTTTATTTCAAATATATTAACTTGATTATAATCATTTGAAAATAAATTATTATAATATTTTGATGTTAATTTAATTCATTTCAATGATTTAATTTCATCATTCCCACATTTATTTGATTTAAAAACAATTCACACAATAACTGTTGGCGTGATTAACGAAATTATTTGTATATAAAAATGTATTACGTATATTTGCCGCCAAATATATTTATTTCTTTCATATGTGCGAAATTAAATTATAATAGATAAAATTATAACTAGACAGAGTTGGATTTTATACAAATTAAATTTGTGTAAATAAAAGAGTAAATAATAATTTCCAGATTTATTTTCAGTTCTCCCATTTTATATTTTAGAATTACATTAACTTAATATAAATACATTATCGCAAAAACTACATTTAAAATTCAAAAATCTCACTCATATATTTGAGCATTGTATTTTTTGCTCTGTGTCTATTAATACAAGATTCTACTGTGTACATTGTATATAAATAGATACTGAAAAATATATATTATTTCAATAATAGCAATGTTTATAAACATTTTTGATAAAAATTCCGGCAATATAATTATTATAATTTTTATCTACAAATTAATGTAATACTGTTTATATTAAATTCCCGCGCCTTTTTTATTGGATAGTTTATGAAAACTTAATGCTTGTATTTTTGAATTTCTCTAGATTATAAAAAAATTTTAGTACTTTTTTATTTCACATTTTGAGTTTACATTACGAAATTAGGAATACATATATATAGAAAATAATACTTAAAAAATAATTTAAAAAATGTGATTAAATTTTTTATTTAAATTGTAATTTTTTATAAAATAAATACTTTTATTTAAAATATAAAATTATAGTAGTTATTACCTTTAAAATTAAGTTCATCATTTGGTAAGTTATTTGCCTCCCAGGCAGGTGTTAACCGAACTGGTTCATTCAAAAATGGAGATCTTTCGTTATTCCCATCTAAAATATAATTAAATTAATACATATTTATTTATTTATAAATAAATTATATTTTTATATAACTAATTCCAGGAACAATAATTAAATTGAAGCATTTTTAGACAATTATTTTTCTACACAATTTAAATATTTTATCTTACTTTAGTCTTATTTTAGCTTTTAATTAACTATATTTTCATTCTTACATTTAAATATATTATTTTAGAATTGTATGTTATCTTTAATATTTTGTTATCTAATAGTTCTTATCTAATAAATAATATATGATAATTTATTATCTAATATATTACCTAATATCAGTGAAAGTGTATTTTTATTATGATATAATTAAAATAACTTAAACTAATATACTTACTATGAATATATTCTTGTTCTCGATTAGACATATTTAACAATTTTACATAAATAAATCTGAAAATATATTATATTAGTAAAAAATTAAGATTTTTTTGTTTTAGTGCTGTTATAGAGCTTGTTCAGATTAAAATATAAAATGTATTACCTAATAATAGATTAAAATTTAAAATAGGATTGCTTATCAGCAAAATTATATAATTATATACATATTTAAAAGAAATATTATATTACTATGATTTCTTAGAACCAAAGTTCAATAATGTAATTTAAATAGTTTTTAATTTAAATATATATATACATTAACATAACTTACTGCAAATTGAATAAAAAAAAATGCAGAATAAGATAATAAAAATATCGCTTAGTACACTACCAAAACAAAATTTGCAACCAGAACCAGAATACGATTTGTTTCTCTTGTTAACAATGAAAGAACACTAAAATTATTATTTTGTATATCTTTTGTTCGCTTCAGAATTTATGAATTTATTAATGTATGGTATATATTGTTCAGTATATTTTTTAATTTTTAATTTTGACAAATCGTTAAATAAAATTTAATTGAATTATTGGTGTATATTAAAAATACATTCCAAAAAAAAAAAAGATTAATTGATCCGTGTTATGAACTCTGTATTATCAAAATGTTTTAAATAAGACGGAATATTTTAGGCGTGTTCAATAATATATTATATATAAAGCATTAATAATTTTTTTGAATAATTTATTATTATCAAGTAAAATTAACTATCACGCTTAAAAAACATTAAAATAGTAATTAAATTATTATAAATTAAAAATTTATAATTTATTTTAAACTAAGAATTTAATTAGAATGAGATAGGAAATAAATCTTTAATTTAGACATTTTAATTAAAATTTAATACATTATTTAGTAGAAATTGAAATGAAGAACCTATTTATATAACTTTTCTATATTTAGACAATATTTTTAAAAATGTGCTCTTAAAAACATGTGCACAATATATATATATAGACATTACACGTTAATATATATAAAAAAACAATTTAATTTACATTTAGAAGTTTGAAAAACTTAATTTTATATATAAAAAAAAAGGATATCACATTAAGGAAAAATATTGTATTTATATTTCAACACAATTTTAAAGTTAAGAGTTCAATAGTCTTAACTTAAGGGCTCGATAAATAAAGTTATGTATTATGTACATTATAATATAATACACTATATTCACAATATATATACACAAAATATAACCTAGTTAAGGATCAAAATTACCGGAAATAATGAATTAATACTTAATTTTATTTTATTTTTTACCTTGAATTAAAAAATAAGCTGATATGATAAATAATATTCACTTTAAAAATATACAAAAATTACACTTTCTTTCAAAGTGAAATTATTTTTAAATTATTGTACTATGTACTTAACCTTAACTAACTAACAAGAAAATTTGACAAGAAAATTTGACAACTAATAAGTTTGACAATTGTGCCCTTAACCACACATGCCACTGCAACCACAGGACAGCAACAAACTTTATTATACCAATTATCACAAATTACATAATTAATTTATTTCAGTTCCTTCCGAATTTTCAGTTATTTAATCGCAATCAGATTCATAATGATTCCAAAAGAAAACGGAATCGTGCACATTTTCAGTGCAATAAATAAATAGTATATTGATAAATTTAAAAATTGTAATACAAATTTTCATAATAAATTTAACAATATCTGTACAGATTTCAATCATGATTTTATTATTAAATTCATTATATTAATTTTAGTATTTGACGAAATAAAGAATATAAACTCTACTGAAATTACTCAACATTTTAGATACTTCAGAAAATACTCCAATTCATTGATACTGTAATCTGTAACTGTAGTATTAATAATAAAGTTGGTTTCTTTTCTATTTCCTTAGCTTATTGATATAAAATGAAATCCGATATCGTAATTTGAGAAGAATTTATTTACTGTTATGATATGCTATATCCTGCATGCGACGTTTTATTTTATTTGTTCTGTAAAAAATATGGTTCACTATCCAATTTCATAAACTTATTACTTATTGAATACAAGATTGTCCTAAAATTAAATCGTTTTCCGTGGCTGCACAATTGCTCCATAAATAACTAACCTTTAATAATTAAATTTTAAATATGTTGCGTTTTTGTTCGTATTATCGTATTTTACGGTTTAGACCCGTAAAAAATGATAACATATAAAACCCAATTCATTTTTTATACAATTTAAGAAAAAAAATTTCACAGCCACAGCAAAATATGAAGAAAATTTAAATTTTTTTCGTATTGTTTATTTTATTACAAACTGGGGAGTGCAAAATATTAAGGTCAGAATCGTGCATTTACAAAATGCAGATTTCTTAGTCGAGATAGATAAATGCTATACTAGAAAGTAGTTGTTAGTTAATAAAATAATAGAAATGATTTTTCAGTTCAATTATTGAAGAATTGAAGTGAGTCAGTCTTGTATTCTTGACTTTTGTGTTTCGAAAAATCACATGCTGTCAGATCAGAAAAATAATTTGATATACATCTTTCATAGCAAATATCATTTCAAAGTGTACAATTTTAGTTCAAATAAATTATATGTTGCTTTAACGTTGCTTTGTAGTTTTACATGCGCGTCATTTTCCGCCATTTTAAAAGCTGTAGAAATTCGTGTTCGAAGGGACGCGTTACCTTGTAAAATTTAATGAAGAAAAAATTCTTTTTGATTAAAATATAATAATAAAAATTCTTGTTTCTGTGCTCAAAATATAAACAATTTTCGGAAATATTTAATGTGAATAGTTTTCTTATTTATTTTTTTTTATTACATAGTTAATGGTGTGATTTATAAATAAATTATGAATAAGATTTGATGATTGGTCGGGTGAGTGTTTTTCCAATAACCGAAAATTTCTCCCCCCAAATTGAAACTACAAATGTTTTATATTTAATTTTTAATAGTCAAATCCAACAGTTTTCTAATTAAAATTGTTAAAAAACTGTATAAAATTATTTAATTTACATGTTTTTCATAATTAATATTGGAATATAATCAAATTATAAGGTTTTTTTTGTTCGTAAATATTGATCTTTTTTTTTTGTATTGTACGCATTGTGAACTTGTTCGCCATGAAAGAGAAATGCAAAAAAAAAGTTTTTTTTTTTAATTCTTTCGATTAAAAATTTCACGTGTAAACATAGTTATTACAAAATGTTATATTCGTAATCTTTTTAATGTATAATTAAAATTGTAAAAAAAATTGCAATGTGTTTTGTATGATTTGCGGCATAAAAATTTTTAGTAACACTTTTTTTGGATTAAATTTGTCAAAAAAAAAAAAAAAATGACTCCCCATTGTGTATACATGTAGCTAGCTATAGATATCTCTCATTATATATATGTACATTTATAAGTATATATATATATATATATTTATTCATCAATAAGTTAGTGTCTGTCGTTTATGCTTAACGCTGCCTGCTTAAAAAATATGCAAAAAGACACATTAGACACCTGGTAGAAGAAATAAAAGAAAAAAACAAACATTTAAATTATATTTCAATTCGATTTTTGGGAAAGTAAAAATGATTTGAAAGTAAACAGTGTTTTTTTTTATACAAATTAAGTAATTATTATTATGATATACTTTTTAGGGCATGAAAACTTAATTGATAATTTAAATGGTTTAAATTTGGTAAAAAAAATTAGTATTTTTTTTAGAAAATACACTTTTGAATTTGTTAATTACAAATAAACATGTCGAAAGAAATGAATTTCTTAAGATTATATTTAAAATCATTATTAATTAATAATATTACGACTCCACCACAGGCTTATTATAATATCCCTCGTTTATATTCAAAGTTTCATTTAAAAAAATGTTTTGTATAAAAATATAGAATTTCTTTAAAGAGACAATATTCTTCATTTTAGTAATAGTGTTTACTAAAGAGTGAATCACCCTAATTTATCCTCCTAGCCCCGAATATTGTAAATTTTCAATTCCTTGTTTTGAAAACTTTAAAAATATAACTTTATAAAAAAAATATAAAAAACAATTACAATAACAAAAGTACTTGATTTAAAATATTGAATATTAATTATATTTTTTTATATTCTGTATTTTAGATATGCACGATCCAAAAATGAGGGGATTTTCTCGTGAGAAAGTACCACTTTTATAATTATATAAAAATAAACACTAAATAAAATTTAAAAAACGATTAACAAAGATCCTTAATACGCAAAAAGAAAAAAAAATACTGAAAAATAATTACAATTTAAAAAAGCAGCAGTAGCACAACAATATTTAAGTCTTAGAAGGTCGCTCAAAAACTGGAAATAACAAAAGTAAAAACTAAAAAAATATATAAATATATATAAAAAAAATTACAATAAACAACAATATTATACTTATAAGATAAAATATTATATATATAAATATTAGGAGTAAAATTATATACAAAATATTACATTTCTAAAAAATAAATCGATTATAAAAACATTGGATAAATATGGACAAGAATATGATGTTGCCAAAACGTTCGCGTTTAGATGTCAAAGGACCATTTGCTAATGGTCCACTACAAGCAAGACCATTAGTAGCATTACTTGATGGCAGAGATTGTTCAATTGAAATGCCAATTCTTAAAGATGTAGCAACGGTTGCATTTTGTGATGCACAAAGTACATCCGAAATTCATGAAAAGGTATGTAAAGCAAAATATATAAAACAAAAAAAAAATTATTTATTAGAGCTTAAGCTAGAATAAAGCTTAACTATAAATTGTTTAGACTGAATTTTGACAATTTTTTGTATATGGTATTTCAATAGAAATTATTAGGAATACATACTGACCCCATTTACAATTACTTAATAAGTAAAATGGAATTCAATTCTGGTAGAATTACTTGTTTAAATTACAAGGATTGCATTCATAATACGAAAAGAGTGTTAAGAAGAAAAGGATAGTCTCTAAAAGAAGAGCTATCATAAAATTCAGTTATATAGATAATAAGGAGTGCTATTACAATTGTAATATTAACATTAAATCACCACAGATTTAGAAAAGAAGTGCCAAGATAACTAAATACAAATATATTCATTTTGTCTTTATTATAAAGAAAATAAAAATAATTTTAGAAATTTTTAGATTTATATAATCAATTTTATTTAACAAATTTTAATGTTAATATTGTAATTTTTCGAATAGGTCTTAAATGAAGCAGTTGGAGCATTAATGTGGCATACAATAATATTAACAAAAGAAGATTTGGAAAAATTTAAAGCACTTCGTATAATTGTACGTATTGGTAGTGGTACTGATAATATTGATGTTAAAGCTGCTGGTGAATTAGGAATAGCTGTATGCAATGTACCGGGTTATGGTGTTGAAGAAGTTGCTGATACAACATTGTGCTTGATATTAAATTTATATCGTAGAACTTATTGGTTAGCTAATATGGTTAGAGAAGGTAAAAAATTTACTGGGCCAGAACAAGTAAGAGAAGCAGCCCATGTAAGTATTATTGAATTTTGAAAATTTCAAAAATTTAATACTAACTATATATATTATTATTTCAAATATTAATTATTTTATTATTTCCATAAATTTAGGGATGCGCTAGAATAAGAGGTGACACTTTAGGCTTAGTTGGACTAGGACGTATTGGTAGCGCTGTAGCATTGAGAGCAAAAGCATTTGGTTTCAATGTAATATTTTATGATCCATATCTACCGGATGGCATTGACAAATCCCTTGGTCTAACAAGAGTTTATACATTACAAGACCTTCTATTTCAATCAGATTGTGTATCGTTACATTGTACACTTAATGAGCACAACCATCACCTTATTAATGAATTCACGATTAAACAAGTATATAATTATATATAAAATAAAAATAAAAACTGTTGTAATTTATTAATTATGATATATAAAAAAAATATTACAGATGAGACCTGGCGCATTTTTGGTGAACACCGCAAGGGGCGGTTTAGTTGATGATGAAGCGTTGGCATTGGCATTAAAACAAGGAAGAATTAGGGCTGCAGCTTTAGATGTTCATGAAAATGAACCGTTTAATGTATTCCAGGTAAATAATTTATTAATTAATATTCATATTTTACAAATTTTACATTCTATAATCACATGTATGAATTTTATAAGTGAAGTGTTTGTCTGTATATTATATTTTTGTTAAAGATTTATTTAATCTATTTTAATAGTTTTTACGTAAATAAAAATTCTCTCATAATTATGACGAAATCTGCAATTAAACTACGCTATAAACTACACTGTAATTCAATTACATTAAACAACAGCTTAGTTCTGATAACATAATTTGAATGAATTTTATTACCTTATTTCAAGTACTTACTATCAACATTTATATTGATATTTAATTATTTATTTTTTTATTAAATAAAAACAACAAATTATTTTCCTAATTATTTTCTGAAAGTGTGTCTTTACTGACACGTACGAATGTAATTAAATCTCTTTAAAGAATTAAACTTTATTTCAATCTTTAAACTTGTCCAATATTATTCAAATCAGTTTTTCACTAATTCTAACAATATTTTCAACAATGTTAAACAATGTAAAATTAAAAAAAAAAATGCAAATTAATAAAACATTTTTTTTTAAAAAAACAATTTATTTCAGGGAGCTCTAAAGGAATCCCCAAATCTAATAAGTACCCCCCACGCAGCCTTCTATAGTGAAGCTTCATCAACTGAATTACGTGAAATGGCAGCAACTGAAATAAGACGGGCAATTGTCGGCAATATTCCAGATGTTTTGAGGAATTGTGTTAATAAGGAATATTTTATGCGAACACCAAATGCGGCTGCAGCTGCTGCTGTTGCTGCTGCATATACAGAAGGTAAACCTATGTTAATAACAAATCCTGAAAAATAAAAACATTTAAAAAAAAATATAAAACCATTAGTAATAATAACAAAAAGAAAAAAAAAATTCTCTTAAGTTGTTTAAAAAAAAAAAATGTTTTTTATAATTCAATTCAAAAAGGAAAAAAATTAAAAATCAGATTTATAAAAAAATATTTTCATACATATCAACAAAAAAATTTTAAAAAGTAAAACGAACAAAAAGAAAAATGTATCAAAAGGTGTGGTGCACTTCTACAACAAATGCTGAGCATTAAATTTTTATTTTATATTTCTTTATATATTTTTTATTTCTTATTATTTTTATAATTCTCTGTCACTATGAACTTTTATTTTAGTAGATTATTCTATATATGTTTATATATATATAAGAAGTTGTGCCCACGCTTTTTAGATTGTTAATTTAAAAAATAATTAAAAAACAAAAATTAAAAAAGATATGTAAAAAAAAATTACAAGCAATCGGAAAAGTAATTATTTTAAGGTGAAAGTAAACAAAGATTGATCCCAAAAATTTTACTTTAAATTTAAAAAAAATCGCCGGTACAATACAAGTTTATTTTCTATCATTTTTTTTTTTTTTTTTGTATAAATATTTTTATTGTTGTTATTTGAAAATCATATATATTTTTTTCTTTATTTCGCTTTTGAGAAATTTTTGGACAACAAACATTTTACATAGAATCAATATTCATTGATGGTCATTCTAAATATAAAATTTCTGATATTTTAGCAATACAATTATTATTACATTAGTTGTTCATAAAAAAAAATCTTAAAACCCTAAGACTGAGACTAATTTTAGCGAAATAATTATTTTAATTTTAAATATAAAACATTATTCTCTAAAATTATCATCCGTTCTTATTATTTTAAATTGTATATATAAATATAGAAATTGTAATTAATTGCAAATCAATACATACTTATAAATTATAATAATATGTCTGATATAAACATTGTCTACAAAACGCAAAATGGTGCTTTAGTTTAAACATACATACCCAAAAATTGCATATGAATGGAATTGATAACAGCTTCCTTTTTTGAAGTTAAGTTAAAAAGAGTATTTTTCCGATAAAGAACTCGACGAAAAAAAAATTTCTAAATAATTTCATTGAAATGATTCCATTAATTCATTTAGAATACTTTCCGGTAAATGGAATTTATTATTTTTATTGCATATATTTACCATTAAAATGAAATACAACTAAAATCCTATATGTACGATAAAAATAGTCTCGTCTTAAATTAGGTATGAACGTCAAATAGACTTTTGTTAATAATTTAATATGCTAAATATTATATTATTTTTTATTTTTCATTAATTCTTTAATTTCTTTTATTAATCGTATGTATTCATTTTTGAAATTAATTAATAACGATAAAAAAGAAATTGTAAATATTAAATACAAAAAATATATATATATATAAATAATATTAAAAATTGTCTATACAAAAATTTGAATTGCTGTAGTAATAATATTATAATGTTTTCTATATAAATAAAAAAAATATTTAAATATAAAAAAATATTTAAATTTTTTTAAATTTTATATAAATTCTAGTTGATAAGTCCAAAAAGATGAATTTTTGAATAATAATTCTAATTTTCTAATTTATAGTATTTTATTCTAAATAATGTCACTTGCTAAACACACATTTTCTTGATAATAATTAAACGTTTCAGCTATTATTATTTATATTAGGAGATGAATTTTTAAATACAGAATTGATGCATATAAATAATCATTTTTTCCATAAACGAATTGTGGAACTTCATCAGTTGTTGCCTTTTACCAAAAATTTTGTATTTAGAAATTCATTTAGTTTATTTTTTTTATTTTTTTCTGTGTAAAATACTATATAAAATAAAACGTTCTAATACAATATATTATGGAGATATACGAAAGAGTCGTAGAGTAGTAAATATAATAGAATTGTAGAAAAATAAATAAGTACTAATAATATTGATAAAAATATCTTAATCATTTAAGGTTAACAAAAAAAAAATTCGAAAGTTTTATTCAATAATTTTTTATTTTATAATTTTGTTTGATTGTTCAGTTTTTTTATTTTTGTTATTTTTGTGTTGTTTTCTAATGAAAACATATTTCAAAATTATAGTTTCAAATTAAAAATATGATATTTATCAATATTTTCAACCCATTTTTGTCCTATCATAACATTATTGAAAGTTAATAGTAATTTGCTCTAAACAAACATAATATACACAAAAGTGATCTCATCATCCGCGTTTATTTTCGCCTTAAAAATTTACAGAAGATTTATTATTTTATTATTTTGTTTGTTTTTGATTTTGTATTTCTTGTCCTTTGAAGAATAATTAAGGCAGCAAGAAAAAAAAATATTTAAAAAAAGAAATATATATAAATATATATATATTTGTATAAAACAAACCAAAAAAGCACAATATATTAAATATTAAAAAAAAGAAATGATTTGATAATTTATGTAAAAAAAAAAAAAAAATTAAATTAGCTAAAAAAAAATTTTTTTTGATAATTCTTCAAATGATTTTTTTTATATATTTCTTCCTATTTTTTTTTTTTTTTTATTGATTTATTTCTTTTAATTGTATATTTTTATTCAATCATTTTTTCTCAATCAAATTCAGTGCGGTACATTAATGATGTTATTTTTTATTATGTATGTTATATATATATAAAAAAAAAATCTGTGAAACAAATAAAAATCAATTTTACATAAAAATTTGTTTTTTATATTTAATATAATTATTTAATTGAAATATTAATATATATTTACATTCTTTTCACCTTATTTTCATATCTAGAAATATTTTAATTTTTTTTTTGTGTTTAGATATTAAAACAAAAATCTACTAATAAAATTTTACTTCATTTTATATTCGTTTAACAATGTGGGATGATGGAATTATGGTTATAAGAGCATTTTATTACAAAACTTTAAATAAATATATCCTTATATTTTATTTTTAAATTTTCTTTACACTATTTTTTCTTATTATTAATTAACTGATTAATTAATTAAATGTCAAGCATAAAAACATATTATATATTTGCACAATTTAGCTCATATACCTTTGATTTGTATTATATTTTCTATTGTTAGCTTAATAAGAATATTTAAGATATCACAAGATTTGATGTGGATGTTTAGGTAATATAAAATATCAGGAGAAACTAGTCCTAAACGAAGTTGTGAATAAGGAGCAATCCATGTTTATAGACAGTTTTTTTTTAAATAAAAGCTTGTTTTATAAATGCAACATATTATATACATTTAAATTGATATATAAGCCTAATTTGTAGTCAAAGTTCTTCAAAAACAAAAAAGTTGCAATATTTTTAAAATAGAAGGATTATTTTTGCAGCAATCTAAGATATGTGTCAGTTAGAAAATAATTTGATTTTAGTATCAATTATTTTCCTTACATTTTTCAATGTAAATGCTGTATTAAAATTTTCCCCTGTGTGTTTAATTTGTAAATCAATAAAAAATACTTTATTTTTCCCCATGGGTTTGAATTTCGTACAAAAAATTATCCAGTATTCTATTCTTCAAAAATAGAGTTTTATTACCATCTCCTCATATATTTTACACTCTAATTAGATATTAAAATTGTTTTATTTACTAATACAAATATTTATTATTCGTGCTTGTATTGAAAATATCAATATTTTTTTAAACAATTGTAAAAATTGTTACCTAAATCAGTGGCACAGTAGTACCACAGGAATATTTATAACCTCTAGTTTTTTTTTTTTTTTTTTGTAAGTTAATTCTAGAATTTATTAATTTTATATTTAATTTTAATTATGCTAGTGTAAGCAGTTTGAACAACCAGTTTCGTTATTTTATTTTCGTCAAATTTTAATAAACAATAAAATTTATTATAAATATTTAATAATATATTAATTTGCAGAAAATAATTTTTACATAAGAAAGTGTGAAATATATAATTTTAAATTCTTTCTACAGCAATTCAAAATTCATTTTTGACAATTTTATAAAAAAAAAATCAAATTCACAAAAACATTTAATTTAAATTAATACAAAAGCACGTATCGAATCCAAAATATCACTGAAAAAAAAAACGTTTTATTTATTAACATTCAACAAAAAAAAAATGTGATAAAATTGTTGTTGTTAATATGTGTTTAAGCGCGTTCAATTTGTTGTTATAAATTTATCAAAAAAAAAAAAAAAAAAATCCGTACATATTATTTAAATACCAACACACAGGAATAAATGGAGGATATTATTCAGGCTCACTGCAACAGGCACACAGCACGACCCCTCATGAAGCACCACACACCGCTGGAGCCCATGCTCCATCAACTGTAAATCCATCTCAAACAGTGTCAGCACCTCCAGTGTCAGCCGTATCGCAACCACAGCTTCAACTTGGACTTGTGAGTAAATCGGTAGGTAAATGTATAATGTTTTTGTGTAGTACTTTTTTTTTTCCTTTTTCTTATTTAATTTTCATACAAAAAAAATATCTCCTTTTCTTTAAATTTCTAATTAAATTTGTCGTCTACTATATTTCGGAAGTGTGATTTTAAATTTTGGATTACAAATTATCAAATAAACTTCAGTTGATTGAGCATGGGCAACAATTCGATGTCTTCGAATGCTAGATAGTTTTTAATTAAAAATTAATATAACAAAAAGTTGCTGTAATAAATAATAATAAAAAAATTAAACTTTAAGGTAGTGAATAACAAAATAGAGATAAAATTTTATTTGTAAATTATTTTCGGATAAATTACGAGGTAGGATAAAATAAAATTTGTCTAATTTACTTTTTAAATTGATTGATTTTTAAAATGATTAAATATTTATATTTAAAATTTTAAAAAATAAGCTACTTTCTGTACTGTCATCCCATTTCAATCATTTAAGGGGAATACACACATCGAAGTTAAATTGAAGAATTCGAAATATTAAATTAGTTGTAGTGTATTTTTAGATTTTAATAAAATTAGAATTTTAAAAATTAATATTTTGTAATTGTAAATAATAAGTATGTTTACCATTCAGTGCACTGATATTGAAGTGAAATATTAAAAACATATTAGTTGTTATTAATTTGGAAAAAGTATAATATCGATAAAGTAATTACTTTTCTAAGTATGTATACTAATTTTGAATAATAGTATAAGTAATTAAATTGCATGCAAACTTCAGAATTTAATTATATAATTTAATTTAAGTTTTTTAATTAATTATTAAATTTTTTTTTTATAAATATAATCAAAATAATAATAATTCTAATATCCAGTTTCACAGTGCGAACTTAAGTTCAAGTTTAACTAAACTATTTGTGTGGTTTAAACCCGCAACTTAAGCTTATTTGGTTTCTCAATCAAATGTTAACTAAGATTCACCCACACCAATGCCAATTACTATTCATTTGCGTGCGAAAAATCGAATACGGTACAGAAAAACGTATTGGTTGGGTGAGACTTTATTCTGAATGATAAATATAATTATGAATGAAAATGAATTAACTGACATGAAATTGTTTATAACTGACTAAATTTTTTTTTTATTTATGTACAAATAAACTTTTTACAAAAATAATGCTGTGTGCAAATTTTGATACAACTCTCTTCCTTTTTCATAATCTGAAACTCTTCTGCTAAAATAAACGCAGACACTTTCACTAAACCTGAAAAACCAACAAAAATTAAAACAGCTGTTTTTGAATTAACTTAATTTTTTTCATAAATGTATTATTCTGAAAAAATTAAATTAATTCCTGTTGCAATCGAGGTTTTTCTAAATTTACTTTAAATTCTCATTTATAAAATAAAACACAAATTATACCAAAAATAGAACCGAGTTATTTAAACGAGCTGTATAAAATTTTAAAAGTAATAATTTATAAGTTAACTCTTGTTTTAACTCTTTTCGTGTTCGGGCAAAAGACAAATCACGTCTGTGAATTTGTTAGATATGATTTATAGTTGTACGAAGACCAAATCTTATAAAAAAATATCAAAACCAATTACATAGAATTTATATATCGAGAGTTATATGGATATTTATATATCCAAATAAGTTATAATTATTCCTATTGAAATGAATAAACGTAGTTTTAAAAATATTAACATTAATCTTAATTATTTTTATTTTATTATAAATAATTACATACATAAATTTTTTCTTACAAACTTAAAATATATTCTAATATTTTTACAGCCCCTGAACGCACCGGATCCTAGCAATCACCACTCAAATAAATCGGCGGAACCATCAGAGGTCCAATAGTTTAAAAATGGCCAATTATTAAAAAGAAAGAAAAAAAAAGAAAAATAAATATAAAAAAAAAATTAAGGAGAAGAAAAAAAATGGCGTACATTGTAGGAGTTATAAGTTTATCCATCAACCATTTAAATATATATATAAAAACAAAAACAAAAAAATATATGTATTTATAAGAAAAAAAAAAACTTTGTGAAACTATTTTTATTAGAATTTTAATTTTATTTTCCAAGATTTAATAATAAGACGTATATAAATATAAAGTATACCGAATGTAATAAAACAACAACAAAAAAAATAAAAAAAAATGCATTATTGTACTTGAAAGTGATGAAAAGCAACAAACAAAAATTAGTTAATTTTCGGGATTAAAGATTCTTTTTTCTTAAACAAACAAAAAAGCAATAATTATGTAAATCGAAATTAAAAACACTGCATTCAACAGAATTTTATTAATATTTGTTTATTTTTTACAAGAAAAAAATAATGTTAAAAGTTAGTTTTATATCCCATTTTTTAATTCAAATTCTTTAATTGAATTTTTTACTTAGCTACGAAAAAGAAAAATATTACTTTTTGAAAATATATCTAACTTCATACAAAATTGATCAAAAATACATTTTTATTTATATTACGAAGAATATAGCGCAATTATATAATTAACATGAATTACCATTAGCAAAAATTATACGAATGAAATACTAAAAATATAAAAATCAGTTATTTATATATCAGAGTTTGGTTTCACCACATTATCCGCAACGTATTCAAATGTCTGTTTATTAAAAGCCCTTTAGCTTACTGTGAAAGTTTTCTTCACTATAAAGATACTTATAGTTCTAGTTCTGAATGCTTATCAAATTTATTAGGTTCTAAATTCCTGTAAAATGTCAGGAAACCTCTGTCATTAGAAAGGGATTAATCGTATGGGTTAAAATTATATTAAATTAATAAATATTTTTTTTGCATTTTCCTGAAATTTAATATTTTTCATACATTATTATATTTCTTTTATTATGCAAAAATGTTAAAATTGAAATATACTAAATCGGACCTATAGATATTCTAAAATATTTATTTAAGAATTTTCGAGTAGAGTTAAAGAATTCAATTGATGTGTTTCTATGTCGATTTCTAGAGTGCAGATGATAATCTAGTTAATTATTTAATTACATTTACCTATTGATAAGTTCCATGGAAATTGGAAAGTGTTTTATTTTGAATCCATTATACATATTTCTTTAAAAATAATTATTATTTTTATAATATTTTGGGTATTCCTCGTTTAATATAACTTGATCTATGGTAAGTATAATTAAAGCTTTTCAGCTGTATATACTTAATTTTTACGAGCAGTTGGTTGCTTTGCTTTTAAATGAAAAAAAAAATGAATTTCGTTTGGAACCTTAAAACCGTATAGTGAATTAAATAAAGATAACAATGAAATTAAATTGAATTTGAAGTTTGATCCAATTTGAGGTTGGTAAGTTCCGAATTATATTTGATGTGTTCTAGCTAGAGTATCTAGTATAATTGTTATCCGAAAATTAAATGAAATTTGGCACACAGCTTCGTTTTATAATCTTAGTTGGTACATGGTGATTTAGTTGAAATCGGTAGTTTCATTAGGTCCCTATCCCTATTCTAATTTCCAAATTATATAAAATACATTCATGATGTCCTAGAAATTTGAAATGTTATTCACAGTTCTGAATGAACTCATGATATACCATATACATTTTTGAAACTTTTCAGATCTATGGAAAGGCTGAAACTTAAAACACCAACGCCATTCGACAACTAAAAGTCCTTTGTTGGGCTTCTTAGATTTTGCTCCCTGAATCTATAGTATACTTTATAAGAAATGTCAGCAAAAAGTCTCTTATTTGTAAATATAATTATCAATATCCGATTTAGATGAAATAAAACTTGCTTACTTGGGATGGGATTTGGTTGAAACAGTTTGTCAACTGACTTACTGTGATGCTAAACTCGAACCCTTGTCCATAAAACTGGTCACCACTACAATTTTTTTTAATAAATACACCATTTTGTATCCGGTTTTGGCACAAAACCAAAACCGTTTTGGTACTTTTACTGAGACATAACTTCAACTGATATACGAGATCCGTGGGACTTAGTCTTCAAAAAATTTAAATAAATATAGTAATAGTACCCAGATTACATATTACCGATCAAGCTAATCTCAAATGTTTAATAATTTAGATATATTCTATAATAACTTCGAGTACAACATTCAAAATAATATTTCATTAACATTTTCTTATGGTTTCTGATTATTTTAAAAGTCTATAATTTAAATTCACGTAGCATTAATTTTAGCTTTTTTTTCCAATAACTTTTTAATATAATAAGTATTAAATATATATATCAATCGAACCTGCTGCTTGAGTTGAACCTCACTTTAAGGAAGATTATCTTTACGCTTGCATTGAGAAACCAAGAAATAAGTTAAACCGAACTTTAAGCTCTGGAAAAGACTCTCGAAGCTGTGATTTTTAAAATATGTAGCAATAATAATAATAATAAATTTATATATAAAGTACACCATACACCTATGTGTTATCGTTATGCAACCTTATTTCTATAAGTATATATTATATATTTATAAAAAAAAAAATCAAATTTATATTTTATTATCCTTAAATCATTATGTGAAGCTATTCCACCAGCCACCACTTCGAAATTATTAATATGCTCACAGAATCCCAGAAAATTGTATATTATTAAGTATTTATATAAAGAAATACCAGATCAAAGGAAATATTTTTTTATCTTTAGTGTAAATAGAACTGAAAATGATAAATAATTAGTAAAATCATTTTTTTTTTTTTTTTATTGAAACTAATACACCTGCATTCATGTTTCATCATAATAAATACATTAAAATATACAATTTATTTTTTCTATAATATTTACCACCGCGATTAACTAGTTGTTAAGCTAATAGATTTTTGGTTCCAAAGGTAATTGAAGGTTTTATCAAAATAGTTGCATCGTATTAACAGCACGTGCTTCACAAATAACAATACTTAAAAAAAAAAAAGTAAGTATAGGAAAAGATACAATAATTTTAAATCGAGGGGTAAGTTTAAAATTAAAGATAAACTGGTATATAGAATCTACTACACTATTATATAGACCGCAAAATGTTTCACTTATTGTCTTTTAATATCTTTTGCAAACTGTTATTGTAATATAATATGTTTGTTAGAAGTTATCTCTTCGCTAAATTAAGACGACAAAACGTATCGACATCATTTAGGGTCAATTTAAAAAAAAAAAAACTGGTGGAAAGAACTTTTTTTTTTTTCAAAATTATGTATACGAAAATATGTTTTACAAGATCATAAAGGCTTATTTTATTATTAAGTATTTACTTAGGTGCTACACGCTTTTTTTTTCTTAAACAATGATATCTGATATATTCCGGATAAGTAAATTATATTTTACCAAATGATATTAATAAATGCTAAATGGAAAATATGAAGAACAATTTTTTTTTTAAAAAAAATTAATTCTTATTGATATGTGTCGTAAAAATTAATTAAATTTTATTTGAGTGGAAAAAAATACACAATTTATTATCTGGATATTTTACTCTATACATAAAATATTTTTAACATTTATTTCCGTTTTCGGAATTAAATGTCTGGCAATAAAGTATCTGATTACCAAAGTTACGAGTTTTCTTTTTAATTAATAAATATAAGGTTATTATTCTGATGGTCATTGTTGTGAAGATATAGAAATTATAAAATATATAGGCTTTAAAGAGCTAATATTCTCGGTTTTTAAAGAAAATTGTAAATTTATAAAATTTAGAATTGAATTATATTAATTTTAAAGTAAGAGAATTATTTGTGGTAATATAATATGTGTGGATATTAAATTAAATTACTTTCTATAGAGACTGGCCCATTAAAAAAATTGGAAGAAGTCCGATCCGATGGAATGCTACGACGTTAAAAGAATAAAACTGTGAAATTAATTTTTTGTAGATCAAAGAGTATTTTAATTTCGTTAAGGGATATCTTGTAGATTAGAATAAAAATCGTTATTCTACTCTATAATATGCTGCGATTTCACCAGACTGCTCTACGAAAATGCTAATGTGTTTCATCCTTCTTCATATACCTAATTTATGTAATTTTATTTGTTGTGTAGGTAAGGTTATAGTGGCGGCAAATCTTCGCCACTTTCATTGATAACTAATTCTCAGTATGTATTAAGGGATTATCTAGTAAGTAGAAGGATTTCGTGATTGCAACAATCTTGGGGATTTCGCTGATGCTGTAATTCGAAATCTCTTTCAGAGCTGAATACTAAGGTTTTTCTATAATAAGACGTCTTCGCATATAGAAGGTATTCTAGGGTTTCAGCTTGCCCTGGTTGCTGCGGTTTCTGGATTGATCGCAATTAGCTAAGTCTCTATGTTATTTGTTGTGTAATTATTTATTTTATTTTTTTCTCCCATTACCTTTCTTGGCCTTCTACTTGACATCTTCATATTTTACTCAGTTTGCTACTGCTTTTTTTGCAGCTTCTAATGTAAGATTACATTTTTCTAGTTCTAGAAGTGCATATACAGATGTTTTTTTTGGAAGGCCACAACTTCTTAATCCTTTCAAATTCCACTCTAAGGGAATATTATTGAAATGGTATATTATTAATCTACAATTTTATTTTAACTTCATTTAGGTGGATCTTAGATTAGATAATTAAAAAATTCATATTTTGAATAAGAATATTAAAAGGTTCAAATCATTTCTTAATAATCTATAGTTTGTATAAAGTGATAATTATATTCGTTTGTCTGTACATTAATATCCTACAATATAAGATTAATTTATGACATAAGTTTATTTATATAAAAATTGTAAAAATTATGAATCTTTATTAAATAAAGATTCCTAATTTATAAATATTTCTTAGAGAGTTTGTAAAGCTATATAAATAAATTGGTATTATTATAAATTAGTTGATATTATATATTCTAGTGTAAGGCTTTATAATATTAAGGAAACTACTAAAATGCCTCCAAATATTTTTTACTAAATATTTGTATAGGGTCTCTGCTGTACTGGTGTTCATTCGGAACAAAGACTAAAAACAAATAGTTGGTTGCATTTTGTGGCAATAAAATTAATCACAGAAATATTTTATTTTGTAATCGTACTATATTGTGAAATAAAATTGAATCAAAAAGTAGAAATTAAATGATAAATCAAATAAAAATTATGCACAACCCCATCATCAATAATCATCTATAAGTGAACTATATATTTAAATAATTTGCATTTGCATATCATTATATAATTGATATAAATATTAGATGCATTTTCCTTCGTATACCATAAATTGATACAACAAAATCCTATATTTAAATATATAAATATATTATTTAATTTTTTTTTTTCTGAATTTTTATTATATTTTAAGTATATTTTTATTCTCCATAATGCTTAAATTTATGGTAGCCAAAATTAAAATGAAAAAATAAATAAATGTATAGAAATACTAAAAATATGGAAGCCAAACAAATAGAATTTCTATTGATTTTTGAAGCACTAATTTTATAAAAATGCTTTTGAATTTCTGACTATAAAATATTGTCTTTTAAAGCTGGTTACAAGGAAAAACTTTAACATTCATACAATTTAAGAAAAATTAAATCAAAGGAACTTTATACTAACTTAGGGGTAGTCATAAAACTCAGACTTGTTAAATAAAAATTATAATTAGCAATGTGTACATTAAGAAAATATTTTAAATAATTAGGGAATTTTGATATGGATTTACTGAATTTAATAATTTTACTGGCATCATCTAGTCTAAATCAGCGAAACTAAAACAAATTTAATTAAAATTAGATAAAAAATACTATGAGATGAGATATTATACTCAATGGAATTGAATGTCCAACCTCGGAATCTTAAATTTAAGCAATTTCAATTTTTACAACCGCTCTTTCTATCACAGCACTTCATAATTACTTCAATGACGCCTCGTAAAATTGATTGATCTATTAAAATAGAATTTCAGAACTGAAATAAATGTTTTATGAAATAAATATTCGTTTAACTCAAAGTCTATGCGAAATTCATATAGACGTATCGTATATGAATATTTAGTATACATTTAAATTTATTATATGTGCAATTTAATTTATAGTAAATAATTTAGCATATTAACAAATTCTAATTTCCATATACAAATAAATAAGATGCTACTTGGAAATCTTAAAAACAGTTAAACTTCAAATAAAGAATCAACAATCTTTTATAGGATATTCGGTTTGTTGACTTTTATATAATTAATTATACTTTATACTACTTTTTTATTAGAAATTGTGTATCTAATCCAATTCAATCACTAAATCAAGCCCCATATTCCGGTTGCCGAAAAAGTTGAGACCTTTGAGAAAAGAAACGATGATTTATTTGTATCAGCAAAACCAGTAATAAAGGGATATCTTGTATGTATTTAAACACTACTAAAAATAAGTATCACTATTGTACTACACACTAATAAAAAATGTATACTTACAGCCACAAGAAAGAAGGACAGAAAGAACTTTGACCGGATGCAATATCAACAAACCATGAAAACTGCAAGAAAATTATACCAAAGGAGGATCAGGATAAGTTGACAAAATTAAGTATATTTTATAAAATATATTTCAATTATTTTTATTAACCAATTCTCGATAAAATGACATATGTATTTAATATTTAATTTAATCAGTCTAAAACAATTGACTATAATAATAAATATAAAAAAATAAATATATACTTGGGTGCAAATGGTTAGTCTATATATAGTTCCTGAATGTACTTTAATGTATAATTTTGTAATTATTTATAATTTAAAGGTATGTTACCAATTATGATGTTTAAAATTTAAATATCTAATAGAAATCACAAATCATAAATCTTTTTTTAAATTTTATGAAAAGGTTAATTATTAATTAATTTTTTTTTTGTAATCTAATCAATATTTAACAACAACTTGTGAATCTATAATTTTATTAGTTTAGTTCGCCCATTTTTGGATTATGCATCTTACGTTATGCTTTACATGAATTCAATTGAGGTAATCCACAAATTCTTTACAACTTTATCATGAACGTTAACGATTAAATGATTTAACAATATTTAAAAAAAGTAAGAAATAAAGAAATATTTGTGTTTTACATTTATGGACAATATTATTAATGGAAAGATAGATTCATCAATTATCTTGTCTAGCATTAACTTTAAAATTCCTTCCGATAATTTTAGAGATTTTTATCCATTGTCTGTACCTCTTTTTGTACAATGTCAACTATGTATCAAATATATAATAAAAATTATAAATATCAAGTAAATTTAAACATTAAAAATAAAAGATTTATTAAATATTTTAAATGTTTTAACTTAATTGTAAAAATTTTGTAATTAGTAATTAGTTGATTAAAAATAATTAAATAATAAATAACTTTCGATTGTGTAATTAAATAATAAACAATAAAAACTAAAGTTACTTGACCTTTTGACATGAATATAATATATAAATAATTTGATTTATATATTACAATAAATAAATTTCCCATAAAGGAATTTGATACACAAACGGATCTACACGAAAAGACAAAAAAACGTACAATTTCCACTCAAATGATTTTCACCTGAGAAATGCATACTATTATAAACAATTTTATTTTTTTATTTTGTTTTGTATGTAGTAATATACAGATACAAAATTGTTGTTGTTTTTTTTTTTATTCTTTATTCTTCTTCAGATATTTTATTCCTTTTATATCCACAAAAGTTAATTTTCAAGGTATCGTCTGTCATATACGAGAGGATATCACGATTTTCCGTTCCAATGACGATAGGCAACTATGATCATGACGATAACACTAGGACGTCAGGGACATAAATATTATATGTAGTAATAGTATCGATGTCAAAATATTGTCCCTGTTTTTCATTATTAAATATATGAAGACCGGTTTTATTACAACAAGAACAAAAATAAGTGTAAAGTGTAAAACAATTTTTATTTAATAAATTTACTAAAAAAATAATTAATGAATGAAAACAAATTTTGCAAAGTCAGATAATTTATAAATATATAAAATAATTATTAAACCCAAGCAGCCAGAAACTGAGGGGGTTTACCTTTATTTTTTTTTGCAATATATTTGCCACAAATTTTTGTCGACAATTGAATAATACTTGTCAATAATTTGTCAACAAATGTTGACATCTGGTTACACGGAAATTTTGAAATTTATAAAAAACAGATATGATAACAAATTAATAAATTATAAATAAAAATATAATATGAAATATAAAATGAATTTATTGTAAATTTTTTCAAATTTTATAATTTTTGCCAAAAAATAATATTTAAAAGATCAAAAGTTAAATAAATTTAATGAAAATATTTACTATAGAAATTAAGCCATTTTGAAATAATATTGAATAAAATGTTTTAGCCACATCCCCCAAAAAAAAAACAACTAAATATTGAGAAATATTCGTATATATATCTATATATACATATATACTCATACCTACAATCCGATATACATATTTATTCAACAATACAATTCATTTTATATTTGTGCAAACAAACAAACTGATTCACCAATCCAAGCTATATACATTTTTATATACCCTATAATTTATAGTGATTATAATTCTTAATACAGGGTGTTCTATAATATATGGATGAATTTAATGTTAGAATATAACTTGATTATTAATACTATATTAAAGAACAGCGTTAAATATATAATTAAAAATATTCTAATATATCATTTGCTGTGATGCATTAGGTAGGTCCCATCTTCAACTCCGGACCGCGACATCGAAATCTCTCTAAGTTGATTCATCTGTAAATGAGAACCAGTAATAAAATTTAGCAATATGTAATTCTGTTCAGCAATTATGTAAATGTAAAAATGTTTCCACTATTAAAAGCTATTAGCTTATTACAAATAAATGTTTCTTCAATATATAAAAAAAACTATGGTTCGGAATCCATACAAAATTAGTATGTCCGAATTGCAATAAATTTTGCACGAGACCAAAGCACGATCGGGTCCTAGCGCCATTGCTATAATTTAAAAACAATTAAACAATTTACCAGTTTTTATTAGTATGTATAAAGTATAATAAAAATACAAGATTCAATTTCGTAATCTTTTCTTTATCTTCCTTTTTCACATATTTATATCTTAGCATAGCTCAAATCTTCAATAGTTACTATTAAAATAAATCTTGATTAGAAATGATTGACAGTATATGTAAAATATAATATGTAGATATATATTTTACCCAGAGCCGTCTCACTCGGTTAGTTACTGCTGTATGAATACTATTCCATGTGAGATTGTATTCTCCTAGTTCCAGGATTTTCTGATTCCTCTATTGTAATTTCTAACAGATCCACGTTGCTGAGTGACACGGAAAAATTTGTTGATGGATACTTGCAATTTCTGTATGATATTATTCGAAATTAGACAGGTTTCGCCACTAAATTCAAGTACTGAATATGAATTAACACATGAGTTGAATATCTTGAGTTTTGTTTTCTGGAAATCTGGGAACTTTTCCATATTGGTTTTAATATATTGGCAGCTGTCGTCTGTTGTTATTATACTTCCTATAGATATACAGAAGCTATCTTTATTTTTAATATATATTAATTGTATACACCCTGTATTTTTGTTTGTTTGTTTATATTTAACTTTCTTTTACTCTTTATATTCTTATAACACTCTCTCGACCCCCTCCTAAGCAGTGTTTCATTATCTATATAGTTTCAGTAGCAAAATCTTTAACGAAAAGCATTATTGTAAAAATAAATAAAATACTTTTTTATCTTTTAAACAATTTTTTACTTATTTTTTTGAATTGCACAACAACCTTTGCCACGGAAACTTTTCATAAGTGTGGTAAACAGGATAACGACTTTTCATTTTTTTTTTTGTTATACATATATGTAAATATATATATGCTATCTTGTAGATTGTTTTTTTTTATCTGTTTAGCATTTACTTATGTATTTTAATTATATATATGTACAATATAATGTTGTCCATTATGTTTTTTTTTTATATATGAATGGATGAATATATATATATATTTTTTTCAATGTAGGTTCGAATGTAATTAATATTTCAGAAGGCGTTCACATGAATTTCAGATCGATTGTCTATAGATTTCGCCTGTCTATTAAGTCAGTATGTGTTTTCTGTTCCTTCAAGTTTGATCGGTTTTATTTGGATAATGATATAATAAATTAAATTGTCCGAAAATAAGAAATATTATAATTAATATAAAAAAAAAAATGTTATAATTATATTGTAATTTACATTTTGTAAAATTTTGTAACCCTAGTCAAATATTTCTGCAATATTACCTCTTCGCTATTTTAAAAATTTTTTATTATTAATTTCATAAATTTATAAAAAAAAAATATTACATAAATTATATTTGAGTGCTGCAAATTTAAAAAAAATTATAATTAATTAAAAATATAAATATAATTAATAAATAAAATAAAAATTAATCTTATGTTGTGATTCACAAATTTTTTTACATATTTATTATATATTTTTATTAAATGTTTTAGTGCTAAATGATTATCTAAATATGTAAATTAAATAGGTATAATAAAAATGTGCTAAAATATTATTTTAATTTATATAATATAATATTATATAATAATTATAAATTATTTAAAATACATTTGGATATACAGACATATTATTTTGGATTACAAACAAACAATATAATTTCCTTAAGGTAAAGATTTATTGAATTTAATAATTTTATCTTTCAATTTTACATAAAAGTTAAAGAAGATTTTTTTTTTAAATTTTAAGATTTTCTGTTAATGTTTAGATGAATTATGCTCAATATATTTATATATTAATTATGAATTTTCATTTTACAAATTTATTTACAACTGTAGACAATTGTTGTTCAATCTTTACTTATCATTTTTAAATTATTGTAAAGTTGAATTTAAAAAGACATTGATTAAATATCTATACATATATTTATAAAATTTTGACATTTCTAAAATAGTTCAATTGTGAAAATTGTTAATATATATATTATTATTTTTTAAAAAAAAATATGATTTTAACAATCCTTAAATCCTTTTTAAATTCTTCTCATTTACATAATATTTTTAATAATTTCTTTCATTCAAATTCATTTAATTTAACTTTATTCAAAAGCCTATACTCGTACTTCGTACAAGTGAAAATTATATTAATTATGGGCATTTTAATAAAATAAAATGTGGTCCTGAATTATAGTGAATATGTGAAAAAATGACAATTTTAAGGAATTATATTATTATAAATTATAAATACCATAATTAATCAAAACATTTATATGAATTAGTGTCGGGAAAATCGAAAAATAGAATATAATTTGGAGAATTTTTTATTTATTATATTCATTTCTTAGGCATTAATTCATTTTTTATGCAAACGATACAATTGTAAAAATATTGGTAAATAAAATTATTTATCTAGTCTAGATCTTAAATACCATTTATTTTGTATACTACTTTAATACATAAAAAATTACAATACATAATTGATTGATTAATGAGTTTATATGAATTACAAGGTCTATAAATTTAATAAATTTATTAAATTTCTTTATAGGCTAAACAAAAATTAAAACTATATAATTATATCATAAAAACTCATTAAATCGCTATAATCTTTAATGTTTTAATAAAAATTTTAATTCATTACATCACAAATTAACTTTAATATTAATTACTAGATACAGATACATAAAAGATAGAACTACAACTACTAATAAACTAGATAAAATTGTGAAAAAAATTGAATAAAATGAAATTAAGTAATGTCTAAATGTGAATGATTTAAAAAAAATTATTTTATAATAAATTAATCCTGAAAAATGTATAGAACAAATTTATTTAAATAAAATACTTTGTAGGATTTCTCTAAATTTGAATTTTAAATTTGATAATATTAAATTTATAAGAAAATAATTTTTATGAAACATCTGAAATGTCTTTTAATAATGTTCTGATGTCTGGTACTATATAATTTTGTTTTGTTACGATCCAAATATTGAATAACTATGCACAATTTTTTATGATACCCAGGTATTTGATAACCACATATTCCTACTTTTAAAAAAATATTACATTACAAAAACGTTTTAGGGGAGACTTTGTAAGCAAAGGAAATATATGCTCTGTAACTTTAGACTATGGCTAAAGTTTAACCCATCCAGAGAATATTATAATAGTTACTAGAATATTTATTATAATCATTCTTCTTGTTAATCAAATAAATTTAAATATAATTATTTGTAAAGCAAAATTTTGAATTTCTTTATATTAATTTCTAACATTTTTAAAAAAACAATATTATTTTGTAATGACATAGTTTCTTTAAAATCGTATATAAGTTAATAATGAACTATTTAAATTTAGTTAGTTGTAGGTTAATTCTAGTTTTTTCTTTATAAATATAATCAAAATTATATTAACCAAAACCGCCACAATATGCAATATATAAATATTATATATTAATATATTATTTACGAAAATGTACATAATTTATTTAATTTTCAGATTAAACTATATAAAAATCTGTGGATTTGTTAAATATTCTAATAAAATTAAATATGTTAAATAATTTCAAATTAATACTTATGCTGTGAGATTGTAAAATATGAAGAGAATAATGTCATCAGATTTTTATATTTGTGATTTACCAAAAGCCTCAATATTAAATTTAAGGTAATTTAATATATTTATTAATAAAATAATTCGCAAAATTATATATAATTATTTTAAGATAATAGAAATAAAGTAAATATTTTATATCATAAATGTTTATAAACAAATATGTATTTTGAAAATTAAATTACATGATTATGTAATTTAATTGGTCAGTCATAAAATAAAATAATGTTTTATAAAATTTACAAATAAACATATCCAGAATAATTATTCTTGACCACCAAAATAGTGATAACACTCACAGCTTTATAATTTTATCTGTAGCAAAGTTTTCCAAAATTAAAACCACCATTTTAAAAAAAAAAATTATTCTAAAAATTTAATTTGAATTATTCTAAAAATTTAATTTGGTCGATAAAAATTATTACTAATCTCATTTTAGAAATATTTTTATAATGATTTAAATTAAAACAATTTAATTAAAAATTAACACAAAATATTTATATAGTTTTCTTTAAATATGGTTGTCAATTAGAAAAATATTATTTTTGGTAATTTTATTTTCATATAAATTGTCTATCTTTGATTATTATAATTTTGGTATTAAATTTTCTGCGCATGTTTAATACAAATATTACAAATCTTCCCATCCAGGACGTTACAGATGTGGTGAAGTAGGTGGAGCCATAATAATGTATATATCGTGCAAAGTTACAAGTGGTACTCCTTTGGAGTCTGAAACTGGATATGTACCTAATAATCCTCTATTTGGAATATCTCTTGATAGTACACAGGTATACAAAAATAAAAATACATTGAAATTTTTCGAAATTTATACCCATTGAAGATATAAATTAAAATTATTAACATTTTCTATATAAAGGAGTGTTTAGACTCTTGCGTAGGATGTGTTTCATGCCAAAATGTTCCATCAATACCAGGTATACATACAGATGATTTAGATTGTGATAGCTGTTTTGATCAAAATCTTACGGTGCTCAGGTACTATTATTTATTAAATTTAAAATATCATTAATTTATAGTCAGAAAATTTGAAAAGTTAAAGAGAATAATTTTTTTTAAAAAAATAAAATTATATGAAAAAAAAATAGTGTGTAGAAAAATTAGTGTTTTTAATGTAATTTTACCATTTTAATACTTTAACTACCAATTTAAGATAAAATATTGAAAAATTATTCAGCTAAAAATAATAAATTAAAAAAAAAAAAGAATTATTAAATGTATATTAATTATTAATTAATGATGTATTACAGAAAAAGATTTATGTTTTAATCCAATAATTTTCATAATATAACTTTCCTAAAATCGATTTATAATTAAAATAAAATCTGTAGAATAAAATTTTCAATCATACAACGAAAATTATTATTTTCTTTTCGAGCTGATAATTTTTATAAAATAAAATTAATATAAAAAATAATTTATAAATAAAAAAAAACAATAAATTGTTAACATAAAGTTAATATTAATATTATACAGTTCCTCTCAAAGTAATCCTCAAATAAATCTTGGAAATATTTGGAATTCTGAAGATATGACATCATCATTTCCTGGTTTACCTCCATTAGATATTGACCCTTTACCAAGTTTATTTCCATTTTCACCATGTGGAGCATCATACAAGTAAGTAAAATTATTTTATAAAATATTTAGTTATTTTGATTTGAATTAATTATCAATTAATTACAAACTATATTATAAAATATGCAATTATTTTGATTTATTTTGATTATATACTATAACTTAGCCGACGGTAAATAAAAAACATTACAAAAGTTAAACTTATCGTCATTAATAATAAATTGTTTAAAATAATAATTTAATTTTTAAATTTATTTTTCAAACTTCATGCATGAAATATGAATTGTTAGTTCTGAATTTAATTTTTTTTATAAAATGGATTTGATTAAATATACAAAATGAGTATATTATAAATATTCATAATATTTCCTTCAAAACTATCCACAAAATTAATTATTAAAGATATACAAAATCAACGCCATCACAAGATATAGCCGATGTACTCCTTTCCCTTAAAAATGTTGTATTAAAATCAAATCCATTATCATCAGAATGTATTCAATCATCACAAAATCAAATTCATCATGGACAAAATTCTAGTTTTTCAGCACCACAAACATCACTATCTTATACTGTACATCCACAAATGTTATTATCACCAAATTCACATCATTTTAATCAGTCACAAAATATTGGTAATCAAAATAATCATTATATGAATACACAATCATATTATGATACAATACCAACAAATCATCAATTATGTGGTGGACAAACAACAACATCATTACAACCATCATCTACAACAACACCGAATGCACCAATATATCCCAGTATGAGTGTAAATGTTAGCATGAATATGACTATGCATGGTTATCCACCGTCAGATAATACAGTACCTTTACAATGTTCTCAGGTGAATTTAAATATAAATATATTTATTTAAAAGAAATATTGAATTTAATGAAATTTTAAATTATATTTTAATTTATTAATTTATATATAGTGGCCACCAAATTCTTCTTCATCTGTTAATGTATTATATCCCCAGTTATTAAGCCCAACACATTATCCAAATGGTGCAACATATTCATTTACAGCTGATTTCAGACCACCAGGAAATGGTCCTACATCTAATAATGTTCCAATTACAAATTCTCAACAAATGAATATAAATCATTCATATCATGATCAAAATAAAATGTCACCAGTACTTTCACAAAGATCATATCATCAGCATAATATTGAACAAGTATCACCAAAGAGTCCAACATTTATTGAGGTATTATTATATTTTATTATTATAAAATCAAATTGTAGACACAAATTTCACAGATTTTAAAATTTATTTAGAAGTTTACTCAAGTAAACTGAAATATATAGACATGTACACATATTTCTGTACACTATAATACTAAATAAAGTATGTAGTAATGAGTAGAAGTTTTAATTAATACTAATACTAAAGGTGAACTTTAATTCCTTTCTGTTAATATACATAATTATACCTTTCTATACATTTGGAATCAGAAGTTCAACAAGATTATATGTGGAATACTTACTATTTATAACGTAATTTTAGGGTAATGTAAATTTATGGCAATGTTGATATTATACTTGCCCACATTCTGTTAAGACTTAAGAGATTGTTTGTATAATATCCTAAAATACTTAAATTTAATGTTCTGAAATATAAAAACATCTTATATTAAATTATCATAAAATTAAATTATAAACGTTTTCTTTGTCAAGGATGCGAATTCGAAACACCTGAATATTGGATTTGATGAAGATGAAGAAAGTAATGATGGTTCAGAATCAAATAGTAAACCAAATTTATGTAGATTATGTGGAAAATCATATGCAAGACCGAGTACTTTAAAAACTCATTTAAGAACACATTCAGGGGAGCGACCATATCGGTAAAAATAAAATAATTACTTCAAATACGGTATTCCTAAATATTAATTATTTTCTTTTAATACATAGATGTGATCAGTGCAACAAAAGTTTTTCACAGGCAGCAAATCTTACAGCTCATGTACGCACACATACTGGACAAAAGCCATTTCGATGTCTTATATGTGATCGCCGATTTTCACAAAGCTCAAGCGTAACAACTCATATGCGAACACATTCTGGTGAGCGACCATATCGTTGCCGATCCTGTAAAAAAGCATTTTCCGATAGCTCAACATTAACAAAACATTTAAGAATACATAGTGGTGAAAAACCATATCAATGCAAATTATGTTATTTAAGGTTAGAGAATTATATATTATATTGGAATTCATAAATTAAATATTATATTATTCTTTTACAAAAAAAAAAAAATATAAATAGATTCTCGCAATCTGGAAATTTAAATAGACATATGAGAGTTCACGGTACTAATGTTAATTTATTATCATGACATAAAGTATATAATTTCAATGAATTTGATACAACTATACCACCAAGTTATACAGATTATAATAAAGGATATATGCCGTATTCAACACAAATGATGGAAAAAAGAGTTAATATTTATTTAAATAAAAAAATGTATTAAAAACTTTTATAATAAGAAAAAATTATAATATATACATTATAAAAAAAAATACAATAAAATATAAAATTACGTATAAAATGTTTATTAAATTATACGAAAATATTTAATTTATTTTTTAATTGGGTTTATTATTTTTTAAAGGTAGCGTGAGTAGCGACTACTAGACAATATTAAAAATTTTCTGTCATTATCCTTTTTTTTCTATACACGTAGTTCTATTAAGTATGATCAAAAACCGTCTAATATATTAGAAAGAAACGATCTAGTTATTATACGGTTTTTAATGATATAAGCCATTACTATTTGCTATATCTGATTTTATTAGTCGCACAATCATGTAAATCACCTAAAATTGCAGCTAGTTAAATATTTAAAATTTAATAGAATTTAAGCTTTTGGACAAATTTTTTGACGAGCACCTACCTAATGGATTATCTCGATTATCTCTCTCAATTTAGGCAATTATTTAATATAAATTGATTTATTTTGAATTAATTAATTTCGAATTGATTAAATCCAAAATAATATTGCTCCGTTTCATAGGTAAAACTTTATTCAAATGTCGATAACATAGTACAGAAAAAAGTTACTCATAGACGAATTTCAATATTTCTTGTGAAAATAAATTAAGTTTTCACACCAAATTTAAAAATCAAATATATTTATTTCGTATATTTAAAATTAAAGCAACATTTTTACTATTTAATTAACATAAAAAACATAAAATTTAAATTTATAAAAAAAAATAGTAAGAGTTAATTTTAATATATTTATTATTATATATATACACATTCATTTAAAAAAATAACTCTTGAAATTTTATTTTTCTCTGTAAATTTTACTATACAATAAGGCAAAAAGGACTGATTGTAATTATATTATATAATAGTATTAATTTAATTACACACTCTAGTTAAATATGAATAAAAAAAAATTTGAATTAACATAATTTATAGTAAAAGATTAGTAATTTTTTAAATCAAAAATTTCTCTAAGCAATGGTTCAATATGTGATGGATTTACATTTAAATAAACACCTATTATTGATGTATTTAATTTTTCAACTTCACTTATTTTCTGAATTAATTTTAAAAATGTTGATTTTGCTTCACAACCTTGATAAATACTTTGTAAATATCGTCGCAAAAGATAATAATATGAATTCTAAAATAAATAATATAAAACAAAATGATTAATTTTATACATATTTTATGTGTTTGTAAATTATATTTACCTGTTCCAATTTAATTACATCAGCATGTATAACTCTGGGCCGAAATGGTGTAAATAAAACAATAGCACACATAATTAAAATAATATTTTCATCTTTACGCCATTTTGGATCAAATGTTTGAATGAAGCGATCATGTTCTTCATATACATTTCCTTCTGCTAATTTTAAAACATCTACTCTAATGTTGGACATATCCTCTTGACTATGGGGTATCTATAAATACAAAAAAAATGTTTTTAAATAATATATAATTAAAATATGTTTCGAGAGCACATTATTATCGCTCAAATTATACAGTACTTTTAATCATTCATAGCAAATATTTTATACATAGTGATAATTTTCTATCATGCATTAAAATTTTTATTTTTTTATTAACTTTAAAAAGTTTATTAACTTAAAAAATATATCCATTTTTATCAAAAAGTTTTCGAAAAAACTTGGCTTTTAAGTTTTCTCCAGTTTGATATATGCGAATTGCGAATTCAAATGTCCTTGCAGTGAATTTTTTTTATTGAGTTTGTTGAGAAATCTTTTTTTTATCACTTTCATTGCATATTTTATGGCGTAATTATAAAAAGAAGAATATGAATTTTCTATTTTATTCATTTTAAATGTGCTTATCAAAAATACATATTAATACTATTTAGAATTATAATTTTTACCTTCCACGTAGCATGATCACAATCATATGACATAACTGATCTCATAATCATCATTTCAATACATCCACCTTTTAATAAAGCAATTTGATCTTCTTGGCACATATTACGAAAAGCATTGATTTTTTTTGACATTTTAATTAATCTTCTGATCGCTACAGCTGTTAAATTAATTACTTTCAGAAGTTGTGGATCTTGAGAATTTTTTTCACACTACAATTTAATGGTAAAAGAAAATATGAAATTTTCTTGAATTATAATTTTACATTTATTTACCTTAATTCGTTCCGAATCAAGTGAATTTGATAAATCTATATCTACTGGATTTAATAATGCTAAACTGGCACTTTTTAATTCAATCAATTTAGTTGCTTCAATTTCAGATAATTTCATATTATTACATGTATTTTGTGCAACAATTGGATCATTTAATTCATATTCTAATTTAATTGCATCACATAAAATCGATTCAATACATTTACTAAATTCATTTTCTTCAACTTGTGTCTGTTTCGATATATCAGCACTGTAACTTTCATTTTTTTTATCAACTGTTATATTTGAAATCATTGTAAAACTGTTACTACTACTAGTAGTATCATTATTAAAATCATTTAAAAAATTGGAATGTTTCGTTTCTACAGTTAAATCAGAATTAACCATTTTATTAATAATTTTCAATGCTTCTTCTGGTGTTTCCATAAATTTATTCATAATATCAATAGCATCACCTGGGGAACTCATTAATTGTTGCATAAATTTTAATACATCAGCTGGTGAATTAACAATTTTTGATATAATTTCAATTGAATCTTTTGGTGAACTCATAAATTTAGTAAATACTGTAAGTGCATCAAATGGTGAATTCATTATTTTACTTATAATTTTTAATGCATCTCCAGGATATAATATTAAATGACCAATTAATTTCATTGCATCTTTCTGTGAATTAATTATATTTTCTATTAAATTTAATGCTTCTGATGGTGTTTTCATAAAACTATTAATAGCATTTGAAGAATTCTCTGGGTTATCAACAATTGTTTGGACAATTTCGGATGTACTTAATGTTGTTAATAAATCACATTTTGAAGTGTTACTATTTGTATCAGTTGTTCGTTCTTGGGATTCCACACTAGAAACTGACATTGTGTTATGATAATCAATATTTGTTGTATATGATTTAGAATCTTCATTATTATCAATTATTGAATTAGTTGTATTTATATTTGTTGTTGATATTCTATCACATTCTTCTGTCGGTATATCATCATTATCGAGTTTACGACATTTGGTTTGTTTTCTTTTTACACGATTTTCTTCAATTTTATGTTTTTTAAGTTTTTTATCTTCATCGGACATTATATGATCTTTGTTCATACCAGCATTAAAACATTTATCTAATCGACATTTTTGACAAAATCGTCTTGTTATTATTGTTATATCACAATTTTGATTAAATGGGCATAACAGTTTCTTTTTTAATAAGGCATTACGACGGAAAAATGCCTTACAACTTTCACATGTTATTGCACTAAAATTCAAACCAAGAGCCTTATCACCACAAACAACACAAATTTTTGAAGACGACATTGTCATGTTTATATATTGTGAATAGTTATATATATTTTCGTTTCTCTTTATTTATTTAATTTCATTTTTTAAATAATTTATTATATTAGAACACTTTTTATGGATTTTGGACTTCCTGCAATCCGAAAAAAAATAATCAAAATTGTCAAATTGTCTAATCTCAGAAAAAACAACCTTTTTCTGTCATCCTACATAAATATAGTTTATGATTGCCGCGCACCTCAACTACATGTGGTACTGTTGCGCAAAATATTATATAAAACTACTAAAAGAAAATATAGAAATGATATATATCGAAATTCATTATCTTTAAATTAAATTAATTGCTATTTTAATATATTTTCAAACTAATTTGGATAATTTCGATACTCTGCAGTTTACATCTTCTTGCAGTGTACGCTGTAGTCTCTCTGGCGTGTAGTGTAATTAATAAGTAATTGTTAATAAGTTTAAATTTTAAATTAAACATGTATTACTTGTCATATTGTTCATTTCTCTTCAAAATCGCATTATTTCATTAAGAAAAAAATTATCTATTGACTTTTCAGATTCCACTATAAAAAAATATATAACTTACTATACACCCTATAACACATCGTTGAGGCAAACTACATTTTAATTTCGAATGTTCGAAAAAGATTTGAATTGCAACGCAACGCAAAATCTGCAATTGTATATATGGTGCAATAATATCAGCTGTGCCCCATTGACAATGAATGTCATTTTTTTTGTTTTTATTTTGTTTAATCAAATGTCATTCGACTTTTTTTTTAATTTTATATGTAGTGATATTGATAGTAAAGAAAACAAACGTCAGACAGTTCACAAGGAAATTAAATTTTCACAATATGCATCCCGATTTATCACCTCATTTACATTCTCCAGAATGCAATAAACTAATTGAAGCCTTAAAACAGTGTCATGAAGAAGTAAATTTTTTTTGTAAAAATAATACCTACATACTTTTTCCAAATATTGTATATATTGCAGAATGGTGTTTTTAAATTTATTGGCAAATGTAATACATTAGACACTGAACTAAATAATTGCCTCCGTAATGAAAGAAAAACTAATGCCGCAAATAATCGAATGAAAGCCGCAGAAAGGCAAAGAAAAATACGTGATGAAATTAAGATACAGGAAAAATCTTAAAGATTTTATAATAGTATAAAAATAATAGATAATTGTTATTTTAATAAATAAATATGATTATTATTTAATTTAAAATCAAACCTTAATAATTATATTTAAATTTATAAAACCTTTAAAAATAAATTTATGTGTCTTTTCTTCCAAATACTGGACTATTAGTTGAACCGATTGTTTTTATAAATGATTTAATACCTTTCGATTGAGACTCTGAACTTTGTGCAACATTTTCAGTTTCGGCTGCAATTATATAAAAATCATCAACAATGTGACCAGGCGGTGTTACATCGAATGGTTGTATATCATTTAAACTTGTCTGACTTGTATTGGCACGATTATTTCTTCCGTGAGATGATGATTTTTGATTATTTTGCTCTTGGAATTTTTGCTTCAATATAGTTTCTTGAGGATCAAGTTTCCCCAAAGTAGCTACAGGCATACATTGAAAAATTGTTGTTAAAAAGTTTCGCAATGATATCCAATATGTATCTTGCCATTGTTTAGTAAAATAAAATGAAAATGTTGAGACTTCTTCAGGATTTTTACAAAATGGGAAATCTAAAAGGAGAAAAATATGTCAATTTTGTTTGACTTTGTATATTATTTTAATTATTTACAGAACCAATCCTTCCATTCGTTTTGTAAAGCAATTTCATTTTTAAACCCCATAAAAAATTCTGTAATTTTATCAGATTTATTGTGATTATAAGCTGTAATTAAATATAGTTTCAGCAATCCATTTTCTAGTTTTTTAACAGCTAAAAGTAGTTAAAAGAAAGGTATATTTCGTTAATATAATTAATAGTACTGCATTTATAAGATCAAGCTTATTACTTGAAATGTAAATATGTTCCAATTTTGTAAATATTCCTGCATCTAATTTTGACCAAAATTCTTTTAAACCATGTATATCATGTGTGTTAACAAAATTTCCTAATTGTTCAATTATTTTATCGGCTCTGGATGTTTTATCGCAACGCAGTTCAGTGTTTAATGCTTTTAATGTTGTTGAAAATCCACGAAATAATAAATATTCCTTAACAAGTTCATCCACATATTCTATTTGAGCCATTACTTTTTATTTTTTATTTGTGTACACTTTTTTTTGTTGATAACACATAATCCAAATGAAAACAATGACGAGTTCGCGACAGCTGTAAAACGTCATAAAAACTACAAAAAATACCCATAAACAATTTTCCCATTAATTTTTCTGATCGTCGACATTTGAATTGAATTTAAAATGATTTAGAATCTTATTGAATAATTATAATAGTCGTTGAACTTTATTATAATAATATAAAAACAATTTCTAATTCTGCACCACTTCAAAGACTGGCATTGTTGATAGTCGATATCCACCGATAGTGCTATGCCAATCCTTCCTACCAACCACTACTCGAAATAGTGATGATCCATCCTAGTAATCGAAGTAGTGGTAATTGTAAGAAGGATGTCCCTAGTAACTACGGAGTCGGTGCCATCCACTTGTTTCCGCTTGTTAGATCTACAGGATAAACACAGGAAACGTACATCAGGTGGCCAACTGCAACTATAAAATTCATAATCAGCGGCGTATCACGAAAAGCTATTGATTTTCAGAACACAAATGTTGAATTTGGTTATAGGGAAACTAAATTTGTAACATTGTAACTGACTGTCAGTCAGGTGTCAGATGTCAGATCAAGTAATAAAATAAAAGGTTATCCACCCATTCCCAAAAAGAAAAATATACATTTATTTCAATATCATTTCATTTTCCACTTTTTTTTAGAAATATAAAATAATGCCAAACCAGGTTATATCTCGTGAGTCGAAATCTGGACAAATTGTAGCATATAGTGAATATGCGGTAAGAAATAATTCTTCAGTTTTGGAATATTGTAGAACTTCATTGTCAGCACTTTCTGGATGTTGTGCTGGTAATATTCATATTTATAAAAACATACCTATATCCTAAAGATTCCTTATTAATTTTTTTTTTTCAAGGTATACTGGGATTGACTGGTATAACAGGATTCTTATTTTATTTATTGTCAGCTCTAAGTTTGTGGGGTTTAATATTATTGAAATCTGGAACAACATGGCAGAAATATTTTGTGAGTCGCCGTAATCTGTTAACCAGTGGATTTATAAGTGGTCTTTGTACATATGTTTTATTTTGGACATTTTTGTATGGAATGGTTCATGTTTATTAAAAATAATTATTTAATTTAATTTTCAACGATTGTGTATGTTTAAAATATGGTAATAAAACTTTGATAACAATTATTTTTCTTATTTCTTTTGTATTAGTTACATTTGAATGAATTAATAATAATACATACCTTTTATTTGAATAAAACAAAAAAAAACTTTCTTTATACACCTAATGTTGTATTGTATTGGTTAATTCCGGTCACCTATTAACTTTTATTAACTCAATTTAAAAATATGTTAATAAACTTGTGGAAAATATATAAAAATGACAAGTATATATTTTATGTAAAAAATATTGTGACTATTTAAATGCTTAATATTTTATTTTCAACAATATTTCAGCTTGATAATATATATATATATCATAATATAAAATAATCATCTGTTTCTTTTTATTAATTTGTTAATTTACAATTTACACGTGCTTTAATATTACACATTTCGGCAAAGTTTTTTCGTAATTTCTCTCGTAATTCAGCCCGTTCTTGTTTAATTTTACTTTCTCTGCATTTAAAATCCATTACAACTTCATCTGGAATGTAACAACTTTTCCCATCTTCTTCACCTTCTTCTAAATCTTCAAAAGATTTCTGTAATTTACAAAAATAATATTATTTTAAATAAAAAATTGTTAATTATTATTTATACTTACAAGCATTTGTTGTAGTGTTAAATTGTTTGTATTTGAAGATGGATTTTGATAGATATTAATTGGATTACCACAAGATTTGATTTTGATATTTTTAACATCTTTGTGATTATGATGACCATGATTACAAATATCATCACAAGACACTTCAGAACCTTCTAAAGAACTACCACAACTCGATGTTCGTGAATTTAAATGGGACGGATCAGAGCTATATCCACCATCTATTGATTTTGTACATAACACATTACCATCATTTTCACATGGACAATTTTTAACAACAACAACAACACTACAATTATTACATTCATTATTCTCTTGAGCATTTGTGGAATGATCTTCTTCCTCTTCCTCATCTTCTTCATCATCATCGTCATCATCCTCTTCAACAGCACATGAATAAGTAGTAGTAGTTATTGATTCAATTTTATTTAAATTTTTCTTTTCAATTTTCTTCTTCTTCTTTTTTAATTTTCTTTGTTCTCGTTTTAATTCTTTTGCTTTCTCTGCCCGACTAATTTCTTGATAACACAATTCCAGATTACTAATACCTTGTTTTTTTTCAACAGCACTATTAAAACTGCGACTTAGGGCATGTACACCAACTGCTGCTAAAACTTGACAAGCTCTTTCCTCTTCACGTAAACTAACATAGATTTTTTTTAATCTTTCATAAATTATCATACCGATACATGTTAAAATTTCTTTTTGTGCAATTTCTAATGTTTTAGCATGTCTTTCTCTCTGTTTTAAATAACTGGAATGTATAAAACGAAATAAAAATGAGAAATAAATTATTTAAAAAATTCTGATTTTTTCAAGAACTAATAAAACTTATATTGCCGAAAAAAGAACATTGTAAAATAAGAAAACTAACAAAGTTAAACAAAAAATTACAGTTTCTTTAGAGGTTTATAATATAAATTTCTGATTATAAGTTATATCTAATTTGAAATTTATCTTATTCACGCGGAAAGTTACAGCACAAAATTAGAATTTTGAAAAAGAGCAAAATATCGTATTCTAATATTACTTTTTACATAAAATTTTAGTGCAGTGATAAAAATTATTTTTAATGAATATCGTTTTCAATAATTAATCTGAAATTTATTTATAATCACTTTTTATTTTTTTATAAATTAATCTCATTTACCTTCCATTTATTTCAGTTTCAGCTTTATGAATGAGCATATCAATAAAATCAAACTTCGTTTCAATATGAATATGATTATCTGGTGTACACTTACGAATATTAGAATATAATGCAGCAACAAAACCTGTCTCTTTCGAATTCGTGTCACTTACTAATATTTCGTATGCCTTTTCAACCTAAAAGCATATTTAATTAGTAATTTTTTATATACACATAAAAATTCATCTTATTGTAAAAAAAAAAAATTATAACCTTTGTCTTGCATTCTGTACAAAATTTGTGTTTTTTAAGATAATCATCCAAAACTTCATACAATTCTTGTGTTTCAATTACAGTTAATTCTTCACGACATCGTTGTTTCATAGCAGTCCATATTTCTCGCCAAGATTCCGAAAATAATTTTGATCTTAATGCATCGCGAGAATGTAAAATACAACGTGTAGTATTTCTATTTTTTATTTTATTTTCCATTATATTTTCAAGAATTTCTTTATGTCTATATAAAACCGTTCCTAATGCTTGAGGTGTTTTCATTTTATCATCAATTAAACTTAAACAACCATTACTTTTAATCATAATTGGATCAATTGTTGGATAACCAGATACAGTTAATTTATAAAATAATTTTTCAACGCTACGTCGGCATCCAACACATTGTACACTTTGACCTAATACAAAGAGAATTTCTGAACTTTCTACTTGTAATGAATTTTGTAATTCTTCGACTGATAAAATATTATATTTTCTTGTAAATTCATCCAAATCTTTTCCTTTTATTAATGATCCATCAATTACTAAACCTTTACTGTTTAAATCCATTAACATCTATAACAGAAAAATAAAAGAACAATTATATTAAAATAATGGGAAAAGTGAAGGTAAAATAATATTATTATTTTCAAGGGCTTTGGAATATTTATTTATTTTGCAATTATTGTTTGTATCATATATTTAGAAATTTATCAATCAATTATAATATACTTTTTATAATTATTAAAAAAAAAATTTATATAAATTTTGTGTAAAAAAGTGAAAATGTACCATCATATTTTCTCCTGTAATTAATGGGAGTTGTCTTCTGTCTATCTTTAATTCCTTCACCTCACGATAAACTTTAATTAGCTTAGCCATTTTTTTGATTTTTTAACAATTTGGAATGTTTTTATTTGTTCAAAATATTTCAGTAAATTTTTTATTAAAAAGCCACACGACTTTAAAATATCACTATATATTAAATGGCTGATTGTCAAAAATTTCCTTCCTTATATTTTTACCCAGTAAACGTATTTTTTTGTAATATATTTAAAAGTATTATTTTATTTATTATTATAGTTGTAAAAGTATTTATTTTAATTTATTTTATTTAATCTTATATTTAATATTTTAATATAATTATTGTCATAAATATTAAAGTGTATATAAAAAGTATTTGAAGTTTATTATCTAACATATAGTGAATTAAATAAATATATATATATTTTTTTCAATTCATCAATTTTCTAATTATTGAGAAGTAAGTACTATTTTGTAATTTAATCACAGTATACTATAATTAAATTAATTTGAATTTGTAAATTGTTAAATTATAAAGAACTCTTCTTTATAATCTACGTATTTCGTTCAGTTCCGAGATTGTATACGAAATTAATATTTATCTCATCAACCACATCAACCCATATGATCACTCTGTATTCTGTTTTTTTTTTAATAATCAGTAATCTGTAATTATGGTTTGTTGGATATTTGACAACCTCATTTTTATTACAAAAAACTGCAAAAAAAACAAAAAACGCATATATATATATATATATATATATAATATAATAATAAAGTGCTGTCAAAAATGGTTGTGTGTTTCTAGTTTTTCATTGGAATTCGCTGGTTAAAAAATTAATTATGATTTCACTTTTTTATCGTCAGAAATCATCAATTTTGAAAAAATTCATATCTACCTCAAGCTACCGCAATAGTTATATTGTTCTGTAAGTTAGTCAATTTCGATTTTGTGTAAAATATTCATTGCGTATTGTGAATTTAAAGTAATTATTTTATATTTAGTGTTCCAGAAATCGGCGAGGAAGATAATTCAACAGAAAGTTTAGTTAAACCTGATGGACTTTTACACTTTAATGGATTAACAGTCGAAAATTGTCAAGCAGCAATTGCTAAACAATCTACACATGTTGAGCAAACTGTACAAGCTATTGAAAATGATATTGCCGGTAAAGATAATGTTGATTTATTTGAAGATGTTTTTCATAAATTAGAAAATGTCACCGGACCTCTTGAAACAACCTGGGGTATTGCTAAAACAATATATTTAGGTTACAGTACACTAATGCCAACCAAATCTTATTTAAATATTCATGAACGTGCCAGACGTGCTAGAGCTTCAAAGTTCTCAAATAAAACCATATTTACAAAAATTAAAAATTTTAATGAAAATGTTGATATAAAAGTAGCAGAGGAAAAACGTTTAATTGAAAAGTATTTATTGGAAGGAAAATTAAATGGTTTAGATTTAAATGAAACAGATAAAAAAAATCTTCAAGATATTACTGATAACCTTGGACAGGAGAGAGCAAACTTCAAAAATAAAGTTAATCAATCAATTAAGCAATTCGTACATGTTGTCGAAGGATATTCTATAGTTCGTGAATTTCCAGTTGATTTACTCGAATCAATTGCTGTAGATCCAAACGAACCCACTAAAGGCCCATGGAAAATAAATTTACAACCGCATATTGTTGAAGGATTCCTAAAATACTGTCCAGATCATATACAACGTTGGAATGTATGGCAGGCAGATGTACGTAAAGCATCAGGATTGGCTGACAAAAATTTAGAAAATAGTACACATATAGAGAAAATTCGAAGCCTTCGTAAACGTCAAGCAGAATTATTAGGTTTTAAAAATTACGCAACAATGTCAATGGAAACTAAAATGATTAAAAGCGTAGAAAATGCAAAAGAAATATTTACTTCACTTTTACAATTTGCTGGTCCTATTCAACAAACTGAAATATCAACTTTACAAGATTTTGCTACCCAATCGGGTTTTAAACATAAACTAGAATGTTATGATATCCTGTATTGGCAGAGAAAATATTTAAAATCAAATTATAATATAGATGAAAATATTGTCAGGGAATATTTTACTTTGCCGAATGTTTTAAATGGTCTTTTTGAAATTTCTGAAAAAATATTCAATATAAAAATTGCAGAAAGGAAAAATGTTGAAGTTTGGCATTCTGGTGTTAAATATTACGATGTTTTTGATATAAATATTTCGGATGCTGAACCAATAGCTGGTTTTTATTTAGATTGTTATTCAAGGGAGAATCAGTTTAATCGTAATTTAGGTTGGATGGTTGGCATAAGAAACCGAAACGTTTTAGCTGGCACAAAACCACTTTCTGCAATAATATTTAATTTTAATACACCTATTGACAATAAACCCTATTTGTTAACAATGGAAGATTTACAAATGATTTTTAAAAATTTCGGTTCAGCATTACAGCATCTGTTAACGAGAACAAATTATACTGATTTAGCTGGACTATCTAATATTGAATGGGATGCTTCACAAATTTGTGGAAATGTGTTAATTAATTTCTTAAACGACGAACAAATTTTGAAAAAATTATCATCACATTATAGTTCTAGTAATCCATTACCAGATGATTTATTAAAAAACATTCATTTATTTAGAACACATTTGGGTGCACATAATTTATGCAAAGAATTGTACTTATGTGATTTAGATTTGGAATTATATTCTTCAACAGATTTTTGGTTAGATGTTGTAAAAAAATTGTGGCCGATTTATCATATAATGCCATTAAATAAAATTGATTCACATCCATGTTCAATGCAAAATATATTTTCGGGTGATTGGGGTGCAGCATATTTTAGTAATTTATATTCGCGTTTAATTGCTGCCGATATTTATGATGCATTTACTGAAAATAAAATTAAAAATCAGGATAGTGGAGAAAATGCTATTGGTATTCGTTTTAAAGAAACCTTTTTATCATATGGCGGTTCAATGAAAACTGAAGAAATTTTTCGTAGATTTAGAGGTCGTGATCCGACACCAGTAGCACTATTAAAATCTTTAAATATTCATAATGGTTCAAATACAACTGATGTTTAAATATATATGTTAAATTGTTATTAGCTTAAAAAACAGAACTGTAATTATAAAGTTTATTTCAAATATATAAATTTGTAGTTTTATATTTTTTGAAAAGCATTTCAAACTATGGTTTTAATTGTATTTTAGATTATTTGTCAATTTTAGAAATCAAATTATTAAATTAATAGACTTCATGAAGAAAATTTCCTCATACGTTTCAGTTTTTCAAATAAATGCTATAGAACATAGTCAATAAAAAATTTTAGTTCCTTATATATTATATAATATATATATGTGAATAAATAAAATTAGATTTTTAAATTTTTACTACGAAAATTGTGCAAGTTATTTTCTCTATTTTCAGAAACTTCTTCTGAACTTAGAGACGAATTCTGCACTTTACTTATATTAGTATAAAACTCTTAGTATAGTATAAGTACTAAAAACACTTGTAGCAAATTTCGTTCTGTCAAAAATGTATTATTTCGTAATATTTTTATTTTGTAATTAATTACGTAAAATAGAAGTGATTCAATTCAATCCAAGTGATAATGAAAATATATATTTTGTTTTAGGAAATATATTTTTGTTTGTGTAACGTATTTTATTTTTGCTTACAAATTTTTATTTTAACAAGTAATTTATAGGTATTTTTTTTTAGTTGTTCTTATTAGAATTCTTTTTTATTTTTAATAAAATTTAATTATTTTTCAGATGGAAACAATGGAAGCTTTTAATGAAAATTCATTTTGTTATCTGAATGACGATTGTTTATCAAAAATATTTAGCTATTTACCACTGAGGGAACAAACAATTTTATCATCGCTTAACGATCGATTACGGAATATATTTTATTTGTATCTAAAAAAGAAAAAAACATATAATTTATATTTAACCTATACGAATTGGTCTTTAGAAGATTTATATATTGCTTTCCGTCAAATCGGAATTATAACTGAAGCATTCGAAATCTCTAAAACTAATGAAGAAAATAATAGATTTCATGTTTGTTTAGATTTTGTATTAGAATATTGTGGAAATTTGAGGACTTTATTACTTCAAAATATTCATGTATCACATATATTTAATCAAATTTCAAAATCATTTAATTACCTGGAAATACTAAAGCTTAAAAACTGTTCGCTAACAGATAGTAATATTGAAAAACTATCAAACCTTCAGCACATTAAATGTTTAGATTTTTCAAAAAATGATAAAATAACAGGAAAATATATAGAAAAATTTAAGATTTTAGAAGAACTTGAATTGAACGATTGTAATCAAATTTTAAATGATAATTTGTTGAAAATATTTACAAATACAAAAAATCTTCGATTTCTTAATTTAGAAAATGTTATAAATTTCGATGATTCTGCTATTGGTAAACTAATAGACAATTGTGAAGATTTGGAAACCTTAAAAATGTATATTAATTTTCGTGAAGTTACAAATCTTAAAAGAATACCAAATTTAAAAAAATTGAAAAATTTATCTATTATCGAAAGATCAAGTTATAGTATGTCGATATTTGAAATGAGAAATTTAAAAAATATTGTTAATTATGTTTTAGAAAATTTAAAAGAACAATTGGAAACTTTAAAAATACATTTTTCACAATTTGATCATGATAATGGATTGAATGGAGCTAGATTTGATTCAATATATAAATTGAAAAATCTAAAAGAATTACATTACATTGGGTATTTAAGTTGTTATGTTATTTATTGGAAAAACATAGAAGAGTTTGTTCAAAATAATAAATTAAAAATATTGAATATTACTTATACGAATGCTGGATTAGGATTTTCATCATCAGATTTTATTAAATTTTTGTTAAATTCTAATAATCTTGATGAAATTAATTTAACTTATACTAATGCTTTTGCATATCCAAGGTTTTTATATTCATTTATTGAAGAATTAAATCACAGGAAAATTTCAAAGCCAATTTTCACTTTAAAAATAAATATTGATAAAAAATTAAAAATGGAAATTTTTAAAGTAAGATACATTTTTTATAAGCACTTATTATAAAAATCCAATTATTTTTATTTTATTTTTAGAAACCAGAATATATTGCAGCTAAAGATCTTTTCAATTTAGAAGTTAATATTTCACCAAGCTATCGTCATAATTACTATGGTTATATGGATTATGAGGATAATGGTAATTTTGATCATGATGATGAAATGTTCTATGATGAATTAGATTTTGATCTTGAAGGAAGCGAAAATGATATATTAGAAATTAATGATCCAATAGGAATGAAAATAACTTTAAATTCAAAGCTATTGGAACAATAAATCATGATGTATAAAATTTGTAATAATTACTACAATGTATAAAATTTAAATTGCAATAAATAAAACACATTTACACTATATGTGAAAATTTATAATTTTTTCAAAATATAATTAGTATTATTTTGATATATATGTATATATATTGATAAAATCGTATCTCAATGTCGGAAATTTTTTTTTTTTTCACTGCTGATGATTGTATTTTTTTATTGTTTTGAAAAATGCAAATAAAAAATCCACGTATTTTGATTTCAGAGATTTGAAATTTTAATGTATACATTCTCGATAGATAAATACTATAATTGCACTACCAATAGGTTCATAGCTTTTTTGCATCTATAGAAATGTTGATTATTGATTGAGGTTGCAAATTCAACTTCATGACAAAGGTTGTTAGGGAATAGGGATTGTTTGTTTGAATTCTGTAATGCTAAATGGTTAAATACAAACGGAACATTTAAACAATTTTTGTTTATATTAAATTTTTAATGAGAGGAATCACACTCTTAGGATCAAAAATTTTAAAATGAAAAACAAAAAATCTTGTAGTTTTTAAATAATTAAAACAAATATAAATTAAATTTTCTTAGTTTTTTTTATTGGTGTAAAAACGATCAACGTTAATTATTTTCAGCAAATATTTCTCGTTGAACTTTTTCCCAAGCAGCCATACGTCCATGTTCTGGCCTATATTTAACGTTGCAACCGTCCTGTGCTAAACGTCCTTCATCCCGAAGTTCCTCATAACGTTCACGATCATATTTTGTGAATCCCCATCGTTTTGAAATGAAAATCTAATCATAAAGAAATATTATTACAATTAAAAAGAAACAAACAAACTGATTTTCAAACCTTTTGTCTGCCAGGGAACTTGAATTTAGCACGACGAAGAGCTTCTACGACTTGTGCCTTGAATTTGTCGGTGGATCGTACAGACATAATAGGTTGACCAATATGTACACGTGCAACTGTACCTTGTGGTTTACCAAAAGCACCTCTCATTCCAGTTTGGAGCCTGTAATAATTTAAATTTCGTTAAGATACAATATTTGATTTTTTTAATTTGTACTAATATAAAATAAACATTCAGTACTAGTCAAAGTGTTTAGATTATTAATCATGGTTTATCATAACCCAGTGCTCGAAGCAATTTCATCATAAAAAAATTAAATAAAAAACTATTTTGGAACTAAACTTACCTATCAGCTCCGGCACACGATAACATTTTATTGATGCGAATAACGTGGAATGGATGAAGCCTCATTCGAATATGAAATTGATCTTTACCACAATGTTTAACTAAATATTTATTGCAGCAAATACGTCCGGCTTCTAGGGCTTCTGAACTCAGCTGTTCGTATTCATCAGAAACTAAATGTACACATAATGGGAAATCTTCGACAGTTGCTTTCTTTTTACCCAAATCGAAAATACGAATTTTGGAATCTGGTACACCACGACAGAAACGTGATTTTGGATATGGTTTATTTTTACAATAACGATAACTGAAAAGTAAATACAAGAAAAATATTAATTATTAATAATTCACAACTTATTATATTTAAATATATATTTATTTCCAATTAATCAGTATTTTAGTCAAAGTATATTTATGTAATCACAAATATTATCATAACCCAGTGCTCAAGGCAATTTCATCATTTAATTGGAATGAATCATATAGGTATTTTCAATTCTTTATGTATAAAACAATTTATAATATCTACTAATTATTCCGGCTCATAAATCGTTGAAATACAGCATTTTTATTTATGGATCTTGATATTGTCATATATTTATTTGAGATGAACTCGATTAATTGCAAGCCATCCCACCCAATAAAAATATAGTTTGATTTAGCCCATTTATATAAAAATTAAAGTAACAAAATTATGGAAATAATTATTCACTTTATGTTAGCGTTGGATAGGGCAACTGTATGCAAAACCAAAAAAATAATTAAACTGCAATATCATAGGTATTCACACTATGAACTTATCTAGTACATATATTATTGTAATTACAATTATTATCACTACCAATTCCAAGTAATATCACTTCGTACAACAAATAAATCATAAAATTAGAATACAATATTTTGTTTACAGACAATTAATGAAATTCCCTACTAATTCCGGTTCAAAAATCGTTGAAATACATACAGCATTTTTATTTATGGATCTTGATATTGTCATATATTTATTTGAGGTGAACTCGATTAATGGCAAGCCATCCCACCCAATAAAAATATAGTTTGATTTAGCCCATTTATATAAAAATTAAAGTAACAAAATTATGGAAATAATTATTCACTTTATGTTAGCGTTGGATAGGGCAACTGTATGCAAAACCAAAAAATCATAAGTATTCACTCTATGAACTTATCTAGTATATTATTGTAATCACAATTATTATCACTACCGATTCCAAGTAATATCATTTCATCCAACAAATGAATCATAAAATCAGAATACAATATTTTGTTTAAAGATAATTATGAAATTCCCTACTAATTCCGGTTTATAAATCATTAAAATATACAGCATTTTTATTTATGGATCTTGATATTGTTATATATTTATTTGAGGTGAAACTCGATTAATGGCAAGCCATCCCACCCAATAAAAATATAGTTTTATTTAGCCCATTTATATTACAAATTAAAGTAATAAAATTATGGAATAATCATTCACTTTATGTTAGCGTTGGATAGGGCAACTGTATGTATAGTATATAGTGTATACAAAAAATTAGATAAAATTCAATGTTATATATTGTGGTACTTAAGCTATTTCAATTATTCATTATTTACTCTTTTGAAATGTTCAAATAATGTAAGATACATAAAATTCAAAACTAATATTTCTTATCGTAGTTAATAATATACTATTTGGAAACAAACTCACCATCTCGCTGGCCTGCGACCCATTTTGACCTGAAAGAACGGAAAAAATATATGTTAGTTATTAAATTATTGAAAGTTATTTTAATATACAAAATGATAATATCATTTTCAATAATATTAAAATAGATTAAATTGACGATGTTTTAAGATTTATTAGAAACTACATACCTTGCAATTAGCTGGATGGTCTGCGAAGAAAGAGAATATTAAAATTCCGGAAGAACAATAAACGTCATATTAGCGCCATCCCTTTTAGTACCGGATTTTAATAAAACTATAAATGTATTTATTTAAATTTCTGGTGGGGGGCGCATGAACATAAACCAGCTGCTGTAGTACTGGCGGCGCGCGAGTTGTATTAGCTGTCAATTTTAGTTTGTTTTTTGTTTACATTTCCCAATTTGAGCACATTTTGTAAGATATTAATTTATGTAAAAACTAAAAAGAATAAAATGTTAAAAATTATAAAAAATACCAATATCAGGACATTATTATTTACAACTATTATTAGACCAAGAACAAGAAAATATAGTATACGGAAATTAGATTATAAGATCAATTACCGACATGATATTTCATTAGATATACGAAAAAAAATTGTTTACAGTTCTGTATTAGAAAATGAAAAATCAAATATAGGTTACAAGCGGAAAAAAATTATGGAAAATATAATTGAAAAAGAAAAGAAACAAAATCAATTAAATAGAATAAATATTAAACCATTTCCAGCTACTTTAAAATCACTTGGAATTGATACAAATATATATAGTAATAGTGATGAATTGAATAAGACTAATATAGAATCACACCGTCAATATATGGTACAGGAAAAACCAAATGAATTTCAAACATCTTTTCCAAATAACTGGATGGAAGACTATGAATATTTTGAAGGATATGATGATGGCGTTATAGAAAATATGAAATATGGAACTCCAGGTTAATACTTGCACATGTTTTATTTATATTACTATTAATATTAATAAGTAAGTCTTACTAGATTCACAAGTTCCAATTTCGAAAATTGCTTGCAATGGCTGTGGTGCAAAATTACATTGTGCTGATATTGCATTTCCAGGATATATACCTAGTGAAATATTTAAAGGACGATCTGAAACAGAACTTAAAGTAAATCTTTTAAAGAAGAATAACATTTTGTTTGAATAAGTTTAATTTTTTCCCTATTTTTAAGACCATAATTTGTCAGCGATGTCATTTTTTGAAAAATTACAATATAGCTTTAGATGTTACAGTATCATCAGAAGATTATATCAAAACTTTGGCTGCAATGACAGATAAATATGCTTTAGCATTACTAATAGTAGATCTTTTGGATTTTCCCTGTTCAATATGGCCAGAAATTCAAGAAATTTTAGGAACAAAACGTCCAGTTTTTGTTGTTGGTAATAAAGTTGATCTGTTACCAAAAGATTCACGAGGCTATTTAGATCATATTAAAAAATGTTTAACAAATTCAGTTTTAGATACAGGTTTATTTACTTATAAACATATTCTAAATTAAACTTTATTTTTAAAAATTTATAAATTTCAGGTTTATCTAAATTGAATTTAAAACATACTTGTTTAGTATCAGCGAAAACTGGATATGGTATTGAAGAGCTCATTACACAATTACATAAAATCTGGGCATATAAGGGTGATGTATATTTGGTAGGATGTGCAAATGTTGGTAAAAGTTCAATATTTAATGCTCTTCTAAGATCTGATTACTGTAAAGTTCAAGCAATAGATTTAGTTAAAAGAGCTACTACATGTCCATGGCCCGGTACTACACTTCAAATGTTAAAATTTCCGATTCTTCGACCATCAGGTAAAGAAAATATTTAACAAATATTTTATATGCAAAATAACAGATGTTCTAATTTTATTTTTAGATATAAGAGTTTATCAACGTTATAAAAGATTATTTTCGGATCGTGCTCAAAGACTTGCTGAAGAAAAATTACGAAAAGATCAATTAAAAAAAACTGGAAATACAAAATATGCAACATTAATAGGACATATAGGTTAATAACAATTCAATTATAATTAACCTAATATAATTTTATGAAATATTGTACTAAAAGTTTGTTGAATTTGTTAGGTATGACTTTTAAACAACCAGCAGAAGCACAAGATATATTTTCTATGTCGCAAGGAGTAAATCCAATTTTAACATTAAATGAAAAAAGTAAAGAATATCAAAATAGTAAATGGTGTTATGATACACCTGGTGTAATACATCCCGATCAAATTCATAACTTATTAACAACCGAAGAACTTTTAATGTTAAATCCAAAAGAAATGATTATACCAAGAGTATTGAAATTTCAACCACATATGACATTATTTTTAGCTGGATTAGGTAGAATAGATTTTGTTAAAAGTAACATTGACTTTATAAGGTAATATGAAGGATTTCAATTAAATAAATTCAAGCTAATTATTTTATCTAAAGAATATCAGTTTATTCATCGACAGAGCTTCCACTATTAATTACACATACAAAATATGCAGATGAAATATATGAAAATTTATTAGGAAGTGATCTTTTAGGAGTTCCTGTAGGTAATATGGAACGTTTAAAAAAATGGCCAGGATTAGAATCATCTGAATCCATTGAAATCAAAGGGGAAAATGAAGATATAGAAAATTTTGGTAAGAATGATTTTTAATTTATTTATTTTTTTGCTTATTTATATAAGTTTATTTTTTTTAGATATTTTACTATCATCTGCTGGCTGGATAGGTATTAATTTAAGTTATGGTAAAATATGTGAATTTAAAGCTTGGACACCAGAAAAACGTGGTGTTGTTTTAAGAAAACCAGCATTAATACCATACGGAGAGAATTTAAGAGGTAGTAAAGTACGTGGATCGATAGCATATAATAAAAGCAAACCTTTTACAACAACATATCAGTAGTTTTTCTAATGTTATTTTTATAAGACCATGTAAACTGAAATTATTTTAATATAATTATATTAATTCGTTAAGAAAGACTTTTATTAATAATATAATTTAAATTAACCGCATAAGCGATTCGCTAGGGAACCCCCGTGGCATTTTGCCAGTAAAGCGCTTAAACGGTCATATGAACAAATGGATTTGCGGGCATTCGAAAACGAACCGCTTTACCCTGCATGGTGAAATTGACTTTAGAAAGTAAAATTCTCTATATACGATTTTTTGTGGATCCTTTTACCATTGTAGACATCGGCTTGAAATATCTTAAACTTGAACACAATATTACCATCGATATTTACTTAATTACATAATTAAATTTATTTTACTTTATTATCATTAAATTTTAAGAAATTATAACTACACCGAGTGGTTGTGATGTGTTGTGACTGCAAATAAATAGATTTCCACGCAACAAGCGGGAAATTTTCACATAAGAATTGTTATTTAAAATAATTGATCTACGACTACGGATGTTAACTTCCTCACATCTGAGATGAATAACTGTAATACACGCTAGGCTAGACGATACGCCGGCAAACCGTAAACGTAAATGTTGGAATAAGAAAATTAAAACCAAAATCGAATTTTATAAAAATGCTTTAAAAATTGTAGCATCGATATTCGAAAACGCCACTGTGTGTGAGGTGCTGATGAATAAGGCGAAAAGTATTTTTTAATGTTGGTAGCCTTGTTTTGTTTAGAAAAGAAAGAAAAAATTAAAAGAAAAAAAAAGTTCTTTGTTTATAAATAAATATATTTGAGTTTTGAGAGTTGTGTTGAGCTTGTGGTGTGATTTTTGAGTGCTATTTGCTATAGTGATAAGTGTACAATAATTTTTTAGAAGAAATTAGATAAGTAAAAGTAATAAGTTGTGTAATTAAATATTATATATAATATAAATAATATTAATAATTGTGTAAATTAATCAGACATTATTACAAAATGGAAGACTGCCATCGCAAAGTTATACTAGATAATATTGAATATTTAATTAATGAAACTGACTACTCAAAACTTGTGAATGCATGTGAACAAACTGGATTGATATCCAATATAATGAAAAACAATATAGAAGTAATTATAGTTTTAATAAAATATAAATCTGATATTTTTATAATAAATTCTTTTCATAGAACACAGACGAAGAACGTATACGACACAAACGACTTCTTGAAAAAATCACTAGGCGCGGACCTCAAGCCTACGATAGATTATTTGATATTTTAAAAGAATTGAAATATACTAATGCTGCTAATAAGCTTCGTAATGGAGAATATCATGGTTACTTTAAAAGTCTTCGTGGTGACAAAAATCAAAAATCAACTCCAAATAACAATACAGCTTCACAACCAACAAATTTGCAACAGGAAAATGGTAATAGTTCTTCACCGTACACTGATGGCTGTTGCCAATCACAAATAGATGGTTCTTTAGCCAATAATATAATTAAATTAAAAGTATATGATGAAAAAATCGAAAATTTATTTGAGGTAAAGAAATCAAAGAAACGTAGCTTAGATACGAAAATCACTATTTATCCAATGAAAAGTACAAATCGTGGTGTATTTTTTATGGTTAATATAATTGATTTTGAGAATAATGTTAGTCCAGAGAAACGACGAAATGGTGCCGAAATTGATGGACAAAGTCTTTTATATTTATTTCAAGAATTTGGATTTAAAACATTCTATTATAAAAATCTATCGATGAAAGAATATTACCGTCTATTGGATGAATTAATTGATTCAGATTATATGAAAACAACTGAATGTTTTGTATTAGCATTGATGACTCATGGTTCCATGGCAGATAAAAAAGTAGATAGAGTTGAATTTTATGATGGTGCCATTGATAATGTCAATAATATATTGGATCGTTTTAAAAATGATGTTTGTCCGTATTTGGTGAGAAAACCAAAAATTTTCTTATTTCCATTTTGCAGGTAAAAATATATATATTTTCATAAAATTAACTACTGCAATATATAATTGAAATCTTTTCCAGAGGAGACTTATCCGACCGTGGAGTTCGATATGTTCAAACTGACAGTATTAATGAAAGTGCTCCAAAAATAATTCCAACATATTCAGATATGCTTATTTGTTATGCATCTGTTCCAGGTAAATTGAATGAAATTTATATTTAATTGTTAATTTTCATTATTTTGTTTAAAGGATTCAGAACTCATCGTGATCCCGATAAAGGTTCATGGTATATACAAAAATTATGCAAAATATTTGCAGAACATGCTCATGATACTCATATTGAAGATTTATTAAAAATGATTGGTGAAAGTGCTGGAAAAATTCGTACAGTGGATGGACGTTTACAGAATGCCAGTTATACTAATTATGCTTTTAATTGGAAATTATATTTTAATCCAGGCTATTATGAAGATAATTAATATTGAAATATAAAAAATATTGCATTTAATGTGAAAATAATATAAATTTAAACAATTTATTCCGGATTGTATACTTAAGCTTATAATAAGTAAATAAAACATATTTTTTCGCATTTTTCTAATAAAAACAAAAACTATCTTTGATAAAAAATTTGAAGAATTTTTAATAATAGAATTAAATAATTTTTTAATGAATTATTTACATATCGAAATTTCCATTTTAGAATTAATATTATTACTCATTTAAGTTATTTAGCAATTTCTTTTGTTTGAGCGAGTTTTATATAGAATTTATTTAATTGCGGTTTTTAAATTTACTGATTTATACAGCGGTTCAAAGTTTTGTTGAAAACATTGGTCAAAAGTTGATAATAAAAAGATTATTTTTTCGAGTATCTAAACCACAAGTTTGATTAATTGTTTGCGGTACCACCATTATTAATTTTCTGTTCAGCTCAGTTAGATAGTTGTATCAAAAAATAATAATAAGTACTATTATTAAGTCTTATCTTATTTTTTTCTATCCATATCTAAATAACATAATTTTTGAATATCTATCAAATAACATTATAGAACACCACAAAATGATTATGCGGAGCAATAACCAAAAGATTAATTGCATACAATTTGGGAGTTTGGCCACCGCGTTGTCCTTAAATAAAACCTTTACTGAGTTGGTCATAACAAAAATCGATGATAGTCAAAGGTAGAGTTAATAGAGCAGGGAAGATAATTCGTTCTAGTCTAGTTGTTGTACTCTATGGGAATATAAATAAAACAATTTACGTGTTTAATATAATAATTAAAATTGTTACAATTTTTAACGATATTTAAGAACCAATTGAATAATTTTATGTAAATATAGTAGTTATATATTAAATTTGTATACAAATTCAATTGAATTAATACTGTCGAATATGATAATTGATAAATATTATTTATTCTTCACATCGGATAATTTATTAAATATTTGTTTTAGATTTAGAGTATATTAAAAATAATATTATTTTATTTAATTATTTTTCATTGCTCTTGGCCTTGAGCAAGAAAAATAACTATGCGGCGTATTTCTTAATAGTTCGTTCAGAAATATTTAAAAATCATTTCATTGATATTTATTAAATTTAAAATATAATTATATTTTATATTTATTTCAATATAATTTCTTTGAATACGTATTTCACTTTAATATATTAATTTTTATTTTTGAATATAATATCAATCACGATAATTTTTGTTATTGTATAATAATGCTTAATTTATGTAAAATATTATTACGAATAAAAGAAAAAAAAAAGAAATGTAAAATATTTTAAGCCGGTTTGTCTAAGCATTTATAGAATTTGTAAGTTTCTGTTTTTCATCCGAATGTTTAATATTGCTATCAGTTACTTGACTTGGGCTCAACAATTGTTTTGTTGATGCACTTGATGAATAGCTATCACCAGAACTACGAGTTGATGCTGAATTACCACTTATCGGACTATCTATAAATTTAAAATTACTTTAATATATTAATTACTTTTTTTTTGTGTAAATACCTGGCAATGAATTAGATGCATTTTCTTTTAAATTATTAACAGATGTTGAAACTATGTTGGTAATTAGATTATCAGATGTTATCATTGGAATAACGATGATATTCTTTTCTGATGTAATATTTTCTTCATCATTAGACTTTTTTTCCGATTTTTTTTTTTTTGTAAATTGCGGAACAAAAAGTTTAATATAAAATTTGTTTTGATCACAATAAAATAATTTACAATTCTTTTTTATAATTTCTAAATTTTTATGTGCTTAAATAAATTAATTCTAAATAAAAAATAACATGCAAAATAATAAATATTTTTAATTACCTTAAAAGCACTATAAAAATATTATTCAAATTAAATACCACATTCCAATTTTTAAATTAATAAAAGAAAAGCTACTTTTTATTTATACAAAAATAATAATAACAATTAATCTGTACAAGCACTTAAAGTATTAAGAAAAAAATATTTAAAATTGATATTTATAATTTATAAACTAATAATACTATATAAGTAATAACATTTTTTGTTTTATAAATCAATGACACCAGAGACAGGAGAATGTATTGTATTTTTTTCATCATATTTTTCCGATTTATTAAAACAATTTATTTATAAAATATTGAGTTAATCCTTTCAAAGGTGAACAATATGCTCGACATGCAGATTGGCGAAAATTAAGTATTAATAATCATAATCTCAAAAAAATCAACAATAAATACTTTTTTTTTTATTATTAGAACCAGAAATTATGACAACTTTAAATAATTTGGGACGAGTCTGCTAAATTGTAGGAATACTTTTTTTTAAAAATTTTATGTTTTTAAAATAAAAACAATCATAAATTTTACAATAAAAGAAATATAAATAGAAAAAAATATGTACATTCACTCTCCCATCGCTGATTTACACTCAATTATAATGACTTTTTTTTCATAATAAAATTTTTGTGATGATTATGAAAAGCAGAAAATTAAAAATATAATACAATTATTAATAAAAGAAATAATGTAATAAAAAGAAAATAAAGAAAACAACATTTAAATACCAATGTGATTTAGAAATAATAGTTTTTTTTTTATGTTTTCTCAAACCAATCTAAGAAAAATTACTGTTTATATTTTTTAATTTAGACCCATACTTTTTCTGGGCATAAAGGACTTAGAATTGTTGTATGTGTATCTTCTGGCGTATAATAATCGGAATCATCAGCGCCTGCCAATAAGGTACCATCACCATCAGCGAGCGCAGGTCGATTCCGTTTTTTCTAAAAATTAGAATAATTACATATTCACAACAATAATCATTTTCCATTTTTTTCAGATTCGAAAAAAAAAAAAAAATAGAAAAACAAAAAGGCTTAAATTAAAAAATGGATAAATGGAAATTTGTTCTTATTTTCTTAGTTTTTTTTTGATATGGTAATGAGTGTGTGTATCAATATTTATAATATGTTTATGTGTAAAATGTATAAATTAATAATTATCCAATTCTCCATTTTTTTTGTTAACATTAAAATAATAAATAAAAAATAATTTATATTTAAGACAGTATATTAATATTAAATAAAATTTACCTTTTGAGATTGTGTATCATCAATTTGTAAATCTTCTGGATCTGTATCATCAATTGATTCTTCAATTTCATCTATATGTAAAGCAACTTGTATATTACCATTTGGTGTTTTTTGATTACTTAAAAGTGGTGATAATTTTTCAGCATCGCTATCATTATCATTTTCTGTTGGTGATTGTAATTTAACACTATGTCTTTCATTAATAATTTTTAGACTTTCGCGACTTGATTGTCTTTTATGTGATGATTTATCTTTTGTTGATGTTTGTTGTTGCTTTTCAGTATTTATAGAACGACGACTTGATGATTGTGGTGATGATGATGATAATTGTTTTTCAGAAGAATCAACTTCTGTTGGTAAATTTTCTTCATTTGACGTAATAATCGACATCCGAAACTATTAAAATAAAAACATTACATTCTTGTTATTTTTTTTTTTTTTAATTTTCAAATTACCTCAGGCGCTGTGTCTTTAGACTTATTTTTAGATCTCTTATGATTTCCAGTTTTTGGACTACTTTTTGCATTTTTATCTGTAGCCTTATTTAAATCTGCTCCCTGTACATTATCCGTTTCAGTACCATCACCGCTTTCGCCTGATAACGTACGACCAATACATTGTGGTGGACCATTTAATGCTTCAATAAGTGAAACTGGTACATAACCAGGTGGAATATGTTCACAATTTGGCTACATAAAAAATAAGATAATTATTAAATTTTATTATAACATGTTCAAAATTGCTTACATCTGGTGGATTTTGGGCTGTAATCAAACTAGTATTTACACCTTTTTTAACAGCTCTTATTTGTAATAATGCTCTAAATGGAGCACGACATATTGGACAATTATTTGCTTGGTATCTTAACGAATCAGCACATGAATTACATAAACATAAATGTCTACATGGTAAAATTAATGTATCTCTTGTATCACTCATACAAATAACGCATTCACTGCCATTATCATCAGTATCATCATCAATTGCTGGTTTATTTAATGTTTTATTTTCAATTCCGTAAATTTCTTGTAATAAATAACATAGACCATCAACAAAAATTTTTTGTTTTAAAGCTCGTAAAACATAGGTACCATCATGATTATCAATTACACAAATTGTTGTATGCGATTGGCGGCAGTCTAAATAGAAAGTTTTAAATAAATGATTAAATGAAATGGATTTTATCAAAAAGAATTCGGATTCTATAAATATATACCTTCAGATCCTTCTTCAACAACACAATGTATTGCAACTGGAAATACATCACTTTCCGGTTTATATATTAAATCATCATCCGAAAATAAATTCGAATTAAATATATGTGTTGGTTGTGAAAAATACTGATTAACACCTTTTTTATAACGAAATGTTTCCGAAGTTAATGATGAATTTTTTGGACTATATGATACACCACAAGGACTTATTTCTTCTGAACAGAAATAATAAATTGTTATAGCACAATTTGCATCTGAATCAAAAACAAATTCTAAATGAAATAAATTTGCTTTTGCTGGTACTGATGATCCATTTTTAATGATATTTTCTGATGTCTTTACAAAACGTACAGATTCTTTACGTATATTAACTAAACTTTTCAATGTTTTTGTTGGTTCATTAGCTTGTGGCGGAGGATATGGAAACTAAAATAATATTTGATTTAATTATTTGTTAATATATATAAAAAAAAAAATCAAGAAAAAAAACTTTACAGCTGTTGGACGAGAATGTAAAAAATTTAAATCTGCATTTTCACCAAATAGATAAGCTTCTGGTTGTGGTGTATCAAAACGTTCTCCACCCATTATAAAATGACTACCAAAAAAGTTTCCTTTGTAAAATTAAAAACAAATTTAATATAAATAGTGAAAGTTGTCAAAAAAACAAGACAATGATGATGGTTGATTAAATGGTTAGTGAACAGTCTGTTTTTACCTGATTTAGGAGGATATTTGTAAGCATGCTGGGATGCAACATCTTCTTCAATAGCAGCATTATTTTGTCGTCGACTTGTAATGGATCCCATTAATTTAATTTATAGTAATTAAGGTCTTTTATAATCTTTTCAACACTTCTATTTCTATTTTTACATTTATTTTGACAACCTTGACAACTCAAAATTAGAAAAAACGTAGTCTAAGTGTTGCCATGCCAGTTTGATTTTGAGCTGAATCAGTGTGCATGTAAATATAGTCGAATTTCGGACTGTCAAATCGCGACAAGCTTTTCGGTGTGTTATTTTTAATTTCGACATTAATTTATTTCAATTTTATTTGTAGTAATTTTTATATACTTTTTAATTAAAATAATTTAAATTGGGAATATTATGTATATTATATGTTGTATATGTGAGACCTTATTTTAAAGCGCCAAATTTTTGATCAAATTACGTTAAACATTGAGAAAATATATTATTGTAAATTTAAAATTGAATGGAAACATGAAACAGGGATAAATCAAAATGATTTTGGTAAAATATAAAATAAACTATTCGTATTTAAAACGTAAGTGGAGGTGATAATATTTTTACTGATTATTTTTATAAAAAAATTGTAAAATTTTTGTATTTATTTAGGGTGATTTGTTGTTTATTACATTACTGTTGTAGATTTTTTCTGTTATTCAATGTAATATCCATCAAAACCAAATGTAGTTAAAAGTATCACTAATTTTCATTCAAGATATTTAATACGTATGAATATGAACCAATTTTGTTTGAAACTCTACATATAAATTTAAAATCGTCTAATATTCTAAATTCTTATTATGGGTTCTAACGATGTTAAAATTTCCCATCAGATTTCTCTATGAAGTTCTTTTATCTTTGTATTTTGCATATGTTTTTGTGATATTTAGAATTCCCAAAGATGACGCAAATTCTAAATGATGTAATTTCCGGCTGTTACTAAAATTGATGGCATTTATTTATAGATTTTTAATCTTTATATTATAATATTTTTATTCAAAACAATTTTTCTAATAAAATTTATAAAAAAAAATAATTATCAAATATACAAAAATTATTAAATATTTTGCTTCACTTTATAAAATCAGTTTCACTCAAATTTCCTTTATATATATACAATTATATTACCATAGTTGACATTTTGTTACTGGATTCATTGGTGTACCAATTGGACAATTATATGCTTTACCAAATTCTTCAAAATTATGTAAAGTCCCTATAACTCGAAATCTGCCAGGGCAATGTGCATCTGTTTCAATAATATTTTCTATTGCTTCTGGTCGTATTTGACCACACCAAGCTTGAGCAAATCCCAAAAAATATAATTGCTCATTTGTTAAATCTAAATTTGGTAATTTTTCATTTGCTAATTCTTCATGTGTAGCAGTTTTCATCCACTTTTTATAGGCTTTAAATGCTTGTCTTATACCACCATTATCAGCAATATTTTCAGATTTTGAAGCTTCTCCCGATAAAAATTTACCATGTAATGAAAAATTGCTATACTGTTCTGGAAAATTAGTTAACAAAAATTAATTATAATTAGTTATGTAATAATAAATATATAATAATTAATTTACCAATAAAACAGTTTGTCTTCTCTATAAAATGTTGAATAGAACTATTACTCCACCAAGTAATCATATTACCATCAGAATCAAATTCACGACCAGAATCATCAAAACCATGCGTTAATTCATGACCAACAAATACACCAATTCCACCATAATTTAATGCTTTTGGTAAACTACGATGATAAATTGGTGGTTGTAATACACCAGCTGGTACAATAATACGATTTTTAGTTGGTTCAAAAAATGCATTTACTATTGCCGGATATGACGGCCATTCAGATTTATCAACTTTCTTGCCAAGACTTTCAAATCTATTCATATGTTCAAACTTAACAAGATTTATAGCATTCTCAAAATGTTTACCATTTTCTATATGCACATTATTATAAAATTTATTTAATTCGTCAATTGATAATATAAAATCTGGGTAACCAACAGCTAATTGTATTATATTAACCTTTTCTTTACTTTTACGTTTCGTTTCATCATCAATCCAATCTAAATCATTTAATGTTTGTTCAAATATACTACGAATTTCTTGTGTTAATTTTTCAACATCTTTTTTGCTATTTTCATCAAAATATGGTCGAACAAATTGTGCACCAACTGCCATACCCATTTTTTCATTAATAAATTGTACACATTTTTTCCATTGTGATTCTGGTTCTTTTTGACCAGTTAGTGCTTCATCAAATATTTGTGCAGCATCTAAGAAACGTTCATCTAATCGTCTATAAGTTGTTTTAACACAACGCCATATAATGTAATTACATAAAGTACGATTATCTGTATTAGTTAAAAATTCAATCATTTCACCAAATCGTGGTGATGCAAATAAAACAATATATTGATCAGATTGAAATTCTTTATCAAATATTAAATTTAAATATCTTGTTAAATTTAATTCTGGATATTTTATTGATATTTCACCTAATGTTGTACCAAAATATTGATCATGTACACCAACATTTGTTCGTAATTCAGCTGTAATATTTGCTAAATTTATTTCAAAATTTATTATTTCATTTGCGGTTTCTTCAGCTTTATCATGATCAATTTCTAATAATGTTAATATTGTAATTATTAGATTTTTATAACCATTTAAATGTGATATATTATCTTCAATTAAATAATCATCACGATTATCTAAACCTAATTCAGCATCTTCTATATATAATGCATAATTTTTTGTATTTTTTAAATCAATTTCAACACCTACATTTAAAAAATGTCTAATTCCTAATCGTGATGCTTTAGCACACAAATCAATTAAATCAAATTTCTCATTATTCCAATTATCATCTAATACTGGCCAGCCACCAAGTGAATCAATAAAATTTAATAATGGCTCTGTACTTCTTTGATTTATTGTTGTCATATCTGTACAAGCTGAATAAAATAATTTTGATTTATCTTCAGCATTTAATTCAGTAAATTTACCATTTCGATAATTATTATTATTATTTGTAATTGGTTTTGATAAAATTTCTTTAAGTGAATGTAATATATTCATATTTAAAAATGAAAATACATTATATTCAGAATTATCTTTTGGTATTGGATGTAAATTATCCCAATTTCCACATGCATATGTATAAAAATCATCACATGGATCTATTGTATTATTCATATAATTTTTCATAACTTTTGATTGAAAACTACGTATTGTATCTGGTGATCCTGTCATTTGCCACATTGATTCTGATGATGGTGTTGTTTTTAAATCATTTGTAATTATTAATTGTTCATCTTGTGATTTATCAGTTTTAATTGGTTCAGTAACATCATTTGATATATCAATAATTATATCAGTAATTGGTACTTTTGGAAAACTAGTTACATAATAATTATTTAATATAAATATTAATATTAAATAAAATTTTTGATATGATCGTAATCGCAACATATTAAATATATTTAAATAATTGTGTACTTAATTCACTTGTTTTCAGTAACTACTATCTTAACATTTATTATATCTGTATTATAAAAATAATAATAATATAAAACTGACAAATATTTATAAGCAAAACTTTTGATTAATATATTTATAAAAAAAAATAAAATTAAAATGAAAACTAAAACTTTACTAAATTTATTAATTTTTATTTATACTGAATTTTTCAATTTCTGTTTTTTTTTTTTTTTTAGAGATGAATTAAAAAATATATGAGTTCTTTCTTTAAAATTAGCTTTAGCACTGATGAAAATTCCCTTAAAAGAAATATTTTCCAGAAACTCAATTTGCGATTACATACTAATATATATAATTTGTGTTTTTTTTTTATACATACAATTTTTTAGCTTCCGTTTCTGCACAAAATAATTAATATATAATTTGTCATATTCAAATTTAGTTATTTTAAAAATACAACACTATTAAAAAATTGAGATTTATACAGAATGCATATGACAAGCCCACCTTACCAAAGATATATAGTAATTATATATATATTAATATAATTTAATAATAATATATTTTCTTAAGATTTCATTTTATTAATTCGATGTAGTTTTTCAATTATATTTAAACAACTTGACCATATACACCATAAATCTTTCTAATATGGGTACAGGCAAAAATATCTTTTGCTATCATCTTAAGTTCAATTTAAAAGTCACAAAACTTAATAAAAAAAAAAATCATATAATTTTGGTTTAAAAGACGTAATGAATGTAATAATATATATATATATATAAAAAATAATAATTAACAATATTATTTTTTTATATTCGAGGTTAAAATAATATTTTTTCCGTTATCGTAAAAATTATTCTAACAAAAAATAAAAAGATACTATACTAAATTAAAATTATTAGTATTTTTATGCAAAATATAAAACTATTCATGCTTAATATTTATATGAACTTTAATCATTTCGTAATTATGTTTTATAATTATAATTATACTGTAGATTAAAGATGAGTGGAGTTGAACTCTATCTATTATATACATTACAAACAAATAAAAATGTGCTTCCGAGTTAATTCAATTAAAAAAACAAGAAAGTGAATAAACTATATATATGTATATAGTTTATCATTTTATTTAAAATCTGCTGTATTTTAACCCTGAAGTATATTCTTCTGGATTGGATCAACCAAAGCGATTTAATATGGTTCAATTAAAACTCTTTTCTTGCAAATCTTCAGTGGATGAGTTGTAGCTTTGTATATAGTTAGTAATCGTAAATTTAAGGGCATCAACATCAACACCATATAAGAAATGTAATCCTATATTAATATATTAATAAATTTAATACTACGATTCATCAATTCAATAGTCTACGATTCATCAATTCAACTCTCGTTTGGTAAATAAACGATTAAACTGGTGGGTTAAAAAATATATTTTATGAATTAAATATAATCAGTTTAATGAAAATTACTTTTAGGTTGGATTTATCAATTATCAATAATAAAATTCTTTCTTCTACAACTTTAATTTTATATTTTAAACTTTATTTCTCAACTCTCAGCTACAGGCGCTCTTATTCGGGTAAAAAATTTCAATATATTGTTATCTTGAAATTAAGAATCATGACGATATAAAAAATGGAACACTTCACATATTGTATTCGAGTTTCATCATATAATTACAAGGAACAAAGTAAGTTGTGCGTAGTAGTAGTTAAATATATCGAAAATATAAATTAAACATGATAAATATAATGGAAGGAATAGGAAGTAGTAACCACACATCATCCATTTATAAGCGTGCAATGTAAAAATTACCCCCATAACATAAATTTTATTGATATTAAAAAGAATAATAAAAAACTTTTTACTTTTTCCACCACAATTTAAATTTCATTTTTTTTTTTTTTTCGTTTTTATTTTCATTTTATATTTAATTTTAAAATAATTATTTTCATGTTTTTTGTTTTTATTTCATTTATATTTTATATATTTATTTTATGAAAAAATTATTTTCCAATTTGTGTTTGTAGCACTGTGCACTCAAAATTAAAATATACAATTTTTATTTATTTTTCTTATTTTTGTTTATTTTTAAATATACATTATTTTTTTTTTCTGTTAAAAGGTCTTAAAAGTAAATGAAAAAGAAAACTGGGTTATTTGTGTTTTAATAATTAAAATATTTAAAAAATAATAATAATTAAATTTTGTTGCAAAAAGTTTCAACAAAGCGTTCGTTATACAATTAATAATAATTTTAATTTAATTCTTATTAATTTTTATAATTAATATTAAAATTTTAAATAAATTTATTTAAAATCCATGCAAAAAATAAAATAGTTTAATCTATAATGGAATTTGTTTTTTATTATTTATTTATTTTAAAATTGTTAATTAAAATTTAATAATTCATAGTTTTATTTAATAATAATTATAATATTTAAGATTATATTTAACACCATTTATAATTTATATATATAATTTTCTGACTCTTAATTAATTCTTGTTTAATATTTACATTTAAATAATTTTAAATAGTTTTTTGTTGTTGGTATTTTTTTTTTTAATTTTATAATTTTAGTAGAGATTCTCTGTACTTAAAAAAAATGTTAATCTTTTTTTTTAAAATTTTTTTTACAAATTTCGGAGTTTTGTTAATTAGAAATTATTGTTAAAATTTTAATAAACAAATGAATCAAATTTTAATAAACAAATGATTAAAATATTTTTGATAACAAATCAAAAAAAAAATAAAAAAATTAAAATAGTATTTTTAAATGGTAATTGCTCTTGTCTGTCAAATTTTTAACATAAATTTAGTAGTATTCCCGGTCAATTCACATAAAACAATTTCCGGAATGGTTAACGAAAGTGATAATGTTTTTTTTCTGGAAATAGTTTTTAAATAAATTGAGCGGATACCTTGTTGTCAAAGTGTAACAATCAAATGTAATACATTTTATATATCATCTTCATTACAATAAATACAAGTTTAAATGATTTCAGAATAAATATCGGGTCAAAACAATTTCAAATTAAAAAAAAAAATGTTTTGTGATTACAGTTAAAAAAAAAAGATTAAAATATTATGAGATCTGTGGAAGTCTCGCGAAATCCAAATCATAATATTTGTTTTCTGTAATATTTTGCTAAATTAAGCTGCAACACGTTTTTCTAGTAATTGACCTTATGCCCTGAAGATGATATGAAATTTTAAAAATTAATAAAACCATTTTTTTTTCGTTTGTTTTTGAAAATAACTTTAACAAAATTAAAGAATAACTTAATATACAAAAATATGAGATCAAAATATTGTACACAGAAATTTCAACCGAATTAAAATTAGATAAATCATTAAATTTCATGTAATCTTCAATTATATTAATTATTTTTATACTTTTAATTTATCGATTTTTAAAAATAATTACTTTCATTATTTCGAATTATTTTATTTCCAAACGAAAAAAAAATCTACTTTTCGTCAGCTGCATTTCTATTTGTCCAACAGACCATTTTTGTCAGTTTTAACTTTTTAATAATTTCTAACGTTTTCGAATCTGATATTTTTACGTTAACTGACCAAAAAAGGAAATTTTTATTGAATATTTATAATTTTTTGATAACATAAAATTACCTCAAAGTTTCCGGCAATATTTAACTTTTGGTCAATTAAAAAAGTATCGTTTCCGGCAATATTTAACTTTTGGTCAATTGGATACATAGAATTGCAGACGACGCTGTGTACAATTACTTTCTATTATCCAAAATAAGTTTTAACAAAGATCAACAACAAAAAAAATTGCAATTATTATTTAATTTAAAAAAAAATTCTTTGTTTACTATTTTGTTACTATTTAATTATTTTTTTAAGTACATTATATTCTTTTTTTGTTTTTGTTTAAATCTATTAATTAATTATTAAATTATTTTATTTACTACATTACATCCCAAAGAGTATAATAATTAAATTCAAATCTATATACAGAAATTTTATTTAATATAATTTTAAAAATATTTTTTTTTTTTTAATTATTATTTCATAAATAAAATAATAATAAAAAAAAATAGAAATTTCAAATCCGATTTACACATTTATACATTCATAATTATTTATAAATAATAGGAAATACTTAATTTTTTTGCTTGTTAAAAAACTTTTTATTTTGATGTATATTTTTAAAATTCACATTTTTTTATTTAGTTTTTTTGTATTTATTTATCAGTTATCCATAAACCTCATCCATAAACCAAACCAAAAAAAAAAAACTGTATAAACAAAAAAAAGCTAATTTCTAATCTATATTTTTTTCAGGGGGGGTGGGGGACTCAACATGAGTGAATTAATAAAATTTTTGTTATTGTTAAAAATTAATTAGGATATTTTTTTTTTTTTGTTATAAATTGTTTTAAATTTGAGTCCATTTTATGTTAGTTTATCCTAAAAAAAAAAATACTATACATAGACTTATGTTTATATAAGAAAAGCTAATATATATATATATAAAAAAAGTCAACAATATTGAAAAATTCACCAGCAATTTATATAATTTTTTTTTTTTTTTGTATATGTGTGTGTCGAAAAGCGTTCAAAAATTATTATCAAAATGGTAAAAACTCAAAGCCATAAGCTGAGAAATAAATTGATTCTCATTCTTTTTGATGATGTGCTGTTGCTGATGATGATGATGATGAAGGTGATGGTCGCTGTGATGAATGATGATGTTGTTGTTGTTGTTGTGATTGTTGTTGCTGCTGTTGTTGTTGTTGTTGCTGTTGTTGTTGCAAATGATGATGATGATTATAATGATGATGATGACTATTACTATTATTAGGTGTATCATAATTTCTACTATTTGTATTTGAATTATTGTTAGTATTATTTGTATTCGTTTCAACTGGTTTATTTGTATCACGTCTTAATAAATATACAGAACCATCGGCAGCTTGTTGAAGACTATATTCAGTTGGTGAACATAAATTACCATCGGGATCTCTTAAATACTAGAAATAAAGATTTGAAAGTTTTAAATTTTAACAATCTTGAATTGGGAGTATTTAAATTGTAACTTTCATTAATTTTAATTAATTTATAAATAAATCCTAAATTTTAAAGTGTCGTCCAAAAAAAATTAAAATACCATTTTAGTCCACCTCAAAAAGAATTCAATGAAAAATCATAAAGAGGAAAACTGATTACAAAGGTGTTAACATTTACTTCAAAACTCCGAATGACGAAATGTGTTATAAAATAAAAATTCGTTCTTATAATTTTTTGCAAGATTCTAATTTTTACGAATTTTCTTGAATTCGTTTTGACCATTTGTGGAATTATGTGAAATTTAGGAAACATAAATCCACATTAAAATCTCTCTACAATCGGAAATTTTCTACATTGAAAACAATGTCGTAAGCATAGAAATAAAAATATATAAAATAATATTATAAATTAAACTCACTTGAAATACATGTCGATGTAATGCTGCAAACTTATTTGATATTCTATTTTTTTCTGTTAAATACATATCACGATCAGCATAATATTGATCTTTTTTCCTTCGTACCTCTTTCACTTCATCCTCCAACGATAAAATCTGATCTAATTTACGTTTACGACAATTTTGAGCAGCAACTTTATTTTTACCACGTCTCCTAATATCACGTATTAATGATAATTGATTTTCAGTTAAATCATATTTTGATAAACGTTCATTAAATTCATCCATTGGTAAATTTATAATTTCTGGTACTGGTATTGGTACATTAAGAGCCCTAGCACGTTTTTCATCACGTGTCAAATGCTCATCTTCTTGGGCTTTTTTCATCATTTTTTTATCGCGTAATGTTGGCCGTGGTGTTGAACCAGTACCTTGTGGTAATGTATATGTATGATTATGGCTAATTAATTCATGACCGGTACGTGGATGATGACGTTGTGGTTGTGAAAAATCTAATGACCAATGTCCACTTGGTATATGATTATCTTTACCAATTAATGGTCCTACAGCTCCATCCATACTACTAATATTTGATCCAATACTACCAAGACCACCAGAACTCTGATGTATACCAATTGGATATGGTTCGTATTCATATTTTATTGAACCAGATAAATTTTCTAAATTTTGTTGTTGTTGTGCACCAATTGGTAAATTCTGTGATTGTTGTTGTTGTGGTAATGTTGGTAAATGTGTTGGTTGATCCTGAAAATAACGTTTACCAAACATTTGATGTTTCTTTTGGGCAACTGGTGGCTGTCGTGCACCATCACCTAAACGACTATTATAACTATAATCATGTGGTCCACCATTAGTTCTACCAACATTTGTACCACTATTTGTACCAACATATTTACCCTGATGATAATCTTGTGCTGAATCGCTACCTTCACCCCATTCACCATCCGATAAAGATGGTACACGTTCTGAACCCATTGAACTAACAGCACTATCACTTGAAGCATCCAATCTATCACCTGATGAACCCATACCATCACTACCTAATGATGCACCAACAACTGTTTCTGTAACTCCAATACCACCAGATGCAATGCCACCAGTTAAACTGCCTAAACCACTTCTTAAATGATTTGGCATTGTGGTGTGTAATTGATTATGGTGATGATGATGTTGATTGTGATGAAGATGTAAACTACCACCAGCACCACCATTACTACTTGGTGCGCCTAAAACTGATGAATTATTACTAGTTGTATTGCAATCAACCATTCGCATTGGGCAAAAACCTTTTTTATTTTTGAAAAATCGATGTATATTAATAAAAATAAAAATAATATAGTTTTTTTTTTGTTACTCACTATCATTGACACCCATATCCATTAATTGTAAATCTTCATCATTTAAAATAGAATTTATAAAACCATCTGTAGTGTGATTTAATTCAGATGAGGTATTCTATATATAAGAAATATGAAATTAATTTCTGATATTTTAATATAATTAAAATATATAATAAAATTCCATACCGAATAGTACATCATATCATGTTCCATTTTATATGCAGTTGCACCAGAATCATTTTCATGGCTAGAATTTGTTAAATGCATACTAGATGATACAGCTGATCCTAAATTATGACCGTAATGTGGTTGAGTACCACCAAGATCAGCTAATGATGCATTATGTAAAACTGGATGATGACCGAATTGACCATGTTGCATACCAGGTGGACCACTCTAAATATATTTTATTAAATGTTAATTTGTAATTTAATTACAATATATATTTATATATAATATTTTACCTGGTAATATGGATTGGGATAATGAGAATATGGCGCCATATCACCAACACTAACGCCCATACCAGATATAGGATTAAATAAACTTGCAATGTCCTGGAGACGTTGTTCCATTGATACACCTCGACTTAGAGGTACTCTCGGCTGAAAAATAGAGAAATGAAAATATAAATAAATAACAATTAAGGAATTAAGAGTTTGATGAACTAACAAGTTTAATATCAATTTTTGAAATATATTCTTTCGTTCTTGTTTAACATAACATCTTCTTAATTATAGAGGTTTCCTTAACATTATATAACTACCTATTTCAATGATTCTGAATCATAATGTTCTTTATAACAAATAAATCTTTAATTGGCAACAAACTAATTACTTTTAATAGTAAGAAATTTGTTGTGAAAGAGTACAATATAAAAAATTACAGAAATTATAGGAATTAGGTTATTATTTTTTTAATAATTTGATAGAAACAGGAAAATTAAACAGATAAATCCGGCCATTCTTTAAATATGTGTGATAGATCGATGAACTGATAATCAACAACAGAAGGTTGGACAAGCTTAGACCCAATATCATAAACATGGTCAAGATTCGATTCAGCAAACACTACCAATTAACCAAAAATTCTATTTACGAAATTTTAATAGCTATACTTTTTAAATTACAAGTTTAAGGGTTTGTCATGATCAATTGAAATGACAAATTTTCTGAAAATTACAATGTAATTGAAAGTACAACATTATAAAGCAATTCTTTTGATTTATTGGCAACTCTAGTGTTTAATTATCTTGAATTATATTTATTAATCATAAATTATTTTTAGTTAAGGTGTAAAAATTATTCTACTTAGCAATATGATATAAAGTTGTTTTCGCGGCAACATTAAAATTTCTATGTATAGTTGTTTATGTCAAAGTTGTAATCTAGATAGATAAATTAATTTAAATAAATACTTTTGATAAATATAATATAATTATATTTGTCAAATTAGTATATCAAAATTAATTTTATAATTACATATACAAGTTTTTTTGTTTTTTTTTTTTAAATGAAAGACAATTTAATTTTCAAATTGTTCTTGAAACTTAATTTACATAAAAGTCTAATGTGCAATATTTAAATTATAACAAAAAATATATAATAATATTTAAAATAATAATATTTTCCGCTAAATATTAGAATTTACAAACATTTAAAACTAGATTTCCAAGAAATTATAACAAAACTAAGGAATATATTCTAATTCTAACTATTATGACGTAAAAAAAATTACTTTTTTTTTTGTTTTTAATTTATATAAAGAAAAAAATAAAATAAAAATAGTAAATATATAATTAAATATTAAATTAAATGTCGTATCGTCAGCCGGACAATTTACTAATATGATATATTAGTTTTTTTTTTTTGAATCAACGAACGGACATTGGAATTGTGAACATAGAAATTTAAATTTTGTATATTAACTTCCCATTATATTTAACGTGAGGTATCCAGTCAATTTACAGAAAAAAACAATTTACAGAATAACGTATTAGCTTTAGCATAGAAGTTGGTAGTTTTGAAAAATAAATATAAGGAATATTAATATATTCACGATTCACCCACCCACAAGGTCTCAAGTTGACTTAATACGTAATTTAATTAATATAGAGGAAAATAATTTTCTCGAAATTCTATGAATTGTTTTTCTGTGAATTGATTTGGATATTTGCAGTTAATTAAATGTTTTTTTTTTTTTAAATTTGAAAATTACTTATAACGCCCTATAATCATTTTTTCGTTGTTTAGCACGCAATCTAACAAAATATATAATAAATAATATTCAGACTAACAATATTAAAACAATACTAATGTTATCATCAACTGCCAGTGATGAACAATCGTTTATGACTAGGGGCCATTTAAAAAAAAATATCAGAGTATCTGCGGTCTAACAAGTTTAAAAAGAATCATTCCAGTTTTCAACTACCTGTTAATGTTACAAATAAATGCAATGTTGATATTTTAGAAAAATGAATGATGTATTTGTAATTCCGAGGATATTTTTTGATAAACCGGAAATATTTCAGTATAGATGCTATTTTCAAATAGATCTTGAATGCATTCATTTACTGAATTTATACAAATTATATAAAAAAAAACTTTTAGTAAGTATATAAAATATAATTTTTAGAAATTAGAATCTATTAAATAATAAAATTCAATTCAAGAGGACCGTATGTGGCCCGCTTGCCTACTTTAGACAACACTGATCAAGTTAACTACTATTAAGAATATTGAAGAGAACCTTATTTTTATGTTTAAAAAGTTTAAAAAAAAAAAATTTTAATTAATAATTAATTTACTAACATAAGTAATAATTTTTTTCATATATAATATAAATTTTTATATAACTACGCAAAATTTATATATATTTATTTATATATTATTTTAAATAAATAATATATAAATAATAATAAAAAAAAAGAAATATTAAAATTAGTACTTTATTGATGTGATTTTTTTTTGTACAGGTATATAAAAAAAAATAGGAAATTAAATATATATTTTTTATGAAATGGCCTTGAAATGTTTTAGAGAATTTTTGTGTAATTTTTTGTTGGTTAAATTATAAGTTTTGGCACAAAAAAAAAAATTAAGTAATACTTTATAATATCTAATAAATAATTAAAAAAAAATTAAATTTTTAAAATTCTTAAAGAACTTTTAACAATATTAAATAATTAAAAAAAAAACCAAACATTAATTATATACACGTACTGAGAAAATCAGACATTTAATAAAAATTTTAGGTAATTTATATAAAAATTAATATAATTATGTAGATTTGTATAAAACTACTATGAAATGAAAAAAATCAATCTATGTTTAACTGCTAATCAGAATATGTTTTGAGTTTCGAGGTTAGTAACAGAATTTTATGAATATAGTTATGGAATAGTTATGAAATGTTGGTATCAATCAATTAAGATTTCTTAACGTTTTCGAGAGTGGAGATACAAAAAAATAATCAGCAAAAGCGTATAAGGATGTCTCACAGTACAGTTCTTATTAGATTTGAGTGAAACATGGTATTTTCAGACTGATTTTGTAATCTAGCGTAAGGTCGGTGAGTCCATTCTACAAATTTGGTATTATATTTAATGTGTTTGAAGAGCATAAAGTAATGTTTTATCAGATTTCAATGAAGCCTGGCACAATTATGTTAAGTTTCTTATATGCCTGGCAAATAAATTTAGTGAATTAAACTCGATATTTTGAAATTTGTAATTTATTTGATTTGTTCTAAGTAAAAATTATAATTAATAAAAATAATAATTCGTTTAATCATGACATGCTGTGTATGTGTATTTAGTTATAATTAAAATTTTAAACTATATTAATATAATGTCGATACATATTTTACCAGCGATACATTATTTTGTCAAAACAGACCATTAATAAGACTGATACCAAAATGTTTGTAGCTCTTACTTTGTTTCGTAAAACTTATAATAAAATTTGTTTGTTCAAGAGTTTTATTACGAATTATACAATCAATAATCTAAAAAGTCTGTTTTTAAAACTGGTAAACTGAAACGTATAAAACTGAATCGAATTAACATTAGAAAATGATTTTTAATATATCTACTTTTCAGTAACGTCAAGTTGCGAATTCAAATTAATTAGTAAATCATTCTAAAATATCTACTAAATTATTTACATGTCAAGAAATTTTTGAGTTTTAGTTAGGAAATTATAACTCTTGGACAATAATATAAGAAATTTTACGTTTTTTACAAGTAATTTTTATCTCATTTAATAAATTTGTTATAATAAACTTTATTATAATAAAATTTAATTTTATCAGCTTGAGTTAGCGTCTAATATACACCAATATACTAGGAAATTTAATAGTACACTACAAACTACACTAATTATTAAAATGACTAGAATTTTTATAAAATAACCAATTTTTTTCATACAACTTATATATAGAATGTAAATATATATTTCGAAAATTCTATATAAAAATATTTAGAATATACTCTACAAATTAAATACAATATTATATTAATTTAAACATTAAATATTGTATTTATATATGTATATATTTTTTAATCAAATTAATTAAACTTACATTCAAATTGGTTTCATATTTGATGAAAACAAAAAGTTATTTTTAACAAAAATTGAAATTTCAACACTTGATGAACAACAAAAAACCAAGTAAAAAATATAAAAAACCCAAAAACCAAAAAAAAAAAAATTGAAATAATTAATAATAAAGTGTAAAAAAAATCAAATCATTTTCAGTTTTGCGCTAACAAATCAACCTGAAGAAACTTCAATCACATACCATAAAAAAAACACACTATACATTTGAACGCTCGTGTTTAAATTCAAGGCCTTCAAGGTTAAGGTAAATAATCAATCAAAAATGATATTTTTTTATATATATATATATATATAAATTTGTAATTGAGAATTTTCTGTATTTGGCAGATTCAAATTTTTTTTATTTTTTTAATTAATTTGGTAAAGAAGACGAAATAAACAAACTTCTAATTTAAATTTTGTATGAAAACTAAATTTCGTCTCGAATAAAATTACACTAATTTTTGTAGTTCTTAATTAAAATTACACTAATTTTTGTAGTTCTTAATTTAATATTAATGTTTTTTAAAAAAAATAATTTCATTTAAAATATATATAAATTTTTGAGTGACATTTATTTGTGTTCAATAACTAGCACTAGCCCCCCAAACAAATTATCAAACTTTAAAAGAGCTTACAATCTGCGTTTTTTTTTTTTAATCTTGTATAAATTTGTAAAGGATTAAGAAATTAGAAAATCATTTACATAATATTTTCATGTTAAAATATCGAATTAGTTAACGAAAAAAATTTTCAACATAAAAAAGTTTTAAAAATAATAGTTAAACTCGCGCCGCCACCGTTCAAGTTACGACTGATCAAATCTTCTGTATCTCTAGGATTTACAAATAAACAACAAATAATCAAAACCGGCATTCATCATAACTATATAATATTTTTTTTTGTACTTCTCAAAATATGTATATAATTTTTTTTTTGTTGTATTTTTTTATATTCATCTTTCAGATATATACAAACATATTTACGCAGCATAAAATTATTCGTTTTTTTTATTGAGTGACAGGTAAGAATAGAAAAAAATGTTATATAAAAAAATTACATATATTTAATGTATGTAATGAGCTTAACAGGTAAATTAGTAAAACGAGAAGAGATTTTTTGATTCTTGATATATCAACTTAATTTTTTGTATTTAAATATCTATAATATAATGTTCGAAATATCTTTTACAATGTATAAATTAAGATTGAAACTTTAGATAGAATAAATGTATACTATTTTAAAAATTGTATAATTAGTTTGTAAATTCGCATTAAATTGAAACAAATCTGTAACAACAAAATTTAATTAAATATTAATTAATAATTAAATCATTTTCATTAAAATAATTTCATAGACAATAATAATAAACGTTGTAAAATTGTATCTATTTCGTCTAGATTATCTGCTATTAACATGAAAATTATAAAATGAAATCATATAAAATATTTGATACATTTTCGTATGCAAAAATCAGTGCAAAATTGTTTATTTCTATTGAACATAGATAAAATTGTAAATATTCTGAAGGGTGCATTGGCTCCCCTAGTGGTTTGAGGAACAGTGACAAAAGTAATCAAAACCAACTCCTCACAATTAAACAAGTTTTTCATGGTAGTTAAAATTCTCGTTCAGAGTTATGTCCAGTTCAGGTCACGTTCAGTTTTTCATTGTAGTCAAAATTCACGTTTGGTGTTGTATTTTCATATGAAAATACATTACAGAAAAGCTTCCAGCGTTGTTTATAGCGTCACTCAGTTCGGAGCCTAAAATAAATGTTCGTAGTTTGTTTTTCCTTCGGATACAAAAAGTAATCCGGTTCAGAAATTCAGACATTTTTTGAAACCTATTGGAAACTTTTCCCGACGGAATTGATCCATCAGCAAAAAAAAAAAATGCCATGTGCCACAATACCACGAAAGTTGTAGTTCAAGAAGTGACGTTTTTGGAAAAATTTGCTGAAAGAAAAACTGAAAAATTTGGGGCTTTAATCTACTAACAAGATTATTAATTTCATTCTGATTTTTAATTGACATTTTGCAAATGATTAAATACATAATTTTATTAAACAAGATATCAATAATAATTGACAAAAGTATTTTCAGTTTTGTATGAAAAATCAATTTAGTGGTTGAAATTGATTCGTAAGTGGTCTGAACTGATTCAACATTTACGAATCCAAACTGAAGCAAATGTCAACATAAATGAAATTTTAAAATTTCAAATAAAATTGTTTGTGTTGAAACATTACTGACGAACATTTTATAGAGGATATTACGAATTATCCGGTATTGTATAAAATGACTAGAACAAAACTGATAAAATTAATGAATTGTGATCGATAACTATATCTTCAGTCTACTTATATTAACCAATCGATCGGCTACTGTACAAATCGATTCAAAACTGAACTGATCGATACTTTGTAGCCCAAATAGTAATAATTTTCTACTGCATGAAAGTTAATTTCATACTCTAACTACTGGCAATGTATCGTGAAAAAAAAAAGAAACTTGAATTATACTAGTAATAATATTTAAATACAAAAAACTACAATAAAATTCCCAACATGCGTAATTCTCTCATGTAAAATGTGTCTATAAAAGTGCACAAAAAAACATTGTGGCTAATTATACAAAAAAAAAAAAATTACCAAGCTATTTAGAATCATTTAACGTAATGGATATTAAAACTTATCTAATTAAATATTTTCTTCTTTTTTTGTTGGTTTAATAATTATGCTCCTCTAATCGATTCCCTAGAGAAGATGCTGCTGATTTTCAAGACTTTATATGAAAACCAAGGTGTAATTAAAAAAAATTTAAAAAAAAAAAGAAATTTATCAATGAACTTTTCTACTTGATGAACATGGCACTCTCCATACAGAAATAATTAGTGATTTATCCGGACACACCTTGGAAATTTGAATCTAATAAAAAAAAATATCTGCACACAATACAGAAAAAAACTATTATACAGAATTCATTATGTTTTTCATTTGCTATTTTTATACATACAGCATCAGTGCAACAATAAATGCATAAACACTAAATGTGACGAAATGAATATTTAATTATAACTTTGGTAAATAATTCAAGTTTAAGAAAAACTGTAATAAATAATAATAAAAGGACAGCTTCTTTATAAAAAAACACTTTGAACTTTGATGGCTAAAATTGTAATTAATTAGTAATTAGCCATCATCAAGTAAGTAATTGTTTTGTTGTATGCAGAATAAGTAATTAAAGTTAATGATTAAAATACAGAAGATAATAAATTAATAGTTTACCAAACTAAATAAATATATAAATAAATAAAATAAATAATTTGAATAAAAACTATTAAAAACATTTAAAACTTCTAATTAATAATGTTTTTTTTTATGTAATATTGTTAAAAAGGATATAAAAAAAAAGAAAATAATATAGAAAAAATCTTTGTCATTGTAACGACGGAATTTTTTTTACATATTTATGTTTACACATATTATTTTTTTAGTCCCAGCGAGATGAATTGAAATTATAAAATTCATTCAATTCAGCACTTTTTAAATATAAAGTGTAAGCAATGATAGTGAAAAATGAATCAACAAATTTCATGTTTTCATTCAATTTTTCTGAGAGAGGGTTAAGTAAATTTGTTGACCTTCATTACAAAGCATTTTAATGACCCAATTCTAAAATTAATATACAATAATTTAATAAATTTACCAAATTTTTAGGTGATTATAATTTTGAAAATGATAATATCAATTTTTTTTTACGATGTAGGAATTACTGCCAAAAAGACTTAAACTTCTCTTCTATTTTGCACATATTTTAATTGTAATAAGAATTGAATTATTGGCAGTAAATTCTAATCGTGAAAATAAAATTTAGGTCTTTAATTTTTATCGAATAGCAACGAAACATTTGTAACATATTTAATGCAAATGAATGAATTTGCAGAGCATTTACTGAATATATGTAAACCTGATAAGTATGTGGAAGGTGAATAATTTTGATAACATTCTTTATTAAAATAATTTAAGTATGGCTAATAAATAATTTTTGATTATTGGTACTGAATTGTTTGATAATATTTCAATTAAAAAGAATCCGTTTAATTTAAACCAAATGTGAATACAAAACTCGACACAGATAATTTAAGAAGAGTAAAACATTTTGATAGAAAGTGCAAATGACGGATTCGATGTGAATGATCTCAAAATTAAATCAGATAATTTTAAACTAATAAAAATTGATATAATAAAAATTTAATAATTTCTTTTGATAAATTGAAATTTTATTGTAGACATATTTTTTATGACAATATATTTGTATATATTTTCCTATGTAAATGTTTGTAAATTATCTTCAAAATATACCACAAATTCTTTCTTCAATTTCAATAACTAAAAACCACAAAATCCTTTTTGTAAGTCTCTAAAAACAATTTAAACCTAACAAAAATAAAAGGACAATTTTGGTTTAAAGTAATTGCTACCTGATGTTCCTAAAATAATAAAAATTACCAAAACGACAGACAAATTAAGAAAATATGTCAAGATGTCTTAAAAAGTAAATATTAACCCAGAACTATTCACACCCCCATAATAAATGTTTACATTCCTTGTAAATTTTAGGGTTTCACTTGTTAATTTCCTTTTACAAAACATACCATAAATAATTCATTTACCTGGAATTTCATCTACTAAACGCAAATCTTCGATTTATAAATAATATTCGAAAAATTTATATTAATAAAATTTTGGAAAGAAAAATTTAATAAATAAATAAATCTAGAATTATGGAAAAAAAAAACTATTCAATCAGAAGGGAAATTTAATAAAATATTAGAAATAAAATAAGAATAATAACAGCAGCAGTAATAACATAGAAAGCAACATCAGTGATAGAGACCTGACCACGATTGACGGTGCTTGACATTTAAAGTGCATACAAAAGGTAGATGGTGTCATCGAAAATATGTATTAAGTCTATAACACTGACGAGACGGAGTTGGTTGGGAAATAATATACGTAATATTTTTTGTTTTTTGTTCCTTCAAAAAGAATAAATGTTTTTTTTTGAATGTCCTCTTGAAAAAAGTTGAGTGGTTTTTTTTTTTTTCGAAATAATATATTAAATATATACGTAAAAGAAAACAACACTTAATAATCAACAGACTTGAAGAGTTCTCAATAGTATTTTCAAGAAATTTATTTGAATTTATTCTTAAATATAAGTGCATCAAAATCGCTTGAATAATAAATAAGTTTCACATATTTTTTCGAAACTTGATGCATTGCGAACACGAATACCAAAACAAAAAAATAAAGTTTTATTTTAAAGAATTTTAATTTCGCAACAAATTTTAAATACAAAAAATAAAAAAGTTAATTTACTTCAAATTCTATTAAAGTATGTATTAGCTGTTGGAATTGTAACTTGCGACAGTCAATCGCCTAATTCAATTTACAATTAGTTGGTGAAGGATAATGATGCTAAGATATTGAAACTCAGCAACAAGAAAAATGTTTTGTTGTTATCACTAAACAGTAACAATATTAATAATCGATGATCGTACTTCTCACTGTCCACTTAGATAAAATTGGAGTCTCTAATTTGATAGCAGAATTGAAGCTAAAATGCTGCTCAATTCAATGATTTTGGATGAGATGATAAAATTCGAATAGTGGAAATTTGTTAGTTCCCTAAAGGAAACGAATTGAAATAAGTAAATTGTTTTCAGAAAATTAAAGGGATAGCTATGACCTATGTGCCAGACTTTTTCTAAATTAATTAGGGACTATGAGCAAGTTCTTATTTGATTGGCCAAACAAAATGTCCATTTAGAATTTGTTTTCAATATTAAATGGAAATTATATGAAAAGTTTGTGGCGCTGAAATTTTAATCGCATGAAATATAATTATTTCATTCAACGAAATCTCTAATTGAAGTGGAACGTTCATAAAAAAATCTGCAAAATTTATAGATAATCAAATACATTATTTATAACAAAAATATTCGTTTTGAACGAATCAAGGTGATTTATAAATCTATAAAGTAGTCAGCCACATCATTTATAGCGTCATTGCAAATTTAGATCAAACATCTTAATTTGACATACAATAATAAATTTTAATAAATATTTTAAAACAATTTTTTTGTTTAACTTACTTGATGATGATGGTGATGGTGATGATGAAAACCAGTCGATTGTCTAAATGCACTATTTGATCCGACATAATTTTGTCCAGCGGATCTATGATGCTGATGAAATGGTCCAGCCGATTGTATCATCATATCGAGTTCTTCGTCTAATTCACTAGCATCATCAAAATCAAATAATGGTGAAGGCAATGATTGCCTTGAATCTAAATCGTCGTCTTCGTCAGTTGCTGATGATAATCCTTCATCTAAACTTTTACCAGTTGAATCAAGTCGTTGATTAGTTGTAGTGGTTGTGTCTTTAGCAGTAGAAGTAGATGGAATTGGTCCTTTTGCCTATAATTAATTATAAGTATAAAATAAAATTAATTTTAATTATATTTCGTGATAAGAAATTATTATAAATTAACTTTTAGTTTTTTCAAATTGTTTTTTTTTTTTTTTTTTTTTTTTTTTTAACACTAACCTCTGGAATGTCAGATGTTAGTTCAGCCAATTGTAAAACGTCCTGCAAAATTTCATCCAATTGTAATGGTAATCGAATGTATTCACCTAAAAAAAAACATTTTTATTTTAAAATGAAAGAAAATTTAAAGAAACAGTTGAATGTCAATAATTTAAACTAGGTATTTTAAATAAATCTTTATAATTCAGATAATCGCTTTTTTAATATGGTGTTATTACTACTGAATTTACTATACTCGTTACTATTATATTTTCAGCCACTATACGTTAAATATTGTCTTCAATTACTTTAATTACATTTATTTAATTACTTTTCCTGTTGTAATAATTAAACAGCATGCAAATTTATTATTTACTAATTACTAAATGAGGCCAGAAAATTTAACGAGAAAATTACTATAAGAACTTGAAATATGATTTTCTGAATAACCTCGATTATCGTTCGTCCATCAATGTTGTTGAGTGAATCTACAGATAACAATCACTGGCCGCATTTATCAATAGGAAAATGTAGGCAATTGACTAGGGGCACAATTCGAAATAGGGTACTTGAATTTTATCTTTTTTGGAATTAAATTATGTAATCAAAAATAATCAAGTTTTTACTGATTTAAATGGACAATCTATTAAAAATCTTTAATAGATGGTTTTGTCATACAGGCATCATGTAAAACTTTTGTAAGAAAATGGGCGCAAAGCTATTCTCAAAATATTAGCATTTAAAAGAATCTCCTCGAATTTGCTTTTATGATTACATTTTATTGGAATGGTTGCGTTTTAATAATGCTATTAATTTAAAATTACAATATATAGAAATTGATTTCTCGATTCTTGTCGATATTATTGATTAATCAATTATATGACGCTTCAGTATGTATTGCCTATAGGAACTGTAAAAACTCAAATACGCCATTGCTCATGGTTCTTATATAATAGTATAAGTTGTAATCTTAACATTTATATATAAATAAAATCTTAGCTATATACAAAAAATTGTTTCAAATATCGAGAATTTCCTGTTTTGAATTGAACACACAAACAATCACTTTTATTAAATTCAAAAAAATGAAAAAAAAAATAAAAATAACTTTATATAAAATGGAAAAAAAAGGTATATAAAAAAACCTGATTTGATGGTTAACTTTAAATTAAAATACCAACGGCGCGTCAGCTAGTAACCAATCTTTTTTTTTTATTATGTGGGATCCATTAATTTTTTCATTTTACACATGTACAAGTTAAGATGGAACACGACGATAGACCCAAACCGAATATTGATGGAAACACAAAATTAAATTTTATTTTTTATTTTTTTTTAAATCGAAAAATATTAAAAAAAAAATTACATGATAAAGAAATACTGAAACAACTGTCGATTCCATTATAAATTTAACTTTACATACCAAAAAAACGAAAAAAAACATAAAAAATGTTTTATGTTTTAACAATATATATAATTTTTTTTACAGGAAATGCCGCGAAGCTGAACAACAAAAATGGCTGGTTGGCTGGCCGGCCGACTGATAGTTTTGGCTACATAATTTTAAAGGTTTTTTTTTTGGAAAAATTATTATTTTAATTCTTTTTAGGGGTCAATAATATACAACACCACAGACATTGGTGCAAATGGAAAATATTTGTTATTATTAGAATTACAAAGAAAATGTAATTTGTTTTTATATATATATTTAACAATATCGATCATAAAATAGGGAAAATATTGAATTGAAAAATATATTTTTCCTTTTTGGATAGGTTAGATCACGACGACAGTTGTTTCGTTGTTGAAGTGTGAAGCGTACGATAAATAACCAAAATAAAAAAAGGACATTCTTTCGTGATTATCTGTTGACATAAAAATGAACAAAATTATGTCCTGTTTACATAATTTTGTTTTTAACCTGCAGGACTTTAATGTATGAGAATGTTTTAACAATTAATATTTACATAAGAAATTTATATAAAGACGATATAATAAACGATATTATGTTGGGGGTTATAAGGACATTTTTTTAATGGTTGAACAAATTTTGATATAATCGTCATTTTTGTATCCAAAACTTTATTGGCCAGTTGTACAAATAACTATGTTTTATGATAATATATTTAGATTAGAAGGAAATAAATATGTTAGATATGAACTATCAATGAATCGGTAATTGCTAGTCTTTTCAATAAATATTAGGTGGTTATCTACTAAAATTGTCTATATAAAATTTTGATTGATCAAATATAAATATATTAAGATTGTTATACTATATTCATGTTTGTCAAGTATATATATGTTTTTATGTAAATCAATTTTCCTTATTATATTTAAATAACATTTAAGGTTAATTGTTAGTTAATATTTGGTAACTTAAATATTCCATATATATTTGAATAATTAATTAGAATAAATTACAGTAATGTGTATTTAATATATTATTTATGTAAAAAAATGATGAAAATAAATATTGATTTTATGAATTGTAGGAATATATTTTTTAAAATAAAATTTCATATCATTTTATATTTACGTTGACAGGAATTTACACCTTTTATTATGTAGTTTTTATCAATTGGAAATTTTCTACCGGAAATACTTTTTCAACGATTATTATTAGTTCCTTCCATAATTACTCTACATTGTAGAAAGACTTGTACAACGTATGTAAGCTTCCTTAATGTATAGTAAGAAATTATACGCAGAACGTATATTTAAAATTTGAACAATTATTATATAATTGAGGTCTTATCTTGATTAATTCAAATTATAATTATATAATTTGTTAATTGAAATATTTTAAAAAAACTGTACGATTTTAGTGAAAACTTACTTTTAAGAAGTTAAAATACCATTTAAAAATTCTTTTAAAACTCGAGCATAAATTTCGATACGAACTAATTTTATCTGAAAGATTATAGAGTTAGTCATATTAGTAACAATTTAAATGGACAAGGAGGGGTTAAAAAAATGAAAAAACCTGTTAATTATTTAAGTTCATTAGTTACAAGCTAAATAGTTACAATAATTGCAAAAGATTTATTTTTAAATACGGTATTACATAAATTATAAATTGTCTATTCAATAGAAATTACATATATTATTAATTGAACTTTATAAACTTTTAGATGAAGTTGATGTAATTTTAACTAGAAGTCCGAATTTATCCATTTATATTTTTAAAATCTCAATTAATTTTTTTTTACATTTATTTGTGATTTTGGTAAAATGTAGAACATTCAAATTTATAATAATAATTAATTGAATAAAAACTATTATGATTGTCTTTTGGTGGAGATACCATAAGAAATTTTCGACAGTTCTTTGTCAGGAATGCTAATACTAAATGTTATATACAAAACTAAACCTCTCACTTAAAGTAATGAATTCATATTTTAGATTATTTTCAAACATCCCAACTTAAACTATCGGGAATATACAGGGATAGAAGTTATATGATTCATTCTCAATTATGTATACTTTCAATTTATATGAGCAATATTGAATTAAAAGTGACTTTTAACTCGAAAATACAACAGTTTTTATGCTTGAGTTACATTGTCGCTTTAATTATGTATTCTAGTCGCTTTCGAACAAAGTTAAAGTTGTAAATGTCAAAATTAAATAAAAAGTAGTTTTTGACTGAATTTAATTGTAAATGATTATAATTTATCAGAACTGCTGCGTGCATTTTGTTACTTCTATGTTCTATCATACAACTTAATTACAACTGGTACGCGTAGAATGCGTTCTTTCATTGTAATGGCCGTATTATGCTAGAGATACTCTTGCCGTTGCCCTGTACGCTGTACCGCTTTGAAAAAGTTGAAACATATAGAAATATTTCAAAACGCCAAAGCGGAAAATTTGAAATCAATTGAACGTTTTTTGAAATTTCAAAGCGACAGCGTCAATGGGTAGAGTATCTCCGAGCATTAAAAATGATAATTTTAAATTTAAATTCCGCATGAATCAAAATAAAATATTATCTTTACTGACAACTCTTTATGATTAGTAGGTCGACAAAACCAAATTAAAACTATTAATGTATTTTAATATATATATATTTATTTTAATTGTCTATAAATGAAAACTAAAAACAATAATTTTTATTTTTACTATAAAATTTAATTATGAAAACTATAATATTTGATATTTGCAATATGAAAATTGTATTAACTTGATTAAATATGCTATAATTTCATATTATATACAAGGTTTTTATTTCTCTACATTTCAATTATATATTTAAGCACATGTCAAAATTAAATAAAAAGTTGTTTTTGACATTCAAACATAAAAAATTAATTACAAAAAACGAATTTGCGAACCTTTTATTTTATGTTATTACTGGGGTACAACAATATTGAAATTAATAAATTAAAATTTAAGATAAAGTTAAAAATGGAATATTAAATATTAAGTTTATAACTTTGTGTATTTTTGATTATAAATGTTATTAATTTATCTATTTGACAGTATTAGACTATTATTATTGATATGTGATATGGTGAAGTTTGAACTGATTATTTTTGACATACGTTTTTTAATTATATATTATTATTTTTTAATTATTTTAATAATTATAATACAATTTTTAATGTACAACTTTAACAATTAACGATTTGCATTAATCTTTATAGAAATAATTTAAATAGGATTCAGAATAAATTAAGATATCAAATGTATAAAAGAGGGAATATATCAATTTGATGACACCCTTATAAAATAAACCAGAATTTATAGATAATTTATCAAAATCAACCCTAAGAGCAAATTAAAAAAATATTATAGAGTACCAAAACCAATGTAGAACCAGTAGAAAAATATTAATTGATATGATTTCATTTCAATTTTATTTATATGGTTATGTACAAATTTAAATGGCTGTTAACCGAGATCTGACATCAGATAGTATTGTCGTAGAAAAACTATGAGTTGTAGCTCAGAAATTTATATAGAGATTCAATAATTCTAGCTTTTACAATACTGATTTTATGATTTCAAAATTTAAATGCAAAGAAAATTAATGTGTAAAATTTAGTAGTTTGTCCCTCAAGTTTTATTAAATTAGAGATTGACTTTTAATAATTAAATGTTTATTTAAATTTCTTGACAATGTAATATAAAAGAGGAAATTGTTTTAAAACCATTTTCTATTTGAAATCTCTAATCCCAGTTTATTTTTGTCCATAGCTAGCTACTTTTATATTTCCTTGACGAATTAAGGATTTTAATTACTAAATTCGTGATTTTCCAAAATCCTAAATCTAATTTTATATAGGCTTGAGCATGTACTATCGTTTTCTAATATGATATCTTAGCAACATTGGCGGAAATGAGATCACTTGAACTTCAGAAATGGCTGTTTTAAAAAAGATTTTTTGTATTAATCAGAAAGTATATTAATTAACCATAAAATTAATAATTCAGTAATATCAAATGAATAAGTTTTATACATGAAATTTGAATAAAATTATAAAATTTAAACAATTTAATTTATATAACTTGAAAGATTAAAGTAAAAAGTATTATCGTTAGAGTCATTAAACTGTCAGTTATTTTAGAAGTTGACTTTTTAAATGTTATTGTAATTTAATTTCGAATAATGAATGGGAACTGTATTATTCTTTTATCGGGATTTTAAGCTCCACTTTTTCCCTATAGACAAAGAAATCAAATCGATCAAAATTGAAATTTTTTTTTTTTTATTCCGGTCAAAATATTTAAAAAATATTCAATTCCAATATCAAAATCCGTGAAATTCATTATTGTATATACAATATATACAAATTAAATTAAATTTTGTTAAATTTATTATTCGGAATATATCAAAAAAAACTATGTTAGTCTCATGAGTATTAAAAATATACAAATACCAAAGGTATAAATACCGAAACTCGGAATCTTTAATAAATAAAACGACCCAAGAGAAGTATTTTCCAAAAATGTCTCGAAATTCCCAAAGGATTTTATTTTTTGGATAGATTTTAAAAAATATATAATAAATAATATTAATAATAACAAATAAATAAATATTTCAATTCATAAATCATATATTAAATTCATATTGTATCTAAACAAAAATTTCAAAATTATGATTTTTATTATCACGCAAATTTTTGGGAAAAATAATATGAATTTTTTTTTGAAAATTTGTGATCATGAACATAGAATTTCGATTAGAAATGATCATTAGTCAATAAAATATATTTTTGACAACTTTGACGTTCAGACAGATTATTGCATCTGCAATTTTTATCTTTTTTTTTCTTAATTTTTTGAAAATCGTAGTTAGAAAATATGAATTTATTTCGGGAGCAGTAATTTTAAGGTACACAAATTTTGCTTAATAATGCAACGATAATTTTTCATTTTATTTAACAGGTGAGAAAATCTGAAAAATATGAATAATGATGAAAAGGTAAGAATAGAAAATATTTGACCGTCGCAAATTCAGATTCTTTAGGATTATAAACCAAAAATTGAAATATGAATTTATATAGAAATTTGAAAAATTTATAGAAATTACAAATCTATTTTAAAAAATTTCTTAGAATTATCATTAATTAACTGATTAGAAAAATGTGGCATTATAAATCTTTTAAAATTTTTGATAATTAGCTAGTTTTAGAAAAAAAATACTGTCGAAAATTGAAACTTAAAAACTATAAATGAGTTGAAGTTGCCATTAGTTGGCAAAAAAAAACGTCTGTAGAAATTGTATTGATAAAAAATTGTAATCATCATGATGATGACTTTTCAACTTTTAACATCCTTTTTCTTTTTAAGATGAAAATGCAGTTTTTATTAATATGTTTCCGATATGATAATTTTTTGGAAGTGCAATTGTGAATTTAGATTTTATTGAATATTTTGCTGAAAAATGATCTTGCGTAATAAATTTGTAGATGGATCATCAATTAAAAGGATACTGTCGTTTAAGTACTTAGACAGTTTAAGTATATATAATGAAGTGGCCATCATCACAGTCACAGACAAGTTTTACTCAAATTAGTTTTTGACTTTTTCGTCAATGGCGTTTATAATCAGATCAAATAAAAATATGTAAAATTCATTCGAGATCTCATCAGAACAAATCAGAGAACAAATCAGAGAACTGCAAATGGTCAGATCATTGTCGCTGCGAATTTTATGAGTTAATTTTAAATTTATGATATTTTCATTAATTTTAAAAGTTCACATTTGATTAGGTAATTTTTTCGTAGAGAAAGATAAATCTTTGATTAAGGAAAACAAAAATAGAAATGTCGACTATAAAAATTGATTATAATCAACTTTAAATATTGATCTAATCTGAATAATTTTCAATTCCAAAATTTACAAATGGATTCTTACCTTAAACAATTTGAATAACAACAAATCCAAAATATTCAAAAAGTTTATGTGATTGGTTATAATTCCACTGAAAATGTAATTTTGTTGAAAATCGATTTATAATCCTGTTTTTTATTGAGTATATTTTGTAATCCTTTAAGGTTCGTTTTTATTGTAAATTGAACATTTTTCACAACTATTGTAATTTACAATATATATAATTACATTTAATTTAAATTGAAGTACTAAACAGTTTCAATAAATCTAATTTTCACTTCAGTATTTTCAATTTTTCTTTAAATTTTTGAGTTTTTCACAAATGAAAATCGTGCGCACTTTTTTAATTATATATTATTATTTTTTTAATTTATATATTTTCACAATATCAAGAAAAACTTATTCCAAATTTCACTTATTTTATAAGAATTTTCAATTTCAATTTATTCACAATACAAAAAATTTATCTTTTAAATATTAGAAATTTTTTTTTTATCAATACATATTTCCTAAAAAAATATTTTTATTCAGAGATAAACCAAGCGAGAAATCGATTTTAAAATATCCACGTCTTTACGGATTTTGTATTTCGAACAAAGTGTTTGTTGGGTTCACGATGAAAATATTATTTTCAAGAGGTTGGAACGAACAAATTCAAATTCTCATAAAAAAACAACATAAAAACATAATTTTGAACAACACAAGCGCAGAAAACCATATACAAATTTAAAAAACATTAAAAATACTAAAATGTAAAATATTTTTAACATTATAGATACTGTATACATATACAAAAATAAGAAGAGGCGTGGTTATGTTTAGTATTATGATGTTTAAATTTGTATTTGTATTTGTCGTAAATCTATAAAAGATAAAAACAAATACAAAGAAAAATGTAACAACAAACAACCATAAAAAAAAATTGAATAAAAATTTAATGTGAATCTCCTTTTAGATACAAAACGAAAAAAAATACAGACAACATATAAAAATGATGCCCGATTAGATATATAGAGGGCAGCAGCCATTATTATATCATAAAATTTTTTTTATTATTATTTTTATTCTTGTATTTGTGTATATTTGTAGTAGTGGTTGCGCAAACTTGTATCAATTTCATATCACATAACAAAAGAAAATCTTTGTATATATACAGAGAGTATCTTTTGTATAGCATAAAAATATGTATATAACCAATTTTTGAAATGACTAAGAATTTATTTTAGAATTAATTATAATTAAAAAAAAAATGTTTTAGAAGACTAAATGAAAAGTGAAAACTATTAACAGCAGAAAAAAAAACTAAAGTTTATAAGATTTTTTATATAGCTTTTAAAATTTATGATTAAAAATAAACCAAAATTTACGATGAGATCACAACATTAATTATTGTCTGAATTTTTGAAATATTTCAAATAGATACAAAATGGAAATATAATTTAATATTTTATTGCTTATTTAGATTTTATGTGATCACAAGATACTTTAAAAATATCCAATTTAAATTTGATTTAATCATTTCGATTTTTTCGAGCCTTGTAATTATATTGATCTTCTAGCTATTCAAAATTGTTTCTGCATTCGAAAAGCATATATGATTACTCTGTACACCTTCAAAATTAATAGCTCATATTTAGAAAGATCTTCCGGATCTATGAGAATTTGACAATTATTTAAATTACTATTAATTATTACAATAGGACAACTTATATCCGTAATTGACGAAAACCGACTGCTCAGAATAGTATTCATCTAATATAATTACATTTCTATAATATTTAGAATATTGTAGCAAAAATACAGTCTTATTAGAATAGTCTGAATATTTATGATTTAAATAAATATAATAAATAAATTTTTTATAATTTGTAAAATGCATTTTTAATAATATTCCATCTAACAAATAACATAATTCCAATGAAATTATGAATTTTAATAAACATAAGAAATAACTTTCAAATTTTGTAAATTAATATATTAATTATAATAATTCTTGAGTGTATAGAATAAAATTTAAAAACTAAAACCAAAAATTTTTCAAACCGCCATCATAAAATTACGAATATTTATATATAAATTAATGTCTGTTTGTGTTGGTGTCCTTATGGGTCATGTCTCTAAAAATTTCATCTAAAATATTACAGTAGTAGACAAGAAAAAATAAATTAAAATGGAAATCAAAATTAAAATTTTCTTTAATAAAATTTATTCAATTTTTTCGATTATTTTTATTTGTGGTGTCCATTTTGATATGAATATAATTCTTAATTATGTAAAACAATTTCACACGCAATCTTAATTTCCATATTGTATAATGTTCTCGTCGTAACGTATATAAATGAAAAAATTGAAATTTTAGTTCATTATAAATTTTTATGATGATTAATAAAATAATCTAATATAAAATTTATGACTAAAAAACATTTTGATGATTTTCTACAAGAGAAGAACGTTCTGAATTATGTTAAGAAGATATTGTCTATTAAGTATTCTAATGTAAATATATTCAATCAGTTCTCACGTTGATAAACTTTGAATTGCAGATAAACGCTTAAGCTTTATAATTAAAGTTAAAAATCGGTGGCTCAAAGAGTCGACAATCAGCCAACTGACAATCTGAATTTTAAATATATATTTCCTCCATTTTGATAATACAATTTTCTTCTTTTAGTATGTTAATGATTTAGAAAATTACTAAATTTGATACCAAAGAAGATTGGTTGATAATAATTATAGTCTCTTAAATTGTTATACTTTGCTCTCACTTTACACTACAACTTCTAGAAAGTATCATAGTACAATTATTAATGATTTCATTATAAAAAGTGTAATTCTGCAATTCAGAATTTTTAAACAATTTCATATAGAGAACAGTGAAAATGAGTGATACTAATAAATTACTATTTACCCCATAATATGTCTTATAAACACTAATAACCAATTTCACAATGACAGCTTAATCTCAAGCTTAACTAAACCGATTATGTGACTTCAGCCTATAACCTGCAACTTAAGCTAAGTTGGTTTTGTAAATCAAAAATTGCGAAGTTTAAAATTTACCCATCTTTAAGCTTGAATTGAATACTTATCTTTAAGGTTACACCGAGAAACCAAAGTTTAAGCTCAGGCAAATGCTTAAGCTGTAACTATGAAATTAGGTATAATTTAAATTTCAAAAACATAATAAACTCTTTCAATAAACCCCTTAAATTCTTATTTCATTTATAGATAAAATATTTAATGATAAATTTATGATATTATATTGAAAATTATCTATTAGCTAGTTACGAAAAAAAAACAACAACTAACAACAACAATTTGAAATTGGTTTGTATATAAATTGCAATAATAATAATAATAATAATATTTTTTATATAAATATAATTTTCTCTAATCCAATCTATCTCTATAAACTATTCAAATCAATCTTATTTATTATTATTATTTATTCGACATTGGAAACTTACACCCTTTTTTTTTAATATGCTCTTTTGCCCGATAATAAAATAATAATTTTTTTTTTGAATAATGTTTTCTTTCATCTTTTTTTTTAAATTTTTTTTATTGGATTGGGTAACCATCGCGTTAGTATTTTTATATTTGGCTGATTGTTTGTTTGTCGAAACAAACCCAAAATGCCGAAAGAAATAACTTATAGATAGAAAAAGTATAGATACATAACTATAATAATGTATTTAAAAAAAAATTAAAGCTATATAGTCTCAAACTGTGAGCAGAAATACAAAAAAATAACAAAAACAACATGGTATTATTCAAAAAAAAAAAAGATACTGGATAAAATGGCGGCAGGTTCACAAAGAAATAAGAAGTTAACAACAACATAAAATAAAATATAAAAAAAAATTATTGTATATTCGTGAAAATATTTTATAACACTGAACAATGACGACTAATGACACACTGGAATAATGAACCAGCAAAAAAAACAAAAATTACAGAAATAAATAATTTTAATTTGAACATTTATTTATAAATTTTAATCATATTAAAATAATTTAATTTTTTTGAAAAATATTGGCAAAATTTTACCTTTGAGCAGGTTTAATCAAATTGATTATAAATTTCTTATAAAGAAATAAGAGAAAATTAATAATAATAGTAATTATATTATAAAAAAAGGACAAAACAAAATGGAGGATATTTTAAATAGTCCTTCCAAATTCATTTATGTAACAGAAATGCATAGAGGATTGCTAAAATCTAATAGTCATGCCAAACTCTAGTAACCCATAAAAAATTAATTCAAATCATTCTTGTTGTTTTTGTGAATTCAATTCAAGTCTTATTTAAATCAAGCATCATTGGCCCTCGGTATAACATAAAAAATTTAAGAAGTTTGGTAGTTTCTTTCTAGAAAACCTAGAAGACGTTGGTAATCTGAAGCCGGCAATGATGATATCGTTCATTAAAGAAGTGTGATTGGTAGTGTGATGGAAACAATTTTATGTGGAACAATCTAATATAAATTTAAGAAACAATGCATTCCTTTTTATTAGCAATGACGTCCAACTGTTATCACATTAAATTGATAAATTCACATTAGAAGATCATTTTATGGATACTAAAAAGAGTACAGTCAAAGATAGAAAATGAAATTCAGTAACAAAATTGTCCATACAAATTACAAATTTTATGACGACTGAAACTTGTATGGTCAACAATTTTGACTTGTGTGGTTAAAAAGTAAGTAATTTCATTGAATTGACTGACTTTCTATTTGGACTGAAAAATCTTCTAGATAAAATAACCAAATTAATTGACTCGAAAATTGGTTCTTTATTAATGAAATATAATTCTAGGTTTGTCTAAATGTATGCTATTATGAAAATGTTTATCGTTAGAATGACAATAAATTAGTTAAATTAATTTTATAGAAATGGTTTTTGAGTAGTATATCTTATGTCTCCAGAAATTGCTTCCTGCACCCTAAATCTATCATTTTAAAGTGCTATATCAACCACTACATTTTAGCTCCCGGTAGTTTTGATTTGCATAATTATAACATTTTAAATTAATTAAAATGATTTATATTCGTCCTTAACTTTTTACTTTTTGAAATATAATCCATAATACTAAAAAGTTAATAATTATTCAAGTAAAATTCAATTTTCAAATTAATTTCACTATATTTTTTGTTGAATTTGAAATTTTCAATAATCTATAATTCAATTTTATAAAATTTTAATCCAAAAAATGTAAAATATCAATTTCAAATATAAATTTAATTATTATTATATGATCAAAGTGAATTTTATATATTTTCCATATAAAATTAAATGGAATAATGATTTATTGATTTTAAGATCACGTTTATTTTGAGTGTTGAAATTTTGATTATTTTTTGGTCTAATTAAACTATAAAAACATTCAACGAAATTTTATAAATAAAAGAAATAAACTATCAAAAATTTTCACAAATCATGATTTTGCTATACTATCTAAACCTCACCACCAAAATCATCTTAATACGTATGCAACGTAGTAAATTCACGAATATTGAATTTTAATAATAATTGTTTTGGTTGGGGTTTTGAATATGGAGGAGGTCAACATAAATTTTATCTTATATGTTGCTTATTTTTATGAAAATTACTTTTTTTTAACAAAAAAAAAAAATGTATATATAATTAATTCAAGTATGGAAAATTATACACTTTACTTTTAATGAAAATTAGATAAGTTATAACTTTTGAAGATGTTATTTATTTTGAAAAAAAAAAAAAACCTTGATTAGCTTAAAATTAATATAATTTTCCTATATATTTATAAAAATATAAATAATTAAGAATCTGTTTTTTATATTTTATGAATTTATCAAGGATTTTATTTAATATTTAAATAAAAATTATTGAAAAAATATAAATTTTCATTAAATATTAGAAATTTCAATACATTATAATTTATATAAATTATATAAGTTAAAAAATGTGAATTAGGTATAAATATTTATAAAAAATTGGAATAACAATGGACGAAATCTCTTTGAGGAGGCCAAGGTTTGACTTGGACACTACCACCATTGCAATTTGGACACTAGCGCCATTTAGGTATGAGAATTATATAACATCCAATAATTTTCCATAGAATTGAAACATTTTCGAGTTTCGTCCTTAATTTATCATCCCCGAATTGATATTCTAATATTTTCGAGTTATGTCCTTAATTTGTCATCAAAACTTTAGTTATTTTGCAGTAACTTCACTTTTAAATAACGTTAAAAATAAAATTAGATTAACACAAATTTTGAACTAACATTAATGTAAATGTAAACAAACCAAATTTTTATAGGGACTCATAAACATTCTTGATTTGTTCGTATCATTTATCATCCATATATTATTGAACAATATAATTCATGTTAATTTAGCAGTCCAATTAAATTTGCTGCAGACACGTATATGTCTCAAGAATGAAGTGCAATACAAAAATGAGCCTTATAACATAATATTTAAAAAAATGTATAATGACACATACATATATGTAGTGCCTACGTAATATAGGTCCTTTTGACGAAACCTATATGTATTTATATTTTCTTAAATCCGAATAATATTAAGTAAAATCTTCAAATATTTAATTTTATTTACAAAAATATTAATCTAAGTAACCTCATGTCTCTATCGATCTCGGTTTCTCAGTTTTATAAGGTTTAGTTTTAAACTTTATATACAAAATAAAATTATATAGCTACATAAATATCCATCAGACTTAAAAAGTTCATTATTATATAAAATTTATTATAATTTAATACAGAATTGAAATTTTTTTTTATTAAAGTGGATTTTCAAGTGGAATCCCTGTCCGGTCCCTACTCTCTGATCATTTTGACGTTTTGACATCCAAAAGTATTTTAATTTTAGTGTATATGGACTTTTAAAAGATAACAAAACAAATCATATCGTTTATAAAAATTCTGTTGCACTTTTTTAAGAGTTTTTTTCTGGAATTTTTGAAAATATTTTTTTATTTTTCTACTTATTTTCGCTGAATTTTTTTTTTTGGTTTTTTTTAAAGTAAGTAAATCAGCGTTTTTGTGTGTGGGAGTATAATTTTGGGTACGGCCTTTTAATAATATAAATAAAAACTCATTGTGGCCTAATTTTGGTTAAGAAATTTAAGTGTAGAAAATATGATAATTAGAGTAATTCGCACATTGCATTATTATTTTTATGATTAATTATTTAATATTTTATTTCAATGAAAAATACATGAAAATTATTTTAAAACAATAGAATTATTTAATATTTGTTGGAAATGATTGTGTATAAAAATGTGGTCCGTATAGCAGTTTTAAATTTTTTTTTTTTTATTTATTATGGGAATATTTAACGCTGATTGACATAATAAATTGCAAACTAATTTCATTAGAAATATTTCAATTAATTTGTGAATTGAAATTAACCAATTCGAAGGAAACGCAGATATAATTCGATTTGTAAAAGCACAGAGAATCTGATGGGCTGCACACGTAGCCCGAGTAGCCAAATTAGTGGCATCAGAAGACCTGGAAGATCAAGAAAATAATGGTTAAACAATGTCGATGACGATTTAAAAAAACTGGGAATCGTAATGAAAACAAAGATGAATAGAGGAAAATTATAGAGGAAGCCAAAGTTCAAACTGGACTGTAGTGCTTATAAAGAAGAAGAAGAATAACGAAGAATATAGAGATTTTAATTGAGCACAATTTTTAGTATTTCTATTTCAATCATTTATCTAAACTTTTTGGTATGATAACTAAAAATATAATAAATTCAATAATTTTTAATTTTTAAAATAGAAATTGCTTTGAATTGTGAATTGAATTTATAATTATTTTATATTTTTCTCTATTTGTTGTTATTTGGTTAAATTACCTTATTAAATATAAAGTTAAAATTTTTCTAATTTTATATTTTCAATTGAATAAAAGAAAACCAAATGAAGAAATTTCCCAGATAATTACAAATGATAAAAAAAGATTTTTTATTTTTTGAGTTGTTAAAAGAAAACAAAAAAAAAACTCTTTAGTTACTGACGGACTGTTATTTAATTTAATGTACCGCGACTTAAATTAAGAAGTGTTAAAAGTTAAAATATATAATAAATTGAAATTCACAAAGTAATTTAGAGTGGTATAAATTTTCTACATATTTATATATTTTATTATGATAATTGGAATCGTAAGTATCCGAATAGAAATAAAAAATCTGTGTAATGAAATGTAGGGGTTTGTTATCTTATAAGTCAATTCAATTTTAGGCTTTTATTAATATATGACATATAACTTTTTTGAGAAGATATAATATTCATTAGCGTAATAAACTCAACGATATTTTGAATTATATATAAAATATTACATAAAAAAAAATTTCTTTGAAAAAGTTAGACAGTATAAAAACAATTTTTTAATAAGTTTTTTTCGCTTTCTTAGTATGTATCAATCTTACAACAACTTCACTGGTAGGTTACAGCTGCATTCGAACTTTAAACAGTCAGTCCATCGAATGAAAAATAATAAAAAAGAATTACGAAAAACGCTCAATGCTTGGTCAATTTCAAAACAAAATATGTTTTTTTTTCGATTAACTTTTAAGTTGGTTGGTTCGTAAGGACTTCTATCTTGGGCCAAGAAATTCATCGAACGCGACTGCCAGTTATAAGTCTGATGTACACTCTAATCGATGGCTTAATTTTTGGCTATAACCATCGATTATTAAAGATAGCCTCCACTTTCTATGTACAATATAAATCTTCAAGTACAATTAGGACTGAGAAACAAATAACATAATGGGAATTTACGAGCATAAAAAGTACTTTGATATCCAGTGGACAAGCTTTTACTTTACATATGTATCAATATGAACAACTTTATTTCCAATTCATGAAATTATATTTATCTAGCATTGTAAAAGTCACAGTGCATTCATCTTTTAAAATGTTATCAATGTTGGTTATTAAATTGAAAATGTCTTTAAAAACTGCCTTAACTATCTAGCCATATATTTTAAAGACTGAAATCGTTGAAAATATGCTTAAAGCTTCAAAAAATAATTAATTCAAATTAACATATTTTAAATAAGAATTCTTTTCAATTTATAAACTTAATCAAAAGTTAATAATCTTAAAAATTATGATTAATTATTTTTTAAAAAAAAAACTATATAACTTTAATTGAATAATTTAAATATATATAATACAAAAACTGAATTACCCAGATATTATTTTTGATATGAAGTTTATTAATGAATTAAATTCTTTATAATTCTTTATTACCAACAAAAATTATATTTTACAGGACAATAGGCTAAAATTTCGATATTATTAATCATTTTACTGACGATTTCGTATCTAATTCTTTTATGTATTTCCATATTTTTTTTTTTAGAAAGTAAAGACTTAATTAAGTAAAATTGTCACATATTATAATAATAACAATTGTGTTCAGAAATTTATTTTTGTATATATGACATTTTTCGAATCATGATTTTCAAAAAAAAATGGTTAAACTTAACTAAATCAAATTTATATGATTTTTTTTTTCTTTTTTTGAAACATATAAAGGTAAAATGGCTCAATTTCGATTATTTGACATTGATTGAAGTCGAATACAGATATAGAAGAGAAAAATTGGATATTCCAAGGCTTTTATTATTTTTAATGAAATGAAATATATTTATAACAATCCTCTAGAAAATATAATATATAAAAGGCTCATAGTCAGTTGACACAAAAGACTGATAATATATATATAACAATGTTATGAAAATCATATATGTATCCTGAATTTATATAGAAATTTTCTATATATGTATACAAATCTAAACGTTTTTTTATTTGTTGTTGTTAAATATATATATTTTTATTTATTTAGTTTAGGGTGTGGAAATATATATATAAGAATTTTTTTTTTGGAAAATTAAAGGCATCCAATAAACATAAAAAAATATAAACGCAGAAACAACAAATATATAATAAAAACTTTGGTATATTAATGGTTGGAAACTGAAAAAACAATATATCAATGTACAAAATTTAGTACATTTTAAAAAATTATATATTAAAAATTAATATTAAATTTATGTTATTTGTCTGTCTAGTCAAAATAACAAAATTCCTATTTCGTATTCCCACACACCAGTTTGATTATCATTTCCACCATTTTGAATGGATAATAATAATTATTACGCCATTTTGGATTTCGCTATTATATATAATATACAGTGACCGCTCTGTATAAGCAACTCATTTGAACCAATTTAAATAAAAAAAATTCCTATATAGAAGAGGTTGCTTTTATAGAAAAAATGAATCTAAATTTAATTTTCTATATTTGAGTCAAAAGGCTGATATTATAAATATTTTGTAATTACGCCGTAAAACTAAAATTTCGTTAATCGGGAGATTATTTTCCGCTGTCCATTCTATTAATTGTATTGAAAGAATCAATAACATTATTAATTATGTTATTTGAATTTTCGACATGAACTTCTCCATCTAGGCACACCTCAACGTTACTAGTTACTTGGGTCATAATTTTCTTCAAGTAATTTCGTTGATTCCATTTGCCCAGTCCATTAAGATTGAATTGTATAAATTAAACTGAGGGATATTATCGTATTCTGTAAAGTGGATCAGCTGGTATATTAATAGAGGTGTCTTATACATCGCGGTTAGTGTAGTTACAAAAATAATATCTAATTTACAAAATATAAAACTGTTACATGCTACTCTAGAATAGTTTAATTAAAGGCATTATACTTCCAGACTTGCTGCAGACTAAATTGATGTATATGTAGATTCTGTCAGTATGAGAAAGAATTGACAGAACATATTATAGCTGTTAGCCACTGATGTCTATCGATAATTCTGACAATTAAACGGATTCATTTATTGATATTTGAAATTTATTGATATTTGTTATTCTAAAAAGTGAAATGCAATTAAAATTGATATCGATATAAGCAATCCAATGATCAGGACTGCTATTATCAGGACTGCTAAGTTTAATGTACTTTTAACAAAACCCAAATTTATGAATTACTTAATTTTCTTTTTACTAGGATATTCTTGCTATTATAGAAATATTAAGAGAAAAAAAAGATATATTCTACTATATAAATAAATATACAGTATATAAATTTAATATGTGTAACGCATAGAATCCCCTTTATTGCCTATTTTCCATCAAAAAAGAATAATATAACAAAAAAAAAAAAACATAATATATCTAACAATCTAACTACTCAAACTCTCTAATATGAAAAGGAAATTTTTTGAAATATATTACTCTGAATAAAAATGACGACGACGACGACAACGACGCATAGAAGGAAAAATTGCACAGTAATGTTTTGATCATTTTTCATTTAAAAATATAAGAGTAGTGGCTGCGGCCTTAAGTAATACACATAAATTTATATATATATCTTTTTAGAACGATTTCCTACAAATACAATTTATATTGTATAGAAAAACACATTCCTTTTTAGGCTTTTAACTATGGGGATGCATATGTATTAGAATTCTTTTTTTTTTTATAATAGTAGCGTGTATATGGGCCTAACTAATTTTCATTTCAACTGTAAAGCAGAGATAAGGTTGAACTACTACTCTATATATGAATAGAAAATATTATATAAATTGTTCTTACGGAATATTTATATGCATATATATGCAGAAACAGAGTGATTCTCGAAACTGGAGGATAGTAGAAGGAAAGTTTTCGAGTTACTATGAAGCACATATCTAAAGTTCCAATCATGTTAAACATTTCACAGTTTAGAGCGAACACTTTCTGTTTCTTCTAATATGAAAGATTTGCTGATACTTTAAATATTAATTTGATTTAAAGAAATTGTTAAATTTCGATAATATTTTAATATAATTTTTGTGAAATTGTTAATATTAAATACCAAATTTTTCAATAAATAAATTTTCGATATCGATAGTTTTTTTTTAAAAAAATATATGAGCACATTAGGTATATTAAAAATTAGGTAACCAGATTTCGTTATTTTCGAATAAATAATATCCGGATAATCAATGTCATCAAGCCGGTTAAACTATACATTGATTTCTTTTACCACTATGATAAAGGAAGACTTTGTTTATCATAAACATTTTCACTATCATATTCAGCCCACACATTTTTTTCATAATTTTCTACAATCTAACAAAGTCAACGCTAATGGAATCTGTCTGAACAAAACATAAACGTAATTATAGATACAAAATTTCATATAGTATTTAATAATAATGCATTTATTTATTATTGAAATTCAAATCCATATATAAAATATTTCGAAATTAATCTATTTTATGATGAACTAACTCTAAATGGCACTAATAATCAATTATTGATAAATTACAATTTCGCCAGTATTAAAATCACAGCAAAAATATATTACATAACAATAATAAAATAAATTATAATTTTTTTTTTTAAATATTCTATCCAAAGTTAAAAAATAGGTTTCATTCAAACCAAGGTTTTTCCAAATATTTCATTAAGTATAGTATCAGGATTAAATTTGAAAGACAAGCCATTAACTAACATTAATTTACATTGCTTCAGGTTAGGTTAAATACTAAAATACTTAGGCTATGTTACAAATGACAGTGACAACAGAGGCTTACAAACAACTTTCATGAATAACTATAGAAGTAATGTATAGTAATAGTATGTCAAATGTTTTCGTAGTTGCAGCTAACTAGATTAGCTCCATTTCTAGTAACCTCCAGAGCTTGTTTATTATATGATACTCCTCTGACCGGTATATTTTACCAAAAAGTATGTAAGAAAGAGATCAAAACTCATATAAGTTTTTATTGTGGGATTTAATCTCCAAATTTACGTAAATAATAAAACTTATATATAAGTTTTGATCTCTTTCTATTATATACTTTTTGATATAACTTCTATTTCACTTAGTTTGTAAGCATATTTACTTAAAAACTAAGTGAAATATATAAAAGTTCACCATTTATACAATTTTCATTTTATTATAATTCAAAGGATCCAATCACGCTGTACTTTTTTTTAACATTTATATATAATTTTAATAAAACACATCCTTTTTATATGTCATACATCATTTATATTATATAAAAAGGTTTGTTTTCAACCAACTAAATCCGTTTTTATCCTTTTTAAAATAGCATATGTGTTTATTAGATATTATATTAGAGATCCTCCACATTTTTATTATAAAAATGTTTTACTCCGCATGCGGTATTTTTTAATAATGAGAAGAAGTATAACATATACAAAAAAAAATGGAGCCCACTTCTCATAGGGGGTTATTTTTATTCCCATTATATTCTTTCAAAATATTTTATTTTTTATATTTTTTATATATGAGTTTTGTTGTAATAAAATTATGAAGCATAATGAAAAAAGAAAAAAAAAATTCCATAAAATTTCTTACAATATATTTTTTATATCGGTTTGATTATCCATCAAATACAAAAGCCAATGATCATCTCTCTTTGATAGGTTCAATATTGATTGGATTTGATACGCTCTATGCGTGGCAAGAATAATAATTTTAAATATATAAATACATATAAACATATATACAGATTGTGTGGACCCCTCAAACCTCAATTACCGTCTCGACCTTAATTGTCTTTAATCAAAAAAATAAAAAATTGGGGGAAAAATAATATACAAAAATAAATTAAATATTTTTTTTAAATCATGATTTAATTTTTTTGGGAATTGAAATTTTTTCTGATGATTAGACCCAACACAGCAAACGATATTATAATCTCCAACATAATATAAAAAAAATCAGTAACATTTTTTTTTCGTTATTTACTTCTAATAAACAAATCAGTTGGTGGTGCCATTTTTTCAATATTAACATTAGAAATTATTTGTATCTATAATATTTAAGATTCACGACTGATATCAATATTATATACAAGTCTGTTTCATGCTGAGTTTTAATAATTTAAGGATAGCAAAATATCATTTTTTTTTTCATTTTGGAAGATTATTTATTAAAATTGTACAAACTTACCAAAAAATAAAAAGTGTTTTTATAAATTAAAAATTTGAAAAAACAATTGAAATTTTAAAAATCTAATCATGAGTTAATTTTTGACACCTTCTCTAAGAATGAATTTGCAAAAAAAAAAAAAAAAAACGGATATTATTAAAATGTTAAGATATAATTCAATAAAATTTAACACAAGTCCAGTTAATTCAGATATAGCTTCCATTTTTATTATGATATCAAAGAAAATTGATTGAAAATTTCAGTTATATGTACATACAAAAATCATTTGAATGATTGGAAATATTTAATATAAATTGAAAATAAAATAAATAATTTATGTTCTTTCAAGCTTTCCTTGAATGTCCAAAGAACAGCATGAAAATTTAAAACATGATATGTTAATCAATCTTTTTTTTTTTGAAATTGTGTGCTAATTCAATGACAGATATAGATGGACAGACGGATCAATGTTGAAATTAATTGAAAATGTAAAATATATATTATGAAAAATCGTTTTTCAAAAAAAAAAAAAATATTATTAGGTAAATATACTTTACATAAATTATAAATTACTTGTCACTTAATAAAAACCATGCAAAATTTCAAAATTGTACATGGAAAGTTAAATGTAAAAATCTCATGGAGTTTTCAAAAAAATAAGCAAATTGTTTAAATTAAATTAATATTTAATGTATATAGTAATAAAATTATAAAATTTTATGTAAATTGTAAATAAATGAAATTATATTACGAAATATTTCATTACTTATTTAGTAATTCGACCACAAAATTTCACTAAATTAAATTGATTTCTACCTGTAACAATTAGAATCTACTTTGAAAAATATTTCTTAACATATTCACTGATTTTCACTCAAATTTTCTATAAGTTTAAGGAATTTATGTTTATTGATAATAGTAAATCGTTTTTTTAACTGAAAATGTTACGAAAAACTATCAGAAAAATGAAAATTATTTGCCTAACAGATTCAAAATGGTAGACATTAGACGCCATTTTAATAATTCAAAAAATCAAAGTTGTTCAAAATGACTGAGTATCCCCAACCGAAAAGCAGTATTTTGAAGTCAACAATGTAATGGCATTCAATAACACACGTTTTATATTTTTCAGTCCACAGTTCGCGAAGTTGTTAAACTTTTCTTTCTTGATTTATATGTCAAAAGTCATGTCATTAAAATTAAATATCACAAACAGATATTAAACAAGCTATCAGCCAAAAATTAATAAACTTAAATTTAATTTCTAAATATAAAACAAATTATGGACAGAATCAATGACAAGTTTTAAATTAATTGACGAATCAAATACTGATTTTAATTATATCAATTTTAAAAAAAAATCTTGGTTCTTTAATTTTTTTTAAATAAAATTTCACTTACCAGTTTCATTATCAATTGTAAATGGTATTCCAGCCCATTCGTCATCGAGTATAGGTTTGTTTGTATCTTCTTTAATCTAAAATATATAATTAAATAAAATAAATATAATTAATTTCCATTAAAGATAAGATAATAATTATATATATATAAAAATGTATGTATATTTAAAAATAATATAAAAACCTTTTCCAATTTAAGTTCTTCCAAAGCTTTAAGCTTTTCAACATCATCATCAGAATTATTTAATGACGTACCATCCGGACTAGATGATGACGATAATGATTTTGTTGGTGATAACGAATAACCCAGATCAACATCTTGTTTCCATAAAACTTCAACAATTTCATTTTCCTTAAACAAAAAAAAAATATATTTATATATAAAAATAATAAATTTTATATTAAATACATTTCATTAAAAAATTTTAAAACCTTATGGTAATATATCATTTTTGGTAACAAATATTTAAATTGAATTTTTAAAATAATTTAATGAAAAGCGCCTAAGGAAAAACCTTTGTTTCTAATCAGACGAACACAAATTTACTAAGTTTTTAACAAATAAAATTTTTGTATTTCTGTATTTAAAATCTAAAATCTTATCAAATAAAAATATGATAAGATTTTGAATTGCGAATTTGATAAGAATTACATACAAAGCCATTGAAAAATATTATATTTCTTTACGCAATATTCAAATGGTATTTCACTTTATATATTTATTGGCCTAATGAAACCTGAGTCAGTACTATTAGATTAAAAATAAACTTAAAATAAATATTTATAATGAGTTTTGTTGTTATCAAAATTAATTATATATATTAAAAATATAATAATAATAATTAAATTAATGTTGAAGATTATTTAAGAAATTTGTTTTAAAAACATAAAGTGGTAATATTGTAAAGTAGTTTTTATTTCAAGTAATAAATTTATGGAGCATATCAAGTGGCGCTTAAATATAATTCAAAATGTAATATACAAAATTATTAAAATTATTTGTGTTATTTTTATAAAAAAATAAAAGTTGTAATTTATTTGAAATTTTATGGCCTGATTATATTGCTCAGCATGCCCAGTAATTTTATCTCTTTTATATCACTGATGCTAAATTCAGGGACATTATATTTATGTGATAATTCCTTTTACATGTGCCAGATTGTATAATACAATCATTTCGTGGATTGAAGCTATACGAATACGATAATTTCAACAATAATTTAAAGACAATTTATGTGAAAGAACAGTAGTGGAAACATAAATAGTAAGGAATAATTTTTATTTGAGATTTATGGTAAAAGATATTCTTTTCGTTACCCGAAGAAATTGTGTAATTACCATAGTTATCGCCTTCATATACAATTTAGCAATGTGTAAAACTAAAATTTATTCTATACGAAATGTCAGTTTTATTTAAAAATTAAACAACCTTCAGTTACATCAGTTCAAATCTAAATAAATAATAACTTTTTTGTTTTCTACAAATTTTCAATATTTGACTATTCAAAACTTTATGAATAATTTCTATCTATCAATTTTGGCACTTCAAATAAAAATCAAGCCTTAACATTTTTATTTATTTCAAAAACTACCATCAGAGCTATACTTATTCTAAATAACCAATAATATTTCTGAGAAAGATAAATTGACCTAACAATCCCGATTCAGAATGTAATTTAAAAGCAACACAAAATATAGGACAAAAGTAATTGGTTTGATTATGAAGTGGCTTCTGAACTCGTTGTATCCCAGTTGAAGACTATTTACGTCTACAGCACATCGACCTATACTACTTTTCTTATTAAAGAAATCAGACTGACCGGTTTTACTTTCCCACAGAAAAAAACAACAAACAACATTTAAAGTATATCAGTATTCTACAACGCACGTAGGGACAGTGGCACATAATATGCTCAATGATTCATCCGCTTCTTCTCACCACCTACAGGTGGATATCTGCGTAATATTCTGAATCCGGTATTATGTTTTATTAAAATTTCATCTAAGAAATATCTAGTCAATTTTACATATTTTCATAATTATAAAATTAATATTTTTAATTCATTTTATAAAGCTGATAATTTTATTTATTAATTTTAAAAATGTCATACGTAAAAATATTTAATAAAATATAAAGTTTATACTAGATAAGTTTTTTCTGAGTTAAATTCAAAAATCCTTTTTTTAAGGACTAATATTTACCAAGGGTCCTTAACCTACTTTTTTTAAAAAAAACTTTATTAATTTCCCTTTTCATATTTTGTTTATTATTTAATTTTAAAGTATGTATATATGTAATAAAAATAAAGATTCATTCAAAATTATATCTAAATTTTATGCTGACTATACCACAATCAAATTTTACTATTACGTTTTATTTCGTTTTTTTATTTTTAACATTACACCAGATTCAAGAGCGAATTGCCAAAGCAAAATAGTCATCGTTACTAGCAAAAAAAATAAAATAAAATTAGTATATAAAAATAAGAACCCAGATAGAAAATTGGCATTTATAAAATTTATAAAAACATTAAAAATACAAGTGAAAAAAAATATATAAACAAATTATAGTTTTGTGAAACCTTAATTAGGAGGATTTACCATAACAATTTCCAAGTAAAATTTAACCATTCAATAAATTTTAAACTCTTTAATTTTCCTATATTAAGATTTATTTAAAACGTTGTTATGTATTAAAAATGGTTTATTTGTCTATTTGTGGAACCACAAAAAGTAAATCTTTTAAATAATTTTTAATAATAACAAAAATCACATCGTAAAAATACCAGGTAAAACATTAATTTTCATAAAAATAAATATGGAAATCCCAAAAATTACCTTCTACGAAATTTACAATAAAACAAATTAATATTTTTTTTTTTTTTTGGTTTGACAAGATCGGTTTTTAAAACCATAGATAATCATCATTTAATCCCGCCATTAGTGGGTTTGCTTCTTTTGTCTGCCAATTTGTAATTCTCTGGTCTTATCGACTTTTGACTTTTTCTCTTATTCTTATCGTCGTCTTCTTTAATAGATTTTAATGTTCGTATATATTTGTAAAACCAAGAACTTATAAGAAGGGACAAAAGAACCACAATTCCAAAGAGTAGACAACCACAACATTATAGTAAAATAATTTTTTTAAAACATTAACAACAACAAAAAATTTGTTGTTGTTGTTATACTGTCAACATGTTTTTATGAAAAAAAAAAAAAAATTTCCTGTGTCACTTTTAAGTTATAAGAACCCAGGTAACACCCTATTATCGTGACAATGATCAAAATTGTTTACGCGCAGAGACGACAAGTGGACAAAACATAATTGTTAAATTTTTATCTTGATTTGTGCGACGCGCCATCTATATAAAAAAAAATTAAATTTAAATATTTTAACAACATAAAAATTGGATTAATTATAAAGACAATTGAATTGAAAATCGCACATTTTTAAAAAATTTCACAAAATAATGAATGAGAAAAATTTAAATTTTCATTTGAATCAAAATGAAAAGAAAAAATATGAAAATGAAAAATTGAAATGTAATAAAAATTTAAATTTTTAGACATTTCCATTTTTATTGTTTTGGAAGTTGTATAAGTAAAAAAGAAAGGTATAAAAAATAATAATTTTATATAATTTTGTTGAAAATTAGTTAAATAAAAAGACTCTGTGTAATGACAAGGATTTGAATTGGAATTTTCTTTGCATTATTTTATTTTTTTCATATATATATAATTATAAAGGTAATTTTCTAGAAAATGTGATTTTTTGTACAAAAGTTTTTTGTACTATAAAAAATTATTGTTATTAGATACAAAGTTGCAAAGTTATATAAAATAATTTATGGAATTCCTAAAGTTAATTTTGTATTATTGCAAGCAATTTAAAAATTTTCATTAAATGTGAATACTATGTTAAGAGGGACTATAAATTTTTGACCTTTTAGAAAATTAAATTCATTAGAAACACTTAAAAAATATTTTATAAATATAATTTTTATTTAGTTTATTTTAATAGATCTGAACATATTTATAAAATTATATATATAAAAAATAATTATTCGTATATATATAATATATTTATTTGCAAAGGTATTATTATATAATTTAGGTTAGATTAGGTTGTAGTAACAATAAAGCCTCGCATAAACTACACTGAGTAAATATCGTGGTATGGATAATTAACTTGAGGGATTATCTAGCAAGTCATAGGATTTCGTTTCCTGGTGCAGTAATTCTAAATCTCTTTCAGAGCATAGTAGTAAGTTTCTCGTAGAATAAGACCACTACGTCTAACGATACGAGTGCTGGACAGTGGCATATAAGGTGTTCTACTAGAGTTCCAGCTTGCCATGGATCGCTGCGTTTTCGGCATTAACAAGTTACAAAAGCGTTCAGGTTAAATAATCTATCTATATGAAAAACTTTATCTGCATTTTACCAAGTCTTGTTATGTTTTGTGGGCTCGTCTGAACTGTCATATAATAATAGAAACGGATAACAATGATTTCGGAAAAGTTTTGGTTTTTCTATAGAAAATTATCTGTGGTTAAACCGATTCCAAGAGAAAACCATAAATTTCTCCTGGTAAAATTTTGTAAGCTACTATACTTAAATAGATATGTTAGATAACGTCATTTAAAAATATAATTGTCATATAATTCTGTAGGCTACGAATAATAAAGGCTACATACTTATAATACGTTTTTTCCGACATCGAGGTAAAGGGTAAAAAACAGATGTTTCCGCCATTTTGATGTCGGTAAATGGTTAAAAACTATTGAAAAAATGCTTCCATTTTGTGGTGGGTAACCATCAGCATACATTTACGAATATATGGATGTCCCTGGGCATTACTATTCCAATTGCCCATTTTTCAGTAGAGCATAAATATTGTTCTATTTCTGTCTTAGTTAGTCCATGCAAAATTTGTATTTATTAGAAAAATAATTTATTTCTAAATCGTTTCAAATTAAAATCTTACGCATTAATTAACAAATTAATTAGTTATAATTAAAAAACTAAGTTAGAAAAAATAAATTTAGTTAGTTAAATTAGTATTGTAACTCAGCCAAACATATTTCAAATTACGAAATCTTTGTGTTCTAAGTTGACTTAGAATACTTGGTAATTTTTATCAGATTGAGTTACAATATAAATATAATATCGTGAATCATTTCCAACTCAAGTTAGAATACCACTTACAATAATAATGTCGTATTATTTTGCAATCAATATTTAGATATAATTTGAGTTTGAATACTTAGAATTAAATAATGCTTAAATGTTGTAACTTGACATGTAATAGAATGATAAACTTTAGAAATTATTAAGTAAAGAAAGAATATTTGGCACTTTTCAGCCACGAGTTAGAATAGTAATCAATTTTATAATTATCCAATCCTTAAGAAACTCACTTCCTGTTACCAAGAAAATGGAGACATGAGAAAGAAATTGCAGTATTTATTTGGATCAGCAAAAACAAGCCAAAGGAAACATATATAAGTTTGATTTCTTGCCTGTATAAACCTGAGACCTTCAAAATTTCGCCGAAAGATACTCCTTAGTATGGAGCACTCAAAAACAACAGAGATTCAAAGTATTCTAACTTGACTTGGAATAATATGAACCAGGAACATTAATATATATTATAATTAATTTTAATTTCAACAAATCCATCGAAATGCAATATCAATGGAAAAAAAGATCGAAAGAATTTCTATTAAACAAAATCCCCCCTTGCTCACTTGAGTGTACTTCACCCTTCTATCTTCGATCTATCTACTAAGCATGTTAAATAACAAAAAAAAACTGTTTAAACATCTTACTGAACCAATTTATTTTTGTACAATTTAATATTTACAAGATATCTTAAAGATAAAAACTCAATTTTTGATTATAAAGTTTTAATTTTTTTTTTTTTTTGAGGATAGCAGCAATTTATAATACATAATAATAAAAAAAAAAAAATAGAAATTTTATATTAGAAAATTTATGTATATATATACAATAAAAATATCTATACACAAGAAAGGAACCGAAAAGGGAGTTTAAGAACGATTGAATTGAGACCGGCATAATGGTTAATATTTAAAGAAAATAGTAATCAATCATTGGAACCACGCCTTTTGGATTACTCAGCATAAAAATGGACGACAAACATACAACAAAAAATTTATATATGTATATAAAATATGCTGAGCTCTGACTGGAATGTAAAAGATATAAAATTGGTTTTTGTTGTGCGCATGGTTTTCCTTTTATATATTTTTTTTTTGTTTTTTTGGTTTTTGGTTGTTTTTTTTTTTTTTGTAAAAAGGAGGATATTTCATCGATTGCGTAAAACTTGTATTTGTATTGAATTTTATCCCTCACCCTTGGGATTAGTATACATATATATAAATCTTTCCCTTAAGGATATAGACACAAATACAAATATATAAATAATAATAAAAAAAAAGAATTTCTTTATTTTCCTAACTAACATTTACAAAAATGATTTTCCACTTGAACACATCAAAAAATCTATTTCTGTAGACTTCTGTATTAGTTAATCAATTTTTTTTTTTTTGACTTTATATAGGCGCAAAATTATGTTTTATACATATATAAATATATTTATATGTAATAAATATGCTGGGTATATGTTTAAATATAAATTTTCATCAACAATGATTGGGGATATTATTTAATTTAGATTGTTTTTATGTTGTATATATTATACCATCATAGAAACAAAAATGTTAATTTCATTTAAATTGGATGGATAAAATAAATTTTAAATTGGAAGATTTTTTTCGGGTGACATTTAATCATAAAAAAAAAAAAAATTTGTTGAAATATTTATGTCTTTTCTATGACCGCAATTTTATTTAATAAGGATTTTTTTTTTTTTTTGATAATTATATTTTTGACAAATGATCCTTTAAAAGGGAATGTTTATAAGACAAAAACAAAAAAAAAAAGTTGTTGTAATTTTAGAATGGTGTGTTATATTGATTATATCATAGATCAGAATGAAAAAGCAGAAAAATTTGAATTTTTGGGAAAGTACCTGTACAATTTTTATATCCTTATTGAGAACGATATAAAAAAAGGAAGAAATTTGTCGGCATATATATTTAGTTTTGTTATAGAAATGAAAGTCTTTCACCATCATTTTGACTAAACATCATTAATTACCTTTTAGTATATTTCATCTTCTTTTTTGATTACCTCTTTTGCGGTTTATCTCTTGTATAAGATACAAACACGAATTTTCTATTATTTCAAGCTTATAAAGGTGAGAATGACAAAAAAAAAAAAATACTGTATAATAATAAATGATAGAAAAACTATCTTTTATAAAATGACTTTTTTTTTCTGTATTGGTTAATTCTCTTGTAAACTGATACCACCAACAATGAACCCTAAATATAAAAAGGGAAAAACTTAAATCTGTGCATAGTTGAAAAGTTAAAGTAGCCCGCACTTTATGGAACATGAAAAGGTGGAATATAAAAAACAGGTATAGTAACATATGTACAATAACATTAAATTGTATGTAATAACTGCCACTAGAATTTATACAAAAGATATTAGAATAGATTAATGAAATAATCGCAGGTTTTTTTTTTTATTTTGTTGATAAATTAAATATTTCAAATTATAGATAAGAAAATATTACAGTTGACAGTAATTTAATTTGAAAAAATGTTTATTGAATATTCTAATTTAAATTTATGGGATATTCCTGAAGAATTTAATTATATATTTTTTTTATAAAAAAGTAAATATTTAAGATATTTCGGTTGAACATTACTCAAATTAAATATAAATTGTGTTGTTTTTAAATAAATTGTTTAATTATAAAGGTTGTCCCAAAAGAACGTAAAATTTAATTTATTTAAAAACTGAATATTATTTTCATTTAATATTGAAACAAGTTAAAATGAAATTATTTTCATTCGACAAATGGCCGCCAAAACGACTCAGCTGGCAGACTGTTGACGAATTATTGAAATTCAGGTCCTTAAGAATTTGTAGTTGAGGTACCCGTGATACAGAAGACACTAAACATTTTTGAAAAACCGGTCCAAAAAGATTTTTTTTTTAAATATTCGTTAGTAACCAACAACTTTTATTTGGAAATACATCGACCTGCTCCGTATCAGGTTTAAAGAACTGTTTTGTAAACTTACAGAAGGCGGGTGTGAGTATTTTACTTTTTATGTTTTGGAATGATCCGATACTACGTTCCTATTAAATCAGTATTAAGCCCGATTATGTCGATCACAAAAATATTGCACGTAATTTGTGTAATGTTTTCGAAAATTCTGAAAAGTTTCCCGATAGTTACAATAAAAATTCGTTGTTCGTGTATCCTTCCATTTCCATATTGCCGAATATTTGCAGTATGTCTTGCAAATTCGAGCGTCTACACTGAACATATTGAAAATGATACGAAATTTAAACCGTATGTCATCCCAGGACACCCTATATATTATATTGCAAAAAATCTCACCACATTTCGACTGTTAATGACTTGTGCTTTTATGAATTTGTTGATTAATCAAATACAATAAAAATCTAATATTTAAATTAAATTCAATGAAATATTAACCAATTTTATGAGAAATTTGAAAGAAAATTGAAAAAATTTCATGATAAAGTTTCAATCATACGAATTAGTATAAAATTCGTATTAAAAGTCAAACCAGAGTTGGGTCAATGTCGATACTTTTAATAATATATATATAACTATTATATTAAAACTATGCAAATTGTAGTTTCATTTATAAATATATTACTTAAATCTGTTCAGAATAATAGTTTGTTTAAAAGATTCTTGTCGTAATGGAATTGTCATAAAACAAAACAGCAAATGAAAATTTGCACTTTCACTGTGCAGTAGGCAGTAACTCAATATCATCGTGAAAAATGTATGAATATAAATATATTTTTCCAAGTAGAAGATTTTATTGAAGAGCTTCCGCCATTTAATCTATTAATGAAAATCAAGCGATTACATAAATGAATTACATAATAATGCAATGAAATACAAAGCATATAACTGGAGGCAATTTGGAAGCTGGACAGTAAATTAAACTTTTATTACAATTACAAAACATTTTCTCAAGCACAAATATTTAAAACAAATATTTCCAAAATGACACACTTTTACATGTCAAATTATTTTAATGTTTACATACCATATGGCAATTCCAATTTTGAATTTCTCAAATGGTTAAATTTAACTCGGTTATCAGGTCCATACGAAACTATAATGCAAATTTGTTTCATATATAAAATCGGTGTATATTTATGGCGCCATCTATTATACAAATAATTTAAGTCTGTTTATTAATATTGCCCTCAAAATTCTATCGATTTATATTAAATTTTTTTGTTAAATTTTTTGAGAATATCACAAAATATTTATGCTATAATTAAATCTCTAAAATAAATATTTTATTAGAAATTATTTTATACTTTCTAATATACCTGCACATAAATTTATCTTATATGTAATCATTTATTTTCCCATCAACATATAATATTTTTATCATTAATTTTGATTTCTATAATATCACAGTGTCTATAAATTTAATGTTTTGATCATTTTTGAAATCGAAACAATTAATATTAAATTTGTAAAACATTTTGTTTATAAATGTTTGAACAAATTTCAAATGGTTTTCCACTTGTCAACTCTGCGGTAGAGAAAATAACACCACAAAAAATAAATAAATGATCATTAATCGAATTTTAAGAAGATAGTTTTCTAAAATAACAAAAAAAAAAACTTTTGACATTTTATTGTGTAATGGTCATTCACAGCATGTCAGAAGAAAATTGAAAAGATGACATATTTTATACTGAAAATGTATAATAATCGCATATATATCACAATAAAGGTAGAAAGTTTAATTACATATATAATGGTAAGTAATTGATTAGAAATAACAATTATAAAAGTAAATTTTATTGATAAGTTTTGACTGCCCCCCAAATTGATTATAGGTCAAAGTAATACACGAGGTTACACATAAAACACCCTTAAACATATTTAAAAGGTTATTGAAAATTATACAAAAAATGTATGTTATTAAAGCAAATTTGTGTCTTTTAAAGTTAGTTACCATATGTTAATTTTCTGCATACTTGTTATAAATAAAGTTATTATAATAAATTGGCCAATTAACTACCAATTGGAAAATTCAGTATGCAAATAAGAAATAACTATATGAAAAAATACTTATTATATGCAGAAAAATAGTAAATTGTTCTATAAAAATACAATTTTATTGAATTTTATGATTAATTTAATATTTATATATATATAAATTATGAATTTGCAAATATTATTAATAATATGGTAATTGAATTTTGTAATATAGAATTATATTTAATAACTGATGATGAGTTTTAAATTATATATACTTCCATTACTATAAAAATTATCATAAAAATATGATGAATAAAATATTTATATAAAATTATTAGAACGATTTTTTAATTCTATAATTTGTATTATAATTGCATAGAGTTAATATAATATTAGGTTTAGTATTTTACTTAGATTGTATTCAGTGCAAAATTATTGATAAATAATGTCAAACTGTTGCATAATTATATTAATTTATTTGCACTATTGATCGTTTTTGTAATTATAATATCCATGCAATTTAAAATAATCATTGAAAGTTCAGTTTTATTTTGAAAATTAGAAGAATTGTAATTCGTATATTAATTTAGACACCAATTTAAGATTATATTTGATAAAGTGAAGTGAAATTTTCATATAATTTTAACATTATGAAATTAGAAGTGAAAAATTTCGAGACTATTTTCAACAGATGGCGAACCAATAGTCACTATAATACTTTTTCATGTGAAATGATGCTTTGAACATTATTTCAGTACGGAATTTTTGACATTTGGTTTTTTTTTTTCAAGAGGTGACGTCATTGTTATTTGTTATACTTAATTGTTATTTATTAAAACAATTATAACAAAAATTGGTTATAATAAATAAATTTAATAATTTAATATAATATTAAAGCATATTTTTTAATATAATAAATAATTTAATAAAGCTAATATAATAAAGTTTTTCAAAAATTGTTATTAAAAAATTATATGCCAAATGTCAAAATTATACATTATTTGTCAAATTTCTATTCACAATAATTTGTTCACAACTTTTTCACTATTATTTCACCAGAGAGTTTTTAGAGGTTTGGAGATAGCAGATAGTGTTAAAATTTAATTTCACTTTAACTCGATACTTAGCTTTAGTCTATAAAAATATTTCAATCAAATAATTTTTGATAATCTTTTTTTTTAGCATATAATATAACTTTTATATCTGATATACACAAAACTACTTAAAGGAAATGTCATAAATAATGTTCCCATTAAAAATTTAACAAATAAAATGTCAAACAAAAGTAGTTCTACTATTACTACACCCCGAAATACCAATTTCATTGTATTTCAATAGAAAATCAAAATCAATAAGTCAATCTGTTTAAAACTTAAGAATAATTAGTTTTTTTTTTAAATTAACCAATAATTAGTTCAAATCTAAATAAATAATAAGAAATAATAAGAAAATTTATTATTAAAATATTTTTTTATTTATTTAAGTTCCTTCCAAAGTCTCCGTTCTTATGGTATATCCTAAATCCCATTGACATTATCGGATTTCATTATGCACGTTATCATAATATTTGCTAAATATTCGCGGTAATATTTAGCATTTGTAATGAAATCATAAAAGTTTGCTTGTCATTCTACATTGGTTTTGGTATGTATATGATCTATAGTTAAGGAAAAATCGATAAACCCAAACTTTAAGAAATGAATTGTAATATCATTAAGCTATAAGTTTACCATAATTATTTTTATCGATTGAAATGACAAAAAAAAACATTATTAACAGTCCACAACTCTTTCCACATAAGTTCACATAATACACAATAACCTTTAAAATTGTGTTCAGTTTATTAATCTTTAATATAAACTCTATGAATTTTATATACCAAGAGATAGTAATGCCTAGGTTTGTATTCCTCATGCATTTTTTTTTAAATTAATTATAAATAAAATCTTTGCAGTTTTTATAATCTTTTTATTTAGATAATTTTAAAGCTTGTTAAACACAAACATAACTATATAAAATCCAGACAGATTTGCACTATGCTAATTTAATTTATTGTATTTCTATAAAAGTTAAATTTAAAGTCTTTGTATAGACAATTTTAATAAAAAAACACTGTCACAGTTCAGTTAATTAAGATTGACTGTCTGAACACTATGAAGAGTGATGAAAAATGAGTGTTAAAAAATTATATTTATTATTTAATAATGATTAAAAAAAATGATTAAATATTATTATAGCAAAAAATAAAATTATTTTATCGATAAGAAATAATTTTAAAACAAGCATTTTTTTAAAAAAAAAAATGATACTAAGTTAGTTGTCTAAATTTGGATAGGCATTTGAGCTGATAAAATTAAATTTTTAAATTAATTAATTATATTAAAATATATTTATGAATGAGATACATAACATATTTTTTTATGTGTAATTTTTTAAGTATCAAAAAATCTTATCAATTTTAGTTTTTATGTAATGATTTTTGTCTTATCAGTTTGACGTTACAGGTTCATAAATTTTAAATTTAATCTTATTATCTTTATCTAACTAAGTATATAAAATATCTTGTGAAAAGTAAAACTTCATATCTTCAGCCTGATGCCGATTTCAAATAAAACTGATTTTGAAAAGATCGACAAGAAAGATATACAAATATGAGGTGATATAGCCTAAAAATTTAGAAAATTAGCTTTAAAGTTTTAATTATCATATTAAAAATACTGTGCATTTTAACAGAATCATGATAATTTAATAGACATCTGCTTTATTTAGCAGTAACAGTTGTAAAAAATTAAATTCAACTTTAAAATAATTATTGTAGCTGTACTGTTTTATAATGGGCTCTTTTCAATCCGAGGTTTATAAAAATAAATGTAAAAATTATCATGAACCACGGACGGGTAAATATATCCAAAAAACATTATCAAGAGATCTTTTTCCGATTATAGTTGACTACATTATTAAATAAATTTAATCAGCAATTAAGAATGGTCTGTAGACAGAATATTAATTTAAAAATTCTAAAAAATTTTTGTTTCTTATCAATGTTAAGATAATTTTTCTTTATTATACTCATTTTGTTAAATAAATATGTACAATTTTACAAGTAGTTAGAATAACAAGGAGTGTTGCATTGGATTGCCCTAAAAAAAGTAGATTTGCCTGATTTTTTTTTTTGTATATTCTCAAAAAACAAAACAAAATTGTTCCTGTGGAATTAATGGATTTGTCAAATGTTCGCAGTAATTGTTACCCGATTTGAATGACATATCACTTAGTACTACTAGGTTCATTAGTACTACTGAAATTTGGAGTCGGTAACTTCAGTATGTTCATATGAAACTCATATTTGAGTAGTTTAGTTTCCGAATTATAATTAATTATATATATTCTATATAGTATATAGCATTTAATTATCATACGATTCCAATTAAATTTGGTGCACAGGTTGAATTCGTAATATAGTTCATGTCTGTAAAATTTGCGATCTGCAGTTTTAGTGGATCCCTATCAAAATTTCGAATTATATATGAAATATATTATTGGTGTCTTAAAAGATGTGAAGTTTTTTAACATAGGATTTTTATAAAACTTCGATATGAACTATAAATTACCATTCTATGTTGGAAATAAATGACTGTTTCACCTAACTATGTGTTATCTCCTCCCCTTAGAATTTACCACTTTTCAATTTTTACTATCAAGTTAAATTATCTATTATAACTTCAAATTGCTGACAACCAAACATGAATTTCGGATCAATTGACTTTTTTAACGCTTATAAAGCAACATTTTTCAGTTTACAAAATTCGGAAAGAAACTTTATTCGACAAAATATTTAATTCATATGATACAAATTATTAAAAGAGAGCGCCATCTCTTATACATTAGACAAATTATATATATATAAAAATAAATAAAAGGTTTGGAAAATTGAATTTATAATGGGAAATATTTTTTATCTTATTTTATTATATACACGAACCGTAAAAATGGGAAATTTTGTAAATACATAGTCCAATTAATGGTAAATTTCTAAATTTTTTGAATTAAATTTGTTGATAAAGAATTTTAATCTTTAAATTTATCAACTTTCAAATTTCTTTATCATTTAAAATTTAATATGGAGAAAAGGTAATGCGTAATAGAAAAATTATTTTTGTTCAAAAAAGGAATTTTTCCTTTAAAATTATTTTAGCATAAACAAATAATTATAATACATTATTTTTATTAATAACATAAACCAGAAACTTTATTTACTATATGAAAATTGTAATTAAAACTTTGTTTAGAAAATTTTATATCAGTGTTTCTTAATTTATAATATAGTTAAAAAAATCTAATTTACTGAATAAAAAATAAAGATTGGTGAAATAAATTATTTACTGAAAAATTATAGATAAAATGAGAAACATCAATTAAATTTATCCAAACAAAATAATATATATTTAAATCATACCAATTTATATTATTATTTTCTATATAAGTTGCTTGGAAACGCGCCATAAATATAATTCTGTGAACAAAACGTGTGCGATACATTTTCATTTTTTTATAGAAATGTGAAACATCGTCAATAGAATAAATAAAATCAAAGTCAATAATTATTATATAGTTAAATTCATTCAAATTTATATTTATTTAATCTAATATTTAAGATGATTTTAATTAATTAAATATTATTTATACCTCTATATATAAAGTTTCTATAGAAGAGTATAGAATGATTTTATTAAATAATTGAAAGATTTCTTTAAATTTAAAATCAAGTTTAGTAAGTAAATTTGATTTTAACCACTTGATATTTATTATCAGTTTCTTTAAATTTGTAATTGGGGAATTATAAAATTTGAGATTTGTCATAATATTTTCAGAAATAAGAACCGATATTTTGATACAATGTAGTCTCAAAGATAATCTACAAGGATCAGAAAGGATTAAACAAATGAATATGTTTCTCTTAAATATGTAGTCGTATTATTGTTGATGATTAAGCATTTACCTATGGATTGGACCGTAGTGGTGGTAATTAATTTATGACTAAGAGAGTAGAAATAATGTTGAAGAACAGCAGAAGCAGTGTGGTATTAAGGGTATAGAAATTTTTTTCTGTCTGGATAATGAAGCTTTAACTGATGTTTAAATAGATCTAAAAAGGTTACGTAAATACTTTAAGAGTAATGTATTTGACTGTGGTGTTGTTTGAAAAATTGGACGAAAAAAATCAAATTAATTAGTCTCTCTACGTTTTTTAGGAGTTGTAGGATTGTATAGAAAATACAAATATATACAAAATTTTTGTACGTAGTAATTTTAGTTTTTATCCTATTTGAAAGAAATTTGGTACACTGACATAGTTGGTATTGCTGGCTCTAAAATATGTTTGCGAAATTTACGGATTCCGAGTAATCAATTTGTTGAAAGTGTGAAAATTTTTAACTGGTTATCACAAACTAAATTTAGTCACACTTCTTAAGGTTTTGACAGAAATTTTTTAATACGTTCCTGAAATTCCAGACTTCTACCATAAAGTAATGTTTTATATATATAACTACGAATTTTGGGCAGCTACTTCTACTTGTTTCAAATGTTCCGATTTTGAATTTGATGATAAATTATAATTATTACATCTAAATTTGAAAAAAACATTTGATAGCTTTATGCCAATCAATATGTAAAAAAAGAGTTGGAAGAATGCCTACACCAAATATTAATCTATACAATTTTATATTTTCACAGGTAATTAATAATATAATTATTACATTATTATCATTAACAAATTTATTTAAGATTACAAAGATTTTGTGAAATTTCTGACGAAGCTGACATAAATATTATATACCAAAAATGCAGAAATAACGAAATCATAAACTGAACACTGATTTATTTTTAGTAAGTAAATTCTCAAAATAAAATCTAACTGAAATTTGTCATAAATTACTAAATAAAACTGCATTAATTGCTCATAAAAGTTAAAAAAAAAATATAGTCCGAAACTTGTAACCTTACTTTTAAAAAAAAACGTTTATTTATAGTTCATATAAATAATTAGCTCATTGGTTAATTATGTTAATAAAATATTATTATAATAAAAAAATGTGGTGTTAAAATGCGCAATTAACAAAATAATCAAAACAAAATATATAATATATTAATTTTATATAAATATATTATAATTTCAAAACCGATAGTTATAAGGTCTTTACACGTCTCTACTGTAAGTTAAAATGTTTATGTAAATGTTTTATGCTGAATGATTAAATTTTTATTTTTAAAGTCTAAGAATTGCATTTGATTCTATAACTTTACATATACACAAATTCAATATTTGTAAATATAGTAAAATAAAAGCATATACTTTAATTTAATTTATACATTTAATTTTTATAATTCATATGATTCCAAAGTTCAACTTGAATTTCTTAAAAGTTTTTCAATTTTATGACAGATATTTTTATATTAAATAATACTTTTTTATTCTTCAAAAATTGGTAATTGAAATAAATTTTTAAAGAAATGTTAAAAACATTTTGACCACTAATTCAACAGTAAAATATAATTAAAGTCATAAAGAAGAAAAGAACAATAATTTTGCTAACGTGTCCAAATTAAATGGTAGAAGAAACACAAACGAAAAAAAACAAGGTAGTAAATGCCATTGAACTCAATTTCGTATCTTGAAAAATAAAAATTATAATTCGTTAATTTTTCGTCTATAAAAATGTATATATATGTTCCAACTTATTACGAAGATCAACTTCAAATGCTGCCCATACATTATACAACATGTTTATCAACGTGTTGATAACTTGGTGAAGTTTTATCGTTTATGTGCAAAACATTACAAAACATTGACAACCATTTTGACGGTTAGCAGATAAATCGTTTGAATAAATATTAATATATTTTTATTTATGTTGGTTACAGGATGTAAGTGGTACAACCAAAATGACGTTTTTCTTATTATGTTACAAAAAACATATATTTTTCTGTTTATGTTAACAATATTTTTTATTGATTGAAATAATATTAAATTATCATTATTTTTCACACAATTTTTATTAGAGATTTTTTTTGCATTTGACACTATCCTGAAAAAAGCCCAATAAAAAAATGATTTTTGGCAGTTGTAAACAAACTTGAAATGTGTTTAGTTAAAAATTTGTACAATGTATGGGCAACATAACAAATATTTTGAATTTTTATATTAATACGAAATACATTTATGAGAATTTGCTAAAAGCTTTAATAATTGCATACATTCTTAAAAATGTTTATGTTAATTGCATAAATCATGAATCATTATTAGTAAATAAATTAGGTCTTTTTTGAAATTAAATTTTGGTTAAAAATTAATTAATTAATCAGAGGTTGTCAAAATTTATGATGCTCATAGAAACGAAAGAATCTAAGGTAAAAAATCTATTTAGATTTAGAAAGTTTTAAGTGGGATGCTATTTGGTGAAAATAAAATAGCTTGTTTAAGTATAGCTTTTTTTTGTTTAGTTGTGGATATCAATAATAAAAATTTAGATTTTTTCTTATTCAGAAAAAAAAAAACATGTTTTGACTTTCAAATATTATTTAAAAATATTTCATTTTTGTTGATAAAAACACAAATTTTGTAGCCAATTAATTTAAGATTCTACAAACCAAAATAATAAAAAATATTAAGTATATTTTGAATATCATTTGTGGCTTTTTATGAAAATAAATACATTTTTTATGTTAAAATTTTTCTGTTGTTCATCTTCTGTTGTTGAAACTTTTAAAAATGTTATTTAACAAATTAAATACACGCCTAAATTGTTGGTCATAGGCAAGTGTTTAGACTGTTTGTAGAAGCTTGAAAGACTTAGATTTACTTATTGATATAAATCAAAATTTTGATCGTTGCTATTTATCTAGGTGGTGCAAACCAGTGCCGCAACATAAACCATTGCCACATAAGCTTATAATGACAATAAAAATCAAGAATTTTACGAGTATGACTTTATAAATCTATTTTATATATATTCCTCTGGCAAAAACCGATAAAACTTCGTCTTGTAGCCGCTTCTTGTAAATTTTGATAAAACGAATATAGCTTTATGAATCAATCGAATGAAACATAAACATATAGAAGAACTATTAATGATTATGGTCACCACACTATGTGTAAAAGTGTTTTAGGCAATTCGTTGTGTTGTGTGTAATAGGTGTCGCAAGAAGAAAGTGTTTTAAAGATATGTCTTTTAAAATCAAATTCAATTGATTTGAGCATATAAATATGAAATTATTTAGTAGTATTTTTAGTTGCGCAATCTTCTTTATTTTTTGTGGACCTTATAGATTTTAAAGTTTTTAAAGAAATGCATTTTTTTATGGTTATATCATAAATAAAAATATTTTCTATGAAAAACTTTGAAGAAATAATGTTAAGGTAAACGAGGGAAAACATTAATTGTTGATTTTAGATCATTTTTTTATACAATTCAACTTTAAATGGCCTACACAAAACTTGTTTCAATCTTTTATAGTCTTGAATTTTAAAAATAAATTGATAAGCATTAATTTCCAATAATGCCCTGATTATCCTTAAGACTTAAGACTATTATTAACTGTTTTATATGATTTATATTAACTCTTTCTAAGATTAAATTTACTAGAAAAAAAATATTTTTTACAATATTCCGCACATTTTTATTTTGTTTATATGTATAATTGAATAAACAAAAAAAAACTATATTCCGGTAAGTTTGAGGTCAACATATTTTATCAGTATAATTTATTTACTCATATTATACTTAAAACCGATAAAAATTGTTAGTTTATCAAAGCAAAAAATGACGGGTTTCATAAGAAACTTTAATATAGACATCATAAGCTTTGTTTTTATAGCTAATTTCGAAACATATCAGTAAAAAAAAGGTGCATTTTTATTTCCTAGTTGTAGTTGATAAGATAGTGGCAGTAAATGCTTAATGTAAATCTTTATATATACTAATATTATTACCGGATTTAAGATATTTAACTTCCACAAAAACAAAAAAATAAAATATTGAAAAAAAAAAAATACCTTTCAAAATTATATTTTGTAATATGGAATCAAAATTATAATTATTATTTACTTTATTATAGTGATCATGGCATTGGCATCATTAACCAATGTATTAGGTAAATAACCTTCTGGTTTTGAACTTCCAAAAATAAAAATTATATAAGAAAGTATATATAAAAATAAATAAACTAAAATATTATATTCAACCGATTAAACCGGTTTAGATACAACTGTAAATTATAATATACAATTTCCCTAAAATATTTTTAGACAAAATTTAAAAAAAAAAATTTGTTATTCGAGTAAAGTTAACGATAGTTACAGAGTAAATTTAACGATAATGGCGAAATTTACGAAAGTTTTTATAATTATATAAATAATAAAAGAAAATATCACAAAATTCTTAAACTAGACCAGTGATTTCACTTGTATATTTAAAAAAAATTAAGAATTAGAAATTAATTATACAGGGTGTCCGTTGTTTTAGATGCTAATGTTTTTAAGCAGTGATTTTTTTAGTTTTTAAGTAAAAGAGGATATGGGAGGGTGGCGATTATACATTCAACATTTTTGAGTTGGTGTTGAACATCAAACAAATATTACATCATAATTTATAAAATACGAACTAAGAACGACGAATGACGTAATTGATTAGCTTTTCTTTTTGTATTACTATTATATCGTTATTAGCAATTTACAATTTATTTATTTTCAAAATATAAATTTTTTAACTATGCATTACAGCTTGTCTCGTATATAAGTCGTCCAATTGAAAATGGAGGTCTCGACAAAGGTAAATGAAAATGTTCACTATTTTGAATCTTATCACACTTAGGAGGAGTGTTCAAGCTGTCTTCTAATTGAAAATACTATTTTTTATTCGAAACGCTGCAAAAGTTTCATTTAATACCGCACTCGACATCCTTCCCCTACAAAATTTTGTGACAACTTTTGGAATTCAGACCGTGTGAAAAAAGATTAAATTTTTCGAGGACGAGAAATATTCAAAAATCATTTTAAAATGAAGATTGTATAATTTAAGTTATAATTAAATTTTTTTTAAGAAACATAATTTCTTTTGAATATAAAGTTCTGATTTTATATGGTTAAGTATACGAACTAAAAAAAATATATTTAATTCACGACATTTACATTACTCAAAGCAGAATATAAAATCTAAAAAAAAAATTGAAACCAACCAATTTATCTTGTCTTTTTATGGAAATATGAATATAGAAACTAAATATTGATAAAATTCAATTATTTATTTGTACAACAGAACAAAATCAAAAGATTACCAAAATTGGTTATCATGTTTTTTTTTCCCCAGAAAATTTATGTTTACAAGATTTTTATTTTTTACGATATCAAAACAACTGTTTTTTTTTTTTGTTTTTTACATAAGTATATGAAAATTTTCTTTAATTGGAAAAACAACTAAAATACAATCTAAAAAAATATATAAAAAATTAAATAAATTTAAAAATTTAAATTAAATATTAATGCAGTTTTAACTTATGACATTAAAAACAATTAGGTCAATTTATATAAGTGCAAAAATATAATCACGACATCAGCTACGACGACGACGAATGACAAAATGTATTTAAAATAACACATACTGAAAATGTTAAATATATAAATTTTTATTTGGTCAGTTTATAGAAGAGGTAATTTACGTGTTTTTCAAATAAATAATTTCAAATTTATTTATATATATATAATATTGCAATTTTTGGTGACATAAATAAAGACAATTTTAAACTCCATAAATAAGAAAATATTTTTTTTTATATATACTTGTTTAAAATTATTTTAAAAGAAAGAATAACATTTGTTAATTTTATTACTATATAGTCAGTTTCTATTAAATTAGTCTCGGAGATTTGATGAACATTTTGTTTAAATGTCCTTGTATTAATTTGATTGGTACAAGGATTTTTATCTGATAATTAACTTTTATAATTTTATTTTTGTGTTTTTATTTTACAAATATTTATATAATTAAAAAAAAAAATAGAAAATTTACTGAAAAAGCTAAAAATGGATAAGTCTTTTTATTTAATTAATTTTTGAAAATACTTGGAGATTTGATCATCACTAAGTATAAAAAAATAAGTATCAATATTTAGTAGGTTAATTAATATATTTTCATACATTTTAAATTTCGTATATATATATATATTTATATTTTTATGGAATTTGACGAATATTTTTATCAAATAAATTTGCACCACTTAAAACATATTCATGTTCATTGCCTAAACTAAATCAAGAAAGGTAAATTTTAGTTTTGAAACCAATTGCAAACGGTTACACAAAGAAAATATGAAAATTCAAATTTTCATAATAAAATCTTCAAATCAATTTATTAATTATACGTCAAAAATAATATTGATAACTAAAATTAATTTAAATGTAATTTATAAAAACAAAAAGCATTTTTGCTGTTATATATTTAAAATCTCTATACGTGATATTCGAACTTCCGATTAATCAATTCCCAATATTCCAGTGTAGGTATTGAACTAGCTTTTTACATTTATTTCATTTAAATTATTAATTTTCAATTGTATTTTACGGGTAATATCATTAAAAAATTATTTTCTATTTATATATTATAAAATCTAACAAAATTGTATAATATTTATTTTAAGCTATTAATAAATCATTAAACAAATTTAAATCAATATCAATAAATTTACGAAATTACCCAACACAGAATTGAAGTGTAAATTCCAAATAAAGATTATTGATAAATTATTTTTATATATTTTAATTAATTAAACATAATTATATAAATGTAAAAAATGTTTGTGTATATTGCATATTCCAAGATTTGTATTTAACAAAGTAAAATATAATGTCAGTAAGTATATTAAGAAAATATACAAATTAAGGTAGACCTAAATATATTTTATAATAACCTTGTATAAAAAAAATATATTTTTGAAGAGTTTCACGTAAATATTTATGCAACATAACATTTAAAACATATTTCCGGTATTATTTTTTTTTTTTCATTTATATAAGTAGTTATTTAAATAAATATTAACTTTAACGAAATTTAGTTCTAGTATTGTTTTTATATTTTTTTTTTTGTTTGTTTAAGTACCTGTTCAGTTAAATCCACAGTATTTAATAATGGTCCTTCATTATGACTTTCTGTATCACTTATTACTTCATCTTTAATTTCAGTTTTAATTATATTTTCATTAATAGTTTCTTCTTTATTATCATTTTGTTCAATTTTATTTTTTCGATTTTCTTCATTTTGTTGTATTTCTTTTTGTTCCTCTGTATCTTCTTCTTTAAAAATTTCATGTAAATCACTCCAACTAATTAGATTTTCATTATCCGTTGGACTATGTATTATTTTTTTTGTATTATTTATTTTTAATTCATTTTGATCAACTGATGAGGACGATGATGCTGCTGATGATATCAATTCATTATTTAGATCTTCAATTTTAATATCCAATGGTATATTATAATCGGGTGGTTCATCTTTTAATGGTAAACCATAATAAATACCTAAATTTAATGGTATATTATTATTTTCATCATATTCATTTAAATCTAATAAATTTTGTTCAATTAATGGTATTTGTTCTTGAAAATGATCTGAATTTAAAAATAATTCCATTTCATGATTTGTTAAATTTAAATTGATTGGATTTGTTGTTGTAACAGTTGAAGTGGTAAATGTTATTGATGGAGCAGTAGCAACAGATGATGTTGTTGAATGATGATCTAATAATATTGTATTTGTTTGAATATTTGATGTACCAGTTGATGCAGGTTCATGGTTTTGTTGTTGCTGTTGTTGTGTTACAGTTTGATTTTGGGCATTATGTACATTTAATAAATAGGCAGTTATATCATGATAATTACTAACTGTTGTTTGTCGATCAAAACGTATTAAATCCTCAATTAATGGTATCATTGCTTTTCGATTTGAATATGGATATTGTGCCATTGGTACAGCACGTAACATTTCCAATTCCCATGCTGCATCACCGCCATTATTATGAATATCTAAATGTGTTTCCCAGCCACGACCTAAATAACTTTCTGGATCAACTTGTAATAAACTTAAGGCTAATACTAACTGGAGCATTTGCTCAGCATATGATTTTTTAAACGAAATCATTTTGGGGGGAATAATTTTTTTTTCAAGTAAATTGTATTACATATATCAAAAATGTTTATATAATTTTTTTGAAGAAAATTTGAAAATAATTATTTCTATAATTTTTTTTTTATTTTACTAAATAGTTCTTTGTTTACTTGTCACTAATTTATATTAATTTTGTTTTCCAAATAAAACTTTTTTTATATGGGCAACGCATTTTAATATTCTGCGAAGCCCAAAATCATCACCGTTCATTATATTTAAACATATTTCTTTGTTCTAGGTGACGTTTTTTTGAAAATTTATAAATAAATTTGTAAATTTGTTTTTTTATTTTACGTTGTTTTTTTTTTTTTATTATTATTATTTTGTGAATTGAATTATATTAAAAGATTATTGTAATAACACAACACACTATTATAGTTTATTTTTGAGTTGACCAAGAAATGTCAAAATTTAAACTTCCAATAAGAAATTTTAATGCACACACCACTGATTCGGTATGAAGTTTAGTTGTTTTTTTGCATTTTTAATAATTTTTTTTTCTTCTGCAACACTACTACACTGATAACATAATTTTTATATATAGATAGAGCATAGAGAGCCAATAAAAAAACTCAAGTAATGAATGATAAGCAAAATAGTTATATTTTTTTTACCTAATATTCTTCTCTTATAACTTATAAGATATATTTCACTAATTATTTAAACTTGAATTTTTATTTTATTATATTTTTTTATTTATAGAATTTCATAAAATTTTAGTTTTATTGTAATAGAAATCACTTATTTCACAATATTTAAAAAAACAAAAAACAAAATTTACATTTCAAAGAAAGTCACTTTTATTTGTTGTTGTAATGTGGGCAGAGTTTAATCGCTAAGTTACACGTATTTATATTGAAATTGTAATTAATTCTTATATAGTTTTTAAAAGAATATTGTAACACAATAAAATCCAAAGAATATAAAAAATACAAGTATTTATTTTTAAGTGAACGACAACAACGAATCGCTTTGTTTGTGCTTTTTTTTCTAAAATCTTGTTTAATTATTAAAAACGTCTGAACTTTTCATGAAACTTTGAGAGAATAAAATTAAAATTATATTTATTAATAAAAACACGCCAAGCCGAATGTCAAAATCACACAACCACAAAAACGATTTTATGATTTTTGTGTACATGGAGTTTTTAGAGCTGACGTTGAGAAATTTTCGTTATGGAGTGAATTAAATCTTTGGAGTTTACATTTTTCTTGTTTTTTTTTTTTGTAATTTTGTCTACAAATATTTTATATAGTAAATTATATATAGTAAATTATTGTGAATATGACATATTGTAAAAATTGTAAATTATTGTGAATATATGACATATTGTAAAAATTTATTATAGCAATTAAATAAAATTTTACTGTTAGCATAATTTTATAATTTATTAAAAACTATTTTTAACAATTTATTTCTACTAACGGATTTTCCATATTTTATGACTGTTTTGTGTCATCTAAATGTGTTGAGATCATAAAACGACTTAAACAGCTTTTGAAAATAAAAGAAAAAAAGTTTCAATCATTTAAAACTCTCGGCTATTAAATATTAATTGTGACTAATGTAAAAATACTTTTTAATATCAAGAAAAGAAATAAAAAAAACTGGAATTTTCTCATTTTTTTGTATCAACTTTAAAGTCAGAATAAGGATTGTATCCGTGCTGATTGAAATTAGCGCTTTTGATCTATTTCATGAATCAATGCGGTGTAGACTTTCGGTCTTCTACATTAATAGACTAAATTTTAAAATTTATTGAAATATATTTAGTAACTTCAAGGTAATCTTTCTTATATTTTTTTAATTCCTTATTCAACTATAAATTTGAAAAGATTTGATATCTAAACTATGTAAAAAAATGGTTTTGTCTTAATAATACAATTACTAACTAATTTCTAGAGTATTAATGTAAGTTTAATTTTGAAGAAAATATATTTTTCTTTATAAATATAAAACTATGTTTTCGTTTTTAATCTTAATGATGCAAAATGTAATGATTTCTGATCTATAAGCACCCTATTATATTACACCTATAGTAAATTGTAAATTTTGTAAATAGTTCCAGAATAACACGTCAACACTAAATTGTTGTAACTAATTTGACAGCCGGCACCACACGCTACATACTATAATATAAATAAACGACTGCGTACAAAATGTAGCCTGATGCATGCGTAATTTTCAAGTAGTTATTAGTTTTGTTGTTATGTCGCTTATGAATGACTAATATAATTTTTGTATAAAAAAGAAAAAGAGTAAATCATTAAAATTACCTCATATTATAACAAAAATTAAATTTAATCAGGGTCGGACTAAAGAATTAATGGTCCTAAATCTATTTTTATATGTTTTTGCCAAATTCAAACTTCAACTATTTTTCTAGTTTAAAAAACTTGATTTACTGGAAATAATCCTGAAAATACTCTCATTTAGGCGCTGTACCGAGAAATCACGCATTAAAACAGAAAAACTGATATCGAACGAAATTTTCGAAAGAACAAAAATGCATCGCTTTAAGTACATAATCTCATATAATTCTACATTTTTGAATATTGGTGCAGAATATCTTATCTCCAGGGTGCAGAATATCAAATAATGGTATTCTAATTCTATTCACTTAAATCCGATTAAACTTATAGAATAGTTGGAATATACAAATATATGAGAGCAGTTTAACTAGCTGTTTGGTGGTGCCACGTTGTTCTGCGTAAGAGTTCGTTTGAGTTGAACTTTTCGGATTTGGTGTTTTCAAATGTCAAATAATTGTATTTGAAATGTTTATAGAGATTATCTCCAGCATTAGATGATTATCATTTGCTTGGCTAGGAATTGAAATCGGAACCTAATTCATCATTAAGAATTAGCACAGTCTTTGGAAAGAGGAGACAACATTAATTATTTATTGATGAAATGCATATTATTATATATGTATATTTAAATAAAATGCCATCCCATATTAATATACCACCGTGCCCCTGATAAATATAATACATACACGAATTTTTCCGCATCTGATAGTTTTATTTATCATACAAAGAATAATGTTAAATAATTCGAGAAGAAGAAAAGTTGCGGTGTGGTGACTTCACTCATCAACGAAATTACTAATCGCCTTTCTAATTATAATTTTATTTCACCGATATAAAAGAATTTTATTATATGTACATATATAAAATATCAAAAAATTATAAAATATAATTTATTTTCGTTATTTTTAACTTGCAATGTCCTTAATATATCAAAACAAAATTTAGAGCCTGTTTAACATGAAAGCAACCCAAATGTGTCGCATTTTTCCATAAATCTGATTCATTGCAGTTTTTTTAGATTTTTCTTTATTTCAAACAGATTTTTGCACTTTTTATAACCACCCACTATCAAAATATTTGGTACAAAAAAAAAAGCATGTGTATTTTTTTTTTGTGGTAGAAAAAAAAATACTTTTAATTATATATTTAATTATCCATTTTAATAGAACCAAAACAATAAAAAATATAATGTTTTTTAAGAGGTTATTCTCCTTTAATTCTCAAGGTCAATATAGAGAAAAAAAAGTTCATTGAAATTTGAATTTATTGGCAATGCTGTAAACAGTTTTTTTTTTTTATTTTAAATAAATATTTTTTTTTTTTTATTGAGAAAGATGCGCACATAAAATCCAAAAATAAATGAAAAAATCTTATGGATATTAATATATATGTACATATGCATAATCTAAATAGAATATTTTAAATATAGGTAAAAAAATAGTATTTGAAAATTTCGTATAAAAAATGCATTGACATTAATTTTGTCAATTTTGACTTAATATTGTGGACACAAAATAAAAAATATAATTCTTAAAATAAACAATTTAAATATTTAAAATATATAAATGAAGTTCAACGATATTAAGTAAGAGACGACACGTAAGTAAAATTTAAATTTTTGAATTAATAAAATTTATTTTAAAAAAAATGGAATATATTTTTTTTGTAGCCATCTACCGGCGATATCGGATATCGTACCGTTTTTTATTAAAAGAAACTTAACATAATTCTAACTATAAGATTCGGTAAATGGGAATTATTGAGTAAAATTATTTGAGACAAAGTTGTTTTATATTTATATAATTTACCTAACAAAACATAAGTCAACAGTTAGTTAGGTTTATATTACCTTTGTTAATATAAACCTAACAAAACATAAGTCAACAAGAAGAAGCGAAATGAAAGAAAGCGAAAGATTCTGTGGCCCATGATCATGAAAGAAGTGAAAAGTTCTGTCAATTATAATTATAACATATAAAGATTCATCCATTTGTAACTTTAATTTAACAAACATGATGATTTTATGCAATTTCATAACTACTAGTATTGCTTTATATATTCCTAAGAGAATATCGAATAATATTTTCGATTAACAATTTATTAATATTTTTGGTTTTTAAGTACAGGAAAACTGAGCTGAATTATAATAAAGATAATTGTTAAAAGATAATTTTAACAATTAAATTTTCATAATTAAAAAAATGATTAGAAAAATTAGGTATAAAGTGATTGATATAAGTAATATAATAATAAAATAATTTGGACTTTTTGGACTAATCTAATTTAGTTATAATAGAAATAGAAATGAAATGAAGTAACACATTCGGTTCACTTACCTTATGTGGTATATGCAAATATCCAAAAGTATCTAATAATTTGTTATCCTTTAATAAGGGAGGAGATAATGACTCCATTCTAGGCAAATAATCGAAATCAATCATTTTATTGACATTCCAGTTTAGTTTCCAAATTTGTATATTTATATTAAATAAATGATGTAAATTGAACTAAAATAAATTAATTATAATTAGTAAAATGGTCTATATTTATCAATCATATATTTATTATGTCATATCAGTCAAATCCTATCGGTTAAATTAAATGAAATCCTATATAATATCTAAACTATTTCCCATGAAAAGCTTAAGCAATATGTACATTTTTTAGGCAAGCTCAGAAACTTATATTACAATTTCATTACGTCAACTCGTCAATAGCTGAATGTGAATCAAATTAACCAACCAAACTAAATTATTTATGTTGACAACCTATAAAGAATGTTTTAGATTCCAACCGATTTTGTCTGCGGCATAGAAAATATGTGCGTCGAAAATTCATTTTTCTGCATCCGCATCCGATTTACATTTGAACCGAATTTTGTCTTTAGCTATTTACACACGCATTAAAAATCCAATTTAAATAATGTAGTTGTCAATATAAATAATTTAGTTTGGTTGGTTGAAATATGAAAATTTTCGGGTCAAAAATCACCGGAAATCTAAAACGACTTTAAATCATGTAAATCATTTCGAATTATACAAAAACGGTATAAAGATTTTGTGTTGATTTATAATTAATTAAGAAAAATGTAAACGTTAAGAATTTAATAGTTCCTGTCAAATTTGTATTTTCAATTCAAATAAAAATATCCTGCGCTAATTTAAAATGTCATATTATAATATAATTTTCGCGCGCTAATTTAAAATGTCAATTTTCCCACCAATTAGTTTATCAATTTATTAAGACACGTCCATTTCCATTACTTAAAAATTAATTGTCCGTGCGAAAAAACTTTTAGGTTATTTTGTTATTGAAAAAATTAAATTAAAATTATAAAAAATAACTTTTTACCTACTTAAATGTTAATAAAATCATAAAATAAATGTTTTTAAATAATATTAAATTAAAGAAATGATAAAAAATCTTAATTTTACAGAGTTTTTCGAGCATTTAATGTTGTTTTAAAAAAATGTGCATTGGTTTTTTTGTGTTTGGAAAAATTTACAATGAAAATTTAAATTTGAAAAAATATGAAAATTTAGTGGTAAAATTTTATAATTTCTAAAGTAATATTAAAATATTGAAAACTATAAAAACATAGTGAAAATTAATAGTGTTTTTTTCAGGTGCAAATGTAAAAATTATTATAAACATTTTTATTGTGTAATCCAGCCATTTTGAATCAGTTTTTTTTGTTGTTGTCATATTGGGTAAGTTAAATTAAATATTTTATAATTTTCTTAGATTTTCTTAAGATTTTCAGATTTGTTTTCATTGGTTTTCTTAACTCTTTCTAATATTTTTGCAAGATTTTTAACATTTCTGTAATATCCTGACTCAACTTTTGAGTTGCATAACAATCTCATTACCATATAATCGGTCCCGTATTAAACCTGGGCTACATTGTTTCGATCGGTTCTCCATATATTTTATATTATATGGGAAATCGCTTGAGTGGACACATAGGTCGAATTGGAACGAATCGAATCGAAAGAGTTTGGAACGATTGGAATTTTACGAATCCAAACTGAAGCAAATGTCAAAAGAAATGTAATTTGACTGTTTCAAAAATAACAAAAACAAAATATATGTGGTTTAATCGATTGCGATCGGTAACTCTGTGTTCAGTCTACTTAACCGTCGAATCAAATCGAATCGAATCGAAACTGAACTGAACTGATCGAAACAATGTAGCCCAGGCTTTACTATCGATATCGACCCTCTTGTATTCCCTAAGTCTAAAGATCTACAATATAAGTTTTTTTTTTTAAATTACATATAATTTAACGTTAAATTATTAGTTTTATTATTTGAATGAGTTTTCTTCTATCAACAATTTATATTTGAAATAAATATTGTAAATATTATATTTATATAGATTATATATTTGCGTATTTGATTATTAAACAAATTCTTTATATTTTACAATATTCTTTTTCATTCTTAAAACTGAAATATCTTATCAATAAATAATTTAAAATTTGTTGTTTTCTGGCTTAGCAATAAATAAATATTTCTCAAGATAATTGAATTTGTTTGAAATAATAATTAATATTTGATTACGAAATTAAAGATGCGCCATATTATTGTGACAAAGTTTTAAAATTAAATCATTTCAAAAATAAGTTCATAACTAGACTTTAAATTAATTGCTAATTATAATCAATCACCAACCACTTAATTTATGTCTCCCAGCATTATTGTTAGGTCTGTTAATTTCAAATAAAAATAAATTATAAATAAAGTGCGAAATTTATTTGGAAAAAGTTTTCTAAATCGACTATCGCAGTTTGTCTTTAGAGAACTAACAAAAGATAAATAGTAAATTCAATTTATTTAAAGATTTTAATGAATTAATTTATGTATTTTTATTTTATCATGTGTTTTTAAATAAAACTTTATCACATTCAAGATAACGTGTATAATCATATCTCTTTTTCAATATGGGAAAATTCCATTAAATAATTATATTATTTGTATATTTATATGTGTTACTATTATAATTTGTGATGTAATAATTGTAAATGAAATATGTATTTTTATATTTTAACAGTTTGACTGTCATGCTAGTTTGTTGTGACACTTCGCGACGCTATTTGATATTTAAATATGTTGTTAGAATTTAGGCACCGATAATTATTTTGTTATTAGAGTATAGGTGAACATCTTTATTCCATTTTACAGGAGAACGTTTTCGTTTAAGATGTTCAAATAAAATTATAACTAAATTTATATCGTAACTTATTTACGATATATTTATAATAATACCCAAATAAACGAAATTATAATGAAAATATCAGTTGATCGTTGGAATCTGACATTCATATTAGTATTCGAGTATATTTCAAAATCCCCATTAATTTCGCCTCATTAATCTGAGAAAGAAACTTTGTTTGGATCACCGAAAGCAAGCATAACAAGAAATATTTTTAGTATGCCTAATAGAACCACAATATCTTTTAGCTTAATTTCTTGCACTTTATCATATTTTGAGAAATAATTTTACTAACCGCAATAGATTAAGCTCTGATGTTTCCAATACAGAAATTAAAAAAATGTTAATAGACCAGAATTAGACACTAACTCCTTAATACAAGCATAGTTAAACAAAAATAAATATATATATAATTTTATTAAAAAAAAACATCAAAACCTGAAATAACTAGCCATCACTTACGCATAAAGGTTCACAGTTCTGAAACTATCTGAAATTAATCTACTATATTTACGTCATCACCTGCGTAATTTAAGCCATTATTGGAAAAAAAAGAAAGAAAAAAATAGAATTAAAATTGTATGTATGACAGTTTCTACAAGCTGTGTCTACAAGTAAAAATATTCGATAAGGAAAAAACTGAAATATATAATAGATATGGCACTCCGCATGTTAATAAAATTATAATTAAGTTGTTAATTTAATTATAATTGAACTATATAAATTTAATTTATATAAGTTTATTGAATTTTTTTTTAAACTGGATATATGTAATATGAATTTTGTTGGTCGAATACGTCAAAGTTTTTGTTTTTTAAATAGTGTTTGTGTTATTACTGGTAATTAAATATTTTAATATACCAATTTTTAATGTAAATAATATACCCATTAAAATTATATATATTAAAATTCTCAGGAATCTTATCAAATAACCGATAATGCCCAAGTCAATAAACTAAATATTCCTGAATAGCATATAAAATATGATAATTGATAATAATAATTATTAATTAGATATTATTTTAGTTACGATTTGTGGAAATTGTTTATAACATAAAAACATAATTCACATATATGCACAAAACTATAATACTGATTAGAATTTTATGAAATTCTCAATAAATTTACTCACTTATTTATATATTTAACAACAAATTTTTGAAAAACTAAAAATAAAAAAAAAATATCGTATCTAAAGTTTACTTATTAAAGCTCTTTTTTAAAAAATAAAATGTTTATCAAGTTATTGTGTCGTCACACTTTCAAATTATAAAGCTTTAATTAACTTGCACACATTATAACAACAAAAAAAAATAAAAATTTATATGTTTTTAAACGTAATTTAATGTAATTTAATTAAAAAATTCTATGCGTCGTATTTATGTTTAAAAATAAATTTCACAATTTTATAAGCTTTTAATAATTAATTTCTATATCTAATCAAAAACAAAATAGAAATGAATAATAAAAATAACTAAAAAGTTTTCATTCTTCATTATTAAAAATACACTTTTATTTGAACTAGCACCACTCTCTGAATCACAATAAAAATACTCTAATATTAGTAACATATACTAACATTTATTATATATTAAAATATTTTTAAAAATTCAATTAATTCAAGCTTGTTTTGCTTTCGTTTTTTTGCTATCAAAATAATTATACAGATTTTTTTTTTTAAAAAAGCCTGACAACACTCAAGCTATATAGTTTTCTTCTGTCAAGCATTAACCAAGTATTAACCTTTTCAGAATTGTTGTTGAATTAAAATCACATAAAATTTTAATATATTATATAAATTACGTGTATATATATATATTTAAATATATACAAATAAACTTCATTGATTATCATAATTATTTAGTGTAGTGATGGAAAAAAAAGTTCTCTATTTAGTTATTTTATATTCTCGGTTGAAATTAGAGGTTCTACTATTTCGGTTTCCATTTCTAATCTAGTTATAATATTAAATTGTCCGGAAACTAAAGTGTTTCTACGTAAAGAGTAACACAAGTTTTGTCTAATGATTTAATTTGCAATTAATTTTGTTGGTTTTTTTTTTTTTGGTATTATTTAGCCATATTTAAATTAGCTACTGTCATAGTATAGGGTAATAGTCTAAGGTACAATTTTTTTTTTAAATGAAATACGATTGAATCATCATCATTCGTTTGTATAAAGTGAAACACAAAAACATCTTTAATATGTTATCAGCCAATTTGTTTGGATAGAGAATTTAGAAGTATTTTTAGAAAATTTTGGAATATTTTAGTTATAATATAGAAGAAATTGAAGATATTTTAATGAAACTTTAAAAATATCTTATTTAAATTGTCAGTTAATTTCAGAAATAAGTTAAAATTTGAAAGTTATTACTTTATTTTTAGGGTTAATTTAAGGTGCAAATATTTTATGTGGTGAACCGTTTGAGTCCACTATTTCGTTTTCTCATTTACGTCAATTTTTAATAGAAGGAGTTATTTTAAATATGTTATACCAAGCAAACAATAATGTATATAATAGGTAACAACTTTGTATGGTGAACTTATAGGTGAAATTACATAAAATTCTGCAAGTACACATCAAACTAATAATAAAAAATTAATTATATAATTATAAACTCAAAATCTGCATGGTAATGTAATAATGGCAGTACCCAAATATATTCTAAATAATTTCTTAATGACAATGAGTCTATAACTTGCTTACTTTAGATTTAGAACGACATTTTAGATGTTATTAAATAACAGAAATCCATTACCGGGTAAGGAATTTCTGAGTCCTCACGAAATCATGGTCAGAAAAACTCTGGGCTTCTACAGATGCCAACATATCAACTGATCAAATATTAGTATTAAGGTACAATAGATCTCTTTATGTCACAGTGTAGTGTGGTGGAGCTTCGTACTTCTGCTTTAACGACCCCTTATTTATATAACCTAATCTAGAAGTTATGATTTAATATTTCAATAAATTACACCTCTGAAGGTACTTATTTAAATACAAACCCTTAAAATATCAACTCATACAATGAACCCTTAAAATATTTGTATCATAAACCGGACCACCCTGTATATTTTTGCATACAAAATAATAATATACAGGAGTGGAATCACGTAATGTGATATGTGATTATCATTCTTGTGATAAATTATAATGATCACAAAATATATATCTGCTATCTATTGTGATCATAGGAATTTATATTCAAATACGGCAATACTTTCTAAAAATAATGTCTCCACCGGTCTCCACTGTCAAAAAATATTAAAAAAAATATTATTTTTAATTTTTATAATGTAAAATGACATTTTATCCAATACAACATATGTTTTTATTTAGATATTCCTATTTTTAAAATTAATTAATTGTATTTATCACTTCTAATTTGTTATCAGAAATTAATGGATAACATTTTTTATATATATGAGAATAAACATTTACCATAAAAGTGCATTCGATAAATTTAGACCAAATTTTTTTCAATACTTTCTAATTAGTTTATTTCGCTGTATTTCAATCAAAATCAAAAAACATATTTATTTAAATAAAATAAAATAAAATTTTTATTAATATAAAATATTTATATAATATTTCACAGATTTGTATTTTATTATTCTTTTCATTCAGTTTTCTTTCTCTTTGTTAAAAAAATATTAATAATTTTTGATTGGTGGACCACTAGCATTTAATTTATTTTTTAATTTCTCCCATTGCTGACTGGAATGTTGACTTCCTTGGGCAGTCTTTGGCACAAACGCTTTAGCCAATCCCGAATTTTTTTCCATAAATTCAGTAAGAATTTGTATTTGTTCACGATTTGCCCTAATAAAATTTTTGTTTATAAAATATAAATTTTTTTTAATCTAAAACTTTACTTACTATGTGATCTATGTGATAAAACACCTTCTTGTAATAATAATTATAATAAAAACTAGTAAAAAATAATTATTTTATTAGAAAACAATTTATCACATCGCAAAAGTAATATAAATAAACACAATGTGATAGTTAAATAGCCGTCACATCAAAATGATCACAAAAATGTCATAAATCGTGTGACCATCACATTACGTGCAGGTAGATTTTTTTTTGTGACAGTTGATAATCACATATCACATTAGGTGATTCCACTCCTGAATTATCATAAAATTTCATAATTTTATTAAAACGAGTTTTAATTTTTTTTTTGATACTACGACTATTAGACAGGGTATAAAGAAACTTATATCATTTTTGAAGATTCTACGTATAGTTCTAATCTTTGTTGTCTTTACATAGAAAATATTTAAATCTTTATAAAAAATTAATTAATTTATTATCAAACAAAATAACAACTTATGAAATCATGAAGCATTAAAATTGTATTATTATTTTAATTTCATATGAATTTTTATATCATAAACCGTCACCTGAAAATTTGCATGTTTAACAAAAACAAAAAAAACTATTTAAACCAGATATTAAAACTCTCAGAATTTCAACTTTAAATTTTAAAAACAAAAACTAAATTAAAAAATTATCGGGTATGCCGCTTGATATACTTTTGTTTTAAGCTTTTAAGGTTGTTATAAGGACTATAAATTCCAATCTTATTCGGAAATTCTGTAATACATATAAAATGTATAGACTATAGACTACACATCAAAATCGAAATAATTAGGCACTTTTAGAATGTGCGAATGAGAAGAGAAATGGCCTCCGTTACAAGGCTTTACGGACTCAAATGGGTCGAATCCAATTAAAACTTTATTGTACTGCTTTGAAATAACTGGTCTTGAATGGAGGGGTTTAAGAGTTTGTCGCAATAGGCCTACAGTGGCTGCAGTGGTTTGAGACAATGGGATTTACCTAAACCTTATTTAAGCTAATTTAAGGTACACAAACGTTAGAACTACGCGTAACTATTGTGTCTTGGTGTTGCGTATATTTTATACTTGAATTATAAATATATAAATAGCTAAATTATGTAATTATAATGTTATACTGTAGAGTAGACAAGGTTACACCTATCAAAGGTCAATACTTTAATAATTATCCAATATCGTGGTAACCGGAAAATACTCAAACCAAATGCTACTATAATGTAGAAAGTACAAAGTAGAGGTAGAAATAAAAGCTATTTTAAATAAGCTTTAAATATCATTTTATCTCTACTATATTTTTGCGTTTCTCTCTTAAAACATCAGATTATAAAATGAGAAATCTTTAAATATGCTCTGTTCATATTTTTAATTGTGTATTGGACTGGACTGGAAGCTACTGTGGTGTGTCTGCCTACTCTGTGTAGTACAAATCTAGTTTACATCATACTAAAAATATCAAAAAATGATATAAAATAATTTTCGACAATGGCTATGGAAAATATTACAACATTTGATAAAATTCTATTGGCAAGCTAAAAAATTAGCAAAATTATCATCAGGTAAATTTCCTGAAACAATTGAGATGCTTGAGAACCAAACACATTTGGAAATATTGATCGACAATTTGAAAAGTAAAATATTACAATTTGAGTGCTTGTTAGTTAAATTTTGCAAGTTCTATAACAAATTTCCGAAAAATAAAATAAAATTAATTAATAATTAAAAGAGTTATTAAATTTTTATACTTTTGATCCATTTTGAGCCTTTTTCGAAGGATGTTAATTTGAATATTATCTCAAAAGAATGAAAACTTTTTTAAAATTCCCATACTTACATGCAAAGTGTTTGTTAGGCGCAGGAATTTATCATCGATCTTTTTTCGAAGGATGTTAGCTCTGGACAGAGGATGGATAAAATTTATAAGAAATTAAAGAAAACTCATTACAATTTTATGACAAAATTTTATTTATTTACCATCTGCTAGTTTTTTTTTTATTTATTTTCTGATTTCTTTGTTGCACACAAAAATAAGTTTTTCCTTAATTAATATTTTATATATATAAGTTTTTCTCTTGTTATTGTTAGTTTTTTTTACTAAATTACAATTAAATTTAAATAAATTAATAAAAATAAAAATAAGAAATTTATAAAATTAAAACAAAATTCTAATAATTTTTAAAAATAAACACAACAGTCTTTCATATATATATTAAATATGTTAAATACAATTTTAATGTATTTTATTATATTTATATTAGGAACTAAAATAAATTAATGGTTAATAAAAAATATTAAAAACAAAATTACAAAACTTAAAAAAATATATTATAATTATTATTTTTTTTAATTTTTAAAATTCTTAATTATTAAATACATTTTTGTAAAGATCTTCAAAAGTTTTCATTGAAAAGTAATGTTTTTTAGCTACTTTTTATTTTTACTTTGACTACTTATACAAATTACATAAAAATGTATTTCACTACTAAAAGTCATTTTATAGCTGCATCAGATGGAGATTTCTTAAAAAAAAAAATATCAATAAATTTTATACTTTTTGTATAGTTCCAAAAAGAATTAATTTTTTAATTATGTTCCATCACTTCACTAAAGTTTAAAAGCTTAAAATTTATGTCAAAATTTAAAAAAAATTATTTTGATGGTAAATATTTAATTTTTTGTTTTTTTTTTTTAAATGGTGCTAATTATTTATACCATTTTTGCTTGGACGGACACTAAGATTGTTCGGAAAAATTGTGAAAATAAATGTTTTTATTTAATTCAATTTTTAATTTTTTTTATGACAATTACTTTTGAAGATTTTTCATTTTTTGGAGTATTATGTAGAATATTTTTGTTTTGTTTTACTATGTAATTATTAATAAAATTTCTATGAAATTTACATTCTCATTCATTTGGGTATAAAAACAGAAATTGATAATTTTTTCAGAATGATGAAGTTTAAATAATAAAATAAAAATAAAAAAAATTATAAAACAAAAAGAAAAACAATTTAAATAAAAATTAATTAATATATTATTTTAATAATTAAAATTCTAAATTTAATACTAATAGATTGAGAGCTCGCAACGGTTTTACTTATTTGTTATATCAGAAAGTTTATATTCTAGAAGAGATCAAAACTTTTAATAATCTTTTTTGTATGAACACAAATTAGAATATTAAAAATACTACAAGCATGAAAGCTTTTTAAAAAAACTTATTACTTGCATACAAAGCTTTAGGCTTACAAAAAAAAACTTATAAGTATTTGAAAAAAGCTTTCATGCTTGTGGAATTAAATATTCCATTTCGTCCATAGATAAAAAATTATTAGAATTTTGATCTTCTTGTAATATATACTTTTTGATTATATCCAGCTAACTTATAAATTCTTTGGTAGACTATTGTGACCTTACAAACCGGAAAAAAAAAATGGAAAGTGCGGCAACCTTGTGTGTTGATGAATACAATATAAGCAACCAAATATTATACTCCAAAATTCCAAATAATTTAAATAATTTTGAAGTCATCTATCACAAGTTCGAAATGTATGGTTATGTCTAAATTGAATCTTTACATTTTAATTCCAATTAATATTGAATACCAAATGTATTGAATCCCTCAAGAATGACAGCTGGTACTATTTTTAGTACATTCTTTACAGGTTACTACCATTCCTTGCAGGTTCATTTTTTCAGGTTACTATAACCAAAAAGAATATATATGTAGGAAGAGCCCAAAACTTATATAAAAAAATTTGTATGAAATTTTTTTTGAAGATTAAATTTCACATCTGCACATGTCTGTGAGTTATAAGATTTAATATTGAAATCTTAAAATTAAATCCCACAATAAAAAATCATATAAATTTTGTGCTCTTTGCATACATTCTTTTTGCTATAACGAATAGGGGACAGTTTTTATATTAACTGATTGCCATTCCATTAATTTTCATTTCAGTGAGGTTCAAATGGTTTTCCTTAGAAATTATATGTTATACAATTAATCGCAAGTAAAACTGTTGCCAGCTCTTAGTCTATATATATTTCTTTTTAATTATATATATACAAATATTTAATATACTTATTAATTAAATACTATTTTGTTTTCCCTTTGTGATTTTCAATTATTTTACTTAATATTATTAATTTTTAATATTTTTTTTTTAATTTTTTTTTTATTTTTATTATTCACCTAATTTTTAGTTTAGTTTTTAATGTTTTTTTTTTTGTTATTTAATTTTTTTATTATTTTCATTACTTAATTTTAGTTTTATAATTATACATTTTTTGTTTTAAATTTATAATATTTTAGAAAAAATAAAAGTTCAGTATTTTTTTTTGTGATGTTTGTTTTTTTTAATAAATTTGATGAAATAGTAACAAGTGAAATAGGAAATGTAGTAGTTTTTTTTTGTTTAATTAGCTTGTATTGATGATGCAAAAATTAATCAATGATATATAATAATTTTAATAATAATTATGTATATTATTTTTAAATTGTTACAGATTTATATAATTTTAAATATATAATTTGTTTTAAATATAAGAGAAAATTAGCAATTTATTTTGAATTTGAATGAATTTGAATTAATTAAATATGGAATTAAATATATATAATTACAATTTCTAATATTAATTACGAGTGATTTATCACATTTATATCTAAATTAATATTTAGAATTATATAAAATAAAGATTCTCCTCTAAATAATATTTTTTTTTAACTTTTAAATGAGTTTTTGTGTACTTTTTCTAATAAATGTTTTAATTATTAAGAATTTTATGAAATAATCGCTATATTTTAATGTCCATTATACGATAATAGTAAAATAATTCTTGTTCCATTTTTTTTACACATTCTTAAGAGTATGCTTTTCAAATTGTAATTCAGAAAGCGTCAAATCAATAGAAGTTCAGATTAGTCAATTCTATAATTCAGAAAGCATCAATTTTAATTTCATACAGTAACCAGATTGCAACTATGATTAAATAACAAATCTTATCATTTTTTAAAACTGTCAAATTAAATTTCTTTTGACATTTGTTTCAGTTTGTATTCGCAAAACTTCCATAGTTTAAAACTCTTTAGATTCCAATCGCACCTGTTTTGATATGAGGACTTCTAATTTAAACTATGAACAAATCGGTAATGGCACTGATCGATACATTTGTAGCCCAAACTTTATAATTGACTTTATCTGAATTAAAATTGTTGTAGTATTTTTAGGAATATAAACTAAATTTAAAATTTTGAACATGATTTTTAACATATATTACGAATTTTATGGAATTTACTTTCACAATATAATTTTATATTTAAATTATGATTATTATTATTTTAAATATGCGTAATATTTTATAGTGAAACATAATTTTTTCATATACTTATTTAAATTAAATTAATGAATAATTTATTTTATTAATTGCATTTCACATTTGACATACATTTTTTTTGGCTATAACATTTAATTACAATTTTGGAAGTATATTTTTTTTTTTTTTTAAAAAAAAAACATTTATTTTAATATTTAGAAAATTGGACAAATTTAGACTCATTAAATTTAATATTTTGCATAATTATTTTAATGGCATTTAAAGTAAAATTATACATAAATATAATATTAAATTGCATATTTTAAGGCATATATATTATAAAATTTAAAATCATTCTATTATTTAATATTCAAAATTAATTGATTAAAAATTAAATTTTATGTTGAGCATTATTTTAATTGAAAATATACAATTAATTAAGATAAATTTACATATAAAAAGTACACAAATTATCAAATTAAAAAGGAACATGAATAATACTTATGAATAATTATTTTGAAATTATAATGTTTGAACCTAATTTCACTACTTTAATCATAGATTGTATAATTTCTGATGAAGATTTAAACAGAAATTGATTATTTCGTGAAATCAGGCCTTTTAAATTGTCATTTTTATTGATTTAAAATAAATAAATTATATGATACCAATTGAAATCCATCAGGAAAAATATTGTAAAACATTAATCTTTCAGAAAACAGAAAAAAAGTTAATGGTTTACAGATGGCAACGGTTTTACATATCCACCATTTCAGGAAGCATAGATAATAATTACTTACGAATGTCATTTACTGAAAGTCGTTTTGGCTGGTCACTTATGAGCTGATTGCCTTATTGACCGAGAATGGTTAGAAAAATGTCCATTCCATTTTCAGTAATATGCAGTTTCTATGCTTAAGAAATTATATCTACGCTTGTTTTGAAATGATCTAAGTAAAACTATTGAGGTTTTAGCATATTTTTAATTAAATTTTGTATATTATGTGATTATGACGCGAAAAATTTATAATACAAAATTTCATATTTGATACTATTGGAAAACACAAAATTATAGTAAGATATTTTTGTGCGTTTCCTTACATTAATAATTTTTGTATATATATATTTATTTTTTTTTCAAGAAGATATGATGATTTTTTATTTATTAATTATATAATTTATATAATTTTTTATTTGGTTGGTAAATATATATAATATATATGTATGTAGTAAAATATTATTTCATTTAGCAGTCCCTAATTAGAATATTTTTGTTTTGTTTTAATTATATTTATAAATGATTAAATTAAAATTTTATTGAAAAAGAAATTATATTTTATGATAATCAATGAATATGTCCATTACTTTCTACCCATTTATATAATGATGACTGTGATCTAGCTACCCATTCAACATTTGAACCAACACTACTTAATGTCATATTTAATATTTCCATACCAGGACCATGACCAAAACGATGTACTAAAGATTTAAGCTATAAAATTAGATAAGAATTAAAATTTTTTAAATAGTAATTTATATTTAAAATAATTACTTCATCATAATCAAATTTTGTAGCACCATATTGTGTTATTGCTGATATTACTTTAGCAAAATTAACAGTACCTTGTCCTAATTTTGATTGTAAATCATACCATTTAGCTTGTAAAAAACGGCATGCCATTGCACCACCAGTTGGTGTACCAGCTATTGCTTGTAATACTTGTACAACTTCTACAGTTGGTAACATTGTTACATGCGATAGAAGACGATTTTGTAACCAAGCATCTTTTGTTTTACCCAATGCTCGTAATAATTGCATACGTTCAACTAAACCTTCAGTTACACCACGTAAAGATGTAAATCGTTCCCAACAATATTGCCAATAAATATATTCACCGGATATAACAGCACCGGTATAAACAACCTAAAAGTAAATAATTATTATAAATTACGAAATAATTTAAGTATATTAATTCTGCAAGGCATTGCCTACATGAGGCTGTAGAAAGGAACTATTAAAAATTAGAATTCTGTATCAATTTTCACAGTTCAGCATACTAAGGAAAATAAATAACTGGACCAAATTAATACGATATTGCTCAATTTTATCTAAATTATCTAACTGGCATTCGTAAGTGAGAGAACAGGGCCTGTACTGTTTAGAATTCTTAACTATATGGCGATCAGACACTTTGAACTAAATGATGGTTCTGAACAGCTGGGCATATAAAACTTTAAAATGTAATGAATGTTAATCGTAACTGCGGTAATTAGGAAAGAATTAGAGCTAGAAATTAAGTGCTTACTTCTCAGTTGTGCTTATAATCGTATTTTTTTGTGTTAAGATTTTGCATTAAGTTTTTAAATTTATAAATTAAAAATTTTGTATTTACTTCTCTTAAATTTGGTGGAATTCCTGTATTATTTGTCAGATGTTGATGTAAAATATTTCTAGCTTTTGATATACTGTCAGTATCCTCCCATAATACTGAGGCGACTAGAACTTCTGGTCGCAAAAGTCTGAAATTAAATATTAATTAATGAATTTATTTATTTGGTATAATTTATTATAATATTCATTTACCTTATTTCATCTGTACCATCATCAATCCATTTCAATTCATTAATCGGTCCATTAAGTGTAATCTTTACAAATTCGGATAACATTAAAAAACATTCAGAATATTTTAATATTCGTCGCCAACGTTCTAAATGTCGTAATGCTGTTGTCATTGGACCCCATTTTTTTTCTTGTGGCAAATATGTAACTAAATTCATTGTTATTTCACATGGCATTAAATTAGCATGACATAATGTAAAAGCATCAGATACTAAACCCATTCGATCCTAAAAAATATTTAAAAATTATTTTTTCTTCTTACCGACATTTTTATTTTATATATATGTATACAACCTTTGGTGAAAATTGGTTATGATCTTTTAATAAAACTTCAATTAAATTTGACCAATTATCTTCATTATATAGAACACGATAATATCCATTTTGTCCAGCATTTACTTTAATCCATTTTACAGATTCAGGTACTTTAAAGGTTACTAAATATAGTAAAAGTTTATTATAATTAGTTAATTAAAGGTGCGTGAGCGTGGTACTAACTACACGAAAAAAACTCTACAGGAAATAATTCCATTCTTTTCAACTCCAAGTGGTAAATAACTCCTTAAAATCAAAGTGGAATTATTTTTCATTCATATAGAGAAAAAAACCCTCTAAAAAATTAATGTAGTTCTTACCTCGGTAAGATTATAGAAAGCGGGGTAAATTCCCATTAACCAGAAACACGTTCGTATAATGTTAATTCACATACGAATTAAATTTATTCACATGGGAATTTATTTAAACAAAAATGTAAAAAGAATTTCTTGAAAAAGCGAGTAAATCTTATTTTTTAAAATAGGTGTAGCAATCACACTAGCAATGCTAGTTTTGCAAAACTGAAATTTAGGAAAATTTAATTTTTGTAAGCTAGAATTAATTTCTAGCTAGAGTTAAAAGCTAGAATTAATTTTGGAGAAATGAGAAAGTATAGTTTATTACTAATACTATCCTTCATATTCATTATAAAAATTAAGGTCGCACTTTCGTACTTTCTATATGCTCCACTTTGGTTTTATAACGATTTTGAACTGTACCGCTGATAAAATATGTTTGCTACTTACAATCAACACTTTGTAACCATAATGTTTCTATATTTGATGAATTATCGGTAACATATTGAACTGGAAATATCCATCGAGTTGGTTTATAATTTTTATGATGTTTTGTTGGTGCATGTGTTGTTGTTGTTGTTGATGTTGTTGGTTCTACTGTTGAATAATTATTACCATCATAATGTTCATCTAATATTGCTGTATATTCTAATGCTTGAAATGGTTTTTGTGATATTGATACACTTTGACCAATTTTTGTTACAGTTAATAATGGAAAGCCAGGTTGAAATGTCCATAAATTCATCATTTCCTAAAAAATATTGAAATTGATAATTTGAACAAAATTAAATATTTATATGCAACCTTAATATTTTTTGCACCATTTGCTTTTTTAGTACAAATTGTCCATAAATCTAAGGGTTCAGCTGTTTTATAACGATTTGTTTTTATGAAATTTCCTAAACAACTTCGAAATGTTGTATCACCAACAGCAGCATGTAACATCGCAATAACTGCAGCAGTCTAAAAATTATAATATATTATGAAAATTTCATTATATAGGTATAATATTAATTTAATTAATTACCTTATCAATATAAAATTCTTCATTAACACCATCTAAACTGGTACCATTTATAATACTTTTCCAACCATGTATTGCATCTATATCTAATGCTTTTGTTGATAAATGTAATAAATGTTTTTCATCCATTGGCCAATTTTGTTTTAATGGTGCCAATGTTATAATACCTAAATATTTTGTAATACCATCCCATAACCACGTGTCTTTTAATAATTTTGGTGATGTAATACCACCAAAAAATTGTTTAACAATTGCTTCTGATATTTTAACAGCAGCTGAATGTAATTCTTCAGTTGTTATTGCAACTGGATTATTTAAAAATGATGATTTTAATGTAACCAAACCTAATGATGATATTAAATCACGATCTAATGATGGTAATGCAACAAAATCAACTTTTGTTAATGGATATGCTACTTCTAACCATGTTTGTAAATATTCTAATACATCACGTGACAATGTTAATACAAAATTTGAACGTTGTAATAAATCACGTGGTGCATAAAATGTATATGATGGTGCACGTTTAATACCAAATCTATTACCACCTAATGATTGATTCATACTTGTCAAATTATTTGATGTATTATTATTATTAATTGGTGATGTTGTTGTTGGTGAATGTATATGTAATGAATGTGTTAATGCTGTTATATTTCTAATTGTTTTATTATCACTAGTTCCTGTTTTACTATTCAATATTGATGATAATGATAAACGACCATTTAATGGTGGTGTAGCTGTTGTAGCTACTTGATATGTAGATGATGCTTGTAATGAATCACGTTGAAAATCACTAACAACCCATGCAACTGAATCAGCGGGTATTGGTGGTGTTTCAATGAAATCATCACGAAGCTATATATAAGAAAATTATATATAAGTTAAATTTGGATCAAAGTTTATCAATAAAATTAATTTTTTCTTTACCAATCCAGTTCCCATATAAAATCCGACATCATCTGTAGCATGTACAATTGAATTTGATAGACCAATATGAAAACGATCACGAAATACAGATACACGAAATGGTGCTCTTAAATGTGGTTCATCAAAACATGGAAATGCACGACGAGCACCACTTGGTGTTAATACAGTAGCTGCTAATAATCTTAAATTATCAAAAAAAAAACAATTATTAAATTGATATTAATTATTAATTATTATTACCTTTGTAAACCATTTACTCCTTCATATTGATCTACATAAAAACCTTCGGGTTCTGGACTTAATTTTGAATACCATCGTAAATTGAATGTATAATTTGTTTTCTTTTTCAGTTTTTCTTTAAATTCAATATAAAGTTGTTGTCTTGGTGGAAATTCAAGTACTTTAATAATTTTATTTGAAACACCTTTAGGACCAACAAGTGCCTAAAAATAATGAACGATTAATTATCATTTTTATTCTGGTAAATCCTGTAAAAATATTTATACTCTTTCGGTAACATTAAGTTCTTGGATATTTATAATAAGAAAACTTGTATCCTTTTCCACAGCAATTTCTATTGTTACTTGTCCTATAAAGATACAAACACAGAGTTAGAAATAGAAATGAATTCAGTTTATTAGATTTTAATTATTAATAAAGTTTTATTTTTATTTATTTCGTAATTTAATCAAATTTATTTATAGTTGTATACCTTTTACATCTAATGTTGTTAAATTTGGATGAATTGTTAACATATATCTTATTGGTTTAATAAATGTTGGTAAATTTTTTTCTAACCATGGAAATGGTTCACCATTTGTTGCTATTGGATTAAATATTTCTGAACCATTTTCACCATCTGCTACATAGCCTGGTGGCATTTTACCAGCACATGAACAATCTGGAAATATATATTATAATTTTATATTAATAAATAATTAAATTTTGTTAATTAGATGGTTTGGGATTTTTACATTATAGAATTTAGCAGAACTTGTTAAAGAGAAAAGATTCTTTGATCACGAGGGATATGAAAAATGAATTACGACTAATTGAATTCATAATTTAGAAATGGTAAATTGGACCTAATGACGAATGCATAACGGAAGCATATAACCGAAAGTATAAATTTACCGAATATAAACATAATTGACAGAAAGTCAATTGAAATTTGGTTTCAGTAAATTATGATTTTGTGTTTTTAATTTATCATCGATTAATATTCGGTCAATTGTGTATTTGGTAAAATATGTTTTAGCTAATTTACCTTTTGTTAATTTTTACCATTGTTCAATATTGTATTCGATTAATTGTGTATTCGGTCTATAATAATTTGTCACAATTGTTTTCGGTTAAAAAATTGAAGAAAGTTTGACACAATTTTTGTTTTATTAAGTATTATATACAAGATATTATTATGTCTATTTATAATTTATATACTTCTTTTGTATATAAAAGCATATTTTATTGTAAATTGTGTTCAAAAGTTTTTTTTTATTATAGACAAATATTAAATTATACTAAAAAATATAATAATCAATTTTTTTTTGCTGTATAAAATTATCTGCATTATTGAATTAGATTTATCTAAATATATAGTTATAATAATCAGTGTTGCAAAATGAATAACGAAATATAGCGTTACACAATAATATAGTATTTCGTTTCCTTCAGATTAAAAATTCAAAACAGCTTATGTCAAAAATTATAACTTTTCACAAATGCATATTTAATGATTGAAAGAAAGTCAGCGAAAAAAATATATTTTATATTGAAAATGAACAATTTGGTCAATTCTTGTTATCGTTTCAATTTAATTAAGACTTAATCTGTTTTGGTAAATTTTAAACTAAGCCTGTAGTGAAGTAAATTTAATCTATTTTCCTTACACAACATTTTATTTATAACTTTCCAATACAATAATACCTTAAGCCGACTTTAAAGTTATGAATGTACTAAAAGAAAATATGAAAAAATAAAATATTAAAAGAAAAGTAAATTTTTATGAAGTTTGATATTTACTAGTAAAATTAGAACAGTGTTTAATATTACCGCAGGTTGAATCTTTTATATACAAAGTGTTAGATTTTTGCACAATCATATTTCAAAAATTGTGTAACGAAAAACGAAACGAATTGTTTGCGTTATCGTTATGTTTTACGTTATTGTTACACAATTTCATTTTTAAAACTTTATGTAACCTAATTCATTTCGTTATTTCGTTTTAATGTTACGTTTTGAAGCACGGATAATAATCTAATTATTTGTATGCCTTCCTATATTTCCAATTTTTCTGTTAAAATATGGTTTAACAAGATTTTTAGTAAATTAACAAATTGTCCATGCTTCGATAATTTGTGTAACAAATTTGTAAATTCATGCTAGTAAGCAAAAAATAATTATATAACTTCTGAATATAATAATAATATCCTCTGGAAGTAAAGTTTTTTTGTGGCAATTGTAATTTTAATGAATCTAGGGAATTGAATGAAAAATATTCATAATTTTACTCAGGATATTTTAATTAGATCCTTGCTTTTTTATTTATTTGGTTAGATGTTCTTTATAAAGAAAATTAAATCAATAAAAATATGGATTTAATAATTTCGAAATAATACTTTATTTTTTTTTTTACTATTAATGTATATTTAATTATAGATTTTAAGTTTTAAATTCGTAATTATTTTTAAATTAATTTTTTATGATATCTTTTTAATATTAAACTAAGCATAATTATTGTTCATAAACATAATTATTTATAGAGCAAATTTAGATATACATTATTTTTAATGATTAAAATATTATGAAATGAACTATATAAAAATCAGAAACAAAATAATTAAAAGAAATAGTATCAAACATAATATTAATAATAATAAAATGTATTATATCTTTGGCAAATAAATATTAATTTTGCTAAATGCCACGATTTTACAGATATTTAGAGAAATATTGAATATTTCCAAAAAAATTTTTTTTTATAAAACAACCTGTAGGCGCCATGACACATTATATGCTCAGGCGATTCCTCTTCGTAGTTGCACATTTTAAATATGTTGTTTAGGGCTAGTCGCCAGTCCTATGTTATGTAGATGTTTCTTTAGATTAAAGTGTACAGTAATGTACCCACACCAAGTTATTGTTCGTACTCTAAATTTGCTCATGTCAAGGAGCTGATTGAATAGGTATAACTGGTTTAGCAAGCCTGTTACCTTATGCACCACAGGTCCAGTGTTTTTGCATTTGTGAATTCATCCATGTTTTTATTTCTAATTCTGCCGTAGGTCTTGTAGGTCGTGCATTGTGTTGGTGAATGTTTGTTTTGATCCTTGTTTTTGTTATAGAATCCTTTGTTTTTGTTTTGATCCTTTGTTTTTGTTACTAATAAAATTTTACTTGAATTTAAGATATTTATTCTCCATAAACATTGAATTGTCAGAATGTGTTTGACAGAATCTTCCATTTAGCGGAAGATTTTTAACTAATTGTAAAGCATTTTGATTTTAACAATTTAGATTTTAATATTTAGTTAATAAATAATATTTGAAAAATTTACAACTGACGGACAAATTGCCATAAAGCATTTGCATAAGAGATTTCGATAAAGAAAAATATATAAAATGATGAACCACATCAAACCAATAAATTTAATTAAGGACAATGAATTATTAATGAAATTTTTATTTGATTTTAATTATAGAAGAAATTTGATTTATATTTAGTTGGAATACTACCTATCGAGATGTATGACCTATATAGTTTTAAATTTTCTTCGGCAATATTCATTTGTCATCAAGGACTCTTAATATTACTAAGAAAAAAAAACTTTTTCACCTAGAATTTTTTGCAAATTTTAAAAGCTATAAACAAATTATCAAAATTTAAAATATTTATTTGTCTTAAACATATTATAAAGTTCAATTTAAGTCTTCCTAGTTTGGTGTCATCATCATCACCAACTTGAGTATTATTATTTTTATGATTTTTATGAAAATAATAGAATATCCTCATCATCCTCAACAATAACAAAAAGAATCTGTTAAACTAGGGGTAGCACAATACTCGTAGTTATAAATAATGTTATATAATTTTTAATGGCTATTTTATTACAATTTGGACCTACTTATTGTATATGGATTCCGAACCATTTCTGAAACATAAGGAACAAACATTTAATTTCAAAAAGCTAATGGCTGTTAATAGTGAAACATTTTTTGTAAGCAAATTTCAAATTTTATTACTGGTATTTATTTAAACCTGAGTAAACTTATAGTGACATCGATGTTTCGGTCTAGACTTGAACTAGAACATAATGCAGCACATAACCACTACCCCACCGCCGCCATAAAATTGTATATGTACACCAATAGGCACCAATTGAACTTAAGTACCTCTTTTAAAAGCATACAAACTAAATTACTAAACTGTGCTAATATTGGATAACAATGATTATACTCTATACAGGAACACATTAAATATAGAGTCACCAATTAAACCACAAATATAAATCTGAGTGCTAAATTTTATTCAATTATGAGTTATTGAGAGTTAAGTTTACGTTGCGTTTAGGGATAGTGTAGCCACCAAGCTGTTCCGGATATTACCTATTGCTAATGCGGATATGAATTATGAATGTCTGTTGTGTGCACAATACAAGTGACCTCGCTGAAACCATTATGTTTGGCACCTTCGTAATGTTCAGTTCCGTACCAAAAAGTTATTCTGTGTCACAAAATTCTGCCAGAAATTGTAATTCTCTTCTCCATTAAATCTGTTAATGCCCGACTCCAGACATTCATATCAGCATTAGCAATAGGTAACTCGAATTTTGGAATGAAAAACCACACATCGACTACGAGCAACATTTTCATTTTCAAATCTCTACCATCGAAATCAATTTTATTTCAACTAGTCTCCATTACAATAATTCAAAGTTATTCCAGAACGTCTCGTGCAAAAATAGTAGATTTTATATCTAACTTATGTTGCTAGTTCTCAATCTATGTGTACATATAAATTTTATGTTATGTTTATAAATGAAAGTAAAGGAAGGATGCCAATAGCATAGATAGTTAAAAGAATATAATGTTCTCTATTTTTAATTAAAAAAAATAATAATAATATAATATGAAAAAAAAAATATCTTCACTTAAGCTAAGAGGTTTTATTTTTTTACCATCTACATACATAAAATTTGTACAACATATCAACATAAGAAACATATTTTTTTTTCATATAAATATGTTATATGTGTGTACCTGTGATACTTATGACCTCAATTTTTACCCCGTAATATGAAAAATTATTTTGTGTTTATGTATTTTTTTTTTTTTGTATTTGGGTTTTTTTTTCTTTTAAGAGTTGTAATGGAATGATGGCAAATCAAAATCCCACAAAGTTAAGTGCAAAAAAATAAAATGTGAAATCTGTTTATGTTTGAGAGCTTTTAATTGGGAACATATTTGTCGGGTATCATTATATACTTTTGATTTTTGCTGGCTGTTGTTATTCCATAAATGTTATTCTTGATTATTTTAATTCTTTTCGGAGTGTAGAAGACAAACACATAAAGTAAAAAAAAGAAAAGAACCAGGACGAAAAAAAAACATAAAATATTATGATACCTAAACAAAAATCATTTTCCATTGGGAGGAACAAAAAAATGACGGTAGATATACAAGTACATAACATTTTAGTCTTAAGAAGATACTCTGTGGATATGGTAAAAAACATATTAAATGTATATATGGATATGATGAGATCCTTTGCCAAGTGAGGTTGATTTCGTTCAGAATTATGATGCGAACAAAAAAAAAAAAAAAAACCAGGATGAGTAAATAATTTTTTTTTCCTGATTTTGTTAGTTGTTATGAGTAAAGTTAAGTACGTGGAAAAATATACACATATATTTATATGGTAGCGCGGGAAAAGGGATATTTTTATTTTATAAACAAAATACTTGACATATTTTTAAAAAAAATAATTATAGTGCAGTATGTCAAATGTATAAATATCCTTATAAAAAGAATTAAAATTGAAAAATATTATGCGTAGTGTGATTCCATTACGAATTTGATGTTTGTATAAGAGTTGCAACTCGATAGAAGAGTATAAATAATTGCATATAATTATATACAAGTTGTTTATTTTAATTTAAGGATGCAATAATATAAAATTTATTATTGATAATCAATGGTTCAATAATCTTTATAAATAAACATTTGTTGTACCGGAAGAATGATTTATGAATTAATAATTTTACAAACTAAATTGAAATTTTGAAATTCTTATAATATTATTATATTCTCTGGGTAATTGTGAAGGTACCAAAAATAAGACTATATAAGTCATGTGGCTTCTAAAACTTGGGCACTTAAGAAAAGTCCGGAATAAAATTTTCATATATTTTTTAAACGCAAAATATTTCGTAGAATATTAGTCCCGATACGATATAACTGGAAAGTCGCATCTCTAACCAAATTCAAAAAACTTTAGTAGACGTTATTGTACACCGGTCAAAATCTTTAATCAAAACCTTGGAAGGAAGAAAAATAACAGAACGAAAGACCTAAAATAATTTGGGCAAACCGTATATAATGAAAACGTTAGCGACTAAACCATGGAAATAGGTTTTTATATGAAGCCTTCGTTCAATATAGGCTACCTAAGAAAGATATTAGAATTTAGATTGAATGCAACCTCCTTAAAGAAGTTAATGAATTCATTAATAATCTGAATTCATAAGGAAACTGAATTGTAAGAGCTAGCAACATTGAAGGTATGGAAACATTGCTTGACCTTGTATTGTAACTCATAATTTTAAATCAAAGTTCGGATATAAGTACAATATCAATTAATTATGAAGCAATCTATAATATATTTGAGAAGTTACTACATAAACATAATAAAGTTAATTCTACAAAATTTAAAAATATTTATGTCCTCTTAACGCCAAGGACATAAACTTTGCCCTTTCTTTAATTATTATACTCAATATACTTCACATAACGTCTTTTATTATGTGTTTCAGATAACATCCTTGAATATTATAAAAAAAAAAAAAAATCACGTTATAAGTATGTACTTTAATTTCTCATTTCATTCTTGGAACCTTTATATGTAATGTACCCAATACTAAATTAATTTTCTTTGATATGCTAATATTATTCAGGTGAAAAACTCATATTTACAAAGGATTCTAAAGTAAATTTTGATATATTCTAAAAAAACTACAAAGTAATGTATGTATATTAAATTACTTACCATTTTGTGGTCCAGCATAGGCAATTATTAATGCTGTTAATAATAATGAACCAACAACAATTCCTGTTACACATAATGCTCTCTTTTGTGAACAAACTGCTACACCATTTCGTGTTTGTCGTCCTCCACTACTATCGCCACCTTGTAAATATAAATATAGATTTATTTTAATTAAAAAAAAAATTAAAAATATATAAAAAAAAATTTAATTTTAATATATTTTTTTTTACCTTTTTTTAATAATGGAAATATATTGAAAAAATATTTTAATTTTAGACAAACAATATATGAAAACGGATATTTAATTAATTTTTCCTTTTTAAATATATATTTCCTTTTTAATATTTTTATTTAAGAAAAATATATTTATATTATATATATATAAATTTTAATATTTATTGGAAAAAAGGAAATTTATAATTAGATTTTACCATTAACAGAATATTCAAAATCAAAATCCTTTTATAAAAATCATTGAAAATATATGTACAATAAATTTTCACCTTAAGTACTAAGAATGAAATTGAGTAGGGTTTACAAATTTTGGAATATTGAAATATCATATTTTTTTGTGGAAAATTTAACCGGAAAATTATTTATCTTTTTAATTTCCGTTGTCTACGAAAATTTTATTTAATAATATATTTGATGATTGATGTTAAATGGATGTTAAAAGTTAAAGGATAATATTTAAAGTTTAATGGTTGATTTCACAGTGAGAGCGTAAGCTTTTGCCAGAGCTTAAATTTCGGTTTAAATTATTTTCTGGATTCTCAGTGCAAGTTTAAAAATAAGCATTTCTTAAAGTGAGGTTTAACTTAAACCTCAGATTGACTTAATAGAGCTTAAACTTCACTTGTAAGCTTTACAAGGGTTTATTTAAGGTGGAGCTTAGGCTCTCATTGTGAAATGGGCCAAAAGTGACATAAAATTATTTACTAAAATGGTTTTTATTAGAAATTAAAAAGGTTCCAAATGAAATAGAAAGTTAATATAAAAACAAATTATATGTATTAATAATACTGTGGCCGCGGTAGTCATCATTTACTGAATTGTTTTTAACAAACCTACCTAAATTCAGTGTCGGATCTACAAAGTGTCTCTTCCATAACTATCTGAGAATTTACATAAATAATATCTATTATGAAAACAGAAATAAACAATATTCCAACGAACGCTATGACATATAGAAAGATGTTACAATTTTGACATTTTTTTGAATATTTTCAATTCTTGCCTATGAAGCACTGTAAGGATAATATTTAAATGGTGTCCTATATTTAAATGATGTCCTCCACAGAATATATATTCATATAGATCAGCTAGTGCCTGAATTGTTGGTTGTACTGTACCTAATAATTCTGTTAATAAATGAATTGGACAATTAGACGAATATCGTATATTTTGATTTCCTCGTATTGATTGCCTTGGCATTACAAATCATCAACATTTTATTTTATGTTGTGAATATACATTTCAATGCTCTAGTGTTTTAAACTTTAAACTAATAAGTGTTTAAATAATTCACTATTAAAACAATTTTTCATATATAATTTATTCTACAGATGAATAAAAACTATTTGAATTAATGATTTGGTATTAACTTTATATGAGATCAAAATTTATAAATAATTAAAATTAGAAATTTGTTGAAATTATAATTACAAATATATATCACAATAATTATTTACGTTCATTATAAATTCATTTCAAAATCGCAAAGGGAATTTATTTGAAATCAATTTTCATTAATGCATTACTTAAAAATGCATTTCAATTCATCTAAACATAAATGTACATTTCAAATATAAATCAAATATTTTCTGTACAGAATTTTTTTTTATAAATAAAATATAAATAAAATAATTTACTACCTGATAAGAATGCAACATCATCCAAATCAGGATCTGTTGTCATTTCGATACGTTCACGACGCCAAACTTTTGAACCCCTTTGGCCTCCGCCAACGACCGAAATCTTAACGGGGCCGACTTGTCGTTGATTTCCTGCCAATACGTTTTTGTTTATACTTGTGTCAAATAGTTTAAAGTTTTATTTCGAAAAAACTTTTTTATATATAATTTTTTTTTTTTTTTGTAAATTTAATTTTGTTACACAATTTTCTTTTAAAATACAATTTTTTCTTTCTTGTTATTGTTTTTTCAATTTTTCTTTTTTGAAAAAAGAAAATAGCAGAATTTTCTTTTGTAATGGCAGGATAAATGTTTATATACTAGTTAAGTAGATTTAACAGCCTTTTATATTACAATTAAAATTTTCCTTTTTGTTTATGAAAAAAATTAAACACTTTATTTTTTAGTTTAAGTTTTACATAAATTAATTAAGCAGGAAACAGGTAAACACATAAATTAATTATGATAAAATTATGTTTTTAGAAGTGCATTTTTTATGTTTTTTGACTTTTTGGCATTTAAATTAAATATTAAATTAATTAGTAATTTTATTGTATATTTTTTTAAAAAAAACTTAATATTAATTAGTATTTCGCACAATCTTCAAAAAAAGAAATGGAAGAATTAATAATAAATGCAATTTATATAAAAAAAAATCACTTTTTTAATTATTGTAGTTTTATATTTATAATGCAAATAAAATAAGTTAATTAACAATATTTTTATTATAATGACACAAATACACACTAAATTTAATCAACATATAAAATCTATATGTAAATTAATGCTGGAAGTTATTTAATTATGCTCAGATACTCTCTATCTAAATAATCATTAAACATAGTTTATGCAAAAAAACACAATTTTATACTTGATTATAAACAAAATCAATAAAATAGCATCTAATTAATTAAATTTTGTATAATTTTCAATAAAATATTGACAACCCCAAATAAAAAACAACCCCAAAAGAAAATTGTATATGAAAATACATTAATAAACAAAATTTGTATATATGATTTTTATTTAAAATATATAAGTTTGTGTTAGTATTAAAATACATATGCAAAAAATAAATAATATATATTTATTTAATAATGTTTATAAATTAATAATTTATGTAATTAACTTGTTAAACTTTGTTGCTTAGAATAATAAAATTTATTATTAATAATTAAAATTTAATCAGGATTAATAACAGCTAACATACACACACACAAATATACATTTTTATTAATAAATATATTTATATTTAATTATTTATTAAATAATTTGGCATTGAATTTAATATTCTAGATTTTTCACTTGATCAAAGTATTTTCTTATATTATTTAAAGAAAATTACAAAATAATAAAATTTTATAAAAAAATTAGTTAAAAAAAAAATTATTCACAATTTTTTTTTATGTTATATCCTTTATTTACAAATACACTAATTCGTATAAGTTTTATATTTTATATATATATATCCTTGCACTTGAGTTTTCACCCCCTAATTTTTATATTTCCAAAAAAAAAATAAAAAAAAAAAATTGGTATATTAAAATTTCTTAGGAAAAGTATCTAAATTTTAAATTTTCACTTTGAAGAAGTTTAAAATGAAATTTTCTTCTTGTAAGTATTTCAAAGAAAATTTGAAAAAAAAAAAATTATTGTAATATTTTTATTTAAATATTTATATTAAAGGGTAAACATAAAATTAAAATTTAAATCATAATAAAATAATTTTTTATTGTTTTTATTGTGTTTTTTTTTGTTTTTTGGGGATGATTATATTTATGTCTCTACCGAAGGACAAAACACCGACTAAAAAATCCGATATGAGTAAAATCTAAAACTTATGTAGTAGAAGTGTATACATAAAAGAGGATAGTGCGCATATACTCAAACAAAACATTAAAAATAATATTTCCCTTATTTTTTTTGTATTTATTTTTTGGAAAAACTTGATGAGAAAATCTCTGGAAAATTTATAGAATTTAGAATTTTCACATCTGATTATAAAAGAAAATATATAAATAAAAAGAAAATGTAAATATTGTATATACGCTACGCACTAAAGTATGTGATACTAAATAATTTATATTTAAATGTATTTGTGCGTGTTTAGAGTGTTTATAAAATGTGATAGAGCATAATAATATCTTGTATCTAATATAAAAGAGGTTTTTTTATGTAGTGTATAGAATGAAAAATAAAGGTCATTTTATATACAATTATACCCCTCCTTTTTATAGAGAGACTACTGTATTTATTTGTACTTTATTGTGTGTTTGAATTGAACGAATAACCAAAATGAATGAAGAAAATAAATTTATAGGTAATTTTCCAAATTTTTTTTTTCTGTTTTTTTTTGACTGCTTTAGTTTCCGGTTTAGAATTAGGGATAGTTATATAGGATTTTATTACTTTCCTAACAATGAAAATATTATATACATTATTAATATCATGAAAATTGATCTGTTTTTTTGTTGTTAGTTAGGATTATGGTAATTTTTATATATTTTCTATACAGTAATTTGGGGTAATATTAATCCGAAGGACATTATTAAATAATTTGATTGAATTTGAACATTTTTTTTAGTTGACATTTGATTGGGTACATACTTAAATATTTTTGATCAAATTTCAAATTGGGTACATTTTTTATATTTAATAAAGTAATTTGTTTTTTTGAAATTAAAGTGTATGCATATCACGATATTTAATTGATTTCTTTTAGATTTCATTTAAAATAATTTAATTTAATTTATCTATAATTATAAATAAAGAAATTATTTAAATTTTAAAAATAGGAAACTTATTTAGAATTGAGATGTCTGGGCCCAAATAGAAATTACGATTTTCAAAAATATCTGCCAAAAAACATTTAAAAATGTTAACAAATTTTATTTGTAATTAATTACTCATTGATAAACAGTTTAGGCATAGATTATTCGAAATCCGTAAATTTCAATTATTAGATAATCCGACAGGTGATTTTTAACAAATACGACCAAAATCCATAAATTTCTGCTCTTATAGTTTCCCAAACAAAATCAATTACCAGCGCCTCTGCAGTTGTATTTTAAAGAACATTTTTTAGTATACAAGTTGTAGCGTTGCTCGTGTTCTAAGGTCAGTTAAGTTAGTTTACTTTTAAATGGCGTATAATATCAGGTTTTGTAAATATTTTGCATACAGAGTCCAGAATTTTGTTGTAAACCTAAATATTCTTATCTCAAAAGTTCACCCCTAATGAACTTCAATTTCAAATTAAAATAATAAAATAATTTAGCATGAACGTGAGTGTACCTCATAAAACGAATCAAAATCGATATAAGTTCATAAATTACAGGAGTATACAGAAAATGAATAAATGCAAAAGAAAAATCATTCGAGTAGAAACTTTTTGTAATAGCTTTTTATTGAAATTATATGTTAATTACGAATTTTTTATTATTACATTAATGTAAGAAATTGCTCTCTAATAACATTGAATAAATTATGTATTTAAGTGAAGTGATACGAAAATTAAATATATAAAACTTTATGTAATTAATTCTGATAATTTTACAATATATTATTATACAATCAAGAATTTTAGATTTTGCAATACAATTTTACTTATATAAATTAAATTATTTATTATGAAGGCAATTGAAAAAGAGGGTTAGGAGTGAAATTAGTAGAAGGTAACAGTTTCCGGTTTTATTATAATCCGAAAAATGTTTGTACAATTTAATTTTGGTTCAATAAATTCCAATTCAACATTTTGGTTCAATATTCAATGTGCCTGATAATCTGTAGACCTTTATTTATCCAAATTTGGTGTCTATTTCTTTATGGAATATAAATATATGGTAGTCAGAAAATCTATAATTTATTTTTTCCCCTTGTTCATTCCACTTACAATTTTCGTGCCATATTATTAAAATTTGAACTTTCTATGTTGATTCCGAGCCATAAGATCATAGTGAAGAAACTTTTAATTGCAACAAAGGTAATGGGTTTTAATAGTGAGTCCATTGTTGTCAGCAAATGGTCTCAAAACTGTTAGCCTTTTTCACAGTATTAAAAGTTGAGCTAACTTAGAACGTCATCTTTGGTCTGGAATAGAACAAGTTACCTAATACATCACTGCACACTACTACTAACTATGCAACTGATCAGAATTGAAAATTTAATAAAATATATAAATTAACTTCATCAATATTCCATTCCAGATAATATGCTATTGCTGTAAGCATTGCTAAAGCCTAAAGCTCATACTTCTGAAGCTAATACACAATTATTGATTGAATATGGTGGGCAACTTATTTCTTATAATGCCATTAAAAAACTTTAGATACAAGGATATAATATTGATTAAATATTCATTAAGTTTTTACCAGAATTTATCTGGGAAAGTTTGTTTTGTGTTTTTTTTTTATTTCCATTTTTCGGAAACACATCACAATATTTTATATTTTAACCCTTTTTCTTCTTGTGAAGTGCTCTTTAAATTAAAAAATAAATAAATAAATATTTACAAACAACTTCAGTACGGATCACTTAATTCACTTAACCAATTATTTCAATTTTTTTTTATTACGATTTATCTTTTCTTTTTTTTTTACTATATCCTCAAATGCTATTCAAGTATTTTAAAAATTTTGTATTCAAAAAGAGAATCTGTTTAACTATCAAAGGAAATTTTGGTATTTTTCTCTATAAAACTCACACTAAAACACAAAATAAAAAAAATAAAACGATTTTCCTTTTTATAGGTATAATATCAAAGAGAATGATAAATAACTTTAGAGACAAAAAATTTGAAAATTAGAAAATTTCCCATAGGATTTTCTCATTTAATACGTAGTGGATTTATAATAAACGAAATATTATTAATAATTTAAATAATAAAAATAAAAAATCATTTACTACAAAATTTTAAAATTATATTATTTCATGGAAAATTAATTAAAAACAATTATAAATTTTATTTTATCCTTTCTACACTGAAAAGGATATAAAAAATAAACTGATTAAATTTTCACTATAAATTTTTTGTTTACATTAAATTATTTTCTTCTGATTTATATATTTATTAATATTTGATTTTTAAATTAAAAACACTAAAAATGTATCACTAAAAACTTTAAAATTTATTAAAAATAATTTTGTGTTTATTATTAAATATTATATTTAGTAAGTGTGTTTTGTATATAAAATTAAACCGACTCGATTTAGCAAAGCAGTAAAACACGTCCTTTCGTTACACGGTAAAAATTGATTTGTTACTTTTTGCAATTTTTTTTGGGGTAGTGTTTTAGTCCTTTTTTTTATTCTGATGCTGAGAAGAACACCAATAAAATTTTACTCAAATATCAAAATATAGTGGACGAAAGATTTTATGTAAATGGATAAAGGGCGGCAAGGAGTCAAGAGGATAATAAAAGAGATATACCATTAAAGAGTGCAATTTGGCCTGTATATAAATTGTATTAACAAACAAATTTTTTTTTTCGACATATATCGAACGGAGATTCATGGAACGCATGCGTTTTTCAAAAGCAACAAAAATGTATATATATGCTGTATATATGTATATAATTTATAAGGTGAAAAGATAGATTTTTGTATAGGGGATGGAAGGGTTGGTAATGATAGTGGGAATGGTTAATAGTGTATATGATTTTTGGATGGGTTGTTTAGAAAAATAGAAAAATACCCTCCAAAGTAACATTTTTTTTTTATGTATTAAAAAGAAGTATGCTATTCACGCGTGTCTATTTACTGCAAATATTTAATGACAACAATCAGTACACTGTTAAAAAAAAATTGTAAATATTTATGGCTATATTATAAGAAAGAAATCGTAATTTTAATTGTATTATCTTCTGATATATATTGAATTAAAAATGGTAGCTTATTAATGGTAGCACCTGTCTTAAATTAAAAAAATAGTTTTGAAAGTTTCTAAATAGTTGATAATTATTACAGGCGATTTAAAGTATAATCAACCTAAGTTACGTCAATAGTAATTGTGAGGTGGGAAAAAGTAAGTTTACACATGGATCACAATCAACTCTTTTCAAATAGTTTATTAGTTTCGGCCACAAATTTATTTATATTAAGAATATGAGGATATTATTATAACGAGAGTACTAATATTATCAAAAAGCATATATACTTATGTAAAAGTTTGTGTAACAAAAGTTTTTACGAAATTAAATCCCACAAGCATGACAACTTCTGTTCAATTCAAAGACATATACTTCTTTTACTAGTAATTATGTGTATTTGAAAAAAAATTATGCCTGTTGGTTGTGGGATACAATAAAACTTTTATATTTCATACTTTTTGCTTAACACTCAACGAGGGTATGGAAAATCTACGGCTCATTAAGCTAGTTATGAGTGATACTATATTATGAAAGTATAAATATAAGATGTAAATTCAATCGATGGAGAAGTCTTATAATTAGTAGTAACATCAGCTTAATAAATTCAGTAGTACGGGTTCAGTAGTAGTTATAAATTATATTTCTTTATGTATTTTTTGAGAAAATACATTGCTTGACAAATGATATTGAAATGTAAAAAAATTAGTGGCTAATAAGAACCAATTTCAATACCTTTTTCTAGATTATTGGTAAACCCTTTACGTTTTGCGTTAAATTTTTTTACCAAATGTTATGTATTCAATTGTTCGTATATTATAGAATTCTCACTTTTTTGAAGCGTTAAAAAAGTGTCACTAAAATGTAAAACTAATTATCACTCCTTTCTAAAAACATGTATTGAATTAATGCTGAATTTTTTTAGTATTTTAACATTTTTTCGTTCTTTATTCTAGACAAACTTGTGTCCCGAAAAAATATTGCGTTTTCTATCCTAAATATTTCTTAACGGTGTAAGAGAATTGACCTGTAAAAGGTGACAAAATAAAATCAAAACTTTTATTTTTTTCATACAATTTAAAAAAAAATAATGTTTGTTTACAATGCAGTGAAAGAAAAATGTAGAAATGTTTTCCTGTTTGCTGGTGCAAACTGAAAAGAGGGTCAGTCAGAATCCTGAAAATGTTTTTTTTAAAATCAGAATTTACAATAAACTGAAAATATCAGCAATAAATTTGTCTTGTCAATTATATTTTTCGTAACAGTGTATAATCTTAAAGTATATATACAATAATAAATCTATGTTACTGATGATGATAAGAAATATTTTTTTCCGAAAAATCTAAACAACATCGCACCAACAAAAATTTATTGACTTGGGCCAATGCCATATATAAAAAAATCACATAAAACTAAAAATATAATACTACAATAAAAAAAAAAAAGAAATGAAAACACGAGGGTGGTAAGACATCGAAAATGAAAATAAATTGTTTGATACATATAAACATACATTGATATTATATGTTGATGACGGTGGTGAATATACATATATACGTTTTAATAATATCCTTTAAATAAGTTAAATATTTTGTATCGTAACAAAATTATATATTTTTATAATGGTACATTTTCACGTTTTTCTATTCTGTATGAATATCTTGATTTCCGTTTGCACACAAAACATATTTTAACCTACTTTTTTAATAATTTTAATAATTTCAAAAGAACAAAAAAAAAAAAAACGGAAAAATGGACATAATTAAAGTTAAAAGGACAAAAATTTTGAGTACATAAAATCTTTACATATAAAAAAAATTTACAAACAATATCAAGTAACAAAGAAAAATGAACAGAAAATGAAAATATTAATAGAATTTTCTTTATGACCTATAAACATACTTTCTTCATTAATTATATCCTTTTTTGTATTTTTCAAATGTTCGCGACATTTTTATACTGATGACTGACTGACATTCTTTCTTTTTACCCAGTCATTTAGTAAAAGAATAAAAAAATAAAAAATTATATTTTCATATTTTTATTTTTTTTTAAATCACAAAAGATTCAACAGAAAAATAAATGTACAATTTGAAAACAAATACAATAAACAACCCTTAAAAAAATGTTTTCTACTATATCGTCTGTAAAAATGCAATGTTGAGGAGAGTCAACAATAAGGGGTTGATCACAATTATTTAAACGATGCTGTTGAAAACATATTAGAAATAAATATACTTAATTTGCTGTAAATTTTGTACTAATGTCTGGTTTATCAAGCAAGCTGTTTCATCAGTACTTTTGAACATGCAATGATGTTCTAATGAAGTGGTTTTTTAAACACGCAATGTGATTAGGAAAAACGTAATAATTTGGTTTAACTTTAATCAAAAATTGAGTTTATAAAACCTGCATTTCATCAGTTAGAATTAAAGAAGCTTAAAGAACTATTCTGTAACTGACATATAACTTTTTGAAATGGAATTTTATAGTTGGAAATGGAAAATTCATATAATTTTAAAACAGTTCTTTAGTTATTGCAATTTGGACCACATTTTCATCTCATATTATTTAAATTATATGGACCATAAAAATTTTATCTTTAACTGGTGATGGTCCGACGGAAAATGTCATAAGGATTTTAATCAATTAAAAGAAGAAGAATAAATTATTGATTTTTATAGAGCAAAATCAAAACAGCTCCATAATATGTCAAAAAATTGGAGTAACAAAAAATTATACCTTAAATTCCTAGAAAATAATTGGGTTCAAAAAACGGTTAACATTTACATTTTTCTTCAATTTAAAGTGTACTTTAGTTAAGCATTTTTTATGTGTTTCTTTATTCGTAATGCAATATGGAAATTTTCTTTGTTGTACAGGGTGGGCCAACTTGGACTGACTGTTTTTATAAGTGTCTAACTTTTGCGTCTTTAATTTTGTATTTCATGCAGATAATTAAATTTTATAATAATAAGCAGAACTCCCGAATTTAGAGTACAAGAAACCGAGAGCTTTGCATCAGCGAGAATTACAGCCTATTAGAGGCACTGTTTGGCATGGAAATAAAGCAAATAGTCATTGGTCCATATTTTGATTACGATTACCTTTCACAAACCGTCTCTGGAGCGATATATTTGGACTTGATAGAAATATTTTTACGTCCAGCAATTCAGAATAAACTTATGACCTGAGACATGATTTCAGCAGAATGGAGCTAAAGCTCACACCACGAGAGCGACAATGGAAATTAAACGTTGTACATATATCAGTCGACTCACCCTGTATTATATTGTTGCATTGTATTATTCTCAAAAGTAATAGTTTATATATTTTCTAAAATTTCTTGTTAAACTATTTTTTTAAACTTATTAATTTAATTTATGCGATTTAATTAATTTTTAATTTTTAGAGTTTTCGACCCATTTGCCATATTCCACGAACAGACTATTAATTAGTCATTCCATCCATCGTATAGAAAAAAAACGTCTATATTTCAAGGTCATAAACATTATGATTTATTGAGTCTGCTGATAATTCGTACTGCAGACTAAATTAATATTTAGGTGACGCGTGACGGGGACATAGTTTAGTTTAATATTTTATAAATATATTATAATCAGGGTCAAACCGAAACTGAAACGAAAACCTAAACCGAATCGAAATAATAGCATATGAGTGAACCGTAACCGGCGGCCTATATTTTGGTTGATTCATTTTTTTTTCGTTTTGGTTCACGTTTTTATTATTTAAATACTTAATTATTGTTTTCGGTAACTGTTTTACACTGCGACATGAATTTTGTTTGGAATTGTGGTTTAAAGAACAGAGTTCCACTCGTAAACCAGAATAGCCCACTCTATTGATTTGCTGGAGTATAAAATTGGAAAAGTGAAGAGTTGAATAACAATGATGATAAGTGTAAAGGTTGTTATATATTTTAGGTGACTTCTGTCTGCAGCAGGCATGTATTATCCGCATCCGAACTACGTTTGCACCGAATGTTGCATTCAGCTATTAAACATACAGATAAAAACCAATGACCTTAAATGTCAATAACTGGTCAACTATAAAATAAATCAAATTTTGTATTATTTAATTATACATTTTGATTTAATTACATAACCAAACGGAAAAATAAAATTATCTACGTAAAACCGTGAACCGGAACTTAAAAAAATCTTGGTTTCACTCGCTGATTGTGATTATAATAAAATCTTTGTTGCCATAAATTTCAAATTTTTATTAAATTTTTCATTTTGTTTTATGTATTTAATAAATCTGTTTTAACTTATATACATTTTCCAGAACATATTAAATAAATCTTTAATTATATAATATCTTTTACAATTCAGATTATAACAAAATTATATAAATAAACTATGTATGTAATAGCATATATAGTAAAAATTATGCTTTCCTACATAAATTTCATGTGAAAGATCTTATATAAATTCCCTATTTTATGTTAAGTCCTATAAATGTTTTAGGAAAACTCATATGACAACTATATAAGAATAGAAAATTTTTAAAAGAAAATATTTTATAATATTTCTAGATATAATAAAATGTCTCTTGTCAGAATAAACGAAAAACCCTTAAGAAATATTCCAATTATATGTCATCGTCGTTGTTGTAAACATTTTTATTCAAAGGAATTTCAACATTAAAGTTAAAAAAAAAAGAATTCTCTTGAAAAAATTAACACATAAAGAAAAAAAGTTTTATTTTCATTAAAATGAAAGAAAATGAATGAAAATTATTATGAAAAAACTTTTCGTCATCATATCATGACGAAATATTCGTTTTGAATATAAATTATTATTCAAATCCATAGCAAATGGGGTTGTTTATCCAGATAAAATAATTATTTCATATATTAGTTTTAGTTTGTCGTATATGCCAAATTGAATATTTTAACGTTTTAGGTGATTTATATGTTTTTCGGTTTCTTCTTTCTATTTCTGCTATCCATTTTTTCAAAATTATGAAAGATTACGGAAATAACTGATATCACTTGTTTCTCATATTCCTAAAAAAACATGCATTTTAATTAATATTGGATTGTTGTACATCCATGGCTCATACGATTAAAATTGCATACATACTGATTTGTCGTACATCCCAATTGCATACATTTAAAAAAAATGTATTGAATATTGGTTTGTCGTACGTTATAACCAGTTAAGATAAGTTTAATTATTCAAATTTTGCAATATTTTTTACGTGATTCCATCAAATAGAATACATTACACTGTGGAGTGCATCAATTAGATCGGGGACCTAAAGTAGATAGTTTAAGAAAGCCAATAAATCACCTTACTTGCCAAATTAGTAGATTTTATAGCACCAATATTGTTTTTTTTCTGTGAATGTTTTAACATTAAAATGCATTTTCCAGATTTCCACAAAATGACGCATACGACAAACAAATACTAAGCCGACGATATGATATTGTATTTGATGACATATTTTGATATAATATTAATAATATTTCTGTATATATTATTATATACTTACTTTTTTTAATTCCATTTGATTTTTCATCTGGTTTTGGTCCACCGAGTGGTTCCAATTCTATACCATCTGTAGTGGCGACTTTATAATCTCGTTTGGTCATATTGCCACAACAAATACCACAGCATAACATTTAGATGTTTTATTTTTTTTTATTATTTTTTTTAATTAAAAATTTTCCAAATTTAGTTTTTTTGTAATTTTAAAAATAAATATAATATTGTATATAGAAATATATTTAATTTAAAAGTATTTTTGATATATAGAAATTTTTTTTTTGTATATTTGTTAATATGAACTTGTATATAAAATGTGTTTTTTTTTTTAATAGAGAAAAATGTTTTAAATTAATAATTTTTAAATAAACTCTACCGTTGGGTTTATTTCATTATTTGGTCCTTAATTGTGGTGATTATACTTGATGATTATATATATATTAATCTGAAAATAAAAATATGAAAAATATGTTATAATTATATTTAGTTTCTTCTATACATTATTTATTCTAATTGGGTGCATAAAATGTTAAAACATTACATGGATTCCGAACTATATAAGTACAGTGAGGAAACTTTTATTTGATTTTAATAGTGAAACATTTGTTGCCAACAAATCGTTTCAATCTTTGTAATTTTTGTAGTATTTAAATCACAATTACACATAAGGTTCCAATCTGGATATTCGGATTATTATAAACATAAAATGTTACTAATAACATTTATGACATCTTAAAGAGTTCAAAAACTTTATTATGCCGATACGATAAATGATGAGTTTTATCAGTTTTGTAGGATATGAAAACGGAGATTTCTCTTAAATAGTAAAACTATGATTTATACCATTTTTATTCCCGATAAAACTGACAACACCAACACATTAAAATCAGTTTTAAAGTAAAAAATACAATATATTTTTATTTCAAATTCATTTGAAAAGGTTGGCAGGTTTTCGATTGTGGACCTAACTAAAACCAAAAATGAACTAGATAATTTTAAAGTATAAATTTGTTTCTTTAACTTTTAGTTATGTAATTTATTTATATAATTTTATTAGTGTTATTATTAATTATTATGTTTGACTGGAAAAGAAATGTTGGATTTAAATTATTTATTTTTATTATTTTTATTAATTATTCAGATACATATCTGGATTATATTATATTCTATATCCGGATAATGAATAATGTCGGATATTTAGAAACTCTACATATATTCCAAATTTTTATTACTGGTATTCATTTAAAGATGAGTTAACTTAAAGCAACATCGATGGTTAAACCCGTGACCTAATGTATTATTATCAGTCTTTATTTTCCAATAGCAAATAATTTATATGTTACAAATTAAAAGTAAATTACTGAATTTACAGATTGAATAATATTTGTTATGAAAGAAAGTAATTGGAAATAAAACTATACTATAGGTAGATAGTGTATAGTATAAAAATAATAGGATATTTTTTAACGTTTAATTTATGTTGAAAGAATAAAATTTATGGATATAATTAATGTATTTTTCTTTATATAACATCAAAGAAATATAATAAAGGAGGAATGTTAATTTATCATTTGTAAATCATAATTCAAGATGGAAAATTCTTTTAACCTTAATATATGTATGACATGCTGGGGGCTAAATATGATGAAATAGGATATACTCTTCCCTCTATATATAGCTTAAATTAAACGAAATAGATATAATTATTTTTTTATATAGAGATTGTATATAGTCATTGACTATTGCGTTAGAAATTCGTGAATCTAACAAAAATTAATTAATAAAAATTAATTAATAATATGAATTTATATTTTAAATAAATGATTAATATTTTCTGGTTTAGAAGAAATTTAGTAAACGATTTTTTTTTTTTTTAAAATTCAACATCACCAATTACTGACGTAATCTTACTGTGTTGAATAATCTTACATTTTTCTTAAATTGTTGCTTTAGGTTATATTTCCATAAGATAAGGCTCTCTAAAATAAATGAAGTAGATAATTAACATATCAAAGTAAATAAACTGAAAAAGTTTTATAAATGGAATTGCAGATAGGATTATAAAGTTAATTACACAGAATGTAATAGCTAAAATTAAGCATATCATTAGTGATGTACATTTGTCCTGTATAATTAATAATTCGGATAAATTAAACTTGAACTCTTCTACAAACTGTGAAATTAGATTGACAGATTAATCTCTAATCCGGAGATTTTTATATTTCTTTCAAATATTTTGATTAAAGGGACTTTTAATTGAAGTTGCTTCTCAGTTGAATTATCCCATCCCAAGCACATAAGTGTTTAATTTACAAAATTCGGATAGAAAATGAATTACTTATTCGGACTTTTCATGAACGGGGCTTATAAAGTACCAAGGATTCAGTGATAAAAAAATTGGGAATATGAAGTACTGATTGTTAAGATTCGAAAAGCGTTGGTTTGAAGTTTCTAATCAATCTAGAATGATAGACAGATATACAAAGTACAAAGAGAACATTAAAAGCAATTTGTACCTTGTGGTATCATCTAAGAATTTTACAGACGACACTTTACAAGTGCAATTCTATGTGTGGTGGTAATTACTTGCATCCATAGAATCGATTATTACCGATTAAATTTATCAATTTATTTGATTTTATATTTGTATTGCAGATATTTTGATTGCCAAAATATCAAAACAAAATTTGTCCAGACATTGTAATTATATTATAAAATCAGAAAAACAAACTATAATTAAATTTGATAGTAAATCGATTACACTAGGTAAATAATAACAAAACACAACAAAATATTGCAGGTAAATTTCCAATAAAACTTTATCGCAAAAACATAAATCGAAACTATATATACAACAATAAAACTAAAGTTGAATATCCTCTGAAATGAAAATAATCCTTAATAAACATAAAAAAAAAAAAACACAATCCAATAATTAAATTTTTTAAGGATCTAACAAAAATAAAAATTCCTTTAATAATAAAGTGATTTGAAAAAAGCTGGTTTTACCCAATGATTTCTATTTTTTCAAATAGATTTTTTTTTTGTATAGTGCGGTTAGGATATTGGAATGTTGATTAATTTCCAAATAAGTCCCAAAAACTTTAAATAAAAGATCCAAACAAAATTTGTAGAATTTTTGAATGTTCACAGAACATTTTTTTATTTAACATCACAATTTCATAATATTGAAAGAAGAACACACAAAAATCCTTTTATTATTTATAATATTCTCATCCACTGCAATGTAAATTTATGTATTAAAGGACGTTCAGCATTTTATTATAATTTTTGTTTCAGGACTTTTAAGCTAGAACAATTATAAGTAGTACTTGATAAAAGCAATGATTTATGCATTTTTGCTTTTGAATTTTCTACTTGAATTGGAAAAAAATATAATATAAATAAATAAATAAAAAAAAAAAAATGATTATTCTTATGCGCTGAGGTATAATAAACGATACAAAATAATTTTTATAATTGTAACCAAGGGGTTTGTTTTAATCTACATTGAAGTTATCTTTAAAGCTAAATATTAAATTTTACTGAATTTAGAAATTTATTGAAAGTTATTCAATTTCCAATAAATATAAAATATTTTAATAAAAGGGTTGAGTAAAATAAAACTTATTGGAAAGTATAGAAAAATTTTAGAAATTCCGTATAATCGGAATTTACATAATCTGAAAAATTCCATTGAAATTCATTATTTGAAAAAAATTTATATGACAAGTTCCATAATTTATGAATTTTTTACTAGATGGATATTAACTACAATATCAAAGTAAGATGAAAGCCTTTTTTTCAGCGGTTTTTTTTGGAAAATATTTCTATAAATTTCACTAGCGAAATGTTTACTTATGAATTTAGAAACCAAAAATTATCTTATTCTAAATTATCTTAAAGAAATATTTTTTTTTTAGATAATATTGTTATGCAGTTAAAGTTCCAAAAAATTAAAAATTATTTATCCTTTTGATGACTTCTTAATCAATAAATATTCTTTTAAATTAATACAATTTTAATAAAAATCAATCAATCACCGGAACGAAGAGTTCTCTTTCTACTATTTGAATATAATAATGTTATTTAATAACTAATTCAGAAATTACTAATCCAAATGTTACCAAATCCATATATAGGTCAATATTTAGTTCAATTCCCATACTTTATATTATATATAACAATGTAATCCTTAATACAATGAATCTTAAAATATTAAATCCAAATCAGACTGAAGAATCAAATAATTCAATTTCTATTAATTACACTGATCATGTGGCAGGATGACACAGTAACCCGTATTTATAGATACGTTTTTATTACTTCTATCTAGTATCTACATATTTTACCTGTTTAAGAAAGCTGACTGAATTATATTATGAAATTAATAATCATATTTTTTCAACTTTTTCGAAAATTTGCTTAAATATTGATGGAAATATCCATCTCTCTTATTTGAAGCCTATATATATACAGATTGTTTTAAGTGAACTAATGCTTCAACAAATATACTTCAACAAATAATTTTTTTTTTATTTAAAATGTGTAATTAAAGGAAAACTATAGGGCCGATTAAAACAATTCAAAAATCGTATATATAAATATACTAATAGATTCATGTAGTTTACTTTCTAGACTTTCAGAGTTCAATAATATTTGTTCGAATTGAATATGACCTTACAATATTACAATATCGCATTGGGAATTATAATTTTTACATGAAAAAAATAAAAAACAGAAGAAAATCTTTTAATCTTAACTCGTTTTCTTTATGTTTTCATTTCAAAACTTTTACAATATTGGAAATTTCACCATTTACCTAAATAATAATTTTCCTAAAACCATTAAATTTGAAGGTTTTGTGTATGTGATAAATGTATGTGTGTGTATGTGATATATATATAAAAAAAGTTTACTATTTTAATGGAAAAAGGTCCTTGAATACCTGTGGAGTATTTACAATGAAAATATGTTTTTCCATTAAAATATACATTATGTAAAAGTAAATTTATTTTCTTTCTGACATCGATATATTTACATTACATATACGAATTAATAATATATGTAATAAAATTTTATTTATTTCGTTTTATTATGTAAAATAAAAAATTTATATTGTTTTGCGGACATTTTATTTCATTTTTCTATTATATTTAGATTCTAATGCTACAGTTGCTAGATGTTTAATATCCAAGAGATTATTTATATAAGATTAAGGATTTTTATAGCTGACAGGTTAATAGAAATTTTTTTTCTATGAATTCTGAAAAAAATCAATATGATTGTAAAAATGATTTTTTTTAAAGTTTAATAATCTTTATTCAGTAAATATCAGGCTAGAGTCCAAGTAATTTTTATTTTAAAGAAGTACTACTCCAATTGCTTTTATAAATCTGAATATGAACTATTCCCAATAAAATCTGGTCAAAGTTATTTGTCACTTCTCATAAATTCTAAGTAAAAATTTACGTTTTTAAATTTATATCAAATTGTTTTCACAAATATAGTGTCTCCACCGTAAATCTGTTGGGTAACGAAGTTGTCATCAAACTGATAAGTGATTTGTCATTATTTACTTTAGCTTTGTACAGATTTTATTTAAAATAACACATTATTTAATTATATAACAATTTTCATCGAAAAAATTAGTTACTCCTCAAATAATTATTCAGTATGCAAATAACTCTTGATTTAAACCAGTTTTTGGTTCCCCAAAAGTACCATGTAAATCGAAAACGTGTAACAGCTTATACTAAAATTAAAATCGTGATAAACTGAAAAAATAGTGTGGTATAAATGGAATTTTCCTCATTTTTCCAATCATGTTAAACCAAGTACGTGTGAATCGTGAGTGAGTTAAATGTATTCCAACCTTGATTGACAAAATGTCAAACGAATGATTTTTGAAATAATAGTACATACATCAGAATTAGAAAACACAATTTTTAAAAGGACATCGTGTTTATATTTTAATATATAACAAAAAGTGCGTTTAATTTTGATATATTTCTCCCCTTTTTTTGCGAAATTCATTTGTTATTAACATATAATTTGAAAATATCCTTGACCTTCAATGCGTGTTATGAAACAATTAAGTTAACAATAATTTGTCTAATAATTTAAATAGAAAACTTATAACTTTATGCAATATTTAATATTATTATATATCAAGTTGAAAATATTTGGATTTTGATTAACTAAAAAAATCAATTTTGATTAACTAAAAGTAAAATATTATAATATATTTATAAATTCTATAAAAATTTAACTATGAAATAATAGAATTAAAATATATGTTCTCTTACCACGATATTTATTTTAATTAAATTAATTATTTATTAATAAACTTTTTCATATACATTTTATTTAATAAAAAATGAATTTAATTTTTACGTTTATTTATAAATAATTGGAATTTAGAACTGATAGAAAAACTAAGTGAATTAAAAAAAAATCATTTCAATCATTTTTTTATACCAAAAGATATGGATGGGACTGCGTCGTTGTTATACCATAACCATAACCATTACCATATAAATTGAATTGATTGATTTTGATTGATTATGAAGAGAGGAACCGCTAATAGTATCCTTCGTAGTCTTCACGTTATACAAACTTCTTAATGAACGTGATCCAGGTTGGTGTGTTTTAAGTTTTATTTCACTCGCCTCTAATACTCTTATTTAGAAAGTGGCATTTAAAATATCATAATCTTCTTTGTTGCACCACGACACATGAGGTGCTCCATGGAGTCCTCCCCTTCGTAACCTCTGCAATCGATATGGTGGTTAGTTTAAACCGTATAGCATGTTTCCGTAATAATACCAGTACCATTAGTAAAACTGGTTGTTGCTTTAGTCATTGATAGTTTAATAATAATACCAGTATTCCTATAGTGTTCGGAATGCTCCACAACGATTTTGTGTCAGCTCTTCAGCTTTATCCATCAAAAATAGTTCGTTTATTCTGCCCATTTATCCACAACGATTTTGATGTTTTCCAAAGCAAAAAAATATTACTTTTGAATATTTCATAAATATAAAATTTATTATATTATTTTTATTTTTGAACTCTAATTTATTTAGAAAAATAATATTATAAAATAAAGCCTTAAGTTTTCTTTTGTTACTATAACTTTTTACATATTATTATATACACATAAAAGTGAAACGACATTTATAAATGTCCTTAATAATTTTATTTATAAACATAACATAAATTCTATTGTTTCCCATTTAACATAAATATTTCCAGCAACTTCCTGTTCTACACTATCTATGTATATACATAAATTATGTATTTTGTATACCTAGCTAAGTTCTAATTTATTTTAATTTAATTTTTATTCTTTCTTTTGTTGGAAAAGTTGTATATTTATTTTGTTCGAAAATATCATAAAAAAGTTTTTATTATAAAATCAATTAATTGAAAATGAAGTGTATCTTAAAATAAACTTTAAGAGGGGGTAGCATTAAATACTTGACATTATTTAAAAAAAAAAATTACATAAGAAATATAGAAAGAAACATTATTATGAAGATTTAAATTTTTCAACATTTTAAACACGTATTGCATTATAATATCCCTTCTGTCGGTTTTACTCTTCTCTGGGTATAAATTAAGGGTGTCACGAGGATATTTCTTTCAAGTGATAATGATTTCTTTTAAAAATAATAAAATTTCATATTTTACCTGTAATAAATTAAATTTATATATTCAGAAAATATTTTCAATGTATTATATTTTGAATAAGGACATTTTAGTAATTAAAAATTATGATGATACTGCAATCTGCAATCATAAATAAAATTCTAATTTTAAGTTTAGGAATTTTTGTTGCATTTTAAAGTATGTATATATATTTCTTCAAAATATTCTGCAATTAAATATGTAGAATTTGCTGTATTAAATCATGAAAATGATTTACAAATTGTTGAAAGAAAAATATTGAGTACCAAAAATCAAGGAAATTGAAGAATATGTCATAATTAAAAAACTAAATAACGCTGAAAATATTGTTAAAAAATTATTAAATCAGAAATTGCATAGATCTATTTAGATACTGATTGAACATATTACACGTAAGAATTAATAAAATGTTCTAAGCATCTTTACTCCCTGTTTCTCAATTATTGCATTAGATTATTTAATTACCGAATAACATTTAACCAATAGTTTCACGAACGTATGTAATTATTAGCTATTACACAAACAGTGTCTACTTTTTGCTGTTTAATATCAATCTCATCTACAGTTTATTAATTTTATTTTGATAATTTAAGATTAAAAATTTAAACGAACTAATTTCTTTCGGAATACATAAATTAATGAATATAGAAATTTGTTGTTTCGTGAAACCAGACGTAAGGTTTCCAAAGAATTAATCATAATGTGATAAATGATATTAAATCTTTGATGAATGAAAAACACTACATATAATTCTAAATTTAACCTTGGATAACAATATATATGATTAATCAATATCATCAATATTAACCATTGTTTTTGTTCAAAACAAATGAACTATAAATAATTTTATACGTCTTATATCCAATATAATCTAATGACAGGATACCTATAAGGTTTATAAAATGTAAAATGTGAACTGGATATCATAAGGGTGAAAATAAGAATAATAATTTTCCGAGACGATACTATCATTATATTAATATAAAACAAATCATTACAAATCATTAGTACAGAAATCATTACAGAAATTATGATAAGAAACTTAATAAATGTAGATACGAGTACGAGGTTAATTATAAATTATCCTAGGCTAATATCTCAACATACTCAAAATTGGTAAATATATTTAAAACAAATCTTAACCTTTTAGCGAACCATAACAATGTAAAGCTTCTCTGCGTTACCAGATTGAAGGTAATGAAAAAGCAAATGAACTAGCACGAAATGGTATGCTACTCATGTTACTTTAAAGATAAATTATCTCTCAGTACATATTAAAATCTCAATAGATATAGCACTTTAAAATGGAATTAGCAGAACGGTTGTACCAATGCAAAAAACATTTTAGGGGATTCCTAATCACAAAATATCCAATATAATTTTAAAATTAAACAAGCAGCAGCCAGATTATATACATCAATTGCCACAGGAAGCGATTCATAGGAAGCATGATAAGAGATTAGGTCTTACTCCATCTCCACGTTTCGTAAGTGCATGGGGAAGGACGAGACAATGAAACATTTGTTGTGCCATTGCCTACTGCCATTGCAAACCTTGAAGGAGTGGGTAAACTGAAGTCGGTCAAGATAAGAATGATGTAGTGTTCGACCAGTAGGTACAAAGAGCTCACTTATTTGTGACCAATGTGGGTGGGGGTCATATATAATATACATTCCTTTAAATTCAACCAAACTAACATCATAAAATTTACAAGACTATATGGCGGTTAACCTAATTCTAACAAAGAATTTTAACTTAAAATGATATTTTATATCAAAACAAATACCAAAATCAATTAAAGAATTGTAATTATAAAATATATAAAATTTAAATTAATATTTTCAAATTTAATTTGATTTCATATATTGACGAATTATTAGATTTTATGACTCGTAAAATATATATAAAAAAATTTATAAATATTTAAATATATTTTCGTAAAGACGTAAAATTACCTTTCTGTATATATAAATCTCTCTTATATATGATTTGTATAACACTAAAATGTCCTTGAAAATGTCCTCTTCTGCGATTTATTTTGATTTTTTTTTTATAAATATTTTTCTCTGTATTTTACAAACAATAATTTTATAATTTAATAATCATAAAAATTGTTAAGAATTTTTCCTTTAAAAACAAAATTATTGAAAAAATTCAAAATTATTGAAAAAAAGATTTTTTTTTGTTTCTATTTATATAAATATTTAAAATTTTCTAATAAATTTTCTAGACACAAAATTTACAGGCACATTTTTTTTTATATATATTTGATTTCAAAAAGGAAGAAAACACTTTTAGAAAATATTTTTAAAGTTTCATTTATATAAGTATGTATAATTTATGTATATATGTTTGAATATGTATAGATTTATTTTGAAATATCCTTATCACAAAAAAAAAAACTCGCGACAGTTCAATGTCATCAAAAATACTGAAAATTTTGTTGATGATATTACACAAGGAAAATTTGTATATACCATATAAGATATTACGCACTATATATATATGTATTATGTATATTTTCACTTAATTTGTTATGATTTTACTTGTAATTTGATGGATAAATTATTGGAAAATCTTCAAGGATTGGGGAAAATCATATTTAAAATATTTAACATTTGTAATACGATTTCAATAAATTGGAAAATTTAAAACACAATTTTACATAGCAGTTATTTAAATATATAATGTAAATGTATTTTTAAATTAATCGTTAAAATTTATTAAAATAAATATGTAATTTAAAACAAAACAAAAAAACACTCTCAAAACTTTATTCACATAATTTTTTTTCACATAAATATTAAAGTCAAAATTTTAATATCAAATAAACACTGAAATTTTTCATTATTTTATGAAAATATTTCATCGGAAATATTTAATAATTTTGTTATATTTTCTTTAACCCAAACGGAAAACTTTGTTTACACTTTTTAATGAAAATCTTAATATGAAAATGGAAAATATTCAATTTTTCAGATATGGTAGACCCGCTCTTTTCTTGTATAGTCGATGTTGTGTTTATTTGGTTTTATTATGATCATTTTCCTACTGTTCTTGTAAGGATATTCCGTAATATTAAATAAATACAAAAGTCCTTTTTTTATCGTGTAATTTTTTATATAATAAACATATAAACAAACACAATCATATAATAAATATTTAAGGATTTGTATTTGTATATATGTATTTTTAGTGTATTTGAAAAAATGGGGGGAAAATAATATGATACTTCTGTATACTAATACACATGATATTATATGAATGTGTGTATGTTGTAAACGTATGTGTGTGGACACAGCATGTTTTTAGTTGCATCCTTTTTTGTACATTATGGAAAATTATGTTGTTTTTTTTTTTTGTATGAATGTATAAGAAAGTGAAAATATTTGAACAAAATATAAAAGAAAAATTTGATTGCAACTTTAAAAAGGAAAATGTTTGTACCGATTTTGAGAGGGTGGGAAAATACTCTTGTAAAAGTATTGTTATTTTTAAATAAAGAGTGTATAAAGGATCTATAAGAAATTTTATTTAATATATTTGGTGATGGTATTTTGTTTGATCAAAAAGAATGTTGGGTTTTGTATTAAATTTTGTTGTGATGGTAATTATTTAGTTATTTACGAAAAACTAACTTTAATTTATATTTAATTATAAAAAATCATATAAATTCAATTAAATTTTTGACTTATACGTAATATAATATTCTGATACATTCTGGATTTACAGAAACCAACCATTCATATTAAATAAATTAAATTGGTCTCTTATGCAATTATAAGCTATCATCCATAAATAATGATGCATTATACTAAAATTACAAAATCTTTGATTTTCTATTTATAAAAAAGTATATAATTTTTTTAGAATATTGAATTATTTTGAAGAAATTTCGATATTAAAAGTGTTAAATAATTTTATAGCTTCTGTTTATTTGGCTTCTTTTTTTGTATACATTGAACTACTAGAGATTAATACTTAAACAACTAATAGAACACAAAACAAATTAGTTCGGTAAATAAATTTTGTGGCAGAAGAATATTATTACAAATATCCTCTTACCCTAATATAAATTCACCCTTATAGCAACACATTGATAAATATATAGTTTTTTTTTGTTGGTGAGGTATTTTGATTTACTTATAGTGGTGGGAGGAATGTATAAAAAATTCGATTATCCATTATTAAAAGGGAAACATTTTAATCACACAAGCGCAAAAGAAAGAAAATATTTAAATATAGTTTTCTCCTAAATATCGAAATTTCGAAGTAAACTTTTTAACTAAACTATATTTTATATTTCTGAGGGTTTTGTAAGAAAATATGTCAATTTTGTTTATTGACTTACCTACAAAAACTTTACCAATTCACACATTACGTTACGAATGTATAAAATTTTGTTTTAAAATACGATTTACGTAGCCGGTCCTTTTTCAGTTTTACGGTTTTACCTGATGTAAAAGAATCGGAACATTTATACGTATACGAATAAATTTCATTGAAATAATGTCGAATATTATTTATGCCTTTTAAAACTTACCTTATTAGCCCGGATTAAATGTAAGCCATTAGCTTGTAGCAATTAATAGTTTCTTATTCACTATAAAGCAACTTATGTTTTGAAATACATAAAAAAATAGTAGGTTTAACTTACAATTAAAGGTCATGAAACCTCTATTATTGAAAACCTATGCTCCCAAGCGGAGCGAATAAGAAAAAACTAATATTTCGAATTTTCGGCATTGTATCACAGCACAGAACAGACTTTAAATTGGTTAAGGTTAGTAACCCAACATCAGATTAACAAATTTAAATTATTCGTCCAATAGTCGTCCGTTAATTTTGGACCATAATAAGTTTATCAACCGAATAAATATCTCTGTTAATCAGCCAGTTGCCGACTATTGGACGAATAATTTATATTTTTTATTCATCTGATTGTCGGACGACGGTAGCCAACGCCAATTCTTAAAAAAATAAATTTTTTACTATAATTACTATACTAATATAGTAATTACTATAATAAATATCCTCAGACTCAGAATTAAAAGCCTATTTTTTATTATTTTAAAATATCGAATACCCCACAATTGCTAATATAAAAGTAAAAAGTATTCATTATTTTTTTAACAGTGTATGTTACCCAATTGACAATAGATGGCGCTATTTTATAAACATCAAAAAAGTTTTGTATTTAAAAGTTGGCAGCAATGGAATTGAATTGGTATCATCAATCAAACAATCATTTATAAATGTCAACAAATTGTCATTTTTAACGACAACAAAAAAAAAAAAACTATCGCATACTGTTTTTTTTTCTTTCACCATTCCAAAAATAATTATTTTCTAAAGATTTTTTTTTATAAATTTAATTTTATTTCTAAAAATACTACAAACAAAAGCAAGTAATTTCAATTAATCAATATTTAATAAGTAATCAATATTTAATAAGTATTTAGTTTGCTTGGAAATTTGTAAAATACAAAATATAATATCAAATAATCTGATCAGGAAATTAAACTTATTAATTTTGTTTTCGGGTCTGTTTTTTTTTTTTTTTAGTGGAAGAAAATTGAATATAATTTAATCTGTCAAGTTTTCATTTCTAATTTCTATGAACTTCCATTATGGGTTTTTCTTTTATTTGAGTGGATTTACTGGTATTGCATTATCATTAGAGTAGCAAGTAGCTGTAATTATTTGGAAAAGATTATCTATTAATTCTAAAGAAATATAGTTACAAAATAATGCTTCTAGAAGAAATTTCCACATCATTTATACACGAAATTTTATTTCATTTATTTAACAAAAATTTAAGATTACATTCATTATAATCTTCCGTGGATGCATCGTACATCGATTTAACTATTCCAATATATACTAAACTTTTTGATCTCTGGTGGTTACACGAGATTTCAGAAATTTCGGTGATAGTTTAACTTAATTTATTTTTACGTATATTTCAAAGCTTCAACCATCCTTAATATTTTGATTACTAATATTCCTTGTAAAATTATATTTTTATTTTAAATACCATATTTACAATAAACTATTTTATTTAATCAGACAGATCAACAGTATGGGTAGTATAGATAAGGCTTGTATTGCCGGATTTTTATGTCGTTTATGTTCAGAAATGCATCGAACAGTTATTCATATTTATGGTGATCAAGGAAAAAAACATGGTTTAGTTGAAAAAATTAATGGATATCTACCAATTACAGTAATGCAATATAATATTAATATTAATAACAATTGAATTTATTAAAAAAAAAAACTTGTTTTAGATTTCACCGACTGATCCTCTGCCAAAAACAATATGTGAAACATGTTTACGCCGTGTTGAACAACATTATGATTTACTTCTTAGACTTAAACAATACAGAAATAAAAGATGCAATATGTTTTTTAAAAAGGTATAAAAATAAATAATTAAAATTTTTTATATAATTATAAAATAATATTTTCTTTAGCAACATTTTGGTAATCCATTAGCAACACTTTGTAGAGTACCAGCTAGAACAAGTATAGGTGTTAATACAGAAGATTACACACCACCACAACAGCAACAAAGAACAACGACAACCTCATCAACAATAACAACGGCAGCATCAACTACAACAACAACAGTTCATCTAGAAGATGATGACATGGATGATGATAGTATAAATCATGATACAACCGAAGACGATCAATCATCAGATAATGAAGATGATGAAACTATTTAAAAAAAAATAAAAAAAATGATACAAATAAATTTTTAATAATTTTTATTTAGTGTTTATTTTTTTTTTCATAACTTTATGTAGACTTATTCTGATGTATATCCATTGAAATTCTTAGATTTTAAGATATTTTAAGTTTCTTTTTTAAAATAAAAATAAATATATAAATAATAAATATAGTAAATTAAACATGAATAAAAAATAATATTATTTTTTTTTTGTAAAGAAAAATACACGTTGATGAAACATTTCTACGGTTTTTTTCAGATAATTTTAAATAAAATTGTTTTTAATTTTGAATTATAAAGTAAAATACTAAATAAATTTATTAAGAAATCTTTTAAGTTTTATTTTTTATTTGATATAAGTTTTGAAATATAATTGAATATATTATTTAAAATAAGAACGAAATTAAAATTAGTTATTTTATTTATTAAATAGTATAAATATTCCAATAATATTTTTCGGCTGATTTACGTTAAATATTTGACCGAATTAAAATTAACTGACATTACTAATTACACAATGAAAATTTTAAAAATATTAACTTGGATTTAAATTGCTGCATTTCTATTAATTTAAATCGTTGATGAAAAAAAAAGAATATTCTATAACACAACAATAAGATTTAATCAAGAAAATTGTAGAAATAAATTAAGACGATAAAGAATGAAATTGACGAATTTAATTTGTACGATAACTGAATTTATGTTCGATCAATTATAAATTCGTCAATTGACATCCTATCAATTTTAAATTTGGCCAATTGGATTAATAGTGAAATGATTTTGATCATTGTTACATTGTGTCAATACAGTCAATTATTTTCGGTTTATCAGTTCTAAATCGTCGTGGTTTTATATAGGAGCGCCCTGATTTTAGTATGCAATATAATTACAAAATAAACACATTTTATTCAAAGAAATATGTAAATTATCAATTAAAATCTATCAGACCTACAGAAAGTTACTTTTAATTTTTTCTAGTTGAATTTAATAATTACTACACTCGTGGTAGCGTTTCATAACACAACAATTTGCACTTAATTTGAATATGTTGTAACTAAATATATTAACTAAAAGAAATCTTTCAGTTAAGGTCATGTGAAAACTCTGCAATAATAAAAATAGAGACAATCTTTTTAATTATATTTTTTTTTTCATTTTTATTAGTATATATATATTTTTAAATTATTTGCAAGCGATCTTAAAAATATATATTTTTTATTTCCATCTGTCAAATAACTTCTTTCTTTATTAATTAAATATATATATATATTTTATTTGCTTGTTTTTCTTTATATTATGGTATATAATTATAATATCTTTTTTAATAAGAGAAAAATAAAAATAGACTAATTATAATATTAATAATTAAAATAATAATAAAGAAGCATTTACACTATACAAAGTGATTGCAACTTTAAAATCGTTTTTCTTTTTCATAATTTTCTAAAATATAATTTTTGGTTAAAATAAATGCTTAAAGAAATGCATTCAAAAAATATTTTATTTATTATTAAAATACTTTTCTTTTTTTGTTTTATTAAAATTGGTTTTCTGTATTAAATATTCTTTATTATTTTTATAATAGGCATTTTTGCAATACGAATTTATATTAAATCATTTTTAAAAACATAAAATGAGATTCTCATTAACAAATATTTTAATTGAAAAATTAAAGTGATGCAGTAAATTTAATTAAATAAATAATATACATAAAAAAAAAAAAAAAAGTGGCACAACAAGTTAAAATTATAACTTAAAAAATTGTATAAAAAAATATTTATGTAGTTTTTTGTTTTTGTGTAGTTATGTAAAATTACATGAAAAATTATAAAATTCTTTAAATTTAATTTACATTATTTATATAATTGTAATATAAAATATGATTTTATTTTATGAATACTTAATATTTTTAAATAAAAAACTTTTCTTTATATATATATAAATGTAAGTATTGCGCGATTCATTATTTTATTAATTATTACCATTTTTTATCCTAATATTTTAATTTTTTTTTTTTTTTGAAAATAATTATAAATAATTAATACATTTCCTTGATCTAGCAAAAATTTTAATGATTAAAATTTATAATTTTTGTCATTAGTTATTTAAAAGATATAAAAAAAGTTGAAATTTCTAGATTGGATGTAGAACAAATAATTATTCTATTAAAAAAAAATTCTGTAACTCATTCAAATTCTTGATAAAAAATTCAGAGGCCGTTTAAATTTAGTACCTACAGAATATTAATTATATATTGTATACAAATTTATATGTTCATAAAATTAATAACATTTCTGTTTTTTTTTTTTTTATAATCCAATCTTAGGTTTAGATTTTATATCCATATATAATTTAATTTTTTAATTTATATTTTGGTATCTATAGTAGAAAAATTAAACAACCACAAATTTTGATTGTATATATAATAATTTTAAATTTTCTTTAGTGCACAAATTTCCACACATATTAGATTTAATATTTATCATTTTAAATTTCCATATTATCCTAAGTAATAATTAAAGGATAAAATAATTATTGCTTTTTTTTTTTGTTTCGCAAATTAGCACAATATTAAATAAATATAATTTAGAAATCTTTTACTGAATTATTTATGAATTATTCACTTTACTATATTATTTCAAAAGAAATTCTTACGTGATACGTGTATATAACAAAATAAATATCCCGAAAGATTTAGAATATTTTGAAATAATTGTGAAATACAATAATGAATCTATTAATTCTGTTAGGGAACAATATTCTTATTTAAAATATACAAAATGTATTAAATTATTATAAATTATTATTTATTTTAATTGGAGATCATTTGAAATTGAATTGAATTCAAATTATCAATTTTATGAGGATTGAAAATAGTGGATTTCAATTCGAATACTTAAATTAACTAAAAATAATATTCGAATAATACAAATCTAAATATTTAAAAAAATATATATAATGTTGTGATCGGCGGTTGGAACAAAGAATCCATAATTGTAAGAATTTAATACATTTTGTATTAAAAAATTATTGGTTAGATTTCATTTTTCACGTAATTGACAAATATTTCATTAATTTACTAATCAGCTAAGAAAATATGTGTGTTAAATAAGCAAAAATTATTATAATATAAACTCTCATCAAAATTTAAATACAAGTAAAGTAGAATTTATTGAATTTCTAATTTGAATTTCTAATATATATTTATTTTGTTTATTATCTCCAACAATTTTTTTTTTTAAATATTAATTATTTATATTTTCTGTAATTTAATTTTTTATTTCTATGTATATAGTATTGATTTTTTTTTTAACTCGGAACATTATATATTTTCTTCCTAATTTTATATATATTATATTTAAAATGATCAATATTTTAACTTTAAATATTTTGATAAATTTTTTTGATAAATTACGTTACGAAACTCGGCACTAATTATAGATTAAATTGCAGATTATTGTTTCATTTCTTTTTTTGTTTGTTTAAAAATATTATTATTTTTTGAATAATTTGTTTCCTTGTTCTATTATTAAATATAGGACTACCAAAAAACATTTATGATAAATATATTTTCTAATATATTATGTATATATTAATTTAAATTTAAACCAGTTCATTTATACTTGATGTATCCATATGTTGGATTAGTGTATGCATAAATGCCATTTCTTTACGAGCATTTTCTAATATTACTTTTGGATCATCTGATGTACAACGTAAACAATTTGGTGCAAATACCATTGCTAAATTAGATGAATCCATTTTTGTGCTATTAACAATGTCCGATTGAGCGAATTGTTGCAAAAAATTTACCAAATATGTAAGAACCTATAACATATAAAAAAATGTTAAAAAAAAAAAAAAATAAGAATAAAATTTTTAACAATTTCGTAGTAGTTTTTATGTGTTAATTTGTGAATAAGACAAAAATTCAATTAGTTTTACAGGAAATTGATATTATAATTTAAATCTTAGAATTAATTTATAATCAACTAAAATATAACTTACTAATTTATTCAAATCTGGTAATTTATTAATAATTTTATCTGCTTCAATTGGATCTTCAGTTTGTACACAATCGTTATATAATTCGTCAGGTATTAATGGATCGTATAATTCACGATACCATAATTTTAGTAAACTAGCTGGAGCATGTGCATCTACAAAAATAATATAATTAATATCATCAAAATATGTAATTTAGATTTTTTTTACCCATTGTATTTTTTATTTCAGGAACTTCCCATCGATCTAATCGATTTTTCAAACAAATAACCTCGTCAACATCAGCTGAAACACGAAATATACCTTCAGTTTGTTTACCGCCCAATAAAAGAACCTTTTAGAAAGACGAAAAAATCCATTAAAACTGTACAAAACACAAAAAATATATAACAAACTTGTTCTGATAAAGTAACTTGTATCCAAGGTAATTTTCTATCTGGATATTTATCTTTTTGCAACTGCATCACTTCAGCCAAAGTATTACCGAACATACTATCACGTAAAATTTGATTCTATCAAAACGATAATCGAATTAAAATTATTTATATAGGAATTGTAACAAAATATTATAGATTTATAAAAAATTTACTAACTCTTGCTTGCTCCAGTTCTTCTTCAGTTGGTTTCTTTGCCTGTTTTCTACCGGAACTACCAATACGATCTAAACGACGACAGCAAACGGTTGCGTAATGTGAAATTTGAACATGAATTGGCCATTTACCAACTTCAGGAAAACTAGTTGCAAATGTTGGATCTCTATGTCGATTAACATAACTAAAGAAATTTTAAAATCATGTCATTATTATTACAATAGATAATAAATAATAAATAAATTACTTCAATAATGCTGGCTGAAATGTGGGTGATGGTGGTACAAATGATAAACAAATTGCCATTAATTCCCAACCACGAATTAATGAATCTCTTTTTGGGTTTTCCGTAGTTTGTCTACATAATTGCACATATAATTCATCACGTAATCTTTAAAAATTAAAATATAAATCCATAAAAATATACTATTTATTATTAATTAAAATGATTTACTGTTGTTGTCCAAGTGCAGTAACAATTACATCTGTGGCAACAGAATTTAAGCTCATACCAGCACGAGCTTTTCTATCGCCCATATAAATTTGAACTAATTTAAATAATTCTGTAGCCATTTTTTTACCAGCTTTATCTCTTGCTAACGCTAGCATTGGTCGACTAATTGCATCTGATGTCCAACTAAGCATATCTCGAACAGAAGACTACAATGAAAAAAACAAATACAATTAAATAAAGTTTTTACACTACTTTAATTTTTATATAAAAACCTTTTTTCGAAATATTCCTTTCGAATGTAAATTTAAATTATCTTGTGCAAATTTTTCAATATCACATTCTTTCATACAAGAAAGTTGTCCAGTACCACCACCACCACCAGATGCTGTATTTGAATTATTATGGAATGATAAAGATTTTGGTCCAACATCGAATTTACGTAATATCGATACAACTGATTCCGATTTTCCTTTAATTTCTGATTGTTGGTGTTGCAATTGTTTCTGTTGTAATTGTTCTTGAAGTTGTTTTGTAATTTCTTGTTGTTGTTGTTTCATAAATGATGGTTCACGAATATCTGGAATATTTGTAAATTGTCGATTTTGGGAAGGCGTAATTGATTGTTGCTGTTTGTGATGATGTAATTGTTGTTGTGAAATATTTTTAATTTGTTGCTGTTGGGCGAAACGTGGTGATGGCGGTGATATATGGAATTGATGATTTCTACTTATATTATTATAAATTTGAGTATTTTCACGTTCATTTTCAAGAACATTTTCAACATTTTGGGATCTATAACATAAATTACACAAAAATATAATATAATTATTATTATTAGTTATTTTTAATGGTTTTTTTGGTTTACTAAATTTATATACAAAAACTTACAAATCTTCACGATCACTTCGATCAAAACCAAATTGATAAGCATAATATGATACACCATCACCAACATTTGAACCATATTCATCAATTAAACCATAATTGTGCGTTAAATAATTACCATGTCCATCTGAATGATCGGAATCTTCATTGTCTGGTTCATGTCCAGACAATGAATGTTCAGATTGACTATCAGAATGAAATGAATCTGAATCTAATGGATCCCCAAATCCATAATGTCCTGATAATTTGGCTTGTTCAAGTATATAATGTTGTAATGGTAATAAATGTTCCTGCATTTCCTTATAAATTTCAACAAAGAAAATAATAAACTGCATTTTATTTTCAATAAATTTATAAAAAATAGTTATTTACCTGATCCCAATTACTATAAAGTGGTGAAATATTACCATTATCATATTCAACATCACTAGATGAACCATGAGTATAATGTTTCTTATTTCTACGTTTACCGGAAGACTTTTCAACATTTTTAATTTCTTTATTGTGTCGTTCAATGTTAGTCTTACTTAAATACTGATCCTGTGGAGAAAAAAAAATGTTAAATAGAATAGTTTTTATGATATTTTTTAATATAAATTAATTTCAAAATTATATTCGTGTTTATTCCAAATATTTTCCATGACGTGTTCATTCTTACTCACAGCGGAAATAATTGTTTTTTACTTTTATAAACAATTTACATAATTATATTCATTTATTTTATGAAATATTAAATTCAGAAAACTGAAATTTTGTTTGATATTTATGCAAACATTTTCAAAAGTGTGAAAATATATAATTTCATAAATAATTTTTAATTATAAAATTTATATTTTAATAATTTTTCTATCCGCTACTCTTATTTTTGGAGAAAAAAATTATTACTTTATGGTAAGTAGAATAGACAGAAAATATTCAGCAACTTAAGGGTTATGCCATTACAAGTGCTAGATATTTAAAGGATAATTTCCATCTTAACGATGATTGGAATAAACACGATTACTATTATTTATATTAACTAGGCTAGATGTATTTCCCATTGTAACTAAATTATTTGGATATTGTTGACTAGATGATGCTGCTGCTATTACTGCTGGTGGCAAATTATGTTTACTGCCACTACTACCAGCTGGTGATGGTGATTTTTTCAAAAAATTATTACTATTACCTTTTTTTGGTAATGTATCGTGACCATATATTATTGGTACACTAACACCAACACCACCACCACCACTAATTGATAATGTACCAATTGGCGAATTTGATGAATGTGTTATACATGAACTAGGTGAACGTTGTTTATCTAATCGCATTTTATCTAAATACATTTCTGGTTTACCAGTAAGATCTAAATTTAAAAAATCAGAATGATTTTTATTATGACTAGTAGAGGATTTATTATAACACATGGCAGTAGATGATGATGATTGTGGTGGTGGCTCAACAGCTGATAAACTGCTTAAAACAGATGGTCTAGCTGATTTTGTATTCTGTGTAAAAATTGTTTTTTTTTTATATAAATTAAAAATAAGTGAAATAGATTATATATACTTTAATATGATTTTGTGGACTAATGGGACTCTGTGGACTTGAATCACTTGAATGTTTCTTATTACTGCCAGATTTTGATGAATTTGTATGTCGTCTACGTGATATTGGAGTATTTTCAACAGATTTAAAATATTTTTCGTGCATTGAATCATCACTATTACCACCACCATTATTACCATCAATACTTGATTTTCGATTATGGGCAGAAGAAATATGTTGAGATTGTTGATGTATAGGATTTGATGATGACATAAAACTACCAGAACGTGTTAATGATACGATTGCAGCATCTTAAAATATATAGACAAACAGAAATGTATTAAATAATTTTCAATATAAATGTATATTTTCATTACTTGCTGTCGGATAATCAACACTTTGATGTTTAGCCATTGAATTTGTGGCACCTTCTCGTTTACTACCATGAATAGAACTATCTGATAATAATTTCTTTTTAAGTATTGGTGTATTTGCTGATCGAGTAGGCGATAAACATCCCAAATCAGATGAATTTGATATTGAATATGGTAATTTTGGATGAAATGGATAATGTTGTTTATCACGCTCATTACTATTACCACCACCAACACCGCTTCCAACAAATGGTGTTATATTTTGGGAACTTGTGCTCTCTTGTAGAATTTTATAACTAAAATTAAATAAAAAAAGTAAATACCTATATTAAAAAAAAATTATGGTAAAAATGTTATACTTATTATCTGGTAAAAGTTTTGATTTTGAATGGGAACTAGATACACGTAAGCTTCCACCTTCATTTAAACGTCGATATCCTTGCGCGCTTGATAAACTTGAATCACTCGATTTACCAGATTCTTTATGTTTTTGGACACCAGTAGCACCACCCCCTCCACTTCGACCTGTAGAACCTTGTGAATGACGACAATATTTATAGGAATCATTTTTACCCGGCACTATCATTGAAGTATCTACAACAGATGATGGCAATCTATAACTATGTCGGCCATGTGGACTTAATAATAATTCTGATGAACTTTTTACATCGAAATTTCCTAAACTTGGTGTTCTAGGTTGTCCACCACTACCACCACCAGGAGAATGTTGTTGTTGATGAAATCGTGGAATTTGGTCAGCACCACCAGCACTAGCAGTACGTGTAAAATTACCACTATTTTTATTTGGTCGTATTTTTGAATGTGATGTTTGTGTACAACCGTCTTTACGATCATGTGGATCAGTATTTTGTTTCAATGTTTGTAATTTTGCTAATGGTATTATATCGCAATTTTGTGGTCTGTGCCATACAGTTGTTTGTGAAGCAACATTATAATAATAAAAACGTTGTGTATTTGAATCAAATAATTCCCACCATTGTGATGAATCTGTTCGTTTTATTGATACACCCTGTATTTTTTAAAAAGGTGGGTAGATAAATATTAAAAACACTTTTATAATTTAACAAAATTATTTACCTCTGGAGGATCCCATACACATTCGCCAGTTACTAAATTTGCGTACATTGGCTCCTTCGTACGGGGTTCGATAATTTCCACCCATTCTATCCTACATGCATTAATAAATATTGAATAATTTAATAGATAAATAACTTTTGTATCAAGTAGTTAACAAATTTGTGTATTTAAATTAAGAATTGTGATAGAAAATTTTAATTATGTCACGCCCAAAGTAAAATTTATTGGAATATTTGCACATAATTTTTTTAATACATATAGAAATTGAAAATATTGATTTTGACAGATGATGCAGTGTTTTATTGTTAATTTTCATTCTTTATTGTTGAATCTAAATTATATTTATTCAAATTATACAAACCTTTCTGAGGTCATATTCCATCTATAAACTAAATATTTTACTTTTGAAATAAATTCTTAATTTTACTGCATTTTTTGATAAATTTACAATGTTTTTATGAAAGGGTAAAAAAAAAAACTTTAAGAACTCAATTTTTTCTGACTGCACGCCATTGGTGTTGACAGGTTTTAGGAATTATAAAATTTAATTTCTGTATTCTGACGTGGGCTGGACGATGATAGAAAAATAAAACAGCCCTATATTCTGTGTGTAGAGCTATGTATAAAAACTGACAATATATATAATATCATCGACTTTTTTTAATAAAAAGTTTTATGAAAATAGTTCTTTTGAGCATGGAACACATTTATTTATAATCCGACTAGAATTATAAAAATAGTGTTCGCAATTCTAAATCCCTTTCTATATCTATCGCACCTATAGTTTTTAGCATGTTTACATAATTGAAAATTAATTAATTAACAAATTTTAAGATGAAGGTTTTTACATAATATTTTAAATTTACCATGTTTAAAGAATAAAATTAATTCATCATAAACTTACTAAAAATTAATGAATGCAGTTTAGTTTGTAAAAAAATTCAAATCATTTAAAATATAAATCTAGCTTACAAATTATCCGTTTCATCAACACTAAAAATTCTTTTTAAGTTCCCTATAAACAAGTAAAAAGGGAAATTATATTTAGGTCACTGTACAATACGAATATGTGTGGAAAGAAGATCTTACTATTTCGAAAAGTTCGAAGTTCGATTATTTTGATTTCACAATCACAGCAGTGTTTTATAACATACACAAGTAAATAAAAATAGAAGCAAGTAAATAAACAAAAGTAAAATAAAATGTTAAATACTAAGTAGCATACAAAACCATTTAAAAAATTAAAAAGTTGTTCTTCATGTTTATTAAAATATTATTGTGTATCTAGATAGAAGATTGGAAAGATGGAAAGAATATGTAACAGTCGGTCCAGATGCTATAATTAATGTAATTTTGAAGTTGTTAGATGGCCATACTATGAAGTTGGTAACAACTTCAGATTTACTGATGACGCTGTGTTAATACAATGTAAAAGATCTGAAACTTTTTTTTACTGATTTTACACATTTAAATTATTTTGGTATTATTTGAAATTTTTAGAGATTAAACACCTGAGTTATGTAATTTTGTGAAAAAGAATATGTTTTCAAAAGTATTTAGCAACGCTATTTTAATTAAGGTAGTTGGTTTCTAAGTAGCTGATTTTTTTTTTTTTTTAAGCGAGTCGAGATGAGCATATTTGATTGTTTTTTGCTAACTAAATAATTTCGAGTTTCGAGTTTCAATTGGAATTCAAATATTTCACTGAATATTTAAACAGTACATATTTGACTAATTGGGTTTTAATAATTTTTTATTTTTGAGATTTTTTTCTGTGCCGCAACTGTCAAATATTTTAGAGGTTATGTTTTGCAAAATATTGAATGAAATATCAAAATTATTAATGATTTATGTTGCATCAGTTAATTAAAATTTCAATTTTAATGTGGAATTGAAAATAATATAGTATATATTTTTGTATACCTTTTTTTTTGCTTAAAATTTATTGACCATGTTGAAGAGTAGACATAGTTTATTATTAATTCGTTATGTAGTGCAAAATCATTTAAATTATACAAAATATTATCGTAGTTCAACGACAATATTAAAACAATTTTACCATTTTACGAATTATCTTCAGTCACGAAGAAAAAATAATGATTGTGTTTCATCATTATTTAAACCAGTTCAATTTGAAGCTAGACGTGATGATATTAATGTAGGAGCTGAGTTAACTACTAAAATAGATAAAAATGAATTATTAAAAATTTTAAATAAATTCACACAAAAACGTGAAATTAAACAATTATGTCTCGAAAATGGAATGGATAGTAAATATAATAATTATTCAACAAGCTTACTTTTAATATGATATTCTTAATTTTATTTTTAGCTTATTTACAGCAACAAGCATTTGCTTCTTTTCGACGATATTGTATGGAATCTGAAACATTACCAGTTGATTTACATATAACAATTAGTGATATATTACAATCTGCTGGTCATATTGATGATATTTTCCCATATTTTTTACGACATTCAAGAAATATATTTCCACATTTAGAATGTATGGATGATTTAAAGAAAATTTCTGATTTAAGGACTCCAGCTAATTGGTATCCAAGTGCACGGACAATTACTAGAAAAATTATATTTCATGCTGGTCCAACAAATTCGGGTAAAACATTTCATGCAATGGAGAAATTTTTAAATGCGAAAAGCGGAGTTTATTGTGGTCCATTGAAACTTTTAGCTACAGAAGTATTTCACAAATCTAATGAAAGAGTAAGTGTTTGAACGATTTTATTTCTCAAAATTAGAAACTTAAATAATACTGATTTTAGGGTACCCCGTGTGATTTAGTGACTGGTGAAGAACGCCGTTTTGGATTAGAAGAAGGAACACCTGCTTCTCATGTTGCCTGTACTGTTGAAATGACGTCAGTTAACAAACCTTGTAAATAAAATCATTATTAAATTGTTTTTATTTGGATATTCATTTTAAATTTAAACAGATGAAGTAGCTGTAATTGATGAAATTCAATTATTAAGAGATCCAGGGCGAGGGTGGGCATGGACTCGAGCATTTTTAGGTTTAATTGCAGAAGAAGTTCATGTGTGTGGTGAATTAGGGTGTTTAAATTTATTACAAAAGATTTGTGACACAACTGGTGAAAATGTCGAATTAAGAACTTATGAACGTTTAACTCCATTATCTGTAGAAGATTCAGCATTAGTTTCTCTCGATAATATAATGCCTGGCGATTGTATTGTATGTTTTAGTAAAAATGATATTTATTCGGTGTCAAGAGAAATTGAAGCACGTGGTAAAGAAGTTGCTGTAATTTACGGTGGTTTACCTCCAGGAACAAAATTAGCTCAAGCTGCAAAATTTAATGATCCGAATAATATATGTAAAGTTATGGTCGCTACAGATGCTATTGGAATGGGATTAAATTTGTAATATTTTGAAAATTTATTTTATTCAGCAATTAAAATATTTAAATCTTTATTAGGAGTATTCGAAGAATTATTTTCTATTCACTAGTAAAGCCTACAACAAATGAAAAAGGCGAAAAAGAAATTGATGTAATATCAGTATCATCTGCATTACAAATAGCTGGTCGTGCTGGTAGATATGGTACACAATGGGAACATGGTTATGTAACAGCATACAAGGCTGAAGATTTAGTAACATTAAAAAAATTATTATCACAAAATCCCGAGCCACTAACACAAGCAGGCTTACATCCAACTGCAGATCAAATAGAATTATACGCTTATCATTTACCAAATTCAACTTTAAGTAATCTTATGGTAAATATTTTGGAAAATTTAATTCAATTTACTTAATTAAAAAAAAAAATCATTCAAAAATAATTGAATAACATTTTTGTAAATAACTTTTATTTTATTTTTAGGATATTTTCGTATCTTTAAGTACTGTTGATGATTCACTATACTTTATGTGTAATACTGAAGATTTCAAATTTTTAGCAGAAATGATACAACATGTGCCACTACCATTAAGAGCACGTTATGTATTCTGTTGCGCTCCAATTAATAGAAAAATGCCATTTGTGTGTTCAATGTTCTTAAAAGTACGTAAATATATTATTATATTAAAATATATAATTAAATAATTTTTCATATTTTAAAGATTTCTAGACAGTATAGTAAAAGTGAAGCAATAACATTTGACTTTTTAACACTTCATTGTGGCTGGCCACTTTCTTTACCTAAAACCATTTTAGATTTAGTACATTTAGAATCTGTTTTTGATGTGATGGATTTATATTTATGGCTTAGGTAACTAAAAATTTATTATATTATTAGTTATTTGATTTCCGTATGTATAATTAAATTCATTTTATTTTTCAGTTATCGTTTCACAGATCTTTTCCCAGATGCTGCAGCAGTTAGAATAGCTCAAAAAGAATTAGATGATATTATACAGCAAGGTGTTTTTCAAATTACGAGATTATTAAAGAATGCTGAAGCAAAATTACAATCTGGTGATGAAGAATCATCGCATACAATTAGAAAATATCATTATACAAAAGGTGTGTCATGGATAATTAGAATTAAATAATAAAAATAGTGTTTTTTTTTTCAAATATTATAGAACCTCGAGATTTAAAGTCTAATCGTGGTAGACTAACAGATCGTCTTATAGCTCAAGGATTGTTAACACCAGCAATGTTACAAGAATTACGAAAAGAATGGGATCAGCAAAATAATTCAGGTAGTGATGATGATGACGATCCATCAAAGAAAACACGACGTAAAAGAAAAAAATAATTTTGTAAAATTTGAATAGTTCGAATTATATTAAAAAATATTATATTTTTTTTTAATAAATTCAATTAATTAGAAGAAATTATAATTACAAAATTTAAATAATTATATAAATATAAATAAATAATGAAAATATATTTTATTTTCTGTGAAAATATACAGATTTGACTATTTTTTTTTTGTTTATTAACATAATTTCAAATTTCTTTTATAAAATAATTAGATTTTTTGAAAACGTTGAAATTTTTTGCATGTTTATTTAGGTGCCACGACTTATTTGCAGTATATTTTTTTTAAAAATAATTATATGTAGACTTAACTTGCAATTGAATGTGTCTAGCAACAAAACCATAAACAAAATTCAATTTTTTTTAAAATAACTTTTGTATGTCAGTAATGTTTACTAAGTGTTATGTTTGAGTGAATTAAGGATCAATCTAAGAAGTGAAAGTCTTAATAGAAACATATTATATTATGTCCCAATCAATTGGGATTGCAATATTATTATTAATTTTTATTACTTTTTACAAAATTCAATAACTCGCACAACGTCACTTCGCATCGTATTATTTTCAATAAAAATTATTCAGCAAAAATTGTTATTTTAATGACCCACAAAATTACTTTATTTCTAAATATTTTACTGAAATATTGTAACAACATAAAAAATATTTCACTTATTATATAAACTTTACTTTAATATATAAATCTGAAAGCATATTTCTGATATGGAAGTAAGGTCAAGAATATACAAGTTAAAATAATTTTTTTTTACCAAATTTGGTAATGTAGAAAACTCTATTTAGTGCTTTGGCATTTAAACAAACTAAAATAAACTTAAAATAAGGATTTTATATGGTAAATAATTTAATAATAAATCATCAATCTTTTTTTTTTTATAATCGTATAAATATGGAATATTTCACATTATTGCAAATTCAATTACATTTTAAAATATATTTTTTTTTTAAATTTGAATTCCCACCACAAAATCTACTTTTAAACTGAAATGTTGAAACGTTGTACGTACGATCGGGAAATTCTAATACAAATTTCCTTACTCACCTTCAAAATTTTAAATTGAAACGAGCATATGTTTATATATATATATATATGTATATATATATTTTGTTATTAGTAAAGAAAATTGATGTTTTCTGTTTATTTATAAATTTTTATAATAATATTATATATTTTTTTTTTTTAAATATTTTGCTCTGTATAGTTAAAAATGATTTGAAGAGTTTATACAAAATTTTTTGTATATGTCAGTCTGATTTGAAACGATTTCGTGAACGGATCAAAAAATATATTATAAATTTATCAATTTAAATCCGCCAAAAATAATTATATATTTATCTGTGATATTTTATATACAAAAAGAAAATATATAATAATTATAAAGTGAAAATTTATATACATATTTTATATATATGAAAAGTATAAGAACATTTATGTTCCTTCGAAATATTTCCTAAATTCGATGACTAATTTTAAAAATATTTTTTATTTATATATATTTATTGAAAATTAATTAATTTAAATAAGCAAAAAAATATAATTAAAAAAAAAAAATTGTGATAAAAATATTAAAAATATTCAAAATGAAAGAATAATTTTAAGTGTGAAAAAGTTTAAGAAAATGACGTAGAAAATTATTTAAAGCCATTTTAATGAATTTCATTTTTCTTTTTTTATTCTTGTTAAATATTTCTTTCTCTTAGCCAGTAAAATTTATATATTAAAAATGTGTCTCAGTAATAATATGAATAACAACTTTTTTATATATTCAATATCCCTGTTTGTATATTTTAGTATAAATTTTTCTAAAAATAAAAATATAAAAAAAATATAAAAAAAAAAAAAAAGAAAATTGTAACCGACGTTTATTTAAGAAGAAAACTCATTTTTAGTTTTGAATATTTATACTCCTCATTCTTAAAATTTTATGATATATGAGAATTTTCTTATTAATTCTTGTGTTATACGATTTTCAAGGCGGAAAATTTGAAAAATAATCATTTTTTTTTGTGTGAATTTCTTTTGATTAAAGAAAATCTTTCAATAAATATAGATATGTATATATCTACAGAATATAGCTATAGTGATTTCTAGCGATCAGTCATATAAACAAAAAAATCAAATAAAAATTCTGATGCATTCAACTCAGCTGGTTTATTTTACAAATCATTTTTTTTACTATATGATTTACAATTAAATTTATTTATTTTTAAATTTAATTTCTTATTTATTTTTAAATACAAAATAATAATAATAATAATATAAAAGAAGGAAATTTTTTGATGCCAAACAATTAAAACACCTGATGCACATCATTTAATACTGTAGTTTTTATTAGATTTATTTAAATTTTTTATTTTGATAATTGATCAGCAAAGTTAATTAACAATTTTTAAAGAGGAAATATATTTTTAATAGGAGATACTTATTTAAATTTGTATATTACTAATTATAATAATTAGTAAACACTTCGGACTGTAATCCATTTAGGACAAAAATAAGAAATTTTCGATATACTTTAACTGAATGGTTACATTTTTTATATGATAAGTCCAATTTTTCGTTACACTGAATTACATTAATCTATTCTATCTAATATTCATATTACGACATCTAATATTTCAAATACTATCGGTTTAATGAGCATTTAAAATTCACCATAAAGCTTCATTATAGATATGAAGAAAAGATTTTTAATTAGAATATTTAAAAGAACATGTCAGCTTATCCTAGTTGTTATGATAGTATTCAAAAAACAGCGGTAGGACAAGTTCGGTCAGCCAGGTAAGCTGACATTATTAAATGCAGTCGTATGTGCGAAAATATTACAGAAAGTACGATTGGGCTAACACAAAAATATTATTATATTATATTTGGTTACCTACCCCTAAACAAGATAAGTTCTCGAATAAAATAACAAAAGCTCCTACAAAAATTTGGATTACTAAACTCCTTCTATTTTGTGGAACATATTTATTTAGTATTTAGTAATTGAGTAAATAATCAGCATCCTTGATCAAATATGTATGAAAAAGATGATATTGTTAATTAGTATTTTTGTATATACATTCAATAGGAAACATAAAAAAAAACAAGTAATAATTTTATCTTTCTGCATATACTCAAATCTTTCCATAACTGAAAACAAACATCGTACAAACAATATAATTATATACAGGCAAACAGAGACATATAATTTCCCATCATAAAGACTTTAACTATTTGGGAGTATATGATTCAGCAGCAATTACTATTTCAAATTTTTATATAAGCATATACAAAATAAATATTTTATGTATTAATTAACATTATCAATTAAATTGTCTTTCTTTTAAAAAAATTCTAATTATTTGATCATGGCATTCCTTTACAATATTTACAATATCTACAGGGAATTTCAAATATCAAAACTTAAAATTGACTTCTTTATTTAAGACTCTGTTGAATAAAACTTTCTGATATCGAGTATGTTTCCAAATTATTAATTGTATTCAAACTTCTATACCATTATATCCATAAATAATATAAAATTAAATCTAATATTTACACAAATTTATGTTTTCATTAAAATAATATTGTACGAAAGAAAAAATTTGATTAAATATTAATTAATATTTTTAATTAATATCAAATACATAATTAAAATCAATTATTCGCTACATTATATAATATTAAGTAAATTAAGTTAATAAAATTATTCTTTTAGACACATTACCGATATACTAGAACAGTGTTTTCCAACCAAAACCATTCTACGGACCAGTTATCAAAATATCGGATAAAATAATGATTATAAATTTGATAGATTAATATCAAAGTCCAGTGGGAGTTATTATTATAAAAAAAAACTTACAATTAAATATGTACACTGTTTTAGAGTTAGATAATGACTGTATATTTCTGTATGGATTCAATTTTAGCAAAACACCATTTTATTTATTATTCATATTCAGTTTATATTCAAATTAAAGATTATTTATTCATTCATGTTCGCGAATCGCAACCGGCATAATGATTAATCGTACCGGCGACTGTATTCATATCACGGGTTGGGAAATACAGGAAGTTTTCTATTTCAAGTGTCACTGAAATAATATTAATTTTTCTATACCTCTTAATATAAAATTTTCATAATAGACACATTGATCGAAAAATTATTACGTTTTCACTGTTAAGTAACTTATGAAAATTGTATCTAAAGTCCATGAATTCTTTGTAAAATTTCTAGTTTATTATTCCAAATACAATATATCCAGATGAAAACTTTTATATTAAAATAGCCTGTGTAATTTTCAGCATTAAATCTAGATTGCAGAACAAATTTTACATTAATTTTCAAAATTTAATTATCAATTTACAATTTGAAACAAAAATAATAAAAATATTTTTAATTAATACTGCAACACTTAATAAAATTTAAAAAAAAAAATGTATGTAATAATATGAATTAATATTATACCATAAAATATGAAATTTATTTTTAGATTTTCAAGTTTTTCTCCTTCATATACAGGGTGATCCAAAAAAAACATAATTTACTGATCCATCTAATCATTTCGAAACCATTTATCAATTTTAAATGGATTTATTTTAACATCGAATTCAAAAAGTGTTAATACAACATATATCGTATAGTATCAGGTATTTGTGATCACCCTGTATAAAAAATTATTAATTTAATATTTACAAAATAAAGATCAGAAAATTTCTATTAGTATTTCTAATTTACATTTTTTCTTTTGAATAATTAGTAAATTTTGTATTTTATTTTTAATCTAATTAATTATAAATAAAATGATATATCAGGTAATTAATGTTTACAATATAAATATCAAAACTGATTCATTTAATTAGTATCTTATAAATTATTTACTAATTTATTATGATATTTGGTATCTATCTTTATAATAATAAAATTTACGCTTGCGCCAAATTATTTTATTTTTTGGCTCGAAAAATGATCGGATTCTGTTTTTGTATAGAAAATTAAAATGTTGTAATATAAAATCAATTTTAATAAGAGTATGACTAATTTATTTATTAGGATACGTTCTTAACTTTTGTAATCGATTTTTTTAAAATTCATTCGTTAATAATCGATCTAATTATAAATTGATTTAATGTCTTATCTAAAAATCAAAGTCATAAAATTGAGTTCGTGATCCTAATTGAATTAGAAATTATTATATAAATGGAATTGCCATTTTAGTCATGAACCACAACTCCCCAAACCCAATATATTTATGATTTCATATAGTACATAATTTGAATTTAGATTTTAGAATGAATAATAAATAAATAATTTAAATTATTTAATTTAATTTTTTTTCAAATTTTTGATTATATGTAAAAATATCTAATAAATATATTTTGTAAATACAAATTTGTAATAAAATAAGTTTCTATTTACCTTTCTGAAAGTATAACGAAAGCTTCTGTCTGTAAAGTATTACATCCTTTGAAGCAAATGATAATCAATTATGTACTAAACTATGCAATAAAGGTAAAATATGGTATACATTCTACTAAGATGAAACAGTTCCTTTCAGGATCAATAATTTTGTTTTGTAAAATAAAGTGGGTTGAGGACTATAAGAAGTGTACCATTTACATGGTTTATGATACCAGGTGTATTTTATATATTATTATTAATAATACGAAATTATTAATATATAATTATAATATTTAGCATTATCTGTGAATTAATCATCTGTGAAAAGTACTTATACTACATAAATTTAAATTTATTATGTTTTTAAATTTAGATTTAATAACTGATTTATTTTTTTTTAAGGAAAATTTATTAATATCTTAAGATATAAACTTTATATAGATTTAAAAGTTCTTATCATAAAATATTGCAAATTTTTTTGATATTTATTAATTTTTTTTTAAATATAATATTTTTTATATATATGCTAAATAATATAATCGAAAATCTTTCAAATTATGATTTGAATATTTATACAGGTTGGGTCAAATGTCATGCTACCATTTAGAAAGATAATAAATTTGTATAAATGAACGGTGACAATTACCTATGCAACTTTATGGCCTTTTTGCATTACATTATTTGATATTTTTGACAAATTTGTTGAGATTTCTTAACTAATGTTGATTTAGAGTCAAATCCCATGAATGTCGTCCCATTACGAGAGATTAAATGAGTCGGGTAGCACATTTTTCCTAATTTTTAGCGTCATAAATATTAGTTATAAAAAGATTAGTTAAAATTTAATAAATTTATTATGAAAAAAATACAAAATGATTAAATTTTATTCTAATATAAAGTTATTAGTTAGCAAATAGTAGAATGACTTGCTTGATCTTTTGGTATAGTAATCCGTCTCGTCACATAAAAATATAAACAATCAAAAATGTAAACGGATATGAGAAGAATAAACAATGAATAATTTATAATATAATCAATAATTTTAATGATGAGTATATTATGTGAATAAATATTTAAATCTTTTATCTTTAAATTTAAATGATGAGTCTCATCTGAAATTTTATACAATTCATTTAATTAACCTAAAATTACTCATAAAATTCAAATCATTAACTCTTAAATACAAATTTTATCTAATTTTTTGTTCTTATCATAATTTCGACACACTGTTTATTTTAATCAATATAAAAAAAATAACTACTTATTATAAAATAAAAAATCATTAATAAAATTTTTGTTGAGATAAAAATTACAAAAAATAAAAAAAATATTATTAATGGCATGCTTATAGGCGCAATAATAAATAAATTACCAGTGAAAACCTTATAACAATTTCTCTTATAAAAAAAGAAATATAAAAATCAATAAAAATTTACAATTTTATAACAATATTTTCTTACCTTTTTTTATATACTTTTTCATACTTAAGAGTTTAACAAAATTAAATTCATTATGCTGTCCATACATTGTACAACCTGGATATAAACATGTTGTCAAATAGTTTGTTAATTTTCATTACACACATTTCAATTTGGTTTATGCTGAATTTATCGTTTCGTCTGACCTATGAGAAATTTATTCAATTTGATTTTTTCAAAACATCAAATCTGTCAAAATAATTATTATTTCATAGCCTACCTATTTAAAAAAAATTGTTGCTATACAATTAAAACTCAAAATTGTGTCAAAAATGTCAAACAAAATTTGAAAAAAAAAAAAAAATTCCCAGCACATTTTAGACGAAACGATTAATTAATTGAATTAAAAAATTCTCTTTTTAGAAAATTAGTTCCCCAGAAATTGGACGAAACGATGAACTTACACAAATGTCTAAATTTTTATGATATATTTTTCGTCGGTATAGTGTCAAATGTCAAAAAAAAATCTCTAATAAAAATTATTTTTTAGAGAAAAATAATTATAGTTTAATATTATTTCAATCAATAAAAAATATTGATAATAAATATATAAAAACAAGCGTTTTTTTGACGTGAAACGTCATTTTAGTTGTACAATTTTCTCATACACTATATAACTTACAACCATTAACCAACTCTCCGCCCCACCTATACAAATAAAAATATTTTAAAATCCCTTCAACTGATTGTCAACGTGTTGTTAACATGCCAACAAATGATAAAATATTTCTAAACTTGTCAAAACATTGATAAACAAGTTGTATAATGTATGGGCAGCTTTAAATTTTTAATCAAAAAAAGAATATCTACTCTTTCTATACAAGTGATTTTAAGAGTAGTATTTAAAACAATTCTAATTTTTTTTTACAATAATTTTGATTATAGAAAATTAAGGGCAACAACAAAACCCTGAAAATTACATACACAATAATATAAATCCAAAAACTTTTATATGAAATTGAGAGGAGAGAGAGAGCAAAGACAATTTAAGATTTAAAAATTTAAAAGAAAAAAAACATAAATTAAAACATAAACATAAATAAAAACAAATTGTGAATATATAATAAAAAAAAAGAGTATCTTAAGAATTAATCATGTTTGGCCGCAACATATCAGCAAATCGTGGGGAGAATGCCGGCTACGTCACACCTAGCAGCAGTAATAATATTAGTGGTAGTGGCGGCAGCGGTACTAACAGCAACAAAAATTCTTCATTAGTTGAGGAAAGACCGCGTGCGCAAACGGATGTAACGGATTTTAATCGTAGATTTGTAAATAATAATAATAATAATATTAATTTAAATATAAATAGTAATAATAGCGATCTAAAAAATTCAATCGGTTTAAATAATAATCAAAGTGATCAAGGATTTATTGATAACGAAAAAAATCAAACTGGATATAATTATCCCCAACAGCAGCAAAGAAAATATTCACAACAGGTGTGTGTGTGTGTGTGTGTATGTGTATATTAGTTTTTCTAGTGAAGATTTTAAAATTTTTGGATAAGCTTTTTCCAAAATTTAATTGATTTTTTTTTTTTAATGTTTGTTCTTTGCTTTTGAAATAAATTTAGCATATTATTTATATAAATTTTATAGATAATTTAGATAATTAAAAAAAAGAATTAGTTAAATCCACTAAAAAAAATGAAATTTAATTATCAAGTGAATTTACCAGTTTTGGTTTTTTATTATAATCATATTTTATTCAAAATTTACACTGTCAAAAAAAAAAAGTGAAAAAACCATTGACGAGATTTTTTCAAAGTATCATTTTGCATATTTTAATTAAAATTAATTGATTTACTATCAAATATAATATGAATTAAAATAATTAAAGTAATAATTTAAATATTCTATATTTGATGATAGAATATCAAGTTCAAAATGTCACTGGCTTCATTGTGACAGAAAAATATAGAAAATATTATAATCTATAAATTAGAAATTGTATATAGAAAATAAAATTTGAATAAGAAAGAATATATTAAATTTATTACAAAATTATGTTGCAATATGACGACTATCTAATATGATTTAACATTCAATGTTAAATGTTTCGCAGAAATGTTGCAAAAGTAATAAGAATAATGAAGACGTAGTGTTTTCTGATGATTTTGTGTGAAACCAAATTACTAATTTGAAATAAAAACAATGTGGAATATTTAATTAAATTTTTACAAATTATTCCTTGCAATAATGTTGTTTAATTCAAATTTTCTTATGTATATAAGTACATTAATATTTTTGGTATAATACTTTATATTATTTACAATTTAAATGAATCATTTCCCCATAATAAATTTAAAATTATTAAAATTTATGACATTAATTTAATGTTTGGCAATTTCATTAAAATTTTAAATTTAAATTAAATTTTATATATGTACATATAAATAGAAATATACAAAATAATTGTTGCACAACATTTCTACCATTATTTATAATATCAAATTCAGTTTATATTATTGTTGTAGTAAAGTTTAAAGTAGAATGTGGAAATATTATTTGTCATGATTTTATTTTATTTTTCTCTTTTTAAAAATGTTCAGATTTTTAGAATTTATTCTAATTAAGACAATCTAATATATTGTAAAATTTTGATATGAAATAACTTAATAAAATTTTTATTATCACTGTCAATATTAATAACATTTCCCTTATAAAATATTCATAATTCGTCTAAAACAAGTTTAAAGTTGACTCATCTAAAATGAGATCAAAATGATATAAACAAAATATTTATAAAAATTTATAATAACAAATATTTAAAAGTTAATATCATCATTATTAATTACAATATTTTTTTTGTATCTCAATTATTTAAAGAAATTTTTCATTGATTTACTACCGTATGATAAAAAACATTGATAATAATTAAGAAAAGAAAAAAAAACCCAAAGAATTTTCATTAGATTTTCCAAAAAAAAAGAAAACCACAATAAAAAACGTGTTGTGATTAACATTTGACTTTCAGGTGACTAACACTTGACATTCTGAAGATTGTAGTTTGTATATTTTTGGAATTTTCGATTTAACGAAACCATATTTTCTAATTCAATTTAAATAGGATAGGCTAAATGCCAAACAATATCATAAATTCAAATTTTGGATTGAAATATTCATCACGTGTAAACAATCATAGACTTTGTAATTTTCGAAGAAATTAAAATTTGTAGGGGTGTACATCTTGTACATCCAGAATAGCGAAGCTAATGGTAGAATGCCAAAATTAAATTGTCACAATGGCGTTAGGGGACCCCTAATTCGAAAATAATTATACATTCTTTCAAAAATGAACTTAATGAGGCCAGGAAACTCTTTCAATATAAAAATATATCAAAACGTGTCGCTATATTTGGGGTTTGGAAAGTAAATATTAAACAATTCAAATTTATTCAACGTTTGTATGCTAAATTCTTGTTTAAGGTTTGGAAGCAAAGAACAAAATAAATACTAATAGCGAGAAAAATTTAATTAATACTAAATTGAAATTTGGTGTTGTTGTTTTTATGTTTTTTGGAATTTTTGTAAATAAATTTACAATAATAGCTATACAATTTTTCATATATCAATATTATATTTTTTATATGTATATATACATATATAAATATAGAGTTTTGATCAACATCAATTTGACGACGAAGAAGATATGGAAGCTGAACGTGAATTAGCTGAAGATGCACAATGGAAAAAAATACAACAAAATACATTTACACGATGGGCAAATGAACATCTAAAAATAATTGATCGTAATATTGTTAATTTGGAAACAGAATTATCAGATGGTTTACGTTTAATTGCATTAATTGAAGTATTATCACAAAAACGTTTACCAAAATATAATAAACGTCCAACATTCCGTAGTCAAAAATTGGAAAATGTTTCAGTTGCATTAAAATTTTTAGAAGATGAAGGAATCAGAATTGTTAATATTGGTGAGTTTCATTTGTTTTTTTTTTTTATTTATAAATATAGTAATTTCTTTAAAATAAACAACATTTTGTTAATATTAAATTTATTTATATATAAAATTATCAAGTTTAAAAGTTCAATTTATTTATTTTTATATAAAGTCATTATATTAAATTAAATATTATTTATAAAATTGTATTTAATTGATTGCACATACAAAATAATCATCATCATTTTTATTTTTTAAATGATGTCATCTATTTTTTAGAATTAAAGAATTATTTGTCACAATCTATGTTTTAGTACAACAACAAAATAAATCATTGTTTGTTTAGATATAATATTAACTAAAAATATATTTCATTCTAATTTTTATTTATTTTTTATTACTGTGATACTTTTATGCTAAATACATTTCGTTAATGATTATTAGTAGAGTATTGAAGCATAAAATATATAGTGATAAATTTTTATCGCATATTTTTTTTTTATTTTTTTTTGTATTATGTGAATAGTACAATAATTTAAAAACTTAAAGTATTTAACTTTATATTTTTAATATTGAATTTATTTGAACAGTTGTTAACAAAATAATTGCAAAGAATTTAAATGTGTCACATAGAAAATTGTAAATGAACGTGAATAAAATATAAATATTGAGAACTATATAATTTTTAATAATCAGTAAATAATAATCATAATTTATAATAATGATTAGACTCTGAATTCCTTGAAAATTTATGATTGTGTATCCGTTTACATACCGGAATTGGCGGGAGGTGATAATTGAGATGTATAATAAACTTCTTATGGGAAATAACTCAATATGAGATGGGAAATAACATCACTTTATCAATATCTTCTTATACCCATTCTATACCCAGTGGAGTTAGTTATACACTATTTTATATGAAAAATATGAATATCAATAATTAAAATTGAATTTAGCAGAATTTCACAAAAAAAATTGTTGAAACTTGTTTGCTTACAGATTTTTTCTTAAGTCAAAAAGAGCTTTTCATATAAAGATTGGATTAGATTTGATTAGAGAGTTGAACCGCTAGCGATTCATGTACATGTACTTAGACCAGACAGCTCGCTGTCACCTTTGCTTGGAAAACTGTGGCACGATCGTTCACATCAAGTATTATTAATTAAGGACTGAAATTTTGATAAGAGAGAATGCAAATTTAATATTAATAAATTTGGTTAATTTTCGTGTTATGTATACGAAACGACAGAGGGGGATACCAAGTGATTCTATTTTATATTCAGTAAGCCAGTGACTTCTTGCGTAAATGTCAGCTTTATTATAAAAGCTTTGCTTTAGTGTCAGTTCAAAATTAATATTTATATACGTATATTAATAAAATATAATTTTTTATTGTAATTTTTATAATGTACATCAGACATCACATATTATAATATCGTATTAATTTGTCAGTGTCATTTATTAAATATAGCAAATATTTTATTACTAATAGGCTTATATAGATTGGTTGATATACTGATAGACCTTTATTTTATTTATTATGCAAATCCAGTTCTTAATTAATATTACCTAACAGTTTTAGAATAAAAGTTATGCCACAGACAGTGCTAATCACTGGAGCCATTTGGCTTATTGTGGTATCTCTTCTAATTATTAGTCACTGATCAAGCACATACTGCTGCTTTAAGTTCCAGTGACCTGTAAAAAAGAAACCCATCATTGTTGTGGCTTTCTTCCTATATTCATTTAAAAAAGCTTTGTTACTCGCTTTCTTCAAGAACTTCTAATGTTTTAGTCCTTCATGCATTTTACATTGTAATTCATGAGTTTGAGTAGTTTTTTCCTTTTGTAACACTTTGAAGTGATTCTGTTGCTAGCTCGTTCTTTCGCCAAAGTGTAAGGTGTTACCATATATTTCCTCTTTTAAAAAGGTTATTATAGCTTGTAGTACTTACTAATAAATAAGTACTACAGTTCAAAAATTTCAGTGATATTTCGACAAAATCATAAGTATATGAAATATTCTCAAAAAAACGACATTTTGCTGCTGAATTAGATAACAAATAGAAATATTTAAAGTTTCCTGTATAATTTCCAAAATTATGATCAATTAATAGATTGTTAAAATTAAAAAAAGAAACAAGTTCTATTAATAATTTGCCAACTCTACCAAAAACTTTAACCACCATTTTTAATGGCCCTAAAAATAGATTTTTTGTTTTAGTAGATTTATTTTAATTTTAATATTTATACTTTTTTTTAGATTTTTTACTTTCATTTCATTCTGAATATTCAGAATTTTTAATTATATTTTTTTTATGTTATTCTTCATTTATATTTTATTTGTTGCTCTTAAACTGTTTTGCAAAAAACATAAACCTGAAGTGGCTGATAATTTCACCAAACATTTTTTGTTTTTTTATTATTTGCATTTTTTAAGCATATATTTATGTGTCTGTTTCGGTTTTTTATTAGAAAATCCTTTCTTGGAATTTTTTGGTATATATAATCAGAGTCGGTCGATGTATATTATTTTTATTATATTCATCGCCATTTAGGTATGAAAATAATACTTTTATTTGATTTGGGGATTTGGCAGTTTTTGTTGTTGCTGTTGTTGTTGTGCAAAACCAAAACTAGAATGTCTGGATTTTTGTTTGTATCAATTTGTATATAATAATATATAAAAGCATATAGTCAGCATCAATGGTAGCGTTCGAATTGCATTTATTATGCATACACTATACAATTGATAATTAAGGAATGTTGGGTGTGCCTTTTCAATCTTTTTTTTTTTTGTATAATTTTGGATTAACTTTTTGTTGAGGCATATTTTATGCGAAGATTTAAATGAATATAAAATAGGAAAAATGTTTAAGGAAATTGAATGGGTGGGTGTTGAAGTGAATGTGCGTATTATATTGCTTGAAATTAAGTTCTATAGAGGAATCTATAGACGAATCAAAGTTATAGCTAAAATATAAAGAAATAAATGCATTTTGATATAAATAGTAGTTAATTAAGAAGTATTATCTATATTTTTTCAGAATGGTTAACTTTTACTGGATAGTTTAGACGTAAAATATTTGTATATAAAAAATTTCATGAAATTCTTTATATTAAAATTAGCGAATTCCCAGTGGACATAATGAACAGGCTCAATAATTCCATGCATATCCAATAAATGCAATCATTAGTAATTAAAATCTTTTAATTAGCTCTGTTTTGGTGAAACTTTACCCATTTCCCAATTTTGAATATTCATTTAGTTAACCATTAGTTGTTCTTTATTTTGAGTACATGATGACATCGAACTTGAAGTTAGTGAGTAATATAATCCAGACATTCCTACAAGATGAAACATCAATTAATTGAATTCAATAAATTTCATTTTCATATAATTTTTAACTTTAAATTCTCATGAATCAACGTTACGAAGTTACTATACGTTGAATTGAGTTATCATAAAAAATAATTAATAATTCATCAATATATTATCAATAATTATTATTTGTTGTTAATTCGTAGTAATTTTCATTACTATATTTTATAGGATTATCCGTCACTTAAGTTACTTTAAAATAATGACTAATTAAATTCTATTTGTAAATAAAATATTTAAAATAAATCATAATTATCGATTACGAGTACGTATCAAAATTAATTTATAATCAATAAATTTTAATTATAATATTAATGACGAATCATATTTTAATTTTAAAAAAGCCTTTTATCTTATAAATTTATTACATTTACATTAAATATTTGAATAATGATAAAAATTTGAGTTAGATTGAAATAGTATATAAATTTATTTTACTGGGTGGGTTTGAATATTTCGGATGTTATTTAAATTTTGAAGGTTAAATTGCAAGCAAAAATTATTTTTACTTGTTGTTTTCTCATAATTACACATAATATTAAAATATCGTGATTTTAGTTGAATCAGTGCACGGAAACCTTTTCAAATGTATATACAATACAAATAATATGCAGATTTTTTTATATAATTTTGACTATATAATTATAATTTAATTTCAGTGTTATTGATTATGTAATATAAAATGTGTCCTAATAAACTATAAACCTTTCTTACTGATTAATCAATTTTATGGCCCTCGTTTTAAATTATATACTACTACAATTTTTTATACCTCTCTGTAATAACAACATGTTTTTTTTTGTGATATTCTCACAACAAAAATATATTTTTGGAGTTAGACAATCAAATGACATCACCATTTCAAGTATGTGTTTTAATGTTAAGCACAGTTTTGATCTTATCTAAAGCTTCTCTAAAGTTTTATAAGTATAAAAATAATTAAATTAAATTGTTATTTACAATTGGCGCTTATAGTATTGAACTATGTATTATTCATCATGGCTATATACTGTACAGTGTACACTGTATACGTATAGCATTTATTATATAAATATATGAGTTTTTGTGTCTACAAAAAATCACGTCACCACTTAAAGTACGAATATTTTGTTTTTTAATCATTCTAATTGAAGCTGCGATATTAATTTGTTGTCGTTAAAGTTATATCAGTTTTTGAAAAACGAATTTGTGACTTTTAAATCATAAATTATTTATAGTGATGCAAAAAGATTTCTAAGAATTGAGTTTTTATTAAGTAATTTTGTGTTATTTTGATACTCATTGGGTTAATGGAATAGTCGGCATAATTGTATAATTGTAATACTTTTTAAATAGTAACTTTCATTATATTTCGAATTAGTTTAGCAAAAGAAAATATTTATATCATTTAAATTTGTACGATATACACGTGGGTCAATTATGATTAAACATTTTTTTCGGAATATTTAGATCCATGACCTGTTCGTAGGTTTGATATGGAACATTTCAGAAATAAACAATTTTAAACAACAAATTCGATCGTAAATGAATTATATTCATTGAAAAAAAAAGATGAAAAAAAAAATGTTAAAATGGCTTATATGGTTTTGCAGAACTCGGGCGACGATTAACGACATAAATCTTATGGGGAATTCAAGTGTCAAAGTTACAAAATTAAACTATATTAAAATAGTAATTCCATTCACAATGCCAAGTCAGTAATACAACGCAACTGGATTTAAAAACTAAAGTTTCAACTTTTACGATTATAAAAGTTATGAAATGTCAAAATTAAAAAAAAAAAAATTTGTGATAGTTAATTTACATATGTTATAATTATACATAAATTTGTTAAAAAGTGAAATTGTTCAATTAATTTTTTATTACTTTATACTCACTTGAAAATTTACATTTTTTAAAAAATAACTTACAAAATTGTTTAAATATTTAAATTATAAATTAAAAATGAGTTGATTTGACTTTCGCACTCGCTGTAAATAAAACAACTGCATTGTGAATTGAAAACCTTTAAAACCGTATCGTGTCAGCTTTCTTTGTGTTTGAGTTCAGTTGCATTGATTTCATTATGAATCCACGATTACTATTAACAGTCAGTAGTAGGAGCATTACTACACAGGTTTTCTCAACACAGTATGAATGTGTGGCCACCAATGTCATAAATGTTTACCATCGTACATTTTCCTGGCCAAAGCACATAATTTTCTTAATATTTTTGTTTGGTTATTACCCAATATAATTAATTCAATTTCTTGTCACGTTATTTTTATTTCGGTAAACGTAATTACCAAAATGTGACGCTGCATTGGGATTAACCTATTATCAGTACTACAAAATTTCCAAAAACGGAAACTAACAATTAAATTATATTATAAAACGAAAAATTACGTCATTGTCGCCGCATTAATCCCAGCACTTTTGTTTTTATATCACTTTTTTTTAAAATATTTGTTTGGTTTTTATTGATTTGTATATTTTATTGTTGTTGACGAGTAATTTCAATTTCAACAAAATGTAAAACAACACAAAATAAATTAGAATATAAAGTGAAAGTAAATTTATTTATAGCCTGGCTGATTCTGGGATTGGAAAATATTAGAATTGAAAAATTCAAAATTGAAAAGAAAATTTAATGCAAAATTGTCATCGTTTTTTACATTCTCTAAAATGTCATGGTTCTATAATTTAAATTTTACCATAATGCATAAAAAATTGTATAACATTAAAATCTTATGTATAATTTTTTTTTTGTATTTTGATTAATTTGCTGAATACTTGAAAAATATTTCTTATTTTAGCCTTTAAATGTTAGGCATTTTTCTATTAATAGATGACGGACGACCTTAACTTTAGTGAATTGTATGTTTTTTTTTGCAATTGTAAAAAAATTAGTTATTCATGTTGAATCATTTAATAAATTATAGTATAAAAATGTTTAGTAATTTATTAAGGTGTTTTTTTCTAAGATTAATCATGAATTATATTTTTGGATTGGAAGGTTTCATTTTTTCAAGGAATCAAAATTTAAATATATTTTTCATCGATTAATTATGTAGTTAAATAAATTTTGATTAAAGAGAATTTTGTTTATTAATAGAACACTAAATTAACTGACAATTCGTTTAAATTAATAAGTTTATTTTATAAATATCTTATGACTAAACAAATTGGGTTTGTGCAACGAAGTGACTGTCTATTGGGTTTAGGTCATAGTGGAATACCAGAGGAAATGAGACAGCTCACTATCCCGCTTGGAAGCACACCTTTCTATGTTATTCATGCAAGAAATACTGCAAAAAGTATGGATTTGAACACTAGAGGCACTCTAGAGACAACTGAACTAATGTTCCTGGGTCTAGCCAAAGTGATGAATTTTATTCAAAGAACTAACCGGCTTGGGAAAAGTATAACAGAGGTTCAGTAAGATCTAAGAGTGCTCAGTACAGGTGAAGCATTAGCTACCGACTGAAGAACCAACCGAGATAAATAAAGAGGTAACATTTGGTAATTGCATTGATCAGTCTTAATAACAAACCATCTGAACCAGGCTCATCTGAATGCTACGTCAGGTGATACAATGGGCCGAAAGACTCTAAGTACATACCCATATGATGCGCGGGAACCCACAACTTTGTTTCATTCATTACGGATGAACTTTCTGGAATAGAATTCTTTGCTTTGGTAGTTTGTCAAAATGGAAGATTTAGAGCTTGTCTAGAAATATGAATTATTATCGTAAATTGATATTCATTCATTTTAATTCTCTCTTATCAATTGTTATTTTATGTAATCTAACATTTAAATTAATAATCAAACCTTGACAGTATCATTCTTTCTGTACTAACTGAAATTCAGACTCTGATAATCTAAAGAATGCTTTTTATATTAAGTACATATAATTAAAAAAAAATCCATATTATAAAAATGTTGATAAACATTAAACATTTGTAGCTTCGATTGATATTCGAACATTTGAATTTCGAACATTGAACTTTTTTTAGCAATTTTGTAGAAAAATAATATAACTAAAAATTTTAAAGATTTTCGATTTTTAATTTTTCAAAATTTATGTAAATATTTTTATTTAATATTTTCTATAATTTTACCTCCCCATTTTAAAAATACATGAATTTATGATATTTATTAAATCTCTTTTAATAATTTTTGTCAATAAAACCTTCTTGATTTATGGTATTTTTGATATTTTACTAGGTATTAAGTTATTTTTTAATCGGATCATACACTTTGATATAAAAACATAGTAAAAAAACTTTATGTACATAACTGTGAGGTCGTTTGGTATTCGAAAATTTGTAGAAACATTTTATTATAAAAATTGAAAATAAAAAACTGTCACGAATTTAGAGATTTCAGTATATACAATTTTTATAGTGAAGATAGGTTAAAAGCAATGCCAAAAATATTATGTACTTAGACTCTAAGATGATTCATTAATTCGTAGAAATGGAAAAAAAAAGTTTAAGATAAAATAGTAAATTAAAAAAATATAATGTCATAAAAGTAAATTTATGATAAATTTTGTTGTCTTTTCTGCTCTTTCATTTGTAATTATGGTTCCGAATTAATATCTAATTTAAAATGTTTAGTTTAATCTGTTAAGAAAACATTTTTATTTATAATCTTCTGTGGCTCTTATCCTATTATGTAATTCATTTTGGTTATCATAAAATTTATCTATATATATTTTTTTTTTAAATACTTATTAAATTTTTATATTTTTTGGTACCTAGACTTAATGACTTCTGTGCAGTTTAATGCTTCCAATAAAATTATTTAATTTAATTATTGATTTTTCATTTGTTAATTGATTTCACAAAAAAACCATTTACAATACATTATTTTACTGATGAGAATAATTGATTGGGACCATTAACATTTTTCTGCGATTCACTTTATTTATGTATTAATAAAATATTTAATTACGAACAGACAAAATAATATAATTAAATTTAATTTTCAATAAAGAGAATTTAAATATATTAAATTTATTATTCAAAATTTTCAAATATATAATACATATTAAATTAAATTGAATTTTGGGATGGGAATTGAAATTGAAGGGAATATTATAATTAATCATTAAATTCATTATTACATTGCAGAAAAAAATAGAGAATCATCAATTAAAATCATTCAGTAAAATAAAACCAAGAATTTAGTTTTTTTCATATAAATTTCCATTCATTTTTTAAATGGAAAACTTTTACTCGCCATTCTTTTAAACACTTCTGACATATTGTAATTTCAATATCAAGGTTACAAAATTCTTCAATGTATCTAAAGATATTTTTTTTATGGTATTTTAGATTTTTTGTTTTCTTTCTTGGCATTTAATAACAGAATAAACAGTTTTTTATTTTTGTATCTTGCCACAAAATATTTTTTTTTTTAAATAAAACCGGATTTTATGTTTTAAACATATTTTGTAGATAAATGGTGCTAAAATAAAAGTGTCTGTTATCTGTTTAGTTGTTGGTGGTTTGGTTGTTGTCTTGATTGTTTTACATAGTAAATTTATCTGTGTTATTACTAGGTTTACCGGTGAAAATACGAAAGAATTGTTATAAGTCTAAAAATTTTGTAAAATGAAACTATTTTTATAATAGAAAAATAGCATATATAAACAAGCTATTTTAACCACGAAAATTATGTTATGGGAGTTTTTGCTTTATAAGAATTTTTTTATAAACCCACAAGGTGAAGTATTTTAATAATGTATAGTTTTCGATTGTTCGAAAGTATAATGCAATTTTAAGTTTTCTATATACGGTTTTGAGGTCATCGGAATTTTTCAGATACATTTTTGGTTAGATGACCGGAAATGTTGTGTTTAAAATATTCGGATTGTTCAAGAATGGAATAGTCGCTCGGAAACAAATTTTTGATAAATGGATTCTGAATCAGAGACGTGTGTATATTTAGAAAGGTGAATGACGTTTACATTTCGTATGATATTTTTAAAACTTACCATACTAAGTTTTAATACTAACCATACTAACAAGCAGATACTTAGTTAAATGCTTTAAAATATTCCAATATTTTATGCTTTAAAATATTGGAATCTTAGTTAAATCTATCCATTATCTCAATAAATACTAAATATAATAACTAATAGAACTGTTGAAAGAGTAGCTTTTGAATGTTGTTGGATTAGCATTTAAAATTATATCAAAAAATCAATGAAATTGATTAGAATACAAAATATTTATATCTGTTTGTAATATTACTCGTTGAAAGTTGGGAAATTTGGATTACCTGAAATTTGATTTATAATAATGTCATCAAGTTATGAATATTGTTATAGTTCAATTGGATGACCCAGATTTGTCTGTACGATACGCCACTGCAATTATTCGGATTATATATAATTTTTTTTGCAATTATTCGGATTATATATAAAATATATAAAAAAAATGAAATTTTCCAGTAATTTGTTCAAATTGACCGTTCCGATGTTCCACAGAAATAATTTACTCATATATTTCAGAAATATTTTCAAAAACTAAGAAAATAATTCGAACGTGATTAACAAATTGATAGAATTTTATTTTATATTTCTTTTTTCCTAAAAGCAAAATCATAAATGGAACATTTTAGATATTTTATATCAATTTAATTCATTTTCAAAAAAAGTAATCAAATTCCATACCATAATAAGTATCAGGTATGTAAAAATTGAGAAAAGTGTCAAATATTAACAGCACGTTTTCGATATTATTTATTAAAGAATTTGGAACTTTCCATTTTTTCTTTACTGTAAAATTATTACAAATTCAATGGAAATATTCTTAATTAATTCTGTATTTTATTTGAATAAAATCGATTAAACATTTATGCCCGATTTCACAGTGAGAGCTGAAGTTTAACCATTACTGAACCTATTGTTTGGCTTAAGTCTGTAACTTAAGCTTACATGGTTTCTCAACTAAATATTGCTTTAAGCTTTTAGCTAAACGAATAAAATGAGAAATATTTCGATGATAATAAAAAATAATGTTGAATCAAATTGTGAATCAAAGTGTAGAAATGTTATTGTGAATGAAACCATAAAATTTAATATGACATCGGAATTTGTGAATTAATGTGCGTGTATATTTTTGTGTGTATATGTTGATTTTATTTTGAGCCAAATGTTAAATGTAAAGTGAAGCTTAAGCTCTACCTCCACGTGCTTAAGTTAAACGTCATTTTACACTTAAGTTAATCCTCATTTATGGTTAAACCTCACTTTACTCAGATTACACTGTGAAACCAAAAAAATAAATTAAACCTTTTCAATATAGTTATTTAATGAAAGTTTAATTTATGGCAAACTCTTAATCTCTCACTGTGAAATCGGTCATTATATAATACAATAATATATTACCATTTTATATATTTACGTTCTACATTAACAATTTTGATTGCATCACGGTTTTAATCTATCTATATATGAAAATTAATTTAATTATACGGATTTACTTTAAAAGCCTCCGGGCTTAATTATATTTACTGGCTAAATCCATTTTTTTAATCTATTTTAATCTGTTTAATATAATGTAAACTTTTTACCATAACTGGATAGAATTGAGCACAAGTGCGTCCAACTTTTTTCAAAAAATGATGATACTTTTCAAAAATATTATGTTGTATTGTATAAATTTAACACCTTAACAAGATTTATAATAAAAAAAAAATGGAAATGTACATTATTTTGTTAGCCAACAAACAAACATGATAAATAATTATGCTGGTAAACATAAAGTCATAATAGTGTTATTTTACTGTGCGTCAAACCAGAACACCGTATAGTAAAAATAAGAAAAAAAAAACGTATAATATAAATGACATGTGATTCACGTGGCAAAAATATGACATTATACAACAAAAATAAAACAGGATTTCTAAAATATATCTTATAAGTTTTGAATTGTTTTCATCGTGTCTAGAAAAGATGAAGAATTTTTCTTCTCCGGTAAAAAAATTTAAACAAAAAAATAAAAAAACAAGTTTTATTATCACAAAACAAAAGTAAAGATTGAAGCATAAGCGCATAATAACGTCAAAAGTTCTACTGATAAAATTACACACTTTGTTTTTAATCTTATGGTTCGTTTGAAAAATATTTTTATGATTATTTAATTTTTTTTTATGTTTTATATTCAGATCTTTTCAGATGTAACGAAAGAAACTCAATTAAGGTATATAAATAATTTTTGTAAAAGAATTTTTGTGACATCATAATGTTTTTTTGAGCTCTACAAACTAAATAAATATTATATACATATAAATATATTATGTGAAAATTTAATTTTTTATTGACTTGTTTTGGATATTACAAATAACAAGCATTTTGTTAAACACAGTCAATATGTCCATCATCAATTCGGAAATAATATATTTTGTAGTCCAGCAAAATTTGATGATTGAAAATGTTGAAAAAAAAGATTCTTATAAATATATGCATTCTTGTTATATTATGTTAAAACTGTGTAATTACATAAAAATTGTTTGGTTGGAATATGAAACATAAATTTTAATTATATATAACATATTTACAAATTGGAAAAGAAATAATAAAAAAATAATTATTAAAAAATTTATAGAACGTTGAAAATTTATTACATATTTTATATCTTTTTGAAATTACAATATATTGATTTTAATTTTGTCAGTACACTGTTTAGAATATTTGTTATGTGGAATTTTGGAAATATTGAAAGCATTGGTACAATATAAAATTTTTGGTCAATTAAACATAACTTAATTGAGTTTAATTGAGTTTTTATTTCTATTTAGAAAGGAATCCTAGAGATATGATACTCTAGCTTAGAAGATGTTAACCTTTATAGATCGAATGAAAAATTTATTTAGAAACAAAAAGCTGACTATAAATTTCAGGAATGAATTTATGTATAATTTAGAATATTTTGAAATTGATCTTCTTAATCTGAACTTACTGTCCTAACATTTTACGGTCATTAATTAGATTATGCATTATGGAAAAATAAATTTGTATAAACTTTAAATAAGGTATAAATACTGCTATTATTAACAGTTCAATGATTATTATATTTATTTTATTATTTGCGAATCAGTTTTTTTTTAAATAAGAACTAGTTCCTCTAATTCCCAAACTGACTGAAACTGATATTTGTAATTTTCCAATCACATTGTAAAAGTGTCTTTTTTACACGTTTTTTAATACGATATTTTCTGGAACGTATCTAAGATTGTCAATAAATACCATCAATAAACACAGATCATCAATAAACACAGATTGAATATTCAGTGTTGTGATGAAATTATGTTTCTGCATCCGCGTTATAATGAAATTAATTTGGTACACAGGTTAATTTTTTTGATTTATTCGTAAAATTTGAGTTAGTTGAGTTCAAAAATGTTTGAATTATATTTTAATGTATTCTATAGACTCTAGATAAAATAATTGTTATGTGATTTTAATGTAAGTCTTAAAGATTTTAAATTTGGTAAATATTCTTGACATTTTTTACAACGCAACAACAAACTCCAAGTTTTGTGGTACTCTTATGGCAAATTTTTTTCTTGTGTCCTTTTCGAGTATTCAATCTTTATGGTTGAAATCATTTAAAAAAAATCTATATCTAATTGGATTATTAACGGTTCTATGATAATTATATTTAAATTTTTAAATCGAATATTTTGAGGCAAAGGTAATTCTATCACTGAAAAATGTTGTTATAATATTTTTACTTTATAGCATTATTTAAATAGTAATTGACATATAAATTTTATACAATTTATTTCCTTTTAACAATTTACACAGTAGCTTAAGATATGGTTAGAAATTACCGCATTTTATATAGAAATTTTAGATACAACTTTAATGCGGTTATTTTTTATATTATTATTGAACTATGCTATATAAAGTTACAAAAATATGTTATGTTTTGTTAAATTTATCAATTTGTTATAGAAATAAGCGTGCGGTTAAAATTTCTTTTAATTCAAAGATAGTTTAAATAAATTTCTTTTTCCTAATTTGGTTATATAATTGTATTCTAGTTGAACTTGAAACAAAACGAGTTTATCTTTTCCACAAAATCTATAATTTAAAATTATATTCAAATTTTATAGTAATAAATTACGTATATTATAAGCTCACCGAAAAGTCGTTGAACTTTTTGAAAATATACATATAAAAAATCTACGAATTAATTCTATTCGTAGATACAAAATTTATGTTATCATATAACATTAGAAAAATAAATAGAAATTGATAAAAATATCAAAAAATGAAATATAAATTGGTAGCAATTAATTACATAGATTGTAATAAATAAATTAAATATGAAATTTAACAAATATTAGGTAATAAACATTAATAAAAACATAATATTTAATGTTTTTAAAAGTAGCGTTAATATTTATGTAATTTCTAATTTTAGAAATTATTCGATTCGTTTTTTTATCAACAAAATCATATATACAAATTTAAAATGTTTCATAAATGTTAGATTATTATTTCATCAAATAAAAATTTAATTTATCTTATCATCATCATAAAATTTTAGAAATATTTCCAAGATAAACTTGAACTTTAATAAAGAAAATATAAAACATTTGAAGAAATTTAATCCGTGTTTAACTATTTTTTTTTAGTTTCATATCTTTTAGTATCTTTTACATAATTGGCGCTGCATTACCATTAAAGATATACAGTAAATTTAGTTGAGAAATCTGGTGAGATCTGCCATTTTAATTATTGTCTTGTAATAATGTCCACGATTTTAATTTTAATTACTTTAGAACTTTAATGTTAAAAGTCTTTTAAGTCTTCTTATTTCGTTTTATTAGAATTTATTAAAGTGTAGCTACAAGTAGATTAGGATGATAGTATCTTTTATTTGATACGTCAATTTCTTGTGTTACCGATTGAACACTTAAGTTATTTCGTCTGGTTTCTAACTGAATTTTTTATTTATTTCTTCAAAAATTTTATTATATGATAATTATTTTCGATTAAGTTATTATGTTTAGTTAATCAATAATTTAAACTTTTTGATAACATTTGAAATAATTAATATTTCTGAAATATTAAAAAATTATTGTTAATAAGTAAATTTAATTATTTATATTATATAGACCAGTATATTGCCCCCAATTATTAAATTTGACCTAAAATTATCAGGGGTATCATTTTACTATATACATAGATTTTAAAATTGAATTATTTAAATTTTATTGAATTTTTAGTATTTATACCTAATATAAAAATGTTAATTTAATGATTGTAAAATGTAAAAAGAAAAACAATTTTCTACAAAATAAGCGATTTTATTGATTTTTATTAGCTATATAAAAATTTGATGATAAGCCAAAAGTGAACATTTTGATTGGGTCAATAAATTTTGATTAATTTTTGTATTGGGTTATATTTATATATAAATTTGAAAAGTAAAAGTTTAAATAAATAAAAATAAAATAATTAAATTGAAAATATTTTTCTTTTTAATTTGATTTATAGAATTGTAGCTAATAAATTAATTTTGATTAGAAAACATTTATAATTACAAATTAGTTTATGTTAGAAAATATTATTATGATGAGTAATAAATTATGCAAATGAAGTCGGAATAAATTAATTATTGATGGTTGGATTTCATTTTCTTGGTTGAATTTATAATTATTTTCCAACTATCTGGCAGCATCTTTCCAATTTTACATTGACATAATTTAAATCATATTGCACATCCTGAATATATTTTCTTCTTGGTCGATCTGTCGATTTGTCGTTCTACTTGTATTAGTTGATGAAGGTATAATATCCAGACCTAAATTTAACATTTGTTTAAGTGTTGAAAGGGTCAGACTCTGCACAGTAGTTTTCAGTACATTACAAAATATGATTGTCGAAATGATAATTTGATTAATTATTTCTCATATCCTTCATTCTTTGCAGAATACCATCTTTTCCGTGGCGCCTTAACTTTGATAATTCCATAATTTTAATTATTATTCGGTTTTCATAATGTTCTCCAATTCATTGGTGCCTTCACCAATTTCAGCAATGTATATTCAATCAATTATTATCTACTTATTAAGAGGGCGTTGGTGATGTGACAATACGATATTTATTTCAGTAAATAGATTTTTTTTTGATAATAATATTGAACTTAACAATTAATAGAATTCTATTAAATATGGAATTCCATACAAATTATTTAATTCGAAACTCTGTTAAATACATGTATACATAAAATAAATTTTAAAGCACTTCTATATTTATGATTTAAACTTAGTGACAATAATAAATACTTTTATGGAAAATTAATTTTTCTATGGAAAACTATAATGATTTTATATATCATTTTCTAAAACCATATAAATATAAACAATTTTAACATATAAAATATAATTTCTCATTTGATTGTCCATAAAAATAATAGTAAATACTTTTTATTTTAATTGATTTGTCCATTAAAAGTTCATACATTAAATTTTAATTAAATAAAATTATTTATATTTTTTTATAAATTTTTAGATTCATCGGATATTGTTGATTGTAAATTGAAATTAATATTGGGTTTAATATGGACACTAATTCTTCACTATTCAATATCAATGCCAATGTGGGATGGTGATGATGATAATAAGTTGAATGGTTCAGGTCATACACCTAAACAAAGGTAAAACATAAAATTAAATATTAAATACAATATAGAAAATTAATTGATTTAAATTAAATATTTTTTATTAGACTTCTCAATTGGATACATACTCGAATACCAGATTTACCAATTCATAATTTCACAAATGATTGGACAAGTGGTAAAGCTGTTGGTGCATTAGTTGATGCATGTGCACCAGGTTTATGTCCCGATTGGGATATGTGGGATCCAAAAGATGCTGTACAAAATGCATCTGAAGCAATGGGTTTAGCTGATGATTGGTTAAATGTAAGACAATTAATTAAACCAGAAGAATTAGTTAATCCAAATGTTGATGAACAATCAATGATGACATATTTATCACAATATCCAAATTCAAAATTGAAAACTGGTGCACCATTACGACCAAAAACAAATCCAAATAGGTAAGTTAAAAAAAAAATTTGTTAAGTTTATTTATATTGTCATAATTATTATTTTTTTTTTTGATTCCTTTAAATATCCTTTTTAATGTTCTGTTAAAAAATAAAAAAATTGTTTTGAATTTTGGAAATTTTCATATTACTATATTATTTTTTGTACCTTTAACTTTGTTTATGGCACGTTTCAATTCAAATTATTTAGTCCTAAATTTTGTACAATTAAGTTTTGATTTTTTTTTATAAATAAACAATCATATTTTTTTATGAGGTACTAAGATATTTTTTTGTAGAAGTTAATTATTTAATTATTGTTTATATTTCGAAAATTAAATAGTCCTTAGATTTATAAAGATTTATATTTAGGCACTAGAAAACAGTATAATTTAATTTACATTGTCCTTGTTTCAAAGATAAAATAATCTTTCTATTCAATTATCATAACTAAAGACTAGGATCAATACTTTTAATCAATTGTATTATAGAAAATTTGATATTGCATTATATTAAAATAAGCATTCAGAAGATTATGTAAAGCTGGCATATTCAGTATTTCGAATATGGTCTTAATATTAAAATTATCATCATTTACATCATTATTATTAAATTTAAAATTAATCTTAGTATCTCATCGAAACTAAACACAAATATTTTAATTAAATTATGTATAAAATAAAAATAAAATTTTAATATTTTTCTTTTTCTTTTCTTTTATTTGCATTATTTTTCTAATTCCATCACAAAATATTTAATAATAATAAAATTACCAAAATATTACCAGCATTCCTCCTCCCCGGTAAGTTTGGAATGCAAAAAAAAATTGATATGATAAATTTATCGAAATAGCTAATTTCGATAAATATTTTATATTGAAAAACGCCAAATATTTGCTTAATTTATAATCATTTTTATTTGGATTTTTGTTCTTTTTTTTATAAATTAACACATTTAATTAAAAAGTTTGCAATTTCACTAACAAAAATAATTGTTAATAAAAAATATTTGATATCTCAACTAAAATCTAAGTACCTCGATGAGATTATACCCACAATTGAGTCGAATTTAATTTAGTATAAAAATATACTTTCAATATTGAGTGTAATACAAATTATAATTGTGATGCATATTTTTAGGTGCTTAATTATTTTTTTGATAGAGTTTGGTTTTTGTAAGAATAATTTTTACCTATAATAATAAATAATTTTAAAATGTTCGAGATAATTTTTAATTTAGTTTAAATGAAAAAAAAAAAAACAATATAAATTTCTAAAATTATTTTTAAAAATATATTTAAAGAGTACGAGCATATGGACCAGGAATTGAACCAATTGGACCAGTTGTTAGTGCACCAGCTAATTTCACTGTTGAAACATTTTCAGCTGGAAAAGGTGATTTAAAATTGCATTTTAAAAAAAATAAATATTTTATATCAATTGAATTTATTTAAAGGTGTTGTTGATGTTACTATAATTGGACCAAATGGTCAACAAGAAAAAGCAGAAGTACGTTATAATAATGATAAAAATTTAACATATTCCGTATCGTATATACCAAAAATGGAAGGTATACATAAAGTTTTCATTAAATTTTCGGATCGTGATATACCAAAAAGTCCATATGAAGTTAAAGTTGAAGGACATGCTGGTGATGCAAATAAAGTAACAATTACTGGTGCTGGTATTCAACCAAATGGTGTATCAATTAATCGACCAACATTCTTTGATATTTTAACAAAAGGTTAAATAATTTTTAATATTTTTATAATAAAATGTTTTCATTTATTTCTAAATTTCAAAATTTCTGATTGTAGAAGCTGGAAAAGGTGTTCCTGAAGTTATAATTATTGATCCAGCAAATCATAAAACTACAGTACCAGCTAAATTACGACAAATTGAACAAGATGTTTGGCGTTGTGAATATGTTTCACCATTAACTGGTTTACATTCAGTTAATGTTTTCTTTGCTGGTAATCCTGTCCCGAATAGTCCATTCCCAGTTAAAGTTTCACCAATATCTGATGCACGTAAAGTACGTGCAACTGGTCGTGGTTTACAGGCCCAAGGTATTCGGATCGGAGATGATGCTGATTTTAAAATTTATATTGAAGGTGCTGGTGAAGGTTTACCGGAAGTACGAATCATTGCACCCGGTGGTATTAATCAAAATGTTGCATTGACTAAAATCGATGGTAAAACATATGAAGCACATTATTTTCCAATGAAAGAAGGACGTTATGTTATTATGGTAACATATGGTGGTCAAGAAATACCAAAATCACCATTTGAAGTACAAATTGGTCCAAAGAAAGAATCATCTATTATTGCACATGGTCCGGGCTTAACTGGCGGTATTGTTAGTTATCCGGCTGCATTTGTTGTTGAAACAAATGGTGAAACTGGTGCTTTAGGTTTTACTGTTGCTGGACCATCACAAGCAGAAATTGTATGTCATGATAATGGTGATGGTTCGGCTTTAGTTAAATATTATCCAACAGCACCGGGTGAATATGCTGTGCATATTTTATGTGACAATGAAGATATACCAAAAAGTCCACATATGGCAACAATATATCCAAAAACTGATTTCAATCCTGAATTGGTGAAAGCTTTCGGACCTGGTTTAGAAAAGAATGGTGTAACAATTGATCAGCCAACTAGTTTTACTGTAGATACATCAAAAGCTGGTTCGGCACCATTAGAAATTATAGTACAAGATGTATTAGCTAAAAAGATACCAGTTCAAATTATTGATAAACCAGATGGTACAAAAGTTTGTACATATACACCAAAATCTGGTGTGCCACATACAGTTCAAGGTATGTACATTTTGAATAAATATAATATTATTATGGTTCATGAAATTTGTCATTTACAGTTAACTATGGTAGTGTTGCAACAACAGATTCACCACATAGAATTTATGTTGGTACACCATTAGATCCAACTAAAGTTCAAGCTTTTGGACCATGGTTGGAACCTGGTGTTAAACCAAATGTTGCTACACATTTTAATGTTGATGCAAGGTAAAAATTTAGACTGTTTGCTAATTAATTTTAAATTATTTATTTGAGTTTTTTTATGGATTACAGAGATGCTGGTGATGGCGAATTAATAGTTAATTTAATTCATGATGATACAAAAGCTGAAGTACCAGTAAGAATTATTGATAATGAAGATAATACATTTACTGTTGAAGTTATACCACCATCGATCGGATCATACACAACAAATATGTTATATGGTGGTTTAAAAGTTCCAATTGCTCCGAAAGTTACTATTTCTAAAGCTCTTGATGTTTCTAAAATAAAAGTCGATGGATTAGAACCAAGTAAGATATTTAATTAAATAATAATAATAATAATAATATTTCTTGTAAAATCATTTCACATATAATTTCATAAATATTCATAAATATTATTTAATTAATTTCACAAAAAAAAAAAAACAAAAAAAAAAGCTGCACCAGTTAATAGTTTACAACAATTTCGTGTTATAACAAATGGCTTAGCCAAAGCCGATTTATCTGTAATTATTACAAGTCCATCTGGAAGTCGTGTTAAAGCTCATGTTATACCAACGGCTGAAGGTTTTCTTGTTAATTTTACACCAACTCAATTGGGTGAATATTTATTAAGTGTTTGTTTTGGTGGTACACCAATAACACCACGACCATTCCGTTTACAATGTTTAACTGGCAGTGATTCAGCAAAAGTTACAGCTTATGGATTAGGTTTAGAACGTGGTATTGTTACACAACCAGCTGAATTTTTAATTGATACACGTGGTGCTGGACAAGGTGGTTTAGGTGTTACAGTTGAAGGTCCATGTGAGGCAGCAATTAATTGTCGTGATAATGGTGATGGTACATGTAATGTTGCATATTTACCAACAGAAATTGGAGATTATACAATAAATATTACATTTAATGATAATCATATTATGGGATCACCATTTCAAGCTATCATTTTACCACAACCAAATTTAAATAATATTAAAGTATCTGGAATGGGAATTCAACCTCATGGTATGAGGAAAATGGTTTGGTTTGTTAATTTTTTTTTTTTTGAGAGAGATTTTGCTGTAAAAAGAATGTGCCCTTGATTATGTATTCTCGCTGCAAAGACGTTAATGCTATATTGAAATATCTGCTGTGTGTTTTGATCCGCTCCAGACAATTTTCCTAATAAACGATTTATTTTTCCTGTGCCTTTTTGAATATATTTACAAGTTCGTGTGCTGTAGAAAAATTAATTAACTTAAGGAGTTTTGTAATTTTAGGTCCAAAACTTTTAGAAAAGTTATTATGGCCAACATAATTTTTTTTTGTTGAAGTATACAAATTAGCTAACACTTAAAATAGCTCATTAATCATAACATATTTTGCATGTTTTTTTTTTTGTTTAAATTTCTGTTTCTATATTTGTAAACTGCTAAATTTTTAATATCAATTGAAAAATGGAAACTATAATTTTCTTTCGACATAAATTTTAAGGTGTAATCATGAATGCTGCAACCGATTTTCTCGTTGATATGACTAAAATTGGCAGTAATGTTGATACTAGTAAATTATCATGTTCAATATTTGATCCACGTGGTAATGTTTTACCAAGTAAAATTGTTTCGGCCAAAGATGATGACATTTTCCGTATTATGTATACACCATTTGAAGCTGGTCGTCATACAATTGAATTATTATATGATAATGTACCAGTACCAGGATCACCATTTGTTGTACATGTTAAAAGTGGCTGTGATCCGACACGTTGTAAAGCATATGGTCCAGGATTAGAACGTGGTACAACAAATTTAATGAATAAATTTACGGTTGAAACAAAAGGCGCTGGTATTGGTGGTCTATCATTAGCTATTGAAGGACCAGCTGAAGCTAAAATGAGTTGTACAGATAATCGTGATGGTAGCTGTGATGTAGAATATGTTGCTACTGAACCTGGTGATTATGATATAACAATACGTTTTGCTGATAAACATATACCGGGTTCACCATTTAAAGTTTTTGTTGAAGAAAACGTTGAACCATCTAAAGTTAAAGTATTTGGTCCAGGTATTGAACATGGTCAGATACGTGAAGATATTGCAACATATTTTGATGTTGATGTATCTGAAGCTGGTCCTGGTAAAATTTCCGTACAATTAAATAATTCTGAAGGTGTTGCAATTGAAAATTGGCATGTACAGGATAAAGGAGATGGTATTTATGCTGTACATTTTATACCACCAAAAGAAGGTTCAGTTTTAACATGTAATGTTAAATTTGCTGATGTTGAAGTACCATGCAGGTATAATTATTTTAATCTGAATTATTAATTAAACTTATAATAAATTATTATTTTCATAGTCCATTTGTAATGACCGTATTTCCAAAATTCAATGAAAAAGAAGTTAAAATTGAAGGTGATGTATCTGAGAAAAAACAATTACCAGCATCATTACCAGCTAAATTTCAAATTGATACAAAAAAAGCTGGTAAAGCTGATATAAATGTTGCCATAAAAAATCCAAAAGGTAAACCATTAAAACCAAAAATTGAAAAACTTGGTAATGATTCATATAATGTATCATTTGTACCGGATGAATGTGGTCCATATAATGTTAGCATTAAATATGGTAGTAAAGATATTGAAGGATCACCATTTACAATACATGCTCATCAAATTGGTGAAGCTAAAAAATGTAAATTTATTGATGAAACACCAAAAATTCAACAATCTGGTAGTAAAGGTCGTTTAAGTGTTAATGCAAAAGATGCTGGTGATGGTGCAGTTACATGTAAAATAACATCGAAAAATGGAACGTACGTATAATAAAAATTTAATTATTTATTTAATTATTAATTAAATATAAAATTATTTATATAATTTCAATAGTGATGTTGGTGAAATTGATGTTATTGAAAAAGATGGTGTCTTTGATATATTTTATACACTTAATGATCCTGGTGAATATGATATTAATGTTAAATTTGGTGGACAAAATATACCAAATGGCTCATTCTCAATTAAGGTAGTTAAGTAAAATATTTATTTATAGTAATTTAATTATTATTATTAATATTTTTTTTTAAATATTTCGAAAAATTAAAAAAAAATCAAAACAAATAGTAAACAAATCGCAGGTTAATTTTAATAGTTAAAAAATTAAAAATATTATTGTATAATTTATTGAAATGATTATATCAAAGAAACATAATTTATCTATTTCTTATCTCTCTATGTTATCAATAATTCTATGTTCTATGTTGAGATCTTGACACATTTAAATTAATTTCACAAAAAAAAAAAGTATACTACAACATTTTTGTTAAAAATATTTAAATTTTTAAACTTACAAAAAAAATTATTTCTTTCATATATTTTTATAATTTCTTTTTTAACAATTAATTTTATATTATGTTGAAGATTGGTGCACTAAAGCAATTAGACTCTTAGGTCAACGACAATTATAAAGAGAGTATAGAAAAGTAAAATTTACATATTAATTATATTTGATTAGTTCATTGATCAGTTAATGTAACTTCATCACAAATACAAAAATATTGGAACCATACGTAAGGAAACAGGCTTGACTCGCTAGTTCCTTGATATGAGCAAATTTAAAGTACAAACAATAACCGGATTACATACAAGACATTGAAGTTGAAAAAACATCTACATAAAATTGGACTAGTTCCAAATAACGTATGTAGAACGGCTGTCTGTATTCTATGAAACTGTCGTCGTACCAACTTAGAAACCTATTGTGCTTCATGGAAAGTACTACTCTTGGGGTAGAGTTCTAACTTAAAGGTATATCACAATATGCCCATAGTCTAATCGAATCTAATCTAATGAAACCTAAAATTTTTGCAAAACTTTAAGGCTTTATAGTTTGTAATTAAATATCTTCATTTTTGTAAAATTCTTTGTCTTACCCTCTACCCTAAAAAATTGTTTAAATATTAACATTGCGATAAAAAACTTTGTAGATCGGAAGTTCATTTTTTTTTTGTGAAGATAATTAAAGTAAGCAATTTTAGTGAAAATAAATTATCAGTAGACACTTCAAATAATAGCCCCGAGTCATTAATCTTTTTTAAAAGTTGAAATTAACAATCTAAATGTCCGTATGATAAAAATGGATGAACGAATTTTTTAGCATTTAGTTTCCGAAAAAAGTCGTTCACTCCGAGAAATATACGTCAAAGTCGTTGAATTTTTATTCCGAAAAAAAATTATAGTAGTAGTATAATTTTACCTTGTTATCTCTTTAATAACTTTTTCATGCTACATAACTCAAGTGTTTTGGGTTCAAGTGTTTTGGGTTCTCTCAAAATAAATAATGTCTGAAAAACGTAACATCAAATTTGCCATCGAATTATTTAATTTTAGTTTGAAATACAATTTTTCGGAAGAGAATAACCGAATTACATTATTGGGGAGGACACACATATTATTTTTGGGCAAATTTCAAAACAAGACTTATGAAAACGTACTACCCTAACGTACTACTTATGAAAATGTACTACAAACGTACTATTTGTAATTGAATTACTTTTGAAATGATATGTATACATTTAATGATATGTATACCCATACGTACACTTCGGTGGGAATTGTAGTGATCATTTTTTTGCACCACTTTTTGGTGACAATTTTATACTTTCAATAATTATGTTCTATAATTTTTTGTTTTTTTAATTTGGCAATGAATTTTGTTGGGAACTGATGAGTTAATGTAAACTGATCAGTACTTTATGACTAATATTCAAATTTCTTATTTATTTGATTAAAATATTATTTATTAATTAGTGCACTGATCTTCTATCATAAAATTTATAAAAATTTATAATTATTTATTAGTTTTTAATTTATTTTAAGTTATTTATTGAAAACTTTTAATTTTTAATTTTGTGGTGATGGATAAAATAAAACACAGAAAAACCAAAAAAAAAAAAACTCTCAAATACTTTCATTTAGCATGGACATTTAAAATTTATGAATTATTTTATTTTGGCTATAAAATTATTATAAGAAATTTTATTTTATATTTTTTTTTATTTTTCAAAATTAACACCGTTTTACGCTAATTTTTCTTTAATTAACACAATTTGCAAGCTTACAAAAACACAAATTATTTTTCTTTGAACAGTTTTTTAAAAATATAGATTTAAAGCGTTAATTTTGGCGCTGTCAATTTAATATATAAAATTTTTGAAGCTTTACAAAACATAATAACATTAAGTAAATACTTTAAAATTATTGAATAAATTATTAGAAATGAAAATTATTTAAAATTATTAAATAATTATGTGAACATTTCCATGGAAAATGATACTTTATTCAAACATTTACAATAATAGAAAAAAAAATGATTTCATTAGGCAATTGTTTTTCTTTTTCGATATACGATAATATTTTTAACTAATCGATTTGTTTGGTTAATTGAATTTTGGTTTTTTTTTTATTTTAATTTTTAGAAGCTTAAATTTTTGATTTTAAAATTAACAAAATTATATTGGAAATTTTTTATTTATAAGTTGTCAAATTGAAGATAATATGAAAAGGTAAGGAAAATTATTTTGTTTGTATATGGTAATTATATCGGAAGTTATTTAAAATTTAAATATCGAAAAATTGGATTTTCCAGGGGAATGAAAAAAAAAAACAATTATAAATTTTAAATTTATTTGATTATTTAGTAGTATTTTATTATTGGCTGTTTAATTATATATGAACTATAGTCTGACATAAAAAGGAACATCAATTTTTTATATATAAGGTTCGTTTAGTGACAGTTACAATTAAATACTAACTTTAACGTAACTAATTAATTTTGGCGCCTTTTCAAATGGCATAAAAACCTTCCGACAATCACATTATTCAAATACGACTTCGGATGAACAGCATTAAAAACTGAAAATAAAAACATACGTTATAATAACAACTAGTGGTCCATTATTTATAACATACCAAATAAAATTACTAGAATTGTTTAAATCCAACTAATTTATCTAAAATATATAAAAAAAGTATTTTGTTTGTAAGGATTTATATAAATTCCAATTGTATATTTAAATCGAATAAATTTGCAAATTAATATCTTTTTTAAAACCAGGATTGTGTGGTTTGATTCGGAGTTATGAGGTATCGTAGATTAGTTGCACACGGTTCGGCTTCAATTTAGGTATTTATTGTACAACAATAAATATTCTAAAGTTATTTTGGAATTTTGGAGTATACAAAATTTTGAATTCACGAGAATGTCGGATACGAGAATTGCATAAATCGTGAATAATTTATAAAATTTTTAATTTATTTAAAATTGTTCTAAATATTTGCTGTATGAATCGAATGATTCCTAACTAAATCGTTTATTTCAAACTTACATTTTTTACATTTTATATGAAAAAAGTTACAATACAACTTTCTCTAAATCAGAATGTATGGCGAACGATCTCTTTTAAAATAAGCTTATGCACATACATTTTATATTGGATCTTCAATTGAAAACATTGATAGTGAAATATGTGGAAGTCAAAGTTATATTCGAATTCAATATTTATAAATTTCAAGAGCTTATAAACCGTCTAACTCTTAGTTATCAATTACTACACAATCTGATAATCTTATAATTTTCTTACCGTCTCCCACAAATGATTTTGTTGTCATCACTCCTGTGTAATCGATTTCAATACTTTTAAATTCTAAATTTTGGCTTAAATTTTAAATTTTATTGATATATTTTTATTTATATTATTTATTTTTGTTTTCATTTTTGAAAACGTGTCTAACAGCTCGTGTCCAACAACGAATTATTCTTTTGTGTAACATATAATATGAAAATCTGCCAAGAAACTCTTAAATACTTTATTAAATCATTATCTAAAAATTAATATAAATAAATCTTTTTGCTATGGTTTTTGGAAAAGAAATTGTTTTATGACAAATTCTTTAAACAAACGAAAATCTATGAATGAAAAATAGATAAATTTTCACTTTAACACAAAAATTATTATATTTTTGAACTTTAACAATTCATTTTCTTTTTGAATATATAAAAATAAATGTAATATATAAAAATAACAAAATATTTATCATTTCAATATTATTAATATAACATCAAAAACAAATAAAAAATATAATAATAGAATTAACGAAAAATGAAAATGTAAATAAACACCTAAAGAAAATATCAAAATATAAAAATAAATATAAATATCAGATTTGGGAAATTGCCCGGAAAATATTTGTTATTATAGAAGTCATAAGATCTCCTAAAAGTCATGAGAATTTTCATAATATTTTTTTTTTTTTTTGTAAATGATTGTGACTAAGAATAAAATTGCAATAGGAAAATACGTAAACAAAAATTTCCGGTGGTCCTGTTGTCAAGGAAATCTTGTTATTTCATAAGATACCCAAAAATGTCATGAGAATTTTCATAATAATTTTTTTTTAAGACATCCGATTTCAATAAAATTTGGTACACAAGAATTAGATTCGTAATCTACTTGAAAGTTGTAATACTTGGGATCCGTATTTTCAGTGGGTTCATGCTAAAATATCCGATTTATATATATTACATGGTAATTTTTACCGGATTTTAATGAAATTTTCCATATAAGTTTAATTTTGTGATTTAATTGGTGTTACTGAAAGTTGGAGTCTGATAGGCAGTTTTAGTTTCTGAATTTTATATAATTACATGTTTTTTAGAATTTATTTATTATCCGATTATAAAGAAATTTGGTAAACAAGTTGGATTCGTGATTACGCATGTGTCGAGCAAGGTAGAAGTCAGTAACTTTAGGGGGTCCATGTTATAATTTCTTATTAATGTTTCATATCTTATAGAATAAGTTGGTAATTATTATCCTATTCCAATTACATATTAGTTTTGTAATCTAGTTGGTGTCCCTCATTAGCAGTTTTTTTTTATGATTATAACTAATAAATAAAATTGCATTAGGAAAATATGTAAACAAATTTTCCGGTTGTCAAGTAATTTTTTTATATATCAGTAATATTTCTAGTTATTTCTAAGTAACAAGCTTTTCAGCACGTTAAGAAATATGATGGTTTTATTTAATATTGATCAATCAATTTTTATAGAAAATATTTAATATTTGTTAGTAGTTATTTGTATTCGGTAAGTAAGATACAGGAAGTATCAAAATTTTAATTAAAGTCATTTTTGTTCGCTCGTGGAAATAAAATGGTATCGAAAAATAAGGTATATAAAAATATTAATTTTCATTATAATTTCCACATAAAAATTTAATGTAAACCTTTGGTCAGTGAAGTAATTTAAATAATTTTGAAAAGCATTGACATTTTCTTATAAAATATTTTGTTTTTTACTCATTTTTGTATTTACTATAAAATGGCTTAAGGTTTCGTCTTTTATAGCTTATTTTCCGGATTCACACCGGTTATGCACCGAAACCTAGCTAAACTTTGGCTTGGTACAAATTAGGTTCTCAAATATTTGGTATAAATCAGTATAAATCCGAATTATTTACAAAAATTTATAATCAATTTTAAAATATGAATAAAATTTATGAAATTAAGAGGAATTTTATAAAATATATTTTTCCAATTACTTTTAAATTTGAATTTATTATTTGATACAAAATTTATGTAAATAACATAAAATAATTATTTGAATTTTATATAGAAATATTTTGATTACTTCAATTTATATGTAGAATAATGGATTTAGAATAAATGAAATTATTTGAATGTGCTGGAAAAATATAAAAATATTTATCATTTAATAGAAAATATTAAAGTTGAAAACGATATTCAAATGAATTAGCGTTATTAAAATTACTTTACATAACGTGCCTATAAAATAAGTTGTGTAGCAATAATGGAAAACGTAACGAAAATGTTTGATTCGTTTTTTCGTTACACAATTTTTAAAAATTATTCAGAAAAAATCTAGCAGTTATACAAAAAATATTCACAATTTTGCTAGTAAATGTTATTATTTTTTTAAAAAAAATACATTAAATTGAATTTATTTGGAAATTTCTTGTGAATGATTGATTCGTTATTATAACGAAATGTGTAACGTTATGATTTTTTATTTTCATTTTGAAACACTAGAAAATATACAACGAGTAAAGGAATTTTTATTAGGTGATATAAAAATCTCTAGCTACATTTTATTTTGCAAATTTTCATAATTTCAGAATTACAAAAATGCAAATTTATTTTTCTATTAATAATTTAAATGAATTTATAAATTCTTCGGAAAATTAAATGAAATTTCGAAATATATCTTAAAAAACTTTTATTTCTTATAAGAAAATTCGGTTAGTTTAAAATTTTTATTCAGTTTTTATTATAATAGTTGGTCCAGTAAAACTAAACTATTCGCAGTTCTAAATTTTAGGCATTGTAAATAGCAGCAGTAGTAAATTACTTTTCAATTCAGTTGGCGTTTTAATTTACCAGCTATTATGGATATAATTTTTTAAAATTTTGGTAATAAACTCGTCTCGTTAACATTATTAATAATATCAGCTTAAATTCATAACTCAGAAAGTACAAACTGCTTAAAATTTTAGTCAGTTTTTGAATAGGAATTTTTTTGTTGTACATAATTATTTTTACATATTCATCTTCAGCTGTTTGGTCTATAAATGCAGCAGCTTTAGACATAAGGCCATTAAATTCTTTATAAAATTTTATATATATTATTTTAAAATTATTTTTCTTTAGCTGGTGATTTAACTTTAAAATATAGTTTCATAATTTACATCTACAATTTGTTAATTGATATATACACTAAATGTGACAAATAATGTCAAATAATATTTACAATAGTCTTTTTGATATGAACAAGTCAGAAAAATAATAAAAAATAGATTTTTTTTTTTTTAAAAAGTTAATGGCTCTAACAACAACAATAATATTTTCCAACAATTTATTTTAATTAAAAAAAAAAAAAAAAGATTTTCAAAATTTTTACTAAAACTTGTATGTATAAAAAACATAAATATTTTGATCTCATTTTTCACCTCTTAATATAAATAAATAAATAAATCAAAACGAAAAAACTTTAATTTAAGAAAAACAACGAAAAAAAAATTAATTTGATGTTGCCAAAATTCCATTATTTATATACCATATTATTTGGGGGCGGTGGTATCGTGACGGTACTTCATGCTGTGATGTTTTGATGCATTATGTTCTGTGTTCATCTTCAGACAGAAGCAGTGATATTGCTCTAAGTTAACTAAAATTTTAATGAACTTCAGTATAACCCAAATTTAAGAATGGGAAAAATTGTAACCGCTGAGATTACTTGCTAATAACAAATGTTTTATTACAAATGAACTTATGGTTTCGAATCTATGTAAAATTTACACCCAAATTAATGTCAAAACAAATGTCATGAAACCTTTATCACTCAGATGAGGAGGTCAAGTATTAAAACTAAACTGAAGTGTCATGTTAAAAGTATTTCCATGACCATAACTTTAAAAGAAATACTCAATTTCATTGTAATTATTTATGGTTAGTAGACTAATTTAACTCCTTTAGAATTTATAATTAATTGTAGTTTCGTCCCTTTTCCTTCAGACGATTTAAATTTCATTTTGAATAGATTTCTTGCATATAATGATAATAGTATGTAATTCAAAATTTAATTTACAGGAAAAATGGTCAAAAAAGTTTCAGGGGTTATTAAAACATCTGTTTAAAAAGTGAACAGTCAAATTTAGCTAACAAAATTTTCTTTCCTACTTCGGAATTCAAAAAATTTAATTGTCTATTTATTTTAATGCTATATATTATGTTAAAAATGCAAAAAAAAAAAATTAAATTTAAAATTTAAAAATATTATTATTTCTTAATTAAAAATTTAAATTTTTTTAATTCAAGTTCAAGAATTTTTATTGAAACTTATAAATTTAAATACCAAATATTATTTAAACATTTGAAATTTATGGACGATTTAATTTAAATAATTGTGGTCTTCATGATGTGTAATATTAAAATGATATGCTGTGAACATTTTGTAAAAAAAAATGAAAAAAATATTTTAAAATTTTAACAAAAATAATGAAATTCTTGAATTTATACAAAAAAAAAAAAGAAAATTACTAATTATATTAATATCGTTTTCAACAAATTCAAATCTAAACAAAATGAAAATAAAATTATATAATTTTTAAAATCTTTAGACCATTTCATCTGCAACAAAATGAACAATTAAAATTGACGTATATTTATTTAAATTATTTATTAGGGGAAAATAATTAATTTTATTTATTCCAAAAAACTTCTAAATGCAGAAATTTGAAATGTACTTATTAATAAAATTAATGTAATTATTATTAGTTTCAAAGAAAAGAAAAGAAAATAAGTAATAAAATATTTATGATCTTATAGATAAATTAGCGTGAAGTAATTTATAGCTCACGCTAAATATTACAGACATAGCTGCAAGTTTTCAAAAAAAAATCCTGATATACTATTATGTCGGTGGTTAACAAGCCAGAAAGAATTAGTACATTCTCTTCAAAATTGAGTTTATTATTTTGAAATAGATAATTATCTACTGGCAAAATATAATAAGTCACAAAAGTAAATAACCAGAAAGATTTGGGGTACGATTTGATTGATATGGTGTACGATTTAATTAGTTCAATATATTAAATCTAGAATTTAGTACTATATGCCTTAAACCTTGAATTAATTGTTCGATGTTGTATTTTCTTGTAAATTTTAAGTGTCACTAAAATGGATGGACATATTTTTTGTAAATAATATTTTTATTGGTATGCTAATATTGAAGCTATTTAACAGATTATCTTCACCTAATTTACATTGTAAATTATTCTCATATGAACAATTGTATTATAAGTCAAATTTACCAATTTCTGTAAATCCATGATTTTATTCTATGATGATTTTCTATAATTGTGCAATATTTAATAATACTTTTTAATTGCTCATCTATTAAAGAACAAACTCCTTAAATTTAATTTCTTACTAAAATATAAGATTACAAAATAATTTTTTCAACTAAATTATATTTTAGAAATTGATTTTTTTTTTATGATTTTAGAATTTAGTAAAATATAGAATCCTTTGGGGTTTGTTTATAGCATAGTTGTTAAATAATGCATTAAAAATCATTACTGGAGTAATTCAAATATTTAATAAATTACTTTTTTACAAATAATTTTTACTGAAACGTTTCAAGTACAAAATATACCCTGTAATACTTCAGTAATGCATAGTAATGCATTTCTATTTTACTAACACAATAAATATTTAGTAATTCAATTAAGTAATCCGATATTTACTTTTATAATTAATTAGTTTACTAGTTTAGTTTAAAAGAATATATTGCAATGAAGTGCTTGTTCATCTTGTCTTAAATTAAAGTTATCTTATGCATTTTTTATAATGAGCACCCGCACAGATTCGGGTACTGCAGTGGAAATTCGTAGTATAATTGTAATAATATTCAAAAATATTTTAAAGTAAATACAATTTTTTGAGAATTATTGGAATGCAGTCAAAATAATGCATTATGCAGAATTACAAGTTGTGTTGTACTTAAAACATTTCATTATAACAATACAGTACTTCAAATGAAGTAACTGGTACTGGAGTAATGATGTTGTTATTATAATTAAAAGTTTTAATTGATATTCTGCCGAAACGGGGATGCCAATTTTTAGATTTCTGAAGAACTTTATATTACTTCTTTAAGTAGTAATTCTTAATTAAGCGGATAATTTTATATGTTTACATTTAATGGAACCTTATCCAATTAAAAAACCATTAACTAAAAACATTTTTATTCGAAAAATACATGTCGTAAAGTTCTATTTAAATTCATACACTAAACAAACTGACAAAATTCAAATTAATCGTCAGCATTAAATTTTCATGGAAATCTGCCGAAAGAAAATATAAATTTTTAATGTGGGGCAAATAGAAAATTTATAATGTAATATTAAAAATGCGGCGACGATTTTATCGTCTTCGGTGGTTGCGATTCTATATAGCATTCATGAGGATCGTAAAAGTTAATGAAAAATTGGTATATTTTTTTTTTATTTAATATGTAGATTAAGTAGGAGAGCTAATTTTAATTTATAAAACATTATTACATACTTTTGCACAAGAATTAAATAAATATATAATTTTTTTTTTTGAATATCTATGTTTATTTTTTTTTTCTTGATTCATTTTTCTACTTCCCCGCCAGATATTTTTTTGTTGTTGAGGAAAATCTTCTAATATATAATATTTTTTTATTTTTTTTGAACATTTTTTGCACAGCTACAGGTCCACCTACCAGTCTCAGTCAGTCGTTGTGTTGAGTATCAGTCAGCTAAAATATTATTTCTGTTTTTTTAATTTTGTAATATTTTCAACCAAAAAAAAAAAAAAGAAAAGAAAATTTTTTAAAATTAAATTTTTATTCAACCAAAAAATTTAATTACTTTTAAATTGTGTTAATTTTTGTGTGATAATTGTGAAAATTTGTCGGTGATTAGTAAAAAGGTGAAAAAGGATAAAACTTTTGTTTTGGAATTTAATTTAATTTTTTTGGTTTTCAAGAAAAGTGTCAAAAATAAATTTTTTATTATCCAAATATTTTAAGGATATTTCTAAAAATATAAAACTAGGTCTCAAAATTTTCATTTATATATTAAAATAAACATTTTATTGGACATCCATACATAAGTAAAATTAACTCAGTTTTCATATATATTTGTGCGTTAGTGCAATTTTCAATTTCTATACATATAATGATTTTCATTTGAAATTGAAAATTATGAAGAACAAATTAGAATTGAAAAATAAAAGTATATACATAAATAAACATAATTTTAATGAAAATAATTAATTAGCAATATTTACTTGAGCATAATTACATGATTGCAGCTGTTTTAATTATAATAATTTATTTGAAAATTTTGTCTGACTTACACCACCCACCTGGAACAAGTGTCAGTTCAAAATTTTCATATTTATTTATTCAATATTTTAATTTAATCGTTTGTAATAGACAGGCATGCATTAAGTAATAAATTGTAGTCGGGCGCTTTTTATATATTTAAAAATTAATTGTTAGAAAATTGGCGATTCTAATATTATTCTATTTAATTTGAATATAAAAATAAAAACTAATTATTATTTTCAATAAATATTAATAAGACGTTAAATGTTCGGAAACTTTTTTCTGAAAAAATGAATTTCTGGTGTAGAATGTTCCATTAAATGAAAATTACTAAAGTATTAAGGGGTAAAAATGCAAAATCAATTTAATGTAGAAAAATATTGATTTTCTATATATAATTAATAAAACTTAATGGGAAAATTTTATTGATTATTTGAAATATGAAATATAAATAATTAATTATTTTATAATTTATTACACCACTTATTAGCTTTGTGAACCAAGCTATTAATCAAATCTTGGAAAACAAATCGTAATTTCTGTCTGAAATCTAAATGATTTGATGATTTCCCGAGTTATATTGCCATTTAAAATAATCCAGCACGAGTAATTTAATGAAATTCAAGGTTCATTTTGGGTCGACCCAATTTTTACAGACTTTAATCTGTAAAGCCACATGGAGACATACCAAATGTAGTATAATATATTCTCAGACTATATGGTAACTAAATTTTAGGATATTATTAATAACTTTATAGTTAAATATATTTAGTATAAAAAAATAGTGTTGCCAATGTTATGAAACTACTACGAATAAAATTTATTATTGCCGAGAAAAAAAATTACATTTTAATTTTTGGACATTTTTCAACTTTTGACATTTCCGAGATATTTTGTCATATTTTTTATTTCAAAATATTTGCTCAATCTTTGTATGTAATTTAGAAAAGATTAATTTGAACACAAAAATTTTGCAGTCACATCCGTTTTACAATTATGAAAATAACAAATTTATAATTAAATTTTTTTTTATATCGATAATTTACGTTCCATAATTTGTCTTAAAAGAATTTTTATTTTATAATTCCATTAAGCAAAAAGCTTTTAGTTTCTTGTAAAAGGTCTGTCGGGGGCTATTCGAAAGCAAAATAAATTTTTAGAATTTTTATATTTTCATATAACAGGGAGTTTTAACTTTTCTTATCGAACCACTATTATATTGCCAGCCGTCTGCGTTACTTTTTTTGAAATGTATTGTTAAAATAGGAAGTTTAAAATATACTTTTCAGCTTCAGTCGCTTTATTTACACGTCCGCTGAAATACCGTAACGCTTAAATACCGTAACGCTCTACGACAGTTTTTACAAAACAATTTACTCTCGTGATGGTATTCAAATTTAAACACAGTGTGACAGTTTTTGACGGTTCCTCCTATTTACATTGCTAATTACTATTTATATAAATAAATTTTATTTTTTATAAATAAATTTTAAAGTTTAAAATTGAACTAAGCTTTTGCCGTACCAGAATTTCGTCGAGATTTTTGATTCGTTAGAATCTACCGTCACGGGATTTCGGAGGATGTGTAGCAAAATCAAGCTTAAATGATAAATTTTTAAGTGAAGTTTCGAAAAGTATACCTTGAAGAAATTTTTAATGAAACCACAATGAGATAATATTAATTGTGGTCCTTGTGGTAAAAAAGGTTACAAATCTCTGTATCACAATCACAAATAGTACACATACTATTTATGCGTTTTTATAATAAAAATATTTATATAAAAAATTTGACTCTTCTATTAATTCAGCTATATGCTCTTAATTTTAGACACCAATCCGAAAACATATTTATGTTTTACAAAAAAAAAAAAAAACTCGGTAATGTGGGTTTTTTTTTTTCATTAGAATTTTATTTTTATTTTTTAAATAAATAGAAAATTTATGTCGCTTTGATGTTGGGGATATTTTTTTTTTTTTGCGTTACCAAAGCTTGTGACAAATTCCCACCTACTTATACGTGATACGTTATTGCGGTAGTTATAAATAATTATTTTAAACTAAACATAATTTTTCATTTATACACTAATTTAATTTGTTTAAATTTCGTAATATAATTTTGTATATAATTTCCTTGTATACTTGAATTAATTTTTTTTTTTGTTTTTTCTATTTTTTTAATTAATATTTTCTTCTCTAAAGTACTTAAACGTTTAGAAAACAGCATTTTGAAACTTGTTAAAAACATTATTTATTTCATTTTTTGTTGTACATTAATGTCCTTATAAAATTGAAAATAAAGAAGAAAAAAGAAGATTGTTATGCTGAAATTAATTGAAATTAAATTATTTCTATATACTATATGTAAAGTGAAATAATTAAATTTATTAAATGAATCAATTTATTTAAGAAATTTAAAATACTTAAAATTAGTAAAAATTAGTACTAATCATCGTAATGTAATTTGATGTGCGTAAATTATTGGCTCGAGAAAAGATCGACCTTTTAGAATTTTGAATTTCCCTTCGGATATACCAAGTATGATTCCCACTAGTAACTGCTAAGAAATCCTTAACAAAGTGGGTGGAAAAGGATCACTTTAACATTTAGTTAGACAAACCATTGTGATCCACCTTTTGTTTTTCGGGCGGAAAGAAAAAATATTGGCAGGGGGAGGGTGCTGGCATAAGAACTATCTCCTCTGTCACTGCCCTGCGGTATTATTTAAAAGATTATTAAAACACAATACATATTATAAAAACATCATTTTTTGACCGACATTTTTTGATCGTTTAAACTAACTAATTCCGTTCATGTACCTTTCTCAGGAGAAATGATGTACTCTAGGGTAAAAAAAGCCATCATGCGGAATATGCAACGCACCTTCGAAATCGAGATACGTGGAAGGGTTTTAATTACTCTTCCCACCTTTTAAACCAACCAACCAAAACAAATTTTTCGTATATATATTTCAATAAATTTACAATAAAAATTTGGAAAATTTCGATTAAATCATAAGAAATTGTAATATTCAATTAATAATACACGTAGCGCGTGGTGGTTCAGGTAATAGTTTAGAGTGACAATCAAATGTTCTTTTCGACAGCAATTATAAATGCAAAATCTGCAAAATCAATGAATCTTTTACAATATATGTAATCAATAAAAATAATTTGTTCTGTTTTATGAAATTTATTGAACGTGACATAATCAAAGTCACTGAAAAGATAAATGAACTAATTAAATAAATTTATTAATAATATATTTTATAATCTGTGAATTTTATGGTAGAAATTTTTAAAGACATTTTTATCTTTAAAACACTCAAATCTAAATAAAAATAAAAATATTTAATTTCTTATATTTATTTATCTGTTCAAAGAAATTCTTGAATCTACCATAAACCATTGAAAATGTAGATATAATTAATTATAGTTTTCTTGGCAAACTTATAATAATAAAAGCAAGAAAACAATATAAATAATTTATATTTGATCCAGAGTGATTCACATAATAAAATTTAATGGTTGAACTAAAGAACATTCAAGTTTAATGATGAAAATTTATTTGTGGGACTTTTTACATGAAATGCACATAGAAAACGTAAATTATGAAATTTTTTTTTATGTAGATTGATATTTAAGTAAAGTACAAATTGCAACAGAAGCCAAAAATTACATGTCGTCTAAAGATTAATTTATCATGTTTAGAAACTTATTTTATTTTAGACATGAATTTCTTTGAGGTATTAGGTAGTTAAAAAATGGTGACAAAATTGTTTATATGCGAAATTTTTGTTCATTCATTTTAAAATTTTATATTTTATGAGGCTTAAATAAAAATTCTTTTATGTAATGAAATTAAAAATTTTATATTTTGGGTATATTATTTAAAATTCAGCATATTTTTTTTTTTTATAAGTTTTGAACCATTTTTCAAATAATTCTGCCTGGCATATTAATTTTGGGTATTACATTTAGAATTGATTTTGCTATCGTATAAAATAATTTTTATTATTATAAACCAAATTGCTCCCTACAACAGATTTAGTCTGAAAAATATAATTATGCAAAATCTCTAAAATTTATAGTCACTTACTATATTGAATGTATACATTTTATACGTTTTTTCAACCTCTTCATCCTTTTCTGAACAATTTTTCATCCTTTTCTGAATAATAGATGAACAAAGAACAGCCTTAGATAACTTGTTCATCTGAATAAATACCGACATTCATTATTATATAATTTTTATTATTCAAATGATATCTCAACGAAAAGTTAAATTTTATTGCATGTATACAAAAAGGAAAGACTGTCCACTCTCAACAAATACTGTAGAACAAGCGTTAAGCGTCTCATGCATTCAAAACTATTCATACCTGGACCAGAACAATTGTAGATTTATTTCGTTACGACTTGTAACCTTAAAGATCACTTACATATAATTGAACTATGAGCGGACCAAGTGTATTGGTTCTATGACCATGAAGACGAAACGGTTTCGACACCTCGGAAACTAAGTTATCTTCCTTCAGATAAATGGTGTTTATCATTGAAGGAACTGCTTATCAGAAGTACGGTCTTGGTTAATTAGAAGGGGTAACTCAATAAGTCATATGACTGCATTGATCAGGGCCGTATGTGACCCTTCCTTACTCTAAACTTAACCTAACCTATTGTAATGTATAAAGTGAAAGAAATCTCTAGATTTGTTTAAATTTGTGAATCAGAAGTAGTAGAGGAATGTACATCAATACCTTCAGTCATGTGGCTAGGAAATTTAATGTGATTGATGTAGATTTACACCCACTGACATATTTTAATTCATATTTAATGAGAATCTGTATATAAGAAACCATCGAATATCTTTTTTAATATACACCCACACTTCAAGTGCACATTTTTTTTTGTTTTAGTAACAATCTTTTCTAAATTGTGTTGTTAATTACTAAATATTTCATAATTTTTGGTTTTTTTATTTTATTTATTTGTGCATTTTTCATAATTTTATCAATTATATTTTTCACTAAAGATTTTACAAAATATTTTAAATTATTTTTAAATTTGCCAAGAAAGTTTTCATTTAATGTACCATTAAAATCAAAATCTTTTTGAATAATTTAAATAATAAGAAATATAATAATAAATTTTTTTAATATTTATTTCTTTTTTTACTGCACCTTATGCACAAAATGCAACCGGGTGATAAAATCATATAAAGAGTGTTGTTCACAAATTAGTGTTAAGACTTAAATAGCTACTGTAAAACAACCATCAAGTAATTACCTATATTATAATACTGTATAACTAAATGAAGTTGTTAATGGAAATTTTACTACAATACAAATTTTTAATCGGCACTCATTTATAATAATTTTATATGCAAATTTGTATAAGTTTGCTTTATGCGAAGCATATAATACATAAATAAAATAATTATGTTGTTAATTATGTAGGAGCTTATAATTGCAAATTAATTGACACATTGCTATTATTAAATGCAGCAATGTATAAAATAATTTCAAATAAAATTTACACAATGTTTAACATTGTTTATTTATCATATTTATGATTTTATATCTAAAAGATTTTAATAATTATTTAAATTGTATGTCTTTATTAAAATATGAATTTTTTTTTTTTTTGTTTTTTAGGCTGTTGAAGAAAGTGTCAAAGAATTTTCAAGCAGTAGTAGTTCACATTCAAAAACTTATATTCAAGAGTCAACAGAAATTGTTGAAAAATTAACAACTGAATTACTTCAGGTAAATTAAATTTTTCTTAATTTTTTTTTTAATAATAAATTTTTTATAATTTATAGGCTGAACAAATTCATAGCAGTTTAAACGGTAAAGCTGAAAACGGCAAATTTAGATCATTCGGATTAAATAGAATACCATTAACAAGTACTGGAGGAAGAGTAACCGGTAAGAATTTTTAACTTTATTTTAATGTAGTTTTAAGTAAGCTAATTTAAAATTTATTTAAAATTTTATCAATCTTATTACATTGGTAAAAAAATCTGTACAAATTTTACATTTATAAAATATTTAATTTTGATTGACAAGAAATTATGATTATAATCTTTATCCGTCTTTTAAAATTAAAATATCCATTTAACATCAATAACATTTTCTCCTGGTGATAATCGTCCTTGACAAATATGAATTTCGAATTCTTTTCGCACGTAATAAATTCTCATAAAAAACTGGATTGAGTTTATAAAATCTTTAAGATTAGATCAGATCCATGAGTTCTTGATAGGTCACCCATAAGGAATGTAAATCACAATGACAATTGGTAGTTATTTCGTTTTGAAAATTCGAATCCTTTACAAATATTTGTTTTATGTAGATTAGTATTCGAATGTTTTGTAATTATATATCCTATAATCAGGTTAACAAAAAAGTTAAGTTTTCATCCATAGTCTCAAAAATATTGAGCTGATCAAAAATATTGTCAGATTTTCAGATCCATATTTATAATAAAAATATTAGCAATGTTAAGTCTAATTGATACGAGTGATAATTTTATATATCCTTTGAGAATTTAATACGTGCGAAAAGAATACAAAATTCATTTTTCAAGCACTATCATTATTAGCATCTTCGAAATGGGAAAATGTTATTGATATTTAAAAATGCTAAGAATATTTTAATTTTATAAGAAGGATAAAGGATATTTAAAGTATTTCATTATGAAACACTTTGCAAAAAACCGGGATCGTTTTTAATACAGACAAGATTAGTTTTGTTCAATTTCATAAAATTATTATCAATGCCATATAAAATTTCCACTCCAATATAAAAAATATCATTCTGTTCATCCTGACAAAACCATTAAATGGTTCAGCAATTTAACAATACAAATTTTATATTACATTTAATAATGAATTTTTAATGAGCCTTTTAATTGAACTATATAGTTGTAATTATATTTTTGAATTTTAATGGTTCATTTATAAATTTTTTTAAAAATATTTTTAAACTATTTTATGCATGTTATAATAACATCAAATTTCAATTAAATATTTTTCTTGATGAACAATAAATCATTTTCATTAAGTTTCTTTTCAAAGAAAATTCAATGGAAATTGATTTTTTAGTATTTCCAAAACATTTTCAATCATTTGAAGAATAATTTCCTGGTAGTTAGTTAGTAACTTTTGCTGGTGAACAATTTGATGAATTTTCCAGTTCATTATATTGAGTAAAAGTTTGATATTCTTAAAATATGATAAAATATAGTGAAAAAAGAAATATATAAAATAAATAAAAAATGAGGCCATATTGGAACAGCAAAGAAGTTTTTCAAATATAACATAATCTGAAAAATAATTTTAATATAATTTAAATAAATGTTAAATGTTAAAGATTAAAGTAATATTAATTAAAATAAGAAATGGATTGAACATTAAGATATAACAATTTTACCGATCTATACTATCACAAAATTACCACTTTTCAGGAGAGCTTAAATACTGTTTTATTTCAGTCCTGGTTGAAAGTCTTCAAATAGTGTAGACCAGGGACATCGATAATTTAAATTCGAAAATTCATTATCTTATACTCAGAATGTTGAGTTCCGTATTAGTTACTGTCTGTCAAAGATTCAGCTTTTTAATAAAAAATCGGACCCACAATAAAATTATTAAGGAAGGAGTAGCTTATGTTGATAAGTTTTCCAGTACAAAGCTATCCCCAAATTATTATTTAATACTGAGATTTTTAAATCTCACTGCAAACTAAAATCTAACATCAAAGTTGAGGCTCCAACTTTGATGTTAGATGAAAAATAAATTTGACATCTAAATTTGTAATGCTAGTTTATAATATGTTTCCAACAAAAATGAATATTTTATAACTTGTTTTTTTTTTTTTTATGAAAGTCGACCCAACAATTAGGATGCTAGATGGTAACAAGCATTACCACACACCCTGACGCAATATTTTATACATTTTGTTAGTAATGGGTTAAAAAACTTAACCAAAAAATATTTAAAAAAAAAAAATAATTTAAATCCTTATTGATTTGTATATTTTTATAAGGATCTAAAGTTTTGTGCTCAATACACAAAACCCACAAAACAAGGTCATTTGAACATAAAAACGATGATATAACAATCCCAAAATAATAAATATTTTCCATTAAAAATTATATATATTCAAACAATTTGTGTCATTAAAATACAACTGGGGCTGTAAATAATAATGTGGTATCCTAAATTTTTCTATTTTTAACCAAAAAAATATTTCATAAAAAGGACTTTTATTTTTGTGATGACATACATAAATTTTTAGTGACAATCATTCCAAAAAATTTTCATATTTTGTTGCTCGAAATCACCATGCTACTTAGAAGGAATCAAAATGATCACAAAAAAAAAAAGGAAGTAATATTTCATAGGGCTTGTCATAAATATTCTCCTTCAATATCAAACTATATTGCAAATTTACTTAGAAATATTTAAGAATTTATCCCAAAGAATTTGTGCCAAAGAAGAAATACAAATTTATTTGAATTTCTATAAAGTAGGATGGGGAAACCGCGCTAACTAGGAGGGTTGCATTGGACTTGCCCATAAAAAAATGGCTTTCCTTGAATTGTTTTTCTCGTCTTTTTTGAGATCGGAGAACAACATTTCCTAGAACCGTTCGTCAAAACGAGTTTTAATGAAATTTGGTACTCCGGTTCATCCAGATTTTATACTGATGCTCGTACAAGATGGTGTCGGTTCTTTCAGTAAGTCTCTGCTAGAATTTCGCGATTAAGTAAAGAGTCGTGTTTTGGGTGACATTTAGTACACAAGTTACATTTACATTTAAGATGCACGTGTCTAACTAACTAGGTAGAGGTCAGTATCTTCAAAGCCAGTATCTATGCTAATCTATGCTAATATTTCGTAGATGGTAAATTAATTATTATCTGATTTGAATTTAATTTTACTTTAGTTTTGTAATCCAGTTTGTTTCTGTAAAATTTTTATTACAATGGTCGTGTTAATTACAAAACACTATTAAACATACATCTATGATCTATGTTGAATCTAACTACGAGTTATCTGCTCCCCCTATAGTTAGCAGCTTTTTTATATTTATACTTTTATTTTCGTTTGTCATTATAAAATATATTGATGTGAAACTTTAGACATTTTTATATTAATAAATGAAAAATGTGAAGTTGATTCTTAAATTACCTACCCAAGAAAAAAACAAAAATACAACAAAAAGAAATGTTTATTGCCAGCAAAGAAGCGTGGCTGAAAATATATTTTCTTAAATAACTTATTTTTTGTTCTTCCAATATGAATAAATAATTTTTGTTTATTTACGTATAATGTGCGTAATCTAATACCAAAATATATGAAAAGTGTCACTTCTAAAGTTCAACTAAGCATTTTCAGTTAAATGTTAACTTGTCAACTACGAAATAAAAAAAAATATAATTTAATTATTCATACAATTTGGTGGCACAACCGAAAATTAACAATAAATCACAATTATTTTTATTTTTGTTTTCTATGTTTTATTTCGAGGTTTCACATATCATTTTTTTTGAAATTTACATGATTTTTTTTTTTTTGTTGATTGTTGAAAGGAATTTATATACGTAATTTGGTGTCAAAAATTTTTTTGGCATTAAAATTTTAAGAGTTGTTTTCAAAAGAACAAAAGATATTTTGAGTAGAATGTGTATAATAAATAAGATGTCCCAGATGTGAAATACTATTGTGAATTGTAAAAGTTTATAGAAGTTATGGTAAATTAGAATTATCAGGCATAAGTGAAAATTTTTGTTACTGAATCCTTTATGGGATTTGTTTATTATTGCCAGAGATATATTAAAATATTCAGAAATATTTGGGGTTTTTTATAATTATTTTATTTAATTATAACTTATTTAATAAATAATTAAATAGTATAGAAATTATTTGAAAAATCTGTTGTTAAGTAATAAGAATTTTTTGATATAGTCTAAACAAGTTATTTATTTTCCTTGTGAAAAATATTTTATTTAATTATATTAACACAACATTACAGTTTACAAAATTATAAAATTTATCACATTAAAAAACCTGTCACCAGTTGCACATATCATTGGAACCTGTTACCATTGATCCGGTTGGTTAACTCACCATATATGCTATGTATAGTCCTTCACACAGTCAGTTCCTTGTTAGCCAGTTAGCTCTTCGTTAGTGGGATCCGGATATCTGACAAGCTCAATCAGTTTTCTTATTTTTCATTAAGTCTTTTTTAATAAAGTTCAACATCTTTGTTAGATCTATTGATGGAAGTTCCAGTATGTTCAGAAATTTATCAGGAAATACTTAATAAATTAATCAAATTATAGCAATCATTAAAAGAAAGCTTGAAAATTTTTTGGAATTTAAAAATTTCCTTATTTATGATAATTTAATCATAATTACGAGTATTTAGAATAACTAGAAGTGTTACAAAGGAGTTGAATCAAAATTAACTAATTCGCTCAAATATGTTTTTCTTGACGTTTTCGGGGCAAATATTTCTTTGAAATTGATCTAAAACATAGAATTAGTTTGAATATAATCAGTTCTATTGAAATTTTGTTGGTTCTTTCGAACATATCGATCAATTCAAAATAAATTCAATAAAAAACATTTCAATTTTGAAGTTTTTTTTAATTTGGTACATACATATATAAATATATATACAGAATAAAATTGGTTTTTATGAAATATGAAAATTTAATTAAATATTTTTTAATCGATAATAAAATAATTTATAAGTTGCTATAAAAAGATAGCCACAAAAAAGATTTATTATAACATTAAATTTATAAAATTAAAATTTCATTGAAAACATATCAATTTGTGCTGCGTGAAATTGAAATTATACATTTTTCATACATATATACCAACATAAATAGGATTTTATTTTATTTATCACTTTCACATAAAACACTATTACTATATTATGTTTTATTATGCTCAGATATCGCAAATTGATTTAATAAATAAATTTATGTTTGGTTATTTTTAAATCAATTTTTCCTAGGGACCCAAAACAAAAATTTATTATTATATTTGTATATGTTTCATATTTTCTATAAATTAAATTTTATAAATTACGATTAATAATAATAATATATGTATTTTTAATTTTGTCACTGGACCAGATCAATATTTAATTTTTAGCTAAATTGATGGCACCATAAGTTTAGCTAAAATCAAAATATTTTATAAATTATAAATTTGCCTTCAGTTACTAACTAGAAAATTCTATTTAAATTTATATATTTAATTTATATAATTTATTTAATTTTATGTAGATATATAAATAATTAAATAATAAATTATAATTTTTTAGATTTTATTATGAAATATTTTTTTATAAAATTATAGAAATTATTTTGATTTAGGAAAATATTATTTGAAAAATTAAATTTAAATAAATAATTGGATATTTTATATATTAAAAGGGGGTAAAAGAAATAACTAGATTTAAATTAATAAAATATTTTCTGCCCTGTTTAAGTTACATAGGTTTACATAGGATATACAGAATTGAAGTTTCAGCCTCATTTGAATACTTTAGCTGCAATAATTCTCCTTTAATTTTAAATATAGTAACAATTTCAAATGTTGAATATATGTATCGTTAAAAGACCTATGGTTCACTTGATTGGCGTCTAGTTTTAAAGTTTCTATGATTTAATGTTTTGTCTGCTCTTCTAAGTATCTTTTATAGCTAATTTTTCCATATTTATACATTAAAAGAATTAAAATCTAAAACTTGATCATGCTCTTCCAATGTTTACTATGTTTTACGATGTATAAATCATTTTTTAAATTGTTCAACTTTATGTTACCAAAAATCAGTCCAAATTTTTAATTATTATTTAGGTTATTGTTTTATCGGTTATGATTTCTAATCTAAATTAATGTAAAGACTGATTTGGTTAACATAAACATAAATCATAAAATGATTTGGTTAACATAAATTAAGTTTTTGGTATCACAGTTTAAATTTTTTGGTATCTTTTAATATTCAGCAAATACCAATCCCTAGAATGAAACGTATCCAGTTCAAAATTTGAATTGAATATTTAATATTCTATTTGTATCGAACATTCTTTGTGACTAATAAATTTTTTTTTAACGAATAATTTTTTTTATATTTAAGAATGATGACACTTCATTCTGACATTTCCAAAATATCCAGTTTATAGCATGATACAAATGTATCATGAGTTTATAGAATGTAAATTTGTTGTTTTATTAATTATTGTAATAAATTTTGTATGATCAAAGTAAAATAAAAATAATTATTTAAATATTTCGAGCTGTTTTATATATTAAATTAATAATATAATTAAATATAATTTACGAATTTTCTTGGGCATGTTCTTAATTTAAAAAAAAAAATTGTTACGAAGGGCAAAAGTTTTTTATTTCTCCCCCATTTCAAAATAACGAAATAAAGAATATTCTAGAATGAAACCATAATTTTTCTGTATAAAGTATTTCTTATTTCCATTTTTCTTTTTTGAATTTTTATTAATAGATTATCAAAATTATAAGACATATATAATTTTTTTTAATAAAAATAATTGCTATTTAAAAATAAGTGGAATTAAATACATAATAAAAATATCTTTAATAAACATGCAATTGTTAAAAGGGTTTGCTAACTTAACACATTCTGTGATTATTTTTAAATTAATTTAGTTTTAATAATAGATTTTGTGATATCAAGATAACATCTAGTAAAAATTGTAATTATACTGGAATCCAGTCTGTATTTTAAGAGTAATTAGAAGCGTGTAGTCTTTTAAGGAAAACTATAATCAATAGCAAATCTTATATTTTTCTGATGTATAAAACTGTCATCGTACGAAATTATTTATTTACAAAACATTAGTACCACCAGTACTATTTATACAGTTCCGAGGTTCCGACTCTTAGACACTCAGCAGAAGCGATGAAAATATGCTAAGTGTATTCGAAACAAAGATCTTACGCAAAATTTTATAATACACTTGAAAATATCGAACGGAGGATCCGGTACAACAAGCAACAATGTTTTGTATAAGGACAATAATATTTGTTACTAGAATTAAACTTAATTGGCTCAAGTAAACATGCAGCATGAATGGAAGAATTTAATCCAATAAACCGAAATTTGCGTGCGAGACTAGATAGAAGAAAAAAACCTGATCGACCAAAATTAATTTGGCATACCGAAATAAATTATTATAGGAAAATTGGTTTTCGGTAAGACAGAATAGAGATAATTGGAGGAGTAGACTACAATTGGCTAGATTCACCGAGATCTGATGGATTATTATATTATCAAACTGTCAATTAAAAAACACTTGATATTACAATATTGGATAAATCGTAGAGCACTGCCAGAAATACAAATGTAATAAAATTCACTAAAATGACAAAATTATAATGATCAAAAGTTGCAGCGACATCACGTATGCTATATTTTATATAAGTGCTAATTGCCATTAAAGTAGCTTTGCAATTGTATTGAGACTTTTGGACTTAATCAGTAATTCTTATTAGAAGGTGGTGTAAACAGTAATAACGAATCTATAATAAGGACTCTCTGTTAACCGTAAACGTAAACAAATTTGAAAACAAACGCTCAACAATCTTTGTCATATATAAAAAAATCTAATTGTTGGTTTAAAAACTTGCTAGAAATTTTTATTTTAATGATTTGAATATTCAATAAATATGATTTAAATTTCTTTTGAAACAACAAAAATAAATAATATTTTTTTATGATTTTTCTGCAAAAAAAAAAAAAGCTCAACACAATTTCAACTAAAAAATTATGCTGCGTAAAGACACACGAATGAGAAAACAAAAATTTATAAAATTTAAAAGCACATAAAATTTGTATGGAATTAATTTTTGAATAAGCTAATAAAATATTTTGAAATCTATTAAAGAAAATTGATCAAAATAAATAAATAAATTTTACCAATCTATAAAAATAATTTGACAAAAATTTCAAAATAATTTATTATAAATCTATAAATTCTATAATTATTTTTCGGGACTTATGATCCCTACTTACAATATTTAAATTTTTACCTAAATATATTTTAAAAAAATAAAAAAAAAAATTATCTTAATATCATCGATTATTTTTATATGCATAAAAAGAAAAATCACAAATTTTCTATCTATAAAAAAGCAGCAGCAAAAAAGCAAAAAAAAAAAAACATGTTTATAAAGAAAAATCTGAAAAATACAAAATATTTCTCATAAATTTATATTATGATCTCCACATATTATGATCTTTTTTTGGATATTTATTACGATTATGATTGGGAGTAGGGGAGCGAACCATTACTAGAGCAAATAGCCACAAAGTTACAAACAAACAGAAAAAAAACTTATTTATATTTTCATATTTTTAATTTTTTTTTTATGATGATGATGATGATGATGATGATGATGAGCTGTGGTGGTGGTGATTCTCTGTTTTATTGGTTTTTGCTTATGCTTAGAGATCCCAGCTAAATTGGCCATCAAAAGAATATTAAAGGTGGTGATGGCGGACCGGATCACCAAAAAATTATAAAAGTATTTTTTTTTTTTTTATGGAGATGAGAAAGCTCAGCACTTGAAATCGGTTAGCGAGAACGTTGGGACATAAAATTTTCGGGTTTTTTTTTTAATAATAAATATTTTCGTAATTATAAATTTTTGAAAAGTTTGTATAATATTTTTCGATTTCGATTTCGATTTTGTGGTGATAGTTTAAATAAAATTGATTTTAAAAAAAAAAAATATTAAATTAGTTTTATAATTAAGAGAAATTTGTTTTTGTTTTTAATTTAAGTTCATAAAAATAATAAAATAAAAATAATTAAAAATAATTTCAAAAATAATATTTAAAAATTAAAAACAAATAAATAAAAAATTTATTGAAATAATGTTTTGGTTACCACAAGAAAAAGATGCACCAGAACCAACATGGGAAGAATATTCATTATTTTATCGTGATTTTAATCGTAATGTAACATTATCAGAATATGATAGATATGAGAAAACATCAATTTATAGTGAAGAAACAAATATACCACAAAATGAAGGTGCAATGGGTCGTGATTTTAATCCAATGAATTTTATTACATCATTTTATATTAGAACCCATCAAGGTATAAAATTAAATATATGAAAAAAATCAATAAATTTTCAATGAAAATATAAATTTAATTTTAATTATGCTAAATAATATCAAAAATATTTTAAAAATTTTTGTTAAATCGAAATATTTTTTATTTATAAAAATCTATAAATAATAAATATTTTTAATTTTTTTTTTTCATTTTGGTTAGATGAAAAATGGTAAAAAAGAAAAAAACTAATTAAATTTTATTATAAATATTAATGAAATGGATTATTTCACAGATACATATTTATATTTTTTAATAATTTATTTTAACATTTTATTTATGTCATTTATTTTTGTGGTTGAAATAAAAACAAAATTCAAAATATGAAAAAAATGAATAAATTTACGTGAAATATGAATTTTTTAAAACGTAATTTACTAAAATTTTCGTATTAAATTATGTTTTGATTTGTAGAATACTTTAAATCACATTTTATTCGATTTGGTTCAGTTTACTTAGTCCAACTTCATAGTACATATATTAATTGGCGGTATTTTTGGAAATACAATTAAGAATCAATTATACTATCATTTGAAACCTTAGGTTTCGAAATAATATTCGATTTTCTGAATCAATCTTCAAAATTATACCTTTCTTCATATTTTGGTAAATATTTATCTTAAGAATGAATGACTTAACAGAATAAACAGATTTTTGGTATTATTATAGATAGGATCCAAATAAAATTTTGTACATCAGTAAACTTTTACAAATATTTTAAATTAAATTAATAATCCTTTGTGCTACACCCTGTATTAAATTCATTATTGAGTCAATTTAGTTTATGATTACTAAAAAAGTGAAATAATTGAAATGACTTCAATTAGGAATTTATTCCAGTTTAAATGGTCAATAATTCCATAAAATTGTAGTTATTTAATTAGAATTATTTACTAATTAAATTGTAATATGGAATTACTTTCTAATTTGTCATTAAAAAATGGAATTAAATGCTACTTTGTTTGAAGAATAACTACAATTTGTAGAAATAGTTTACCTAAATGAATTGGACCAAAATTCTAATTGAAGAGGATTACAGTTGTTACTGCTGTCAAATGTATCTATGAAAATTGTTTATTTGCATATTTAATTAATATTTTCACTGTAACATTTTTAATACACTATCGATACAAATAATACCAGCATTTAGAGTTGATTTATCTAGTCATTTATTTAAAAATTCATATAAAATATTTTTTGTAATGTTTAAATTTTATATTCAGAATGAACATAATTTTCCCATAATCCTCATAAAAATATCCTAAATTTTCAATAAATTATAATTCTTAATTAATACCAAAAATTCAATTTTTTAATATTCTCCCACTCTGATGGACACCAAAAATCAGCTCTAGTTCAAAATCCCTAGATTTATATCTAAATAAATTTATTGAAAAAATATATTAGTAAATATAAAATCATAATTTTTAATGTTGTATACATACATTTAACATAATACATACAAATACATATTTAATAATTATAATTTTTGGCCAATATATTAATTTGTAGTCAATTGCGAGCACCCACGATTATTAGATGTAAAAAATATCGGAAAATATCAAAAAAAAAAAAATATCTAAAAAAAAATTTATAAATTTTTAATTTTTTTTTTTTTAAGTAAAAAGTAAGCATAAAAAATTGTGTTTAACATTAATCAGTAAACTCAAAATGTCAAACTACAAAATTTTTTTAATTAAATATTCTAGCATTTTACAAAATTTTTAGCTTAGGGATTTTTTGTACATACAATTTTCATTTAATGTGAAAAATTACAAAGTTTTGACGCCAATAATTTGAAAATTTTGTGGTCAGACGAGAAAATCCAATGCAAAAGAATTTTGGGATTTTGCTTTAGTGGATATAATTATAGTTTTGATTAAATTATAACATATGTTTTGATTAATTGCATATTTTATATTTTGAGGATACAGAAATCAATGTTGCGTATTAAAAATATATTAATAAATATTTATAAAATAGATACAATTTGTGTATCAAAAATAGTGAAATTTATTAACAAAAAAAAAAAAAAAAGAAATATCAAATTAAAAATGTTTATTTAACCGGAAATTATAAAAATGTAATTTGGTTTTAATATATTTTTTATACGTACAATTTGAACATTTAAAATTAATATTGATTATTTAATATTTGGGATTGAAATAACAAATTTTTTATATAATATCATCAAATTGATTAATATTTGGAATTCAGTGTGAAATTCTTTCTTTCGTTAATGTTTCATTCGAATTGAGAAAAATATTGTCTAGCTATAAATGGACTATAAATAAAATTATAAAAAACTTTCAGTAACTTTTTTATGTTAGGATGTACAAAATTAATAAAAATGCAACAACATATTTGTTGTACTTGTACATCAACATTTATTACTCAATTTTCGTTATCTAGATTAACAAATCTTGTAAATATTATAGTTTTTTCAATCCCAAATATTAATCAAATTTATGTTAGTTAAGTCATGTTGGAGTATGATCTGAAGTGTAAATTGTTTAATTTGAGGAAGTTAAATATCTTGAATTTTTTTTTTTTAATGTTGTATTGTATTGTTCGTTAGTAAAATTTCTTCTAGAATCTTAGTCTATTAGTGTTCAGTATATAGTAATTAAATATTGATAGACTAGATATAATTTAGAAATACTTTACTAGATATGCTCTTTGCCGGTTCTTTAATGTTAATTTACCATCTCACCGGTCAAGATGTTCAGTAACATTTCTTTCTTCTTCCGAATCTAGACGGAAAGATTTCTACCTAAGTTTTGTACTTGATGTTATTTTAGTAATAGAATAAATTGCAAAGATTTGAATTGTAGTTATTTAATTAAGAGCATCACAGGACGAATTATGACTAACATGAACGTATATCTAAATGTATAATTTGTAAATGAAATTCAATTTTTGGTTTTCTAGCTAGATATCACTTTATCCAGAGAATTAATCATTTCAATTGTAAAAAGGAAATATTTTTCAAATTGTTTCGAAGTTTTTTGAAATTTTATCTTATATTTAAATTGAATATGTCTAATAAAAACGTATTTATTTGAGTATCGGAATCAATTTAAAATATATTTTATTGTACAACATGAAATTTTGGGATACATTAATTTTTTGTACAGATTGTTGCTCGGTAAACTTACTGGATACTTGCAGGATATTAGTAATACAGGTCACATTCATCAATATAGCCTATTAATTACTCTTCTTTCGACGATTAATTCTTTTACTTTAATTCCTAATATTGTTACCTACATGAAAATTTCTAAACCTTTCTTTGAATTGTATTCCAAAATATTATAAATTTTTGACATTTATACAATTCTGTTCTCATGTGTATAATTATAATTAAATTATCGTCAAAATGAATTACAAAATATTTTCGTGTTTTCACTTCACACATTACACTTTTAACATAATATTTTTGTGTTACATAAAATTTTATTTATTTGATTTGTTGTTAAACATTATTATAAAAATTAAAAGCGCCATTAATTAATTTACATATTTGTATATGAAAATACAAATTTACATTACATAAATTTATTTGACTACATTAATGTCAACAGAATGCAATTACATATATTTATTAATTCAATACAAATTTTTAAATAATTTATTTAATGATTTAAATTTTCATTTACTCAAAATACATACTTAATTTATCTAAATAAAAAAATGACTTTTATGAACTAAATTGTTTTTTTTTTTTTAAAAAAAGAAACATTAAAAATTTTTTATGTGACATAAATCCATGGATTAGATATTTTTTCATAATTATGTTGTATCTTCTAAAAAAGCAAAAACATAAAATAAATTAAAAAAAATGAAAATTTTAAGGTGATTTTTTTGTTGGCACAATTTATTCTGATGTTTTTAGATCAATATTGTTCCTGTGCTTAATTAATATGAGTCATTTTTGTTTTGTATCAAAGATACCATAAATTATTTTAGTAAGTAAGATTTATAAATATTAAAAAATCATTTTTTTTTTTAAACAAATTCATATTAAAATTTCCTTATACTTTCGAAAACATAAAATCTAACAAATTAACAAAGTCTCAACATTTTTTTCTGTGTAAAATTGAAAGTGATATTTTTTTGAAATTCTTTATATAAATAAAATAATTTGTTTATTTTTTGTCGTAAAAAAAAAATTAAATTATTTTTATTTTTTTCCATCATAATTTAAAATTTAAAATCTAAAATTGAGATTTTTTTTTTTTTTATTTATGATTTTAATTTTAGAAAAATATTAATGCTTAAAATATTTATTGAGGAATTTCATCCAGAGTATAAAATTATCTTGTTAAATTATTCATAATTTTATTATAAAAATATAATTTGTTTTAATGGACAAATTTAACCCTTATACGTACACCGTAAAAAAATTAACCCTCATACGATTCTCATGGGTGGATATTTTATGAAAAATAATTATTCTGAACTGAAAATAATTATTTTGTTTAGAAATATTTGTTTTAAAATTATTCTGTACAAGTTTTACAAAAATTGAATTTATGTTTTATGAAATAATCTTCTCTACTCGTTCGTAAATTAACGATTATGGAAGACAATGAACTAACTATACAATTTTTCCAAGTAACAATATTTATCCTACAGTATAATTTGTAAAAATACGAAATAATTTTTTAGAAAACATTAGAATTATAGTGAGCCATTGTTGAAACTTTTACCTCATATATCACTTAATAAGAACAAAATTTCACCAAAAAGAAAGCTCACGTTCATTTAGGATTCAGTATTTCATTGTGGAATCTATCGGACACATTTTCCGCATAAATAAATACTTTAAGTTTAAATTTTATTTAAATCTAATACAGTATTAAAAAATTGAAAATGTGTAAAAATTCACTCGAGATCGTATAAGGGTTAATAAATTATGCTTGGAAGTATTTTTCCATTCAACTTGGTATCGAATTTATTAATAATTATTATAAGTTTTTGTTAATAATAATATTTTTAATAATTATGAGTTTTCTTACTTGTGAGAACATAATTTCCTGTGTATATAAAGTTAATACTATTTACATTGTTGATGGACAATAACAATATGATTGATTGATTGATTAATGATTATTTAGTCGGGAATTTTTTTTTTGGAATATGTGCATATAATAAAATTTTGAAAACTTAATAAAATATAAAAAAAACTAATGTAAACAATTGTTTTTAATGATTTTTAAGGTAATTACATAGTAATTGTTTTTGTTTATATTTTTAAGATATTTATGTACATTTTTGTTAATGGACCACATAAAAAAATAATAGATATAATTGTACTATTAAGTGAACGTATTTCGAGATTAAAAATTTAATGAGTTCAGGCTATACAAAGACTTTGTTTGGGTTAAAATTGTTGTAGTATTAATGTTAAACGTTTAAATTTGCTAGAGAGCAAAAAACTGAAAATTATATCAAATCCAGTAGAGATGGCTTCATGCTCCAAGTATTTTGTAATTTAAATTATTTACTATCTCAAATTTCAATTTGCTATTACTTATTTTCTAATAATTCTTATTGGTAGAAAATATTCGTTCGGTTGCAGGATTCGAATATGACAATTTTATTTTGATTTGAATTAAAATGTAATTACGAACGAATGGCCACGTAGTCTTTACTTGATAATAGTCCTCTTCGCAAGACAACCAATATTACAAAACATAATAACGTTACGAACTCTTAGATGTAAATATTTGATTACAATGGGCCAAATTACAGCCTGGTTACTAGTTCAGCTGATTCTGAAAAGAAGAAATAAAGATTACTTCATAAAATTAAATTGGTGTAAATATTTTATTTATTTATTCAATTATAAAATGTTCTTTTTTTAAAAGGGAATTTAGAAAAAACATACACAGAAAGAAATTTTCAATAATTTTTTTTTAAATTTTTGTTTTTTTATGTTTGAATTTGTTGTATTACGAAATTTCAAAATAAACAAATTACATTCATAAAAATTATTTTTACGTTTATGTAAATAATTATTATTACACAATCTAAAATTTAGGAAATTTAGGAAATGAAAAATAAACTAAAACAATTTTTTTTCTTTTAAATTTTTCAAAAAACAACAAAACTCATAAACTTAACGTCTTTATTTGCCCTCATCTCATCATATTTTTATATCTTAAAGTCATTTTTATATACAACTAACCCAATTAAATTTTCCTTTATTGAATAAATTTATTAAGCAAATTTAAAATTTTTGATATTTTGAAAAGATTTTAATCGCTGAACTCTTTAAATTTTGATTTTTATTATGAATATTTTATTTGGACACAAAAATCAAACCACCACCACATTAGAGAAAATCCATCTGTTTCCTATTAAAAATTAAAAATAAAATGCTTTTCTTATAGTAAGAAAATTCGAAGAATTTTCCATAAAAAAAAAAAAAAAAAAGAATAAAAAAATCTTTTTTTAAATTAATTATTTTCTGTATTTTTTTTTCAGCTGAAGTAAAAATGCCAAGTGGAAAAGTCGATAAACCTATTATTGAGGACAATCGTGATGGTACTGTATCCATTAAATATGATCCTAAAGAAGAAGGTATTCATGAATTACAAGTAAAATATAATGGTGAAAATGTACAAGGTAAAAAGAAAAAAAAAAGAAAATTAAAATTAAATTTTTTATTATTTTTACTTTTTGACAAAAATTAAATTAATTTTTTTTTTTTTTGCGGACAGGATCTCCATTTAAATTTCATGTTGATTCAATTGCTTCCGGTTATGTAACCGCATATGGACCTGGTTTAACATATGGTGTTAGCGGTGAACCAGCACAATTTACAATTTCAACTAAAGGTGCTGGTGCTGGTGGATTATCATTAGCTGTTGAAGGACCAAGCAAAGCTGATGTAAAATATTTCTTATATATTAAATATATATTAAAATTTAATTTAAATAATTTTTATATATATTATTTTAAAGATATCTTATCATGATAATAAAGATGGTACGGTTACTGTTAATTATTTACCAACAGCACCCGGTGAATATAAAATATCTGTACGTTTTGGTGATAAGAACATCAAAGGTTCACCATTTTCAGCTAAAATAACTGGTGAAGGACGTAAACGTAATCAAATTTCTGTTGGTACAACATCAGAAATTACTTTCCCTGGTAAAATTGCTGATGATGATTTACGTGCATTAAATGCTTCAATTCAGGTTAGTTGTTTTCTTTATTTAAAAGGTTTTTTTTTTTGCTGTTGTTTGTTATCAGGGTGTGAGTGTTGTTAAAGAAAGATGAAAAATTATTATCTTCTAGATAATTTTAAAGGGATTTTTTGTTGTTGTTAGAACCATGGAAATTTAAGTAATATAATTTTGGGTTTTATTATTAAATGTTGGAGATGAGAGATGTTGTTAAGTTGATAATATGAATTTTGAATAATAAATTTGGTATTAATAAAATAAGGCTTATAAATAAATTATATTTTTCCATAAATTTACTAATTTTTTTAAATATTTTGTAACACAGACTCCAACTGGCTTGGAGGAACCATGTTTCTTGAAAAGAATGCCAACTGGTAATATTGGTATATCATTTACACCACGTGAAACTGGTGAACATCAAGTTTCTGTTAAACGTATGGGTAAACATATTGCAAATTCACCATTTAAAATCAATGTAGCTGAACGTGAGGTAAAATTTATAAATTACATAAATAAATATCATAAATTTGATTAACAGAAATTTTCGTATAAATAAATTTTATAGGTTGGTGATGCAAAGAAAGTTAAAGTTACCGGAAAAGGTTTAACAGAAGGTAAAACAAATACTGAAAATCCATTTAATGTTGATACACGAAATGCTGGTTATGGTGGTCTGTCATTTTCAATTGAAGGACCAAGTAAAGCTGAAATTTTATGTAATGATAAAGATGATGGAACTTTAAGTATATCATATAAACCAACTGAACCTGGATATTATATTATTAATTTACGATTTGCTGATCATCATGTTGAAGGTTCACCATTTACAGTTAAAGTAACTGGTGAAGGTTCAAATCGACAACGTGAAAAAATTCAACGTCAACGCGAACCAGTACCATTAACTGAAGTTGGCAGTCAATGTAAATTAACATTTAAAATGCCTGGTATAACATCATTTGATTTAGCTGCATGCGTAACATCACCTGGTAATATAACAGAAGATGCTGAAATACAAGAAGTTGAAGATGGTTTGTATTGTGTTAATTTTGTACCAAAAGAATTAGGTGTACATACTGTATCTGTACGTTATAAGGATATGCATATACCTGGATCACCATTCCAATTTACAGTTGGTCCATTACGTGATTTTGGTGCACATTTAGTTAAAGCTGGCGGTTTTGGTTTAGAACGTGGCGAAGTTGGTGTACCATCTGAATTTAATGTATGGACACGTGAAGGTGGTGGCGGTTCATTAGCTATATCAGTTGAAGGTCCTAGCAAAGCTGATATAGAATTTAAAGATCGTAAAGATGGTTCATGTTTGGTATCGTATACTGTAACTGAACCAGGTGAATATCGTATTGGTATGAAATTTAATGATCGTCACATACCCGATTCACCATTCAAAGTATATATATCGCCAGCTGTTGGTGATGCTCATAAATTAGAAGTACAACAATTTCCACAGGGTGCTATACAAGCTGATGCACCATCACAATTTTTGGTACGTAAGAATGGTGCTAAAGGTGAATTAGATGCAAAAATTGTTGCACCATCTGGTACAGAAGATGATTGTTTCAATCAATTAATTGACCCAGAAATGTATTCGGTACGATTTTATCCACGTGAAAATGGTATTCATGCAATTCATGTTAAATTTAATGGTGTTCATATACCTGGTTCACCGTATCGTATTAAAGTTGGTAAAGATGTTGCTGATCCAGCTGCTGTACATGCAAGTGGTACTGGTTTAGAAGATATTAAAACTGGTCATAAAGCTGATTTTATTATAAATACATGTAATTCGGGACATGGTACATTAGCTGTAACTATTGATGGACCATCAAAAGTTGCTATGGATTGTACTGAAGTTGAAGAAGGCTATAAAGTTAGATATACACCATTATTGCCAGGAGATTATTATGCATCAATTAAATATAATAATATGCATATTGTTGGTTCACCATTTAAAATAACATGCCGAGGTTTGTTAATATAATTTAATTTTATTATTAAAAATTTTACGAATATAGTATAAATTTAGGTGAAAAATTGGCTGATGAAGGATCTCAGGAAACATCAACTGTTATTGTTGAAACTATATCGAAAATTGCTAAAGGTGGTAAAAATATTGGTGTTCATATGCCTAAATTTAAATCAGATGCATCTAAAGTTCAATCAAAAGGTATGGGTCTTAAGAAAGCATATTTAGGCAAACAGAATCAATTTACTGTTAATGCATCGGATGCAGGTATATAATATTAAATGCAGAAAATATAATAAATTTATTTAATTTTGATTTTATTATAAATAGGTAACAATATTTTGTATCTTGGTATGTACGGACCAAAAGGACCATGCGAAGAAGTTTTCATTAAACACACTGGACGTAATAATTATTCAATTAATTATTTGGTACGTGATCGTGGTGATTATATTCTAATAGTTAAATGGGGTGATGATCATATTCCTGGATCACCATTTAAAATTGATGTTTAAAATCCAAAATCAATATATAATTTATTTTAATTTTTATTTTATTATTATTATTTTTTTTTTTGATTTCATTAATTTTATTATCGTTTTGTGGTTTTTTTTTTTATTTCTTACATTAAATTTGCTATTACATATAATAAAAATTATTACGAAAATAATTATGATGATAAAGTAATTTTGAAAGCAATTTTTAATCTGTTAACAAAATATTGCGAAAGCAATATTGTATCTATACAATATAAAAACTTTAATTTAATATCTTTTTTTTTTTTTTTTTTTGAATTAAAAACCTTTTAAAGTATAAATCAACCTATAAAATGCCATTATATAAAAACTCGAAAAAAAAAATATTTAACTTTAAATTTTCTTTTTAATATTTGTTATATTATATTATTATTTTTTCTTAAAATTTTGAATTATGATTTTATATTTTTTAAATACTTTTTCTTTTTTTATTATTATGATTTATTACATATTATTATTTTTTATCAAAATATTATTATTATTATTATTAATATTATTATTAAAAATTATTTTATAATTTCAAATTTATGATGATGATATTATATAGAATGATTTAAATTTAAAGTTTAAAAATTTTTATGTTATTTTAATTAAAATAAAAAACAATAAAAATTTAAAAAAAAAAATAAAAAATTATAAAAAAAAAATTTGTATTTAAAGTTAAATAAGTTTAATTAAACAAAATTAAATAAAAATTAAATAGAATTGGGAAATTCTTCGTAAAATATTCAGATTTACCGAAATCCAGATGAAAATACAGAGTTTAACAACAGGAATTGCGGCTATATTTTGATTAACACTATGACATATTGTATTCAGTAGTAAGCTAATTTTATGTTGGAAAACTTAGCAAACAATGAAAATTGTAGAAGTTGGAGTGAAAGCAAACTACATCAGATTATTTAATGTCAATTGCATCCATAAAAGGTTCCATTTTAACATGCTGGTGACATCTTAGGATTTAAATGATACTGGGATAATGCGTTACAGATTAATGATTATTTATTTGCCATACTGCTCAAGATACAATATCAAATGATATCTAATGCTATAAAATATACTTCAATTTTTATTCCATAAGTTTCCTTTTTAAATTAACCCTTTGTGCACTTTACTTTGCTGTTTTTGATTTTGTTTGCCATCTAATTACGTTACATCATCCATCAAAATAAATACTATAACATCAATTAAATATCCATCATCTGGTTGATTAAGAATTACATAAACTACAAGGGGTTAAATGATTATTGTTAGAAATATATAAAAAAATATTTACTATCAATTTTTTTAAAAATATATTGGAAATATTTTGTATAAAAATCAATAAAAAATATAATAATTTTTAATATTTTATTAAAAATTTCTATTACATATAAACGAAATATTTATCGGTGATTGCCCAACCTATAAACTTATATAAATATGTAAAATATATAATAATTAACCAGGTAAGACAAGCTGTGATAGTTCAGGTAATTTATTTATGGGATTTCATAAAATCTCTTTATTTTTTCATAAACTTGAGTTAACTTTTAATAGAAATTAATTAATTTTAAAATGATTTTTTTAATTAAAATTATTATAGAATTAAAATCTTCAATCTAATCTCTGTTAATGATAAATCATTTTTATGTTATATCATTTTCAAAATTGTTTTGTAAATTTGCTGAATATTGAAAATGACAGAAATCCTAAACACGCGGTATTATAAAAAGATTAATTTGATAATTTAATTATACAAATTTTAATTGACAATTATAATTGGAAAAAATTCAAAAATTATGTTAATAAGAAATACAAATATATTTAGATAAACTTATTTTTTTTTATAGTATATATTTAACAAATTATATCATTGTTAATGATACATAATAAATGTTATCTAATTCAATTAAAAACCTATTCTTACCGACATTTTTGTTGTCCAAAATTAATTAACTTTCTATAAAGCTTATTCATTTTAGTATGATAAAAAAAAAAACAATTAATTTAATTAATTTATTAATTGCTAAGACACTTTTACGTTCAATGAAAACATCATCACTTCAATTAATATAGGAACATTATCACTTCAATGAACAAAATGAACAGATTACGACTTCAATTTAGAAAATAGCATAAAAAAGAAGAAGAAAAAAATAAAAGATAGAATATTTAACTAACTACCTAAAACATTGCATTAAAAATTGATGAAGCAATTTTCTAAATAATGTATTTGTGTAATGGAAGTGAAAGTTTTCCTTTAATTTAAAAGACGTAATTGAAATTGTTGACCCAGTTTTTCTATGTCCTTTTTCGTAGTTACTGTCATTTTTATTATGTATATAGTAGTTGGCGTGGATTAGAAAAGGTTTTTTTTTTTGGTGATAATATTCTTTAAGAAATAATAACTAGAAAAAAAATATGTTAAAAGGATAGAAGTTTTATGAAAAAAAAAACTGTCCTTTGTAATATCGGAATTTACAATACTTTTGAAAAGTGGATAAACAAAAAAAAAAACTTAATATTTACTTTTATAAATAACAACTTTCAACAAAATAAAGATTTTTTTTTTAATATTTTAACTTTTTAGTCAAAATATTCTGTTACAAACTGTTGCAAATTTTGAATGTTATCCAAAAAGGTTTGCAAAAGTTTAGATTATACTAGACACTAGAGGAAAGTTTTCTTATATTAAGATATTTTTATTTTTATTTGACATTCATTCTGTAGTTTACAACCAATTGACGTAACTTTCCTTAAAGTGATGTTAAGTGTGGTTCAGTTAATATAATTCGGTTAACATATAGTTCAGTTGGTACCAGTTAAAATCGTTCTTTAGATTATTCTGGTATCCTTTTTTTACCTTTGGTATCTCTCTATTCTGTCTATCGAAATATTAATGAAATTTATCATATATAGGAAATGTCCAATTAAACTCTCCAAGAGATGATGCTATGGAAAGCTGGATATATACAAATAAAATATTTAACAACATAAAATTTAAGTTTCTGTTCCTAAGAACTTGAAAAATGTATTTAATTTGAATTAAAATTACATTATTACTAAAAATGATGTTATATTTCGCATTAGAAAGATGGAATATAGTAGAGTTTGAGTATGCTTTATATTATAAATAACTTTTAGAAGTAAATGATATAACGCGATGACATTAAAAATAAATAATGGAAATATTTGATATTATTATAAATTCTGGACCTTACCTATTTTAATCATTAAGTTTTTACAGAATATGATATACAAAAAAAAAATATTGGTATTCAAAAAAGCATACAAAAGCATAAACAGCGCAGTTCGACTGTACATCCTACACAAATAGGTAAAGTTCGTTTGCTTTTGGATATTTAATATAATTTTTATTTTAACAGTTGGTGGATATGGATAATTTTCGTTGAAAAGAATTTACGCATACCGCCAACATTATAATTATATTAAAATTATGTTCTTATAACACCACAAAAAAAATATCTAATTTATTCTATTTATATCTTATACAAAAAAAAAAGAAACGAACAAGATTATTATACTAAAAATGGAAAAACAAAATGAAAATGAAGTAAATAGCTATCAAAATTAAGTTAGTTTTGTAGTATGGTTAGTGACAACTAAAATATACCAGAACAAATACCAATTATTCACCCCAAATTGAACTAAAATGTGGCATTTGCAGACGTTGAAGATTGATTAAGGACAATAAATTGTCAACTTTTGTGGTATATTTTTCCTTATGTTATATGTATATATATTTATACAGGGTGGATACTAAATAGTAAATCGACGGTGATCTGAGGGTATACCACACCATTTATGATGGTAGTATTTAAAACAATAAAATGTATTGAAAATTCGCCCCGATTTCGAGTTATAGCCCATTTCCTGATACAATCTCAAAAAAAAAGTAATTTCGTATTTGAGACTTCAGAATGGTTTAATTTTTTTTTATTTGCCAAGTAGTAAAACCGCGTAACTTTTTATATTAAAGAATTATTTCACTTAAATGAAAATATTTAAATTTTTTTGCGGGCTTGTATAGTTTACAAAGAAAATAGAAATTCGAAATATGTTATAGCTTGTTTTAAATGGCATTTAATGAAATATAAACGATACTTCTCCATTAACCCATTAATTCAAAGCCATTAGAACAAAATATGCTCTTACTTTTTTGTTAAATTCGTACCAGAATATAACGTCGAAATGGCGGATGAATTGATGAATTCTGAAAAGTGCCAATACATTATTTTTGATTAATACCGTGGTATACCGTCGATCAATTATTTACTGTCCACCCTGTATATATGTAATTTGTTGTAACTAAAGTGAAACAACAAGTATTATATGAAAAGTATGAATTTACAAATTTACTGAAAATTTTCTATGTTCTTTAAACTGAATAACAGAAGATTATGTAAAATCTTTTACGATTAATATCCACCACTAAATCCGTAAAATCATAAAAAAACAACCATTTTCTAGATTTAAATTTTCATATAAATAATTACTGAACATAATTTATTATAAGTGTATCAATTTTAAATCTAATTAAGGATCTTGTTCATTGTATACAATTAAAATGGATATAATTTTTCTTGGTATATTTATTTCCGGATGTATTAAGATTCAAATTATTCATTTAGATTTTTGGAAAACGTTGCTTTAATGAAAAATAATTCCTTTGAAAAATAATTTTAAAATTAAATTTTTTCTTCTTATAAATTTAGATTTTAGCTAGAATTAAATTTATTTTGAAAATCATTTCATTTTTATAATTAAATTATATTTATATATATAATAAAATTGTTTTTATGCTTCATAATCTTTTTATTTAAGGTTAAATATTTTTATTTAATTAGTTTGTTAGAATATTTATACATATATAAATTGTTATTAGCTCATAAAACTACTATTTAAATATATTATAATTCATGTCCTATTCAAAACACGTGTTGATCGTTATTAAAAAGGAGTAAAATTAATTTATGTGGAACACATGGAACATAAGTATACAAAAAAAAAATATAACTGTTATAAAATAATATTAGATACAATATCTCATGCAAGAAATATATATGACAGAAATATATTTTGTCTCATGCGATAAAATATTTATATCTTGAATTTAAAAAAAATGTTAAAGATAAAATTGTGATATATTTATAAATATTACAGGTAAAATGAAACGTAGAATTACGTAGAATTTTTATTAACACTGCTTCTATTTTGTTTACAACCTAAAGTCTAGCTGGAAAAAGATAATTTAAAAAATGTAAATCAAAATAATCAATAAGTGATGATGATTTTTTTTTTGTAAAATAAATGTATAAAATTGAATTTTAATGTTGTAATATATTTTGCTATTAAAATTTTCGAATTATGATTAATTCCATTAAAATGTCAAAATCAATTTTATATAGATCGCAAAAATTTCATATTGAATTATCTGCATAACATTTTATGAGTAGTTAGAATAACTAAGAATGTTGCAGTGGACTTGATGAGTATAATAAAAATGGGTTTGGCTGAAAGTTTTTTTCATGGATGTTTTAGAGGTCGGGTATTCCGAAATTTCAATAAAAAAATAAAAAATTTCAGATTTACCTGAAATTTAGTACATACACAGATTTGGTTCGTAAATATGCATAAGTTAATTGCTTCAGAGGGTTACTGAACTGAAGTTTAATATGTTATAGACTGTAGAGCATTATAATATAATTATTATCCGATTGCAATGAAATTTGGTACACATATTAGTTTTATAATCTAGTTTATGTAATAAGTTTTATATAGTTTTAGTGAACCCAATCAAAATTTCGAATTATATATTAAATTCTTATCAAAATACTGTTGAACATATTAATCATTATTCAACCTAACTACCAGTTATCAATCTGTTCCCCATACTGTTAGCAGATTTTTAACACTAAATTTGTACGAACTCTAAAAGCACGTTCAGACTATTTAAAAGGTTTAAAAACTAACAAAATCAAAATTTAAAGATTTCATCAAAATCATAATTTCATTTCTGGAATATTTTATACTTTCTAGATAGTTTACCTGAAAAAATTGTTTATAGCAACTGAAAATATAAATTACGATAATTTTACATAATTTGAAAAAATCATAATAAAATGTTATTTTAGTAGAACTAAAAATTAAAACGTCTTTTCATAATTTTTACATAACTTTGTAAAATTTTGTGTAATTTTTCTTGAATATCTTCTTATGATTTTCATATTAATTGCAAGTGTGCAACGATGTACAAAATATTTCATATAAAATTTAATATAAAATTTGATATATTTTCTTTTGATTTTGAATAATTTCAAATAAATCTAATAAGACGGAAAAATTATATTCTTTATAAGATAAAATGAAATTTATGAAATGCAAGAAGTTTGAAATTTGTATAACGTTCTGTGATTAATGTATAAAATTATTACATATATTATTTATTTTATATATGAAACGATTACAAGAACATTATTTAGCTTAATTTAAAGTTAGACATAATTGGTTTCACATTTCTGTTAAAATATTATTTGTATTTAAAAACACACCATAATAATACATAAAATTATTACCAAATTAATGAAATCATGATGTGTAAAATATAATTTTCAATTTTAGATATAATATTAAGGTTAAGATAAGATAGATGGTTCATTCTAAAAAAGTTTTAGTGGACAAATAATATGAAAAAATAAATGAAATAAAATTTTGAAGGACCTCATTTCGATTAGCGCCCCTAGGCTTTTGCCTACTATTAGCAATTATTAAAATATGCACGCACCTATAAACTTCTTAATGTTTGGAACGTTTATTTTTAGGTTTTGTACAGAATAAAATGACAGTATACGTCGTCGTATTTAACTAGTCATATTTAATTTTGCTACATACGTACGTCATCAACTTCGTAAATATCGTCGACGAAACTAACTTTAGCCTTAATTATTTTTAAATATACTTTCACCAAATACATAACATAATTTTAAATTCAAAATTTGGAGAAAATTCGTTCCTTTTTGTTAGACGCTGTCGTATGGCAGATATAGATACATATTCTTCCTTCCAGAAATGAGTGGAAGTACTTTAAGGTGGACCTGATCTATCACAGAATTGTCAAATTTAATGTAATTATAAAAATTGTTTTGTATTTATTTATCGAATCTGTATTGATATAAAAGAACTAGAATAAAATGCGTATTAACAAGGTGTAAATATGACTACATTTAATTAAATTGCCATTAATAAACTAAATTTAAATCCTTTGAAACCTTTAATAGAATATAATTTTATCTACAATAGAATTTAATGGTTTACCAAAAAAAAATTACATAAAAAACATAATGAAATGAAATGAAATGAAAAACATGTTTACGTGTGAGTAAAAAAAAAAAACTGATATCCTCACAGGATATTATAAAACATTATAAAAGTAAAATTTAACATGTTACGGAAATTCTATTATAAAAGGCGCACCTCGTGTTCTAATAATTAGTTATGAGTTTCTTTTTTTTTTTGGACAAATTATGTAACGTTTGAACATGAACTTGAAATTATTATAGAATTCTGATTTACTGAATTAATAAATTTTTTGTATATAATTTCTTAGAATATCTGATTAAAATTCATATTTTAGATTCATTTCAGAATGAATGAAATATTTCTTGACAGCTTTATCTTGTTTCGTTTTTGAAAAATTAATACTTTTTCTAAGAATTTCGTAATACATAAATGGTTATTAAATTTAGAATGTAATTTTGATTATAGTATTTAGGTAATTTTATGATTTAATTATGATTAAAATGTGAAAAAGGTATTAATTAAACTAATTAAATTTTATCAATATAAAAACAACATAAAAACTGAATTTTAATTTAGTAATTGACTTACAAGACAGCTAAGATATATTATATTAAATTTATTTTTTATAAAAAACAGTATTGCAAAATGAAAATAAAAATATAACGTTACACATTTCGTTATATAATTCATATTAAGATGGCGTCTTTGACAACAATTATCCGGAAAATGTACAAAGAAATGTAAATTTTTGTCATAATTATAATTGTTACATTTACTATTAATATTTGAATAGTGTTACTTCAAGGTGAATGTACAAAGTGATAGAATTTTGTTGAACCATAATGCATACAATTCTGTAATGTAACACAATTCAATTTACAAACGTTATGTAACGTAATTTTGATTAATAAAGCTAATTTCATTTCGTTTTCGCGTTACGTAATGAATAACGTTTTGTAACTCTGATAAAAAAATATTTTAGAATGAATTTGTTTTTCGTATAGAGTAACTTTTTTATTAGAAGAATAATAATAAAAAGTTTCAAGTTTTGCACAATCTTAGAAAAAGCTGAAAATGAAAAGAAAAAACCTAATTTTTCATCAAACATTTTTTATGGAATTTCTTTGTTTTTTGTTGATAAATATACTTTGAAATGATAAAGTTGAAATGACAAACAAACAAGTCAGATTATAAAAAGATACTTTTGACATATATATTTATATATATTTGTAACATATTGTAAATAATCAATTTCATTAATATTTTACACGAAAAGTTCAAAACGTCACATGTACAAAAAAACAATTTCGACAAGGATTATTTAATTTAAATTATTATACCTAAATTGTTAAAACCTTTGTTTTTCGGTATGATAAATGAATGAAAATTAGTTTTCGTATAACAATCAATTACATAACATTTAAGTAATTTTTTTTAGTATTTCATTTACAGACAAAACGTTTGTAAAATGGTAAACTTTAATCTTGTAGGATAGAAAATGAAAAATATAATTTAAATATTTATATATTTTTTGTTGGTAAATATCGACTCTTTATTTATATGTAATACCAATAAAAAAAAAGCTGCTAACTAGGGGAGCGGATAACTCGGAGTAAGGTTCAATAGTAATTTATGTACAACACAAATATGTATATAACTAGTAGTGCTTACCAACGCTTTGTTAAAAATTTCACATATTAATAATTAGTAATAATTATCCTTGGTCTGGTTTCCAACTGGAGTTGATTACCAGGGTCTCTCTCTCCGGCACGTAGAACCGATCGCCTGGGAAGAGCGATTTGTAGTAATTTTTAGAGTGATAATTATAAATTGGACATTAAACCTATATTTAATTTATTTTTGAAGTTTTCTTGAATTATGTCCAATTTTAAGAAAATTCATAATTCATAAACAATAAATTAAATTTGAATTCATTACATGCAAGTTTACAATCATTTCAATGCTTCATTTCAAATTATCAATATTACGCCAGACAACCTTTGTGTATATGAATTATGAAATATGCAGACGTCTTTTACTAAATAATAACGTAAATAAATAATATTATATAGCTTTCATAATGTGCTTTGTATCTAAGGACAAAAAGGACAAAATGTAATAAATTTGATTTATTAAGTGGAAAATTCATTTATTTAAGTTATACACCAAATATTTCAACCTATAAACTAGAATAAAATACAGTATTTCTGAAAGGATCATATCACAGAAAAATTAATGCATATTTTATAGAATTTCAGTGTTCCTGAAAGGTTCATAGGATCATGTTTCTGATAGTTTACTATATCATATAATATGACAAACTTACGTTAGTATTATGTCATGCAAATTTTATAGTATATATATTTTTAATAGTTATAAATTTATAGCAGACACAGACATGAATGGTCCAATGGAATAAATCTACATAGTAGACAATTTTTCCACATTATTGATGTGAAATTTAATTTTCTTGTACTTTGAAAATGCTATAGAACTAAAGAACAATAGAAATGAACTCCTTATATTTGTTTGACGAATTTAGCTATTATGTAATAGTAGAATGTAGTTACCCATATATATATAGAACGACTGATGAAAGGTTTGCATAGATCTATTTACATAAAAACATCTTTAAAATTTAATTTTCAATTCTGTTGAAAAATGTGCATGCATACATCAAGAAGTATGAAAAACATAAAAATGTGAATTAAAAAACTATGCTTTTAATAAAGAATTTGTCATTGGCGATGTCATTATACTAGCATTACAATAATTAAAGTTAATATGTTTTTTTTAAAGAATTACATAGATAAAAGTAAATTAATTTGAAATAATACAAATATTTTAATTGTTTTTGTTGGCCTACAGTTGAGTTTGAATTTGATTTCTAAACATAATGACATTTAAATGACATTATTATATTTTTTCAAGGAAATGTGATGCAATTTTATAAATTTTATCTTTATTTATTAGAATACTTTAGTAAATAAAAGCATAAATAAGAAGCTGAAAGACCAGTCATTACAAAAGAAAAATTTTAGTATTTAAGACAAATATTACGAGTAGTTAGAATTTTTAGGAGTGCTGCATTGGACTTGATATAACAAAAATGGATTTAATGAAATTTGGCACACAGAGAACAGATTTTTTTTCTCTACGGAAATATTAAATATCTTGGGTATGCAGGACAATGGTTTCATAATTGTACATGTTTCTACAGAGTTTGGTCTCCAAATTCATCCTTTTGCATTTCAAATTCATCATTTTGCAAACCAAATTCATCCTTTGGTAAATCAAATTCACCTTTTTGCAAATCAAATCCAATTTTTTAGAAATAAAATTAAACTTTTTGCAAATCAAATTTAACTGATAATAAAATATGTTTCAAAACTTTATCAGTTTCAGTAAGTCCTTATCAAAATTACAAATTATATAAAATACATTATTGGTGTCCTAAAAGATGTGAAAATTTTAAAATAGTAGTCTTTGTTTTTACGAAGCTTCGAAAGGAACCTAACTACGAGTTATCTGTTCCTCCTAGTTAGCAACTTTGTTTTAATTGTTAATGATCTTGTATACAAGAAAGAAACAGTGAAATTAAAAAGGTCATATTTATATGTTACTATGAAAAAAATAGAATAAAAATATATTATGTTTAAAATTCATAAGAATTTATTTAAATATTATAAAATTTTTACTGTGTCTTCAAGTAAAACTTATTTGAATTAAAATTTATATTTGGAATATTGTATAAAATCAGATCACGTAGTAGACGATTCCACTTGAATAAAATTTAAATGTTGTAATAGAATTCTAATATTTTAAAAGGATATATAGAATTGTAATTTGAATATATCAAAAGAAATATGTTATAATATTTTTACAGTATCAAAATTTAAAATGCGTACATTTATTCTGTAAGCATAAACGCAATGCAGGACTTTTCAGACTTATTTTATTTATAGAATTTTCTTTAAATAATTTACTATTAAAATACGATTTTATTCTTAAAAAGGACTTTTATATTAGTTTATTTAAGTATAAATCTAAATATTATTAAAGATTTTTTTTTCGTTAAATAATTATTAGATTACTTTTAATATCCTTAATATTATACTGATTTCCAAAACATAAATTATTAATATTGATGAAAATTTATGATAAATTGCATATTTACATTAAGATAGACGAATGAATCAATATCATCATACATATATATTTTAAACTTTATAGAGCAAATTCAAAAATTTTGCAAGGTAGTTGTTGAAAGACAGACTGTCTGATAAAGGAGACATGTAGAAGGTAATATTAATTTGAAAAATGTTCCAAAAATAAAGTAATTTATAGGGAAATATTGAAAATATTAATATATGTATATATAATTTTTTTAAATTCTTAGAATCAGTGAAATTCTGCAAACTTTATTATAAGGCATATAGATTACAGAGAAAAAAATCAATATTAAATTTTATACATTCTAAAAATAGATTATTATTTATTAAAAGTTACAGTCTTTCAAAAATTAATGGGAAATCTGTAACAGAAGTTGTTATATAATAATTACAGCCGGAAGTTTTTCGATATTCGTTATATAAATTTATGTTACAATATGATATAGACATAGATATTATTTCTCAATGGTATTGTTAGAAATTAATGAAAAGATAGTAAAAAATTCGGTTTTTATTAAAAATTGGATTTTTTTTTATGGAATATGAATCAGAACAATAAAAATAATGATGAAATAGAATGGAAATAGAGATAATAGTAGTTGTAGTACTAGTGGTTTCCACGAAACTGGAGTTATATGAATCGTTGATCCGAAGGGGTTTTCTGCAGATTTCAAACGGATGAAAAATAATCCCAAAATGAAACGTTTAAACGCTTTCTCAAACTACATGCTGGCGGTTGCGAATTTGTAGAAATTTTGTTTATAGTTTCAAATATATAATTTTCCTGTGTAGTAAAAAAAGTATATTTTCGGTAATTTTCCTGCTGCGAGAAGACCGCTCGAATAGTATTAATAAATTTATTAAATTGATATTGAAAATGTAAATTGTAATTAGATTTATGTAATAAAGATTGACAGATTGTATGCAGAATAAATAACATATAGTATTAATAGTAACATTTTTGATATAGGTCTGGTATCCAGTAATTAATTTGGTGATATTTCTACTATTTACAATTTATTTATATTGGTTTTAATTCAATAAATTAAATATATTTATATCTTAAATTTAAACAAAATCATAAATTTATAAATATTTAAAATTTGTTTTATTTTTATATTATGATTTATTATTAATAATAAATATAATAAATAATTTATTTAATTTTTTTTTTCATTTTGTAAATATAGAGTGGTTTTTAAATTAATATTTTATAATAATATTTATTGTAATTATAGAAATATATTTTATTCATGTTAATGAATTAATTGAGTAAAAATTTGATTTTAACTTATTTTTATGTTAATTTTTGTTTATTTTATTCGCATTTTAAAAATAACTTTTCCGATTGTTATTAATTTTAATAAATTATTTTGAAATACCAATTTAAATTATTGGTCAAACAAAATTAAAGATTTGTTGGAGGAAATAATTTTGGTAACCAAAAATAATATTTAACTTATTGAAAATGAGCCAATTTATACAATTTTGATGAACGTATAGCCTCGATATAATATAAAGCACATTAATTTGTGAAATATGATTCGGATTAGTCAATTTATTTACAATCTAATTCATAGACAGATCTGTAAAAAAAAAATACGGTCATTAAGCTGGAAACTATCTACGGATATGTATTAAAATTGCAATAAAATATGCAGAAAATACAAAATTTTATCTGAATAATTTTTCAAAATTGTATAACAAAAAAACGAATCAAATTGTTTGCGTTATCGTTACTTTATTCGTTATTGTAACACAATTTTATTTATAAAACGTTATGGAACGTAATTCTGATAAAGAAACCATTTTGTTATTTCGTTTTAGCGTTACGTTTTATAAGTTTCATAATAATGATTTTATTAAAAGTATGTTTAACTTCATTATTAATAGCATAATTGATAAATTAAGTTTTCATTTGATGAAGTGTTACATTCAAAATACAAATGTTAATCTTTTATATAATTTAATAAATTTATTGTTCATACTTTTACAAGTCCTCTTTCAATAGTCCTTCAAAACTTCAATCTGTTAATAATTTAAATTGAAAACACTTTAACAATGAAAAATATTTTACGATTATAATTTATACACGAATAAATAAAAAAAATTCTCAAGGTTTGTGGTTAAAATTATATTACCGAAATAAAAACATGTTTCAAATTTTAATGGAGTTTTTCTTTAAGGAATTTTCGATTTTTATTTACGTCATCAAAATGAAATACTTTTTTTTATTTGATTCTTTTATTTTAAAAAACATCAAAGAATTTATGTTTTTTTTGAAAGGACAATGGAAAATATAAAAAAGATAATAATCAATTTTCTTATATATGTAAATATATACGAGTACAACATAAAATTAATTTATGAAATTAATGAATTTTAAGTACGAAAAACTTAATTTTCCTTACTATATAAAATAATGAAATTATAATTTTTGATTAATGTTGTTTTCATAATTAATGATTGTTAAATATAGTGCAAAATTTATACTGTTTTTAATAGAACAGTTCATCATTTGCCTATGTAAATTCAATAGAAATATATCATTATTTTACTTGTTGCAAAAAAAAAAAAAAAAAAAAAACAATTTATCATAAAATGTCATGAAACATATTTAAGATTTTACAGATAATTTTTTCACCATTAATCTAAAAATTATCATATTTGTTTATTATCTAAATAATTTAAAATTTCAAAAAGCTGTTCAAGTTTTGATTGAAAATTGTAAAGCATTGACCTGTAAATTATTCTGGAAAATATTGCTGTGGTAATTAGCTCATCTTTTATTCATTCAAATGACTGATACATAAAAGAAACAATATAATTAAATAATTTTTAATGAAAATTTATATCTATAAGTTTCATTAAAATTTTATAAGTTTGACTATAAATATAAATATCCTTCCATCAGGACACTGAAAGATTTATTGTCTACAGTGTACATTTTATCAGTTTTTTTATGAATCAGTGATGTATAAATGATCTACTTTCTTATTTTAAATGATAGTCTTGCATAGTGCTGTACTATTTGACTTATAAATTTCAATTTAACTTAACTTTTAAGTATATTTAAGAAGTTTATATAGTTAGAAAATGAAAAAATAAATAAATATAAATTATTAAAATCACAAATATTTATTTTTAAATGATGTAAATAATTATAATAAATAAAATGTCAATTTCTCTATAAAATCTAATATCATTTCCAATATCATAAATATGTTTAATACATAAAGGAAATTTCCTTTAACAAGAATATTAAAACTAATCGAACATGAATTTCCAAACATTAATATGAAAAGATTTATCCAGAAAATAACTTTTGATAAAGTTAAATATGCCTTACGGTAAAAATATGTTACTGAAAATTTTGTTTTGTTAAAACAACATTAAATTGATTATAAATAATAAATTTAATGATTCTTAGAGATATAAAATTTTAAAACATATTTATTTTAGTTAATCTTAAAGATATCAATTTTCTCTGTGGCAAATAATTCCAGAAAAATAAATAAATTTTAAGGATATGATATAAAAAAAAAAATAGAAAAGATTTTATAATTTTTAAAATTTATATTATTTTTAAAGTAAATAATCTTAAAGTTGTTATAAAATTGTTCTCGTTTACCTGTTAAATGAAAGAAAATAAAATATAAATTTTTTTGTTATTTATTCGATTTATATTCAGTGTACATAACTTAATAAAAATTTCTTCTACAATGAAATGCTTTCAATTCTGAATTATCCTTAAAAGTGTTTCAGTTTCACTTCGAAATACATTAGAGACAAACAATTGAGTAATTCGATTTTTTTATTGTCACCAAAATTTCTACTATTATCAATTTTTTGTTATTCGAAAAGTCAATATTATTTGAATTTGATTTTTATGTTTTTATGTATTTATTTATTATTATTATTTTCGTGTTTTATTGTGGGTGGATTTTACCATTTAATTCAATCTATTCGATATTAACTTAATGGTAATATTTCTGCATTAAGGAATTGTAAATTGTTTGACCAACAATAATAAAAATAACTTAGATAAATAATAAGTCAACAGAGTCGTAATCAATTTAATACTTCTTCAAAACGATCCTGATGTAGAATGCAGGGCCAAAGTTTCTCGAGGAATTACATACCATTACCTGATATAAAGAACTGCGAAAAGAAGCAGAACATAAGGCAAGGGAAACAAAAATGGACCATTTCTTTAAGCCAGGTCAATGCACAACACCGGAAAGTGATAATTAGGGATGATATTAATCTTTGTATGTACACATGATTTATTTTTGTTATTGAAGTTATCATTATATTAATTGTTAAGCATTTTTAAATGAAATAAAAAGAAAAAATGCATTTTAAACTAAAAACTGCATTATTTAAAAAAAAATAAGGAACTGATCCCATTGAATTTGTATGGGTTTGAATGAAAATAATTGATTCGTTATACGGCTTTTCGCTTTACGGCCAACTTTCCCGGAACGTATCAAGGCCGTAAAGCGAGGTATGAGTGTATTAGAATTTGACTTGAAAATTTAGAAGATTAAAATTAAAGTTGATTTTGAATTATATCAGACAGGGAATGATTTTAAGAAAGGGTTGAATCAGTTAAAACTTAATGAGTAACGAGAAATATGAAGACTATTAAAAGCCATTGGCTTGTTGCAATTAATTTTTTTTTTACAAAAAAGGAATTTATGATTCGAATTACATATAAAATAAATAAGTTAATACAATGTCAAATTTTACAGATAATTGAGTAGGTCAAGGTTCGAGTTATGTTGTAACATTATTGTAAAAAAAAAAATGGAATATGTTGTAACAAAATTTTGCAATTATTCTTACATACATCTTTAATTTACGGCTTGCTACAAATTATATTTTATTTCCTTAATACATTTCTTCTTAAAAATGCATTATACTAAAGACTGGTATTAACAAATTACGAAATTACCTTATTATATATATAGAAAATGTTAAAATTTAAGTAGAAATAAAATTTTATTATAATATATTTCAATATGTAATATTTAACAATTTCTTCCTTATTCTTAGAATGGCAACAATTCAGTTTTATTTTATTATAAACTTAAAACCTTAATTTTACATTTTTATTTGTAGTTTGTTTGTATAAGTTTATGTATATTTGGAAATGGTATCAATAAAAAACCAAGAATATTTTTTTTAGTAAAATACTTACGAAAGATAAAAACTACTTAATTTTACTATGAAATATTATTGAGTAAAATAAATTTTATAACTTACTTTACTTTAACAAAATATAATAATAAAAAATCACTTAAACTTTTACACAATTTCAAGAAAACTTATAAAAAAATATTAACACTGATTTTTCTGGAAATTTATTTCTTCTATATATACGTATACGTATGTCAGACTGTATATATTGTGCCTTAAGGAATGAATTTACATAAAATATTTAAGTTTTAAAGTATCTATTCGATTCTATAATATGAAAAATTTATTTATTTCATCATTGAATATTTTATTGATTTAGTTCTTTAATTCGAATTCTTTTCTATAAATAAAATAATTCGTGGAAATAAATACAAATCATCGGTTTATAATTACTTGTAAGGTGCGATGATGTAGTGGTAATCTGCTATGCAGGTTCAAGCTTTAAATGAGTCCAAATTGCCTAAATTTATGCCCTATGGTCCTAAGGAGAGTGAACAATATAAAATAATATATTCAATATAAAATTTTATTCAAATGTACATGAAAAATTTGTTGTCAAGGATATCTTCAATTCTATGTGAAACCAAAATATTAAAATAACTTTTTAACATTCAAATATAATTTTTTATATACAACATTTTTCTTAAATTTTATTTTATGAATGAATGAAACATTGTAAAAATTGTAATATAAATTAATTTTAAACTCTGAAACAAATATTATAAATGTCATGCAATCAATAATCTTGAAAATGAAAAATTTAAAATATCTTTTTACTGACAACTTTAAGTTGTTGAAGTAACTTTTCCTACCATTATTTAATTAATTACCGTCACCTAAGTAACATTGAATATATAAATATTACTGAAATTCTTAATATCCATCTTTTTTTATTCCGAACCATATTTTAAAATCAAATTTGTTCAAAAATATTCCACCTTTTTTAGTGTTCTAGGTATTTTTTTTAATTAGGGAAACATGTAAAGAATTTTTTAAATGCCAAAAAGTAGCTCTCCTAACATCCCGATTAAAATGTAAAGAAAAATCAAACTTATTATACGTATAACTAAAAGGACCCTATATTTTATTTTTCATCTATTGGGTGGTAAAAAATAATTAAAATTTTACCTAAGATCATCAACTTATTTACAACAAAATGCTCGATTATGATATTAACTTAACGTTAACGCAAAATTTCCTTTCTTTTACGTTCTAAAAATTTCCGTTCTAAACGTAAAATTTCGAATATTTATTAAAAAATATTATCCTGTCTTGTCATAATTTCCTATAAATAATAAATATCCATAAATATCTATTATTTATTATGTCGATTTTAATACAGCCACATTAAAACATTTGCTTTTTTATAATATACAAAATTATTATACTTTTTTCCCTATAGGATATTAAATGTTAAACATTAACCTCCACTACGTAATATAATAAAAGTAATAAATTTGTTCAAAAATGTCAATATTTCCGCAAATATATTTTTGACTTTATCGAAAGCAATCTTTTGTTAGTTCAATTCTCTAAAATAAAATAATACAATATGACTTGGACCAAAATAGGGACGAAATTGGGTTAATTTCAATGATCCTTTTCAAAATCTACCTAAATAGTATTAATTCTGTCTGGATATTTCTGATTTCTAACAAAAAATAAATAAATAAATAAAAAAAAAACAGAATGAAATTGCAATTTTATTTAAACGACTCAGTCGTACCATATATTTCAATTTAATGCCTTTCAGAATAATTTAATATTAGATTGTATATAAGGCACCCGTTAAAAAAAACATTTACATTTCTTTCACAAAACATGAAAATTGGTTTTAAGGTTAAATGCGTCTGGCTTTTTAAAATTGATTAGGTACATGTTTCAAAAGTAACATAAAAAAATTATATTAGAACGATACCTTACAAACAAAAAATATAGTAATGAAAAAATATAGTATTTAAATATAGGGGTTTGTTGATAAAAGTGTTAATTTTTTTTTTCGGCAGTGAACTGGAATTTAGTAAACCTTATAAATTTTATCAGAATAAAAATTAAATTTAATTCACAAATAACTGATTTCACAGTAAGAGTCTAAGCATTTGTCAGAACTTAAACTTCGGTTTTAACTTATGTTCTAGTGTCTAAGTGCAAGCTTAAAATTGAGCCATCATCATATTGAGGTTTAAATTAAATTAAGGTGGGTAGAGCTAAAGATTCGCTTCTGACACTTCATATTTTTATATGAAGTGTCAATTGATTTGTTTTCATTCACATATTTTGGTTTAGCGAAATTTTGTGTAAATTTTGATGATAAAAAATAAATTGTAAACTTAAGGGACTCAATCGGTTTAGTTAAGTTTGATTTTAAGCTCTCACTGTTAAATCGGGCATTAGAAACTCTATTATGTTACCACTGATTTCACGAAAGATATATTTTATTTTTTGAAGTTATTTTTAATATCTTTAAGTCCACCGACTGATATTTAAAAAAAAAAACTTTTATGTTGTAGAAAATTGTTTAAAGGTAAAATACTATCAGATTTATCTTTGTTCAAATGTATTACTTTTTAATAATGAAATTATACGCAGAATTAACTACATTAATTTAAATTGATTGGTCTGTTAGCGAAGTATAATAAACAATAAATGGTCTATTGAGTTTCTATGGTGGTGTATAATTTCAAAAAAAAAAAAATTAACTTAAATAATAAAACATAAAATATATAACATAAAATTATGTTAAATGAGATAAGTATACTTAATGACATAAATTAATGTAAAAACAAATTTTATAAATTGTTAGTTTTATATCAAATATTATTGTAATTGTAATGTACTATAGTTTACAAGATTGACAAAGTTTTCATTACAAAAATATATGATTATTTTAAGTTCCACGTCAGATAATCTTGGGAATAAACAACAGATTTAATTTCAGGAACTTTTCTCATCGAATGAATTCTTTATCGTTCACATTTTCTTAAACCGGGAAAAATGACTTAAATGCCATTTGTGTAAAAACTAAAAACGGACATATTAAAAAGATATTGCATGCGCTATGAATTATGCTCGTGCGCGATTAATATTGTTGCATGAAATGTCTGCGATAATTTATGCTGTTTTTAATTTAAATTGTTTTTTAAAGTGAATTTCAATGCATCTTAAAAAAAATATGGAACATATTTAAAATAAATATTAGAATTCTAAAACGTGAAAGTTAAAGGAAATTTTTGATACGCAAATTTTCGCTGAATTTTTAATAAATAGCTAAAAGATACGAAAATATTTCGAAACTGTTTCATTTATTTTAGCAAGAAATTTAACAAAATAAATATATGTATAAAATTGAATATATTATGTCAAAATATAAATATAAAGCATAAAGAAAATGTTTGTTAAAATATAATGTATAATCATTATATAAAATAACAATTTTTGGAACACCAAAATTTCTTGACTACTTTTAAAGTTATTTTTGGAATATTTTGAAAAACAAAAAGGAAAACTATATAATTTTCGTAGTTTCTAGAATATTTTTACCTAAAAGATGTATGTATATAACCTAAAACAATTTTGAGTAAAATTTATTATTATTAACAAAGTTTTATTACTATAGTAAAAATATTTTCATTGTCATCTTTCCCTTATGAATATTCATGAAATTGTTTTAAATGAATCATTTTATTTTTTGTTTCTTAGACCGCATTTAATTTTGCCAAAGCTTAAAGGTGGTAGCGTCTGGTAACGATTCGACTAACTTTATAAATAAATGTTATTATAGTAAAACTGTTAAAGAAGAAGTATGTTATATTTATTATGTTTAAGATTGTTTCAAGAGTTCAATTATGTTAAAGAACTATTTGGATATATGTAGAAGCAAACTTTGGCAAAGATTTTTAAAATTTGTTATTCTGATTAAAAGTTTATGGTTAAAATGAAATGGGTTGTTTCATTTGTTGGGATATCTTGTTTTAAATTTGATATATAGAAACATCAAAAATTGTAAATCGAAAATTATATGATAAATCATCAATTAATTTCCAATTCATTAATAATTTTTTTTTTAAAAAAAAGGGAAATTTAATTGAATAAAGGCTTCTTTAAACAGGTGCGTTTATATGCGAATGCGGTCAGTTTTTTTTCGGACATTTAATCACATGGCGGCATATGAATATGATCATATACAAAGACGATTTTGGTGCAGTTTTACAGAGTTTTTTCCACGACAGATATCCATATCAATTTTTTCTGCTAAAAAAAAAAAAGTTTTTGAAAATGGAAAAATTGATTGCATTATAATCGCTATACAATTACGGAAATTTTCACTCTTTAACTGGTTTTTTTTTTTTTTTACAAATTTCCATAGATAGTTCTGGTAAATAAATACTTTGCACTTTAGTATAAATAGTATCACACAATTCCTACTAACTGTTGAAAAAAAACACGAAAACTATGACAAAATATATTAAAGGTATCAAAATTGTTAAATTATATTGAAATTATAATTGCTAAACTTAATGCCAAACCTTTACAGCAATTGTTTTCTTTTCGATGTGGCTGACTATGCGATTTCCGTGCGTTTTTTAACCGTGGTGCTATAGAAAAAAAAGGAAACGCTGGTCTGGAGGAGTCTTTAACTTTTGGTTTTAAGAATTTCAGGTTTTCTGATGAAAATCTGCAAATTTGTCGATAAAAATAAAAAAAAAAAACACATTTAAATCAATTTTTAATATTTATTTTCGGAATTTGTGTCACTTGTTTTTTTTTTCTTGTATTCACTGTATTTATTAAAGGTTATGTCCTTGTATCCTTGTACTATTATAGAAATTTTTTTGGTTGATAGGAAGGAAATCATTAATAAAATTTCTAATGTTTATTTAAAAGGATTCAGAATAAAAGTCAACTCATATCAGGTTTATTTTTAATATATAAGTGTTGTAGAAAAATTTCCTGAAACAGAATTGTACTATGCTTGCTATATGAATTGGATATAAATTATATTAAATTATTTTATTTTCGTATATTAATTTACATATTAGGGAAAACTTTTGAATAATTATTTATTAAAACAGAAAATATACCACATTTGTTTCGTTTATTTAATGAGGCATTAACTTGAAAACAATTCACCTTCATGCATATAAATCAGCTAATAAAAATAATAACCAAAATAAATTATTGTATATAAATATATTTTTTATTTCATATAAATATATATATATCAATATAAAAATTTAACATAAAGTTTTTTTGGTTTGTTGGTTAAGTTTATTACATACATAAAATAAGCAAATTATGCTAGTGATAAGGAAGGAAATTAGCATTAAAATTAATGTTGAGGAAATTTGCAAAATGATTTTATGAACTTCATAAGATTGTTATTTTCCTAATTTTAATGTATTTATATATATAGGTATTGTTGTCATACGTAAATAAGGTGAATTTTATTAGAAAAGTTTATTTAAATTGTGATTTTTTTCGGAAGGTAAAATAAATAAGCTAAATAGCTAGTACGTATTTGAATTTTTTATGTAATATACCATCGTAATGGAAAAAGTTTTGCTAAAAATATATTTTATTTTAGATCAAAAATAAAAATCTCATTATAAAGTATATATTTATCTATAATATAATTATAGACAAAATTATCTATGTATAATTATTTAAAATAGTTATGTTTATTTTTTCAATTGTATTTATGTAAATCTTGAAAACGCTATATAATTTTGATTTAAATCTGAGATATCATACTTAATTCTATATTTAGTTGTATGGTATTAGGCTCCATACCAAATAAATGCAAACTTCGTTTTCATAGAAATATAAATAGCTAGTATTTAAAATTTTAAAAGATTTAAATACTGTTTCCTTAAATAATATAATAAATAATTATAATAATATAGAAAATCTTTATTCAATAATCGTATCTTTAAAATAGCTTCCAGCGATTGTGATGTAAATTTTCACACAGGTTCCTCAAAATGTAATTAAGAACAACACCTAAAGCAACTATTCGAAAATTGGTAAAAATATCTTAACAACTATCTTTTCATTACAATTGACAATAACGTAGCATATTTACTATTGCACCCTGTAATAATAGAAATATTTTGTTAACATTTTTTCATAATCAAATAAAATATTATATTTTAAATTTTTTGAAATTACATAATTTTTATTTAATACCAATACTCTATAATCAGATATTTATAAGGAACTGTCAGAAAATTATTTGCATATATAGTTTGTAAAGTTACATAATAATAATTTAAGCAATTAAGAGCCAATCGTAATATGAGCGCCAACCAATAATGCTAACTATTGTAGAACTGTCAAAATAATTTTAAGAGGCAAAATAAATATATTTCATATAGTTTACGAGATGTATCAAAAATGTGTAAAACTTAATAAAATTTAATTCAAATTCCACAATATTTTGGCTCCCAAATTTAACAATATTTTGAATCCTTTAAAATTTTTCAGCCCTTGCCGTTAATATGCAACATTGTTCAATCTCGTCACTAGCTTTTTATTCTTGGTAGTTACCACGAGCATTACGTTTTCATTGATTTCCATATGTTAAACACTTTTCAAAGCTACCGCTATCGGTTTGCGCTAACATTACAATTGGGCCTTAAGGGATAATGTTAAATAAAGTTTTAATTCCCATAAACATTACAGAGAATTAATTATTTTGATATAAACTAACTTATATAATTATACAATTACATTTCATGCAGACCAAAATTTAATTTCTCAGTATTGAGATAATTTTATAAATAAAAAAATATTTAATGTTTTCAATTTATATACATAAATAAATTTTCATAGTTTAAATTTTGTTTGAATTTATGTTTTATGAAAAGTTAATTTTGTTTTCAAAGGTCTGCCCACAACTTAACTTCAACAGTCTTAAATAATTTTAATTTTCAGGTTAAAAATGTTTTTCAATAAATTTATTTATAATTATTTCTAATTTAAAATATTCAGAAAACAATTCATAAATAATTAAAAAGTTACTTATTTTTATAAATAATATAAAGTCTATTTTTAACATTGTTAAAGATTTTAAGTTTATCTTTAGGGAAATAAAACTCATTTGATTTAAGGAGCCAAAAGCAGTTCATTTGAAATGATTAAATACTCAAAATACGCACTAAACAAAATTGAGATACAAGATATAATTCGGCAAGTAGCTAAGGTCCTTTGGCTACAGTTAAATATTAAAAATACAAGGATAATATTATCTCTAAATAGGAGGAATGTAAGTGTTATAATTAGTATTATAACGTGCCAAAATTTATTTAAAAAATATGACGAATTTCGGGTAGTTTATATAAAGCATTATGCTCTGCAGCTACTCAAGTCTTTACAGAATCAGATTACAGATTCTATGGAATATTAAATTCGATAATTTGGAAGATGTGATGTGATTATTCATTAAATTAACGACTTTAATTCTGTAGAAGCGGATATAGTTGTGGCCCGGTATTAATTGGCATCAACGAAACATTATTTCACTTGACGTTTAAGTAATACTTACTCCAAGGAAACCAACGTTTGATTCTCTGTTTTCTATTTCTTTTCCACAATAAGATTTTGTATGGTTTAGAGACATTCTTCTAGATATGGTCGAGAGCTAATCAAGCTATACAATTTTTAAATCTGTTAAAAAAAAAATCTATAAAGTTTAAAAAATCAAAACTATTTTGTAAAAATATTTTCAAACTTCCAAATAATAAAAAGCATAAATATCACGGTGAGCAGCATATTATTAGTCAATTTATTAATGGTTCCTTTTTTTTTATTTTGTAAACATTTGAATTATGTCTGGATAATTTAAAGCTCTTCACACTTAACAAATTATTTCAAATATAATTTATTTTATCATTTGTACTAAGTTTAATACGATTCTATCTTTTCAATTTCTATAATTTATATAATGTTGAGCTAAAATGATATAATTTCCAAGATATATTGTATAAATAAATTTTGTTATTGTAAAGTGCTTTTACATTTAAATGCTTGATTTTCATTGTTGGATATTATCTTCAAAAAAAAAAAAAAAGGAAACTCAAAAGCATAGAATTTTAAATTGTGGTGTAGGCAATTTTTTCATCTTCCTTACTTTTTTTTTTTTAAATATTTATTGCTATAGTCGTAAGATTGTAATCTAAGGGTATAGATAAGAATGGTGTGGAGGTGAAAGTTTTGAAAAATAAATTTATGTAAATTTTATACAAATTTTTCAAATCCACTCTATATTATTATACAGAATCAGTTACATTTACAGCATATAAAAATATATATTTTATTATGTGTAATTTAAATCATAAAAATAAAATGTTTTAGATTTGTTTTATTGTAGATTTGTATATTTTGATAAACATTTTTTTCGCTGACATTAATAATCATTATACTCATATCCAAAAGAAACAAAAATATTTTTTAGATAAGAATTTTCTGAGATTTTTATGGCATATTATGACATTACTAGAAATGTACTTTATTATTCAATTGAAATTTCAAATTGAAATATGAAATAAAAGAAATTTTTACAGTCGAGCTATGGAAATTTAAAATTAAATTTATTACTTATTATTATTTATTATGAATTTCATATTAAACATTTTTGAAATCTAATTAAGGTTACATATAATTAAAGATAAAAATATCAAATATAGAAAATTAAGAGTTTGTTGAAAGCAATGAACAAATGAATTGTAATTAATTAGTTAATCAACTTTGACCACTAGATGATTTGTTAATTATAGCTATCACTTTAGTGAGAAGAATAATTAAACTCTATTTAAATAAATCCAATTCGTTTTCATTACGAATCTGTGAAACGTTTTTATAGGAATACTCGATAACTTTCAAACTGATGATTACTTAATAACCTCAATTTGGTATTCATAAATCTTCGAATAATAATTGACGTGTACGTCCTTCATAACCGAAATGTCTTGCCAAACACTGCAGAGATTCACCTCTTCTGATTAATTTCCCTAAAATAATCACAAAAACTGATTTCTTGCTTCTTCAATTTCAAATTATTTTAGTATTGAATTAATAAAATAAGTAAAGGATAAAAATAATTAAATAAATATTTAGTAATAAATTTTAATTTAATATTGTGGATAAATAAAACGCGATTATTTCAATTTTACTCATTTCTTTATGTTTATTTGTCTGTTAAAAAAAATATAATTTAATTATATTTAATTATTATTATTATTTCGATTATTTTGTTTACAAAATTTAATTACTTATTAAAGAATTTTCCAATTAATCCTTTTTTTCTTTTTCTAAAAATTTCTATTATTGTAGCTCTTAAAATTACTGACCAATAATAACATAAAAAAGAAATTATCCTTTTTCTGAATGACTTTTCCAATTATTTTACATTTGATGACATAAAGTATATACATATAAATATATGACAAGAATTGATGAAGACAGATAATATTCTTTTGTCACAGAGAGTATCAGATAATAAAAAATTTTAACCCAAAAATGTCTTGACTTTCCCTAAATCAACTGACAATCACAAAAATGAAGTAGTTTTATGTTTTATGTTTTTTATTTTTTTTTATTTTTATAATATTTCATTAATAAAATAAAGCTAAAAAAAAAGTATCCTTAAGGAAATAGCTTTTTAAAATAATATTTTACTCTAGGGATCAATTTAACCAAAAATAAATCGGAAATTTGTTTAACAATGATTCGTGGTTCCTTTTTTTTTTTTGTAAAAGGTCAATTTTTTTGGTAATGTCCCAGATTTTTTAATTTATTTTTGGTTTCTTGGAATTTTTAATATATAGGAAACTAATTATTTCAAGAAGGATTATAAATTTTCAAGAATTAAAATAAGTATAATAACAAAAATTCTGGTGTCAATCTTGTCCTTTGGATATTAAAATTAATATAATAAAGGCTATTTTAAAATTTTATACGACGTGTCCAGGACATGTCCTACTGGGTCTGTAGTGGTTTTTTTTAAATGTATTAAAGAAAACAAAAGTAAAATGAAAAAAATATATATAATTACATTAATTATATTTCCAAAATGAAAGGTTATATACGTACCTTTTAAGGGTTTTATTTTGTTAGGTTACTAGTACCATTTCGTATCTGTAATACTAATCAAATATAAGATTTGATTATGTGGTAGGAGAAATACCGGAAATAAGGATTGTTTATTATGTTTTATATATAATATTGAAATTAAAATATATTTTATATAATTTTCAATGATTAATGTTCAATTTATTATCAGTTCCTAAAAAAAAAAGGTAAACTTATTTATTAACTTTATATAATCCGATTTAATGCCAGTGGGCAATATTAAAAATTTGAAATTAAATAAGTCTTGTTAATGAAAATAATATTTTTGTTATTTTTAATTAAAGTCTGTATCGAAATTACCTGTTGTGAACGTTTTCATTTTATTTAATTTTTTACTTGAATCTTATTTAAATGTTTTAGTTACAGGGCTAGCAAAGTATTTTCTTTGATAATTGTCGTTATGTTTAAAATGAGTATAAATAGATTATTATGAATCAAACTGGCACCGTTCAGTTCAAATCAGAGGTAAATCCTATTTAATTTATGTAATGATACCGCGAGAACAATTTATATTATGCTGCTGTAATCTCTAAGAGTCGAAATTTATGGATTTCTCGAAATTATTTAAAAATATTAGAAATTTAACTAGTCATTACTTATAAAATTTACAAATCGTCTAAATATTCGATTATTTCATTACCATTAACTATGAATTTTACTTGTCATCTGACAGCATTTAATTTAATTTCATATTTTTACTTTTTCTTGAAAGCTAGCGTTTACAATACTCAATAATTCTGAGTTGCTAGATTCTGAGTTGCTAGACTCTGTTTAATGAGTTTATAAAAGTCTGTATATATATTTCGTTAATAGCTCTTAGACTATTAGAGCTATACTAAAATATTGCGTGTACAAAGGACATAATTTATTTAGAACAAAACATGAAATATTTTATTGTTTCCGGGTTGTTGCGTTTGAAATTGTATTCATAATTTATTATTTGTCCTAAAAATAATCTTCTTTATACTAACTTTATTTATCCTTAAATCTTTAATTTGGTTTTAGGAATTTGATAAAATTATAATTATTATAATAATTTTATATACCATCACAAGAATTTAAAATCACCTTAAAAATAATTGTACTAACGAATTAAAATAAATTATTATTTTATTTAAGAATATCGTAAATTTATGATTAGAGAAAATTATTTATAGAAATTAATGAATTATGTAATAAATATCTTATAATCTATTAGTAGTCGGTGTTAATGCTTCCAGCTCACGTCAGTATTATTATTCACTTTTTTTTATTTTTATGATGACTTCAAATAATTTGTAAGACAATTACATAAATTTTGTATAATAAATTTCAACAAAATAATTTAGAAAATTAAATTTAATTAAATTTGTTGAATTGAATACTTTTTAAGTTTGTTAGTCTATAGATTTATATTCATATTTCTTCAGTTTTGTTTAAATTTACGTTCTGATTCCTTGAATTTGATTTTATTATCATTTTTTATCACAAATATTTTTAATAATTTTAAATGTAAGTAAATTATGTAACATGAAATTATATGATACTTAATTATTTAATTTTACTAAGAAAGTATTTATAATTTTTTCGAAAATTTAAATTAGCTAAACCCCAACAATTATTCTAAATATGCAATAAATTTCACAAATTACTTATTCTGGTTGTGGTAAATCACTTTCAATCTACAATATTAAATGTATAAGAAAAATCAACATAAAAATAGAAAAAATATGCTCATAAAACTAAACTGAATTTTACTATAATCTGATTTTCTTATATCTTCAGTATTATGTAATAATGTAATGTACATATATAAATACGAACTAAAATATTTGATCAAAAAGATTAAATACATAAATATACAATATCTTTACTACAGATTTCACCCTTTACAGTTTAAATATTGTTAGTAAAACCTCATTTTTTTTACTTTAGACAGTTGTCACAATGATTCCAAAAAATTTAGTTATTTAAAATTGTCGAGATTTAGATGATTACCAACAATTGATAGCTTAAGGACTGGAAATTATATTTTATATTTACTTATATCTATTTATTAAAAGCTATTAAAATCTAATATTTTATGACAGTATTTGATAAATTATTAATTTTTCAATCTAATTTATAAAATTTAATTCAGAATTTTAAAATTCAGGTTGATTGTGTCAACCACTTCAAGAATATTTTTGTTGATGAAAAGAGTATGATGAAAAGTGACAAGAGTATGATGAAATGAAAATTTGAAAAAGCAACATGAATGGAACAAAAATCTTTGTAGAATTTTCTTTTTTTTTAAATAAATGTAAACAAATTTTATTATATATACTCGTATAAAAATGTTAAATACGTTTTTTTTGCTTTACATCTATAATAAAGTGTGGTAGTATATGAAATTATTCCGAATTGAATTTTCTATCCCTATCAGACATCAGTAATCAGCTAATCCAAATATACGTAAAAATTGGCTTTAGAACTTATATTTCTTTCCGGTATAGCCATACTCAGTTAAACAACCTAAAGGTAAAGTTCGGTTTTAATTAGATTTTATATGTTGTAACGTTGTCCAATGAAGAATACAAAAATTTTGGGGTTGTTTGAAATTTATGAACGTTTTTAATAGTTGGATTTGATAAAATTAATACTGACAACATTTGAGGTTGTTTCTTGTGACATACACGTTAGATAAAATAGTTTAGGGTTTTTCGGAGTCATTGATTATATTATGCACTATTGCTCTTGAATTATTTTCAAGACTAACTAACAGTCTATGAACTAAAATTTGACCCATACCACTCATAATTGTATGAAGCTTTAGTTGGCAATGATTTTGAATATTAAATTATAATCATTTCGTAAAATGATTATTCTAATATGTAATATCAAAAATTTCTAATTTTTTCTATACTAAAATATGTCGGCATTCCTATATGGATCACAAATGGCATATGAAACACTGGTACTTTTTTCTTGTTAACCATATTTTATAATATCTTTGAAGATATTTTTCTACAATTTTTTTTTGTTGAAGAAATGCAAATTTATTTATAGAACAAAAAGATTTTATAAAATTTAAACTCCATTTCTATATACACTTTTCTTTCAAACCATTATAAACTGTATTTAAATATTTTAAAATTTCACATTCTATAGCATAAATTTTAAATAGAATTTATGTAAATTTTTATGAGAGAATGCAATTTATTTTAAAGATAAATATTACTATATTAATCCATGAAATACTTGATCTACGTCTCACAATTTAGGGTATAAATATGATCCGATGATATTGATTTCAATATAACAATATAATATTAATTTTTTAGAAAAAGCATTAAATCCATTAAATTTATTGTAAAATTTAAAAATATTTAATCAAAATATAAATTACTTTATTAAATTTTATGAAAAAATAGAAATTTAAATCGAGAATCTTTAATAATTTATGAACATTAAGGAACAATTTAATAAAATAGCTGAAATTTATGGATAGAGTATTAATGGCAATAAAACTGAAATCATTTGTGCAGGAATGACTGGATCCTGCAGCAGAATATCATAGAACATTAAATACGACACTTAAAACTTCGAGAATGCTCAATCCTACATGTACCTTGGTTCCGTTGTCACACCGAATAAAGAATGAAAATATGGAACATTTATAGAATAATAACAAATTCAGAATATTTTTAGCTTTATAAGGATTGCAGTGTGTCCACGTGGATCAAAACTTTGGTAGGATTGGGCATATGTGACCACAGTCAGATCGGCCTCGTCTTCAGTAACTGCTAAAGATTGTTATCTCTGGAAAAGGATACTAAGAGGTTCTTTAGTTCTTGACTGACTAAGTATAAAACGAATATTAAAAAAAAAAAATAGTTTGCAAAGATTATCAAAGGATTATATTCAGTTTATGATGTTATAATAAGAAATTGACAGTTTTGTTTCATCCATTTGGTACATTCTTCTATAAAAATTGATATATACACTCTTAAAATTGAATTGATGTCAATTTTAAAATATTAATTTGTTATTCGTTACAAAGTTGTTTATTCTGTTAAAAGGTTTCACTATAAAAATATTTTGATATATTTACACTTGCACTAATTTATGTACCAGCAAATATAATATAAAGTTTCTGGATAAAAATAAAATTTTTGGTAATTTATGTATAATATTCGGAATTATGATAAAGAAAGTATAATTTTTCCAAAAGAAAAAAATCAACTTTTGTCGAATTTGAATATTTTGAAAGATTTAAAATTTATTTTCAAACTTTTTTATTGTATACAATAAATATTAAATTTTATTAATCTTATTTGAAAATTTTATTTCACTGTGACTATGAGCGGATTTGCATTTGACCATAAAAAATGGATTTCCCTTAAAAACCGCTTCTTCCATGTGCCCAGCAACATCCTCCTAGAAGAGTTCGTAAGATTTTAATTAAATTGTTTCATTGTTCATCCCAACTTCCATGCTTGAATTTCAAGTTAATGTGGAATATTTGAATTTCAAGTTTATGTAGTTTGCTCTACGGCACAGCTAGAGGTAATTCCCTTGAATGGGTCCATGATAAAATTTTCGATTTAAATTTCATTTATCTTTTATTTAAATTTAATTTATCATAACATATAATAATTATTAGTTGATTTCAATGAGAGTTTACACACAGGTTAATTTTGTGATCTAGTTTGTACCTGTAAAATTTAGGGTCAGTAAGTATCTATCAAAATTTCTAATTATATAAAATACATTATTGGTGTCCTATTAATAGATACTATTAATTAAAAAATTTATGTTGGACATAAATCATTGTTGAATCTAATTACAAGTTACCTCCTCTAATTTTGAAAACAATTATATATGACAAAAGTTTCAACTATTCAACAATATAAAATTAAATCATAAAATTGGAAAATTTCTGAACAGTTTGTTATTAAAAAGCTTGTTGCCAAAGTAATTAATTTTAATACAAAAATATTTAAGAAATGTGAAAGTTTTGTCGTGTTAGTAATGCTGCCCATATACTATCGAAGTATAAAAAAGTTTATCAAAACTAGGTTGTAAAATGGTTTGAAAAATATCAAAAAAAAAAATTGAATTTTATTGACGATGTTTGATGGTTTGAACTTGTATAGCGTATGGAGAAATTCTACAACTAAAATGACATTTCTTGACGTTTTATTTAAAAAACACATCCACAAGTTGATGAAATATTGTTTATATTTTTTATATGGTTGGTTGGTTGTCCACTGACATGGAGTTCGAAGTAGCGCATGTGCATCGTTTTGAAACCACTCACTCTCGTGACCACAGGTACTGTCGGTTCATTTTTAGATCCACCCTATAAAACTCTCAACATTTCTATTAAATATATTTTATTAACACTAATTATTTTTCACCCAACTTTTATGAAATAATTTGTTTCACATTTGACACTAGCAAAAATAAAATGTTTTTTTGATGATTGGTTTGTACAAAGGTTAATAAAAAATTGTTGCACAACTAGTCGTACGACCATGTTCGATAGTCAATGGGCAACATTATAAATTCAGATGATTTCAAAAAACTTTAAAAATAATATCTACGTAATTTTTTTTTTGGAAAAAAATAATAATTATTAAATTAAAGTAAAATTAAAATGTCATGCTTATTTATACAATTTCTACCTGTACACCTACTTAAAAGTATATTTTCCATTATCAAGAAAAAAAAAAATATTTTTAAAAAAAATTTCACGTATTTATTTTCCATTATACGTTCTTGTTTTAAATTACATTATGTTCAAGTTTCGTGGACGATATTTTAAAACAAAATATTTAATAGGAAAGTCTTATACACTAGAAAATTTGTTGGTGTATATTACACTAGAAAAAATTATTGATTTCGAAATGGATTACAAATTGAGTATGGGTTTTACTTTCAGTTTTGATTAAATTTTCATATAAAACTAAATTCTTTTTTTACATAAATACGTTTGTTAGTATGATTTTTAAAATCTTCTACATATTCGGAGACTAAAGTCTCACCATAACAAACTATTTGTTACAGTCATCACAACTTTTTAAATTTTTTTATATATATACATTTTATTTATTCCTTTAGTGATAATATCCTTTAATACCATTAAATAATTATCTTATAAATTTTAATGCAATTTAAAAAAAAGTGCTTAACTCACGTTTACAACATATATTTTATGCTGTATAGAAGTTTCGTAGTAATTAATTTTTATATTAATTATATTTCGTATTTTGGTATCATTTTTTACATTAAATTTGATAAAATTAAATTAAAATTAAAATATATTTCAATTTGAATTAAATTTACTGAATAACGTATAATAATTAATTGCTCAGACTGGACTGTAACTTAATGTTTCTGTTTCTAATTAAATAAATATATTTTTATATTAACTTTGTAATTAAATTAATTTTAGTATATAATTTCAAAGGAAATTAATTTATGAGGTAATTCTCTATAAACTTATATAGATAAACAATATTTATAGAAGCTTTACACAGTATAATTATTAACAAAAGTTTGGATAACATTTAAATCATACTTAAGTAAAAAAATATGTCAAACTAGAAAACTTTTTATCGATTATTATTTTTTATATGAAATCTTGTTAAAAGGGTTCTTTCTATGTTCTATGTCGGAGTATAATAAGTTTTATATGTATTTAATAAAAAAATATTTTGACAATGAAAATTTTTATCTTGACATTGAAAAATTATTTAATAATTTACACAGGTAAACTTTTAATCATCAATTACTTTAGAAAATTTATAATCTTTTATATAATTGAAAATTATGATCAGATTTTTAATCAATTAACGATTTATAATTGTTAAAATTATAATATTTATTCAATTTAGATAGTAAAGATTACATTAAAAGTTTATATACATCATAACTTTTTATGTAAAAGTATAATTTTCTTTCTTAGATTCAATAGCGCTCCAGGCCGTCATAAAATCTAGTCTTTTTAAGTATTTTTATATAATTTGATGGTTTTTAAGTAGAATTTTATTGGTGTCTTCTGCATTATTACATCTTTATTAAGGCTTCTGGTATTTTAGAAACGATGTTGCTGGAAAGTATTTTCTTAGGTGTAAGTTGATATTATTTAGACGCATGATGAAACCTCTGCTAGTTTTTCTTTAAAGATTATGAAACGGATAGCATATCTCGATATATGTTATTGATAAACAATAATCCTTAAAATTGTATTCCCAGTTGTAGTAATATTTCAAATTACTAATAAATAGTGCAGAAAATATTTCTGGAATTTTTTCAAAATATCTTTTAAATTGGAAATATGTTTTGCAAAAAAAAAAAAAAAGAAAGGTTTTCTGCAATACTTCTTAAAACCATTTCTTTTTTTTTATTAAATTATTTATTCCGATCACATACTTTTGTCAAGGATGTCGATGTAGTTTATTTATATACGTAATATACAAGTCATCTAAATAATGTAGGCGTAACGTAGTATAGTTTAATAGTATATTTGTAAATAATACAGTCTATAGTTGCACGTACAATAATTGTATTTGGTATTCAAACAAAGAATAAGAGAATTTTTTTCTATTCACATACAAAAAGCATAAAATGAAAATTAAATATTTTCTATGTTAAAAAAGAAAATATGATAAAAACAGAAAAACGAACTTCAATTAGATTTGAAAGATATTTGCAAAATTAATTGTAATTTCTATAAAAAAAAATTATTCTTATTATAATTGTCATACAAATTTCTGTAAAGATGTTGCCTCTGTGGTAAATTATTTCTATAGTTCCATTAGCTCTAAGATTTTTTTCAAGGAGTTCGTCAGATTTAGTACGCAATTTAATATTTGTTTTGATTACAAAAATTGTTGACGATTTATTTTTATACGATATCAATATGAATAAAATTATATGTTAAGATAACATCAACTTTGATCGCTTTCGCTTCACTATGTTAGCATTAATAGAAAAATTTGAATTATTCACTTGGAACATTTAAATTTATATAATTTTTCTTTTAAGAAAATTAAGTAATTTTATTTTTATTGATTGAATTAAAAATCTAAAGAGAACTTAAAGTATTACATTTTAGCTATTTGCATTAGTTTAACATTTAACTATTTAACAAGTACGAATGAGATTGAATCAAAACCAGAATTTACAAATTAATTTATTAGAATATATTGGACCATACACACGTCAGGAGGATATCCGCGCTTTAATGGTACGCTAGCATAAACATTATTTTTATTTAGGAAAATATAATTTTTAGATTATATTTAATTTTTATATAAATTTGATTAAATTATTTTAAAAATTTTTGGGTAATTTTTTTTTAAACATTTAACGTGCATTTATTATTATTTCAAATGATTTTAAGTTTATTTAAGAATACGTAGAGGAATATCTTATTTATATATGTATGAAAACAAAATTGCTTTAGGTCTATTTTTAGTTAATTTTTATACGTTTCTAAATATACATAGCATAAAATATATCGAAAATAAATTTTCCACTATTGGTAAAATAACTACATTTCATTCCATTGATTATATTATATTTCTATGGCATACACTCATGTTTAGAGTATTGGTTCTATTTCTACTTAAAAGAAGACTCTTAACAATTAAATAGAAAAAAATTGCCAATAAAATTTTATACTTTAATACAAACTCCTAAATTTGACATTTAAATAAATATGTTGTAATTATGTTTCCTGCTGGATAATAGTATCTCATGGTTTGAATAGAATATTTAAAAAAAAAAAAAAAAAACTAATTAGAAGAAAATAAATAAATCTAAACTATAAAATAAACAAAACCTAAACTTTTCATTATTCGACTAAAAATATGTTTAGGAAAATGTTAATAGAATTGAATTAATAATGAAATTTTCTATAATAATAATAAAATTGATGGTAAACAACAAAAGTATACAAAAATAAAATTCGTATATCTTTTAATAAAATATTATTTAATTTGAAATATAATTTGTAATTTATTCACAATAATTAAAATGCTACTACTCTAGTTTAACAAAACTTGGAATTTATTTAAAGCAGTGATTTTTAATTTATTTTTTGTGAATGTAATCATTACAGGAATATGATTTTTTTTAGGATAGTATATAATACATAGAATCCCTCAAAATTCATAGAAGCAAAATTCATTTTTTAAACTATACTTTCGCTTACAACACTTCACAATTATGCTACCATATATACAAAAATCGACTATCTATAAATAAAATATTTAGAATTAATGTAATACATAACAATATTCTACACAGCATGAATTGAAATATCGATTCTGTGACCCAATACAAAAGTTAACAAGCTATTTCTAATTATTATTTTCATACTATATTTTTGAACTGAATAGAAATTAATCGTGATAAACCAATTAATCTTTGTGATCCAATTAATTTTGTAAAGATATAAAATTACATAAATTTTATATCCTATTTCAATTTCTCAGTATGATGTTAATTTTTTGAGTGTGTATAGTAAGGATATTCATGAGTTTATAGGGAATTAATGTAAATCAAAAATCTCTTCAAAAGGTTTTTGTACCGAAAACATGAAATATTTAAAAAAAAAAAAAAAAATTGTGTGATTAATTTGAACGAACTTCTACAATTGGCTTAATCTTTGTATTGATAAGAATACAAATTAATTCCATACGTTTCATTGAACCTAGTTTTTTTTTCTCTTGATAACTCCTGTAATATAATCCAATATTTGACATTAATAATCTATTGTAATCTACTCTAGAACATATTGTTCTGCATTTTTGATTTATACTCATCTAATTTTTATGTAATTTTTCATTATTTTTCATCACTTCATTATTTTATGAAACATTTACAAATTTTTGTTTGCACATGTGATCATTGTACACACTACGCACAAGGACGTTCAGGTTCATATAATGTTTAATATCATCAGATTTTATGATGTAGAACTTTTTTTTGCCTTAACAAAAATTTCTAAGGCATAATTTGAGCTACTTAAATATTTTGATAATTTTTTTTTTGTTTAGAATAAATGAAGCAAACAATTTCTAAGCGATAAAAAAATGGATTTATAAATTTTCTTAAATATTCAATCAATTTGATTAATCAATATTTATTATAGATTGTTTATTTGTCTGTGCTTTTAAAAAGAAACGTTGACAAAGTTAATGATGAAAGAGTATTAAAAAACAAAAATTTTTATTCAACTTCATATAAAATATTATAAATTTTTGGAACCACAGATGTTAATTTTCTATATTTAATATTACAACTGACATTTAAAAATTACACTTAAAATTTGTATTTTTTTACCTTTTTAAAAATTGAAAAGATTTAATCATACAAATAGAACAGTTAAAGTGAAAATTTTAAGCTTTTAAAAGGGTCAAACTTTTTGATCTTTTTTTTTGTTGTTGTTGTGAAAAACATTATTTTAAAGTTAGCTGACCATAATAAGTCATTTTTGTATGGGAATCTTTAATATCAACACTGTACAAATAATTTGCTGAAACTTGGAAATCACGAAAAATGTTAATGATTTGAAATGTTGGGAATTATGCTGAAGATATTCTAGCCGTTGTTGTTTTTAAAAAGCTGGAACATATTGAAATATATAAGAGCAGTTAAACTAGCCGCCTTGTTCTGCAAAAAAGTTAGTTCGATTTCAACGTTTCTTCTGTGCCGGTTTAGAAAGTTAAATAATTTGATTACAATATTTTTTTTGACATTATATTTTTATGTTTCAACAATTTTTTTTAATAATTTCAAAGCGGAAGCGGTACAGCGGAGACGGCGAGAGTATTTCCAGCATAGACGTACGTACGATTAACATCATTGATTTTATTGTGAGTCCTTGAGTGTTAAATTGTACGTGTAAATTAATTTGTTGATTTTATTGTGCGAATAGATGAATAATTTAGAGCTAGTGACCATGTATAAAATGGACATAACTTTCAATAATTAGTTCAGCTTTCTGAATTCTATTTAGAAATGAATGTAATAAATGTAAATATACAAATTTTCGACTTGTAAAGTTCTTGTAAATTTTGCAGTTTTGATTAACCAAAACTTTTTTTTGGAAGAATCCTTAATTTGAATTTCATATTAATGAATTTTTAATTAGTTTCTTTTTTTAGTAAATTATTAAAATATAGAAATACAGTATAAAATTAAAACGATTAAGGTTTTTTCTAACATCTGGATATTAACTTTATATCTTTTTTAGCTATGTATTATTTATAAATTTGTTTATTTTCAAATGTTTATCAGATGCTTAAATATAATCTCGAACTTTAAATGGATATTTTTTGTGTTATCTAAATTATATTAAACTTTTAAATCTTTTAACAGTGTGAGATTATAATTCCATTTATGTTTCTACATATTTATAAAATAAAAACACATAATTTATGTCACAAAAAGTAAATATGTATCAGACAAAATTTCCAATTAAACCCAAATCTCTTTGGACAATTTTAGGTACTTTTACAAAATATTAACACTTTTAAATCCTTGGTCACAAAGGTAAATTAATCTAAAAAAAAATATTTTTTCATATATGTATTTTATCTGTATCACTTCAATATGTATTTTAATATTTTACGTATTATATTTTTTGTTTTAATGAAAATATCGGGACGTTATGGTGTCTAGACTTTATATGTAAACTAATTATTTCATCATTATCATTATAATTTTTTGATTCAACTGCAAGATTTTACAGATATATAACAAAATAATTATGTATTATATCTAATATTTGTATTTAAAAATTATTTTTCATAAAAGTATATTTAATATCTTAAAATTTTCTAGAAATTTAATACAAAGAATATAATAATTTACTGAAGAATTTATGCTATTTGCCAATTAAATACAAGAATATAATAAATAATTAATAAATTAGTGTTGATAATATTTTCAGTCAAATTTGTTGTGATAATTAATATTTAACTAAAAATTAACTAAGTACAAATGTTACCATAAATATTTTGTAGTACTATATAATTTTTGGGTCATTTATTAAAGTTAACATAATTTCAAGCTTTAATATCAAATTGTGCAAAATAATTTTGAATATTGAAAAAATTTATTAAAAAAATGTTGAATTTGTAACTAAAGAGTTTTTCAATGAGATTGTATGTTTTTGCAAAAAGGCAACACTTGAAATACGACAAATAGTAATAGTTGGAATTTGGATTAAATAGAGTATAAAATTTCATCAAGGAATGATATACGATTTGAAATAACGAAGGTTGAAGTTTATAATGATTTTGTCATGATAAGCAGATTATTTTTGGATAGGCAAACAAATAGAATTTCTAGATGTAAGCAAATAAAATTGGAAAGATTGAAATCCACATTCAATTCACGAAAAATCTTTGCATCCGCAAAAAAATGTAGACATCAGCGGATCTTAGTTTTGTCAAAATAAAGAAGGAAATTCCATTATAATGAATGGTGATCGCCACAATTGGATAAAATTGATATATCTGAAACTTAGATTTGGGGCAATATGCCATTGTACATTAAAATAGGATAAGTAATCGAAAATTTGGATTGTACTGCAATTGAGGAAGAGATGATCATTTAAATTATGTTTTATTCAAAACATAAGTACATACAAATGGAAATGGTAATTCAATAATGGTATTACATAATAATAATGCTGAAGTTACTTTGATATTTAGTGTTTTATTTAATTTTACAATCATATCATTCTTATTGATGAAAAACCTTATATAAAAAATAAGGAATAATAATTTTTTATATATGATTTTTAAAATAAATATGAAAAGCGTCACAAACTTTTAACTTTAGATTTATTATATATTCACATTATGCGTTTAAAAATTTCTGAAATATTTAAAAGGCTATTTTTTTGACACATTAAGCGTGCAATTTTGATAGATCGAAATTGTAATTGGACAGATTAGGGACACATTATTTAGTGTTTTAGTTATATACCTTTGAAAGTTTTAATTTTGATTTCAGTATTTTATAAATCATCCATTATTGCAATTATGATTATTTACAATTTATTATATTTAAAAGTAATGATTTTATAAAATATACCGAAATCCATATTTAATACATTAATAATAATAAAATGGCGTACATAGTTTTTGCTACATATACACGTATATTTATATTTATGTATAGAATGTAGTTTTATTTAGTCAAAATATTATTATTATTTTTTTTTGTGTATGTATTTATTATATTACCTTTTGATTTAATAACCGAAACGAAATTTACCTAAGAAACGTGATGTAGTTAAGGGAAAACTTATAACATTATTCTGTAAATATTTGACGTAAACCAATTTATGTAAATATACAATTTAAACATAATTTGTTGCACATGTTGAAACTTAGGAAACTTATAGATATAGATATTTTTTATGTTCACTGATGTTGTATCTTTTCAACATTAATATATATATACAAATAATTCTTTTGATATATGTATATAAAAATTTCTGCCAAATTTCAGTAAAAATTATTTTCGCTTAATCAAGCAGAATTTAGTTTTTTTTTTTTATAGAAATAGGGAAATATTATGTTAAAAGAAATATATTATATAAATATACACAATACTGTTAAAATTTAAAGAAATAATATATAGCATTCATTTTTATTCAAATTACATTAAAATTTATATATCAAAAATAAATAATATTACAATTTCCAAAACATAAATTCTGAAAATAATTTGGAACTTGTAGAATTTTTGTAATAAATTTGAGTATTACTTTCAATTTTATTAAGTATTATAACAAAATTATTTAAAGTTTGATTTATATTTTGACTTGACTAAATAGTTGTTGTGTAAAAAAATATTTTCAAAATTTATGTTGAAAGGACTTACTAACAACATAATGTTGTAAGTACTAAAAAAAATTGTAAATTCATAAATTTTGAAATTAAAATAAATTGCGATTGTTGTAACATTAACATTAGAATAAAACTCCATAGCAAACTTAAATGCAAAAATGAAAATTTCAAGATCAAAGTTTAATAGAATGTTTAAATAATCACAAATTTATTTCTATAGATTTTCAACTGGAATCTAAAGGGCTTATAGGTTTATGAATTGAAACAAAATGTTTATAAAATTTTGATGATATATAAATTATTTATGTCAACAAACTCTAGGAAATGTTCTAGAAAATAAAGTACGATTTAAAATTATTTAAATCATTTTATTCATGTCGCGTTCGTATCTAGAATTTGAATATGAAAATAATGTTACAATAAATATGTTGTAAAAATAATATAAAATGACATTTAACTTTTATTCAATTTTTTTTTTTTATGTGGAACACTTTATTTGGTTTTTGCATGATAAAATTCTGTCAAGCAAAAAAATACAACAAATTGTTAAGCTGATGTTATGAAATGTATGCTATGAAATGTAGTCTTATTCATATTCATTTATCATTTTGATTTTGTAGATATAGTTTAAAATTTGTTACTAAAGATTTTTCAATAAAACAGTTTTCGAAATAATTTATAGATCAAGTTCAATTTCTGTGTTCAATTATTAAAAAAACAATTTCGACTTCAGATATTACATATTTATAGTGTGACTTGATTAAACTTTAAACTTTATAAATTAATTTATTCGATTTTAAAAATCTTTACTTGCAAATTATTCATTTGGAAATTTTTTAAATTTAATATTTTTTTATTTTAAGAAATATCTTTATTTAAATAATACCAGAATCTTTAAAGTTACAGCATAACATTTTACATATTTTTATGGAAGGTATTTCTTTACTAATTTTTTTATTCATAATTAAATTAAATTTTTTTTATTAGTTTTATGATAAACTGAAATATTACTAGTGTTAATTTGTAATATCACTTTTATATTGTATTGCCCAGTTGCACAGAGCGAGCTTAAGCTATAGGCAAACAAAAACTATAAAGTATTCACGAATTGCAATTTCATCTGATTCATTTCTATTCACAATAATATTATTTTCTATTTATCATTCACTAAACATATTTTTATTTTGCTAATCTTGGGGTAAATTTTGATTCAGAAACCAAGTGATATTAAGTTATAGACCCCGCAATGAATTTAGTTAAGCTTGAGCTTAAAACCACACTGTGAAATTGAGCATAAGCATATTAATAATTAAAAATATAAAATAAACTTTAAAATTATCCAAGAATTAAATTGGTATCGATAAATTATAATTGCCAATTGGGAAATAAAGTTTTTTCGGAATATTACATATAAATATTTAATTTTCTGTTTCCAATATTTCCATAAAGGTTTTAATTAAATATACATTTTATAATCAAATTATAAAGTATTTGTTTTTCTTTTGCCATTATGTAATTATAAATTATCAAATAAATTTAATTTGTTTTCGTATGTAGGTAAGAAATTTTAACAAAAATTAATTATGTAATTACGAAAATTTAATTAGGCTAATTAATAATTCTTCTATCTAGGATTATGTGTAATAATTATTTATTAATGTGAAAATTTGTGAAAATATTTGTAAATAATTTTTCCAATAATGATTAATTATTAAGATTAGGTATAGTAAAATTGTTCAATGTGGTAACAATTCACTGTAGACAATTTTTTACTATGAGTTAGTCGCTGAATATAGAAATCAGCGCAAACAATTTTAAACAGCGAATTGTTGACAGTAAATTATGCACAGTGAGAATGGATTAAATGCAGTAACTTAACTAAATACGGCCCTAGAAGCATCTTTTATGATAAATTATTATTATGAGAAACATTTCTTATGTTAATATATTCAATATTATAAATATAAAATACTCTATCTATAATAATATAAAATTAGCTTCAATTTTTAATTCATTTAGGCCGAATTTTTATTATGTGCTTTTTTTAGCAGTTTCGTTAATACAGTGAAAATTCGTTATAAGAAACTTTTTGAAAACGATTTTTTTTAAAAAGTTGGCTATATGAAATAAAATTTCCTACATTGAATTTGGTATACCAAAAAAGAAATTAAATTTATTTATCGGTACCAAAGAAAATTATTTTTATTTATTGATTGCGATACGTAAAAGTTATTGAAAATCAGGTACATATTACAATTAATTTTGATATATATTTCAAAAATTTGACTTTTACAATCTGTGTAGTAATTTTCATATTTGCAAGTATGTATTGTTAATAACAGAGGAAAATTTTATTATAAGCTGGTTACAATTCGTGGTGTACCAGCTCAAATTTGTTCCTCGGAAATTGATTTGAATTTATTTTTCTTAACGTATTGCACAATTATTGTATGCAGCTGTTCTATAATCTATAATTGAAGATTTAACTCTTCAAGTAAATTATAAATTTTGAAGCGTTTTATGAACTTTTTCCAAAACTCCAAATTATAATTTTAAAAATTGACGACACAGCGGAAAACTGAAAATAAATATTGCATAAGGTCTTCGAAACAAATTATATTCTATTTTCTTTGTTGTTCTTTATTTTACTTATTATTGTATTTGGTTAAACTTGGTTAAAGTTCTTACTTTACTTTAATACCATCTTCTAATTTTCGTATAATATCTCTTTTTTGTTGAATTGAAATCGCATTTTTTTTTACATGTTTTAGAGTTCAACTTTCTTCAAGTTTCTTATATTAAATTTATAAAAATTTAATATAACGAAAGTTGCTTATAACGAAAGTTTCTTATAACAAAATTTCTTATAATGAGTTTTTATTTTATAATTATTAAATATCTGAATATTCAATAAATATTTAAAAATTGTCATTTAATTATTCGGGATAATTAGCTATTTACTATTTTTTGCAAAATATTTATTTTTAAATTTACGTTTTCGATGATTTCAATACTCTAAATTAAATCCATATTTGGCTATGTAATTATTTACCATTTTTTAAATAAACAAATTAATTTCCTTTTATGAAAATTTTATAAATATTTATAAATGCTATAAATTTATTTTTTGTGAATAATTTTAATATATTGTAAAATTTATCTAATACGATTGAAGAAAAATTGAAAGAACATAAATTAAAAAATTCTGATTGTGGAAATAATAAGTTTCCTTGGAATTATCTAAAATGAAATATTTCATTTAATTGGATTTCCTTGTAATTTCTTAAGATTTGTTCAATTAATGTTCATTTCATGTTAATGTGTAATTGCTTGTTTTTTGTCAGCCCATTAATTATTATTAGTATTTTTTTTTTATTATTTATTTATATTTTGTAGAATTTTTTATATATATATACTAATTATAAATATTTCTCAAGAAATAATTGAAAAATCTTTATTTATCTTAATTTTCGTAAACATTTACATAATTTAATGTTCTTTCAAAAACATTTAATATTTTTACATAAATAATTTTAAAAAAAATCACAAGTTTTACAATAAATTGTATATGGTAAACCTTAAAAGAAATTAAAAGGATAATTACTTAATTTTCAAAACTTTTTCTTTATTCATAATTTATGTAAAAAAAAAAAAATATACATAAAAATTCTTAAACTTTTACATATTTATAAATTTTATATGCTTCTTTGTAAACCAAAAATAAAAAGTTTAACCGGTGTTTAAATGAAAAATGACAACAATAAAATTATTGTCACGAAAATTAATTTTCTTTTTGTGTCTTGAAAACCTTGAAGGAAAATTAATATTTTTTTTTTTTTTAAAAAAAAGACGTGTAAAAATTTTTAACATAAATATTTTAATAGAAATACATATAATAAAATTTGTGGTATTGGAAATTAATCCTGTAATTTTTTACCAAACAAAATTATTAATCGCTAGGAATATAAAAAGCTATTAAAATGAAATTTTGTTGTTTTTGGACATTGATATAATTTCAACAATACATTTTTCCTTAAGCTAAGAAAAAATCCTTTGAATAGTTCGTATGGCTTTGGACGAACATAACAAGACATTATTTTTTTAAGGATTCTTTGTCCGAGATATTTCAAGTCACCGAATGGTTATGGAAAATATTTTAGGATACTTTTTTTTTCTTTTAAAGGACCTCATCAATCATTTAGTCCAGTAAAAATACATAAAATGAATATAATGATCCCTAAAGATAAATAATTGCTAAGTTATTGTATTGGTTGGACTAATATAAAAAAAAAAAATACTAGGTGAAAAGTCTGGAAATACAAAAATGAAATGAAAAATTAGTTTTTAAATATAATACTAAATTTTTCTACAAAAACATTATGCTGTACCATTTAAGGATATGAGATGAACCTTAAAAAATAAAATAAAATGAAAATCAATATATTTTTTTTTAAAAAAACCACAACATGATAAGTTGAAAAATTATGTTGAGTAATGTTGTAGTATCCAATGGATAATATTAAATAATAAGAAAAAAATGGACATGTGAAATTACCACAAAAATCGGCATAATTTTATTTATCTTAGTTTCCGATATACTGTCGTAAAAGAAAAATATATGTTTTTAGATATTCTGAAATGGTATGGCGTAAAGAAATTATGTCCGAATGTCAATTATTCAATATTGAACTGACCATACATTTGGATAGAATTTAATGTATGGTGAGTAGTATTTAAAATTAATGCTTCTTTTTAAGAATTTATTTTATATTTTTAATGAAGAAATATTAATTTTGTGGAGTTATATCCCAAATTAAAATAAAGTAAAGTCAAATGTAAATTTATCAACTAATTTTTTATCATTTTGCAATTCATAAGTAGGAAATAAATGCATTTTGGTAAAATTAAGTCTCACGTTAAAAGGAATATTAAAATGGAATTATTCATCACATCACATCAAAATGTTTTTTTTTTTGTTGTTTGTTAAAAAAAATTATGATATGGTCACCATAATATTAAAAAATTATGCTATCAATTTAAAGTGTCATTTTTCTAAGCAATAAATAATACCACTGAATAAATGATTGGTATTGAATAAAACGAATAAATATAAAATTTAATTGAATTTTATAAAAAATTAAATTTTATTTTTAGTAAATAATTATTAATAATAATTTAATCAAAATTTGTTTTATTCAAAATTTAATTTTGTTCATGAATTTTTTTTTATGCTATTACGATATCTTAAACATTAATTTTTATGAATGTAAGAATTATTGTAATAATGAAAATTAAAGGAATTATCTTTTATATGTAAATATTTTATATTCCTAGTGATTAAAAATGATTTATTTGAAATTTTGTCCTCCTATCAAAAATAGCATAATGAAATTTTTAATTAAAACCAATCCAATGCAAATAAATTTGTAATAGCATAGCAGAAATTTATTATTTCAATTTGGAAAATTACTAAAATTTAAATTCAAGTTTTAATTCATAATTTTTCTAATAATATTTTATTTGGAATTTTATAGAAACTATAAATTTAAAATAATTGATCATATTTTTTTATATTATTTTTATAATCATTTTTGATTTTATGGGTCCTATTTTTAATATTTAGTGAAATAATATTATTAATGCTCTTATATAAATTAGACTTTGAATCGTTTTTTTTAGTAATGTTTGGGAATAAATTTAGTTTTTGTTAATTATAATATAAATTGTTAAATTATTTGGTAAAAGTTTTGATTTCTATCATTAAATAGCAATTCATTCTATCTTAAAATTTGGTTATATCTTTCATACTTAATTTCAGTAATAATTAACAAATTTTGTAAAACTAAATTTTAAAATCACATAAAGATTAAAAAATAATTAATAAGATTGTTATTAATTTTCTTATAAATAATTTATTTTGATTTATTATACTGAAATTTAATTAAAATTTGATATGTATCCCATTAAATCTAAAAAAAAATTAAAATTAATTTACAAAATACTCGCAAATAAATCATTTTATTAATATTTTTATATAATCTAATTTGATAATTGAATTATTCTTAGAATGGACTGAGTTACGAATGATTCAATTTTTTTTTTTTTTTGAAGATCAATATTTCCAAAAGAATTTCTAATCAATCTTGGCAAGTCTTGTCTGTCTTTAAATAGAGGATTTAAATATAAAATTAATTTTGATTGAATAAATATTATAATTTAAAATATGCCATAATTACAAAGCTACGAATATGCAAAAAAAATTACATTTTACAAATACAATGTTGAATATATTATGATTTGGTACAAATTTAGATTAACGAATTTATATATAAAATAAAATAAATTTAAACAAATAAAGCAAAATGTTTTAATAAACTTATTTGGATGGAGGCACTAATGCATTCAGGTGAGAACTGGGTCACATCGTACTTCTTTATGTCACACGTTTCGCGAGTTTTGACCGAACTTTGTGATTAATTTCCACTCTTGAACTACTGCCTCACAAAATTCGAATATCTTAACTAAATGGTTTAGGAAGACACTCTTACATCAAGAAAAGTATGTATATTTCTTATAACTTTATATGGTAGTTCGTGGTATTTAAAGTTTTTGTGGAACGCAGCCACCATAAGAAATTCTAATTTGAAATATTTACTTACTTTTTTCCTACTAAAAAAAAATTAAGACTTTTAAGTGTACTTAAATAAAAAATGTTAATTAAAATTTTAATTCTTAACTTATTTTTGATATTAAAAAAATGAATTACAAATTTTATTAAATTTCAATTTTAAACAATCTTAATTGCTCTTAATAATAAAATTAATTGTTTTAATTAAAACAATTTAAAATACATTTTTAGATAAATGAAAATGAAGTTCCGATTACAAAAATATCATATTTATTTCATGTACATATCCATAATTATTTTATTCATTTCTATATTGACAAATCAAGGATTTAATATTAAAACAATAATTTACGTTTATCATATGATTTGAATGTCGATTTATTTCAAAATAAAATATTTAAATTTAATAATTTGCTGTTCCTTTTAGCTTTGTTATAGCAAGTAAAATCGTAACTGAATATTTCAGAAAAATCGTCATATTACATTATTATTATTTTATAAAAATCGTAATACATTTTCGCTTATACCTGAACAAATTGCGTTCCTAAATACTTGTGGGATCTAAATTTGATAACTGAAATTTAAATTTTTTTTTTTTTTTAAAAATGAAATAAATTTGATATAAATTTTTCTTTTACTAACTTTATTTCCTAATTTTTGTTACCCCCTGTAGAGTTATAATGGCCAACCAAGTGATGATTCTTTTTATAGTATTGGAAAATTTATACATAAAAAAGGTAAGATAATTTTATTTAGTTATTTCATTTCATTTTTTTTTTTTTTGTATTAAAGTACAAAAAAGATACTTTAATAAAACAAAGAAAATTCTTGTTAAATTTTACCCAAGTGAATTGTTATAAACTCGGTTCTGAACAAAAGTTATTATGTTCAATCTGGAATAATCTTTTTATTTAACTTTAGTATTTACCGATTAAAACATTTTAATTTCTTATAAAATATCTAAATAAATTGTATAAGAGAAATTATAAATCGTGAATAATGTTGAAATAAATTTAAAAGATAATCATGTTGTAAATTGAATTTATTAGCGATATAAATTGTACAATCTTTTTATAAATATTATGTAGAAATGTTTGATATAATGTCATTTTTATATAAATTTTAATTCTTAAGGCCAGTACGGAAGTCAAGTGAAATGAAATTTTAACGCGATCTCCAAAGCTCTTCTCCGGTGAAATCGTTGTGAAAAATAGACAGGTTAATTTGACATTTTAATATTTTGATAATTGAAATGTTTGTTTATGTTTCTAATTTTTTAAAAATTTAAATTTGACTTAAAAATCAAATTCGAGCTAATTTAAAAATCAAATTTAAATTTATGAAAAAAAAAAAACGTGAATGTCACAATTTCATCGTGAAACAATGTTCAGAACTTTATTTCACTATGAAAAATATTTGTAGACTTTTTGCGCTCCATCTGTTGTAAAAAACAGATCACAACTTTTTCACGCGATCTGCGTACGACCAAAGCTAAATCATAAGCGTAAATTTTCATTTCTGATTTCACGATGTAAAATTTGTATGAAAATTTCATTTTACTCGACTTTCGTACTGGCCTTTAAATTTAAATATAAATTTTAATAAAATAAATATAATATTTTTTGAATAATTTAATTTAAAATGTTTATTGATGCAGTGTTGTTTTTATTTTTAATAAAAAAATACAGCAAACTAAACATAAATTAAATATTCAAAAAAAAAAAGATATAAAATTGTGAACCTTCAATTCGAATCCGAAAAATGGTTTGAAATTTTTAATAATAAAGCTAAATATGTTAATATTAATAGCGATTAAAGGAAAATTCAAATTTATTGGTCACATGTTGTGGAATATATTTTGAAAATTTTCGTTTTGAATTTAGTTTTTTTACTTGAAGATAATTTCGTTATTTCGATTGACAGATTATTATTTAAATTTAAATAAACAAAAATAAAATAAGAAAAACGAATTAATTATAAAAAAAAACAAAATATGGTTAAAAATATATAAAATGACAATTTTTAAGAAATATCTGAAATTTTCTTTATGAGAAGTTTTCTTATAGACAGAAAAGAAAATGTCATTATAGATTAATTTTAACCTATATAAAATATTTGTAATGAATTCTGTAATTTTACTGAATTCGATTTAAGTTGACTTTGGTTAAGCTGAAAAAGTTATTTAAAATTAGTTTAATTTTGAATATACATAAAAATTAAATTGATCGCGACGATTGCAGTTTTAATTAAAATATAATTTGACAGAGCCACTGAATTGTATTTTGTTTATATTTTGATAATATTAATTGTAAATTAAGTTTTAATGCTGCTACCATTACCAATTTTTCTGTAGAAATAATTATATACAATAATATTAGTTAATAAATTGAAAGTGTCAAAAAGTGTTCATGTTTAATAGAGTTTTTGTTATCCATCTAAGAATTTTATAATATTTTCTTTTTTGTGACCTTATTTGCTTGGAAATATTTGTCGATATGGTAGGGGAGGTTAGGATATGGTGACATTGGTTATTCTTGTATTTCCTGTGGTGGGTACTTTCATCAGGTCTACAAAAAATTAATGCCGAATTTTGTAATCTTTATATTTGCATGAATTTATCATTTTTGTGGTGATAAGATTTACCAATTTTATAAGAATAACTTCGCATCGCGAAAATGATATAGTAAATCATTTAATGTTTTTCCATTTAATTTTATTTTAACGAATCCAATTTTGTTGAATTGCAAATATTCTTACCAAACCAATATTATCAAATTAACAAAACGTGTAACAATAATTTTATTGTGTAATATAAAACAAAATAATTATATGTATTTAATTAATATTCAGGGACTTCCCCGAAAACAATTTTCATTTATGAGTAGTTGAACAATTCTGAGTACATTTATTGCAACGGAGTTGGACGCAAAACAAAAAATATTTCGCTAAAAAATAATGTGAGACATTTTCAAGGTCAGAAATTCCATAAATGCCAAAAAAATTGCATACTGACCTGTTCGCATTAGCACTAGAAATGCTAATACCTTTTTAACAACTGCTAGTACAATTTTTTTTATAAACCACTGTTTGCTTCAAAATTATTGTATTTACAAATTATTGTTGGACAGAACTACGAGTTATCAACTCCCCTAGTTTAATAGCTTTTTTTTTTAATTTATATTATTTTTCATAATACTTGAGGTCAAAACTTCTGAGAAATTGATTAGAATGTTTCCTATAAATTCTTTATATAATAATCAGTGATTTTAAAATAAATAATATGTTCAGTGAAAAATTAATTTGCATAGGATTAAGGTGCAGTCATAAAAGTCATCATTGGCATTCACTTAGTATTATTAAACAAATTTATTTTGTTTTCAGTAAGTAGCGAAGTTTTGAAAGAATAATTTCTGATGTCCAAAAGTGTACAAAACCATTTTTTTTGCGAATCGGCTCATGTCGCAAGAAATGGTTTTATATATGTACATTTGAACATAAAAAATTTGGAATGTAGTTGCTGTAAGATTTCACAACTTACTACAAAAACAAAATTAATTATTTGATGTTCACTCGACTTAGAATTAGTACTCTCTACTTTAGCTTTAGCTAACAATTATGCAAGCTGTAACAGAAAATTGCAAATTATGCAATATTAAATAATATAATTATAAAAGTGTTGAGTAGAAAAATTTAATATCTGTGATTACATACATAAATCTTTAGTAAATATATATATGATATTAGCATATATTTTATATATTACATAAATATTATAAATGCTTAATGAGCAAATATTTACATTAAAAAATTGTTATCAATAATACACCATAAAAAAACTATAAATATAAAATCTTTGAAAATTTTCAATTTAGTTTCAAAGTGGCAATCAGTCGTGATTAATAAATTATTTAAAATGAAGATTTTATTATTCTTAATAATAATCAATTTCATATTGAAATGTATAAAAGGAGATTGTACAATCAATTTACATGATTTGATCGATTCTCCAATATTTTTACAAAAACTTGGTAGCAAATTATTACTTTTACCTATTACTCGAGAAAAATTAATATTTGGAGATTTTACCGAAATAATTGCTGTTTGTCCTTCAGGGTTTAAGTAAGTGTAATTTACTGCTTTTATTTATTTAATATAATCGGAGGGTATCCAAACCATTTGGATTTGTTATTCCAAATTTTATTACAATATGTCCGGAGTTCATTTTTATTTAAAGGAACTTATTAAGAACTAAATTAAAATTATAGACATTTAAATTTTTCGATATTTAACAATTTAAAATTAATAAAAAATTAATAAGATTAATTTACCAAATGAGAAACTTAGAATTATATTGATGAACTCAATAAGAAATAATATAAAATATAATAATTTATTGAATTTATTTTTATAATAGGGATTTGCAATTCCAGAATAGGCAACGATATGATCTTTATGGAAATCCTAGATATGACGATAACTACGATAATGACTATATATTAGACACTGAAGATTCTAATACAATGATTTTGAAATGTATGAATGGCATAAAAAGAATTAAACACCAAAATAGTTTTGGAGATTTTAATAATAATTTAAATTGCCTAAATTCAGCTAAATCTGAAATTTATGAAATTTCTTCTACACAAAATTGTAATAAAAATTATTATTCTGTTGGTTTAAATATCCAAGGAATGCCAATTATTTTTGCTGACATCTGTTATGATTTGGACAATATGCGGCTAAATTATATACATTATGTTGCAACGGCAATGACACCAGTCTTATCACATCATGTAAGTTATTTTTAGTTTTCGGTTTGTGTTAGTTTAATAATCAAAATTTTAAATTATAAAAAATAATTCTTTTCAGGTTAATGGAAACTTCAATTTATCTACAAAGGCTGAAGCTCCTGCCGAAAGTTTTTTTATTGAGTTAGTATTTTATTTTATATTATATTGTAAAATTTTATATTTTATACTTTTTGTTGTAATAATTTTTTAGTGAACCTACTGCACATAATTTAATTTCAAATTTGATTGGAAATCAAGTTGATATTGTCACATTCAAATATGAAGACCTATATCCATCTGATAATTTGAATCCATATATCTCAACACCATTAGATACTGCAAAAACTCTTAATAGATTTCTTGGATGGACTTCATTTACTCAAGGCAATTGGAAATCTTTTAGAAATCTATTAAAATCACAATCGAAAAAATTTACATATGACGTTTACCTAGGAACATCTGATGTCATTGTAGCACCAACCAGTGATGAATGTAAATCTTTGAAAAAACTTGAATTAGAAGTATGCAATAAATGTGTATATAGAATTAATAAAATATTAATATATTATATAAAATAAAATTATTTAGGAATTCTCGAAAACAGTTTCGGTACCGAAATATGTATGGGCCTATTTAAAATCAAAAGTAAATCCAATAGATGAATTTGTAGTAATCGGTGTCAATTCACCATATTTTGAGGTTTGTAATGATTTTGTGTCAAATATGTTTTATATCTAAAATATCTTTAACAGTTTTTCCCCAGAAATGAATCAATTTTTTGTGATGATATATGTCATGAGATTGATTGGTTTACACCAATGGAAATGTTCCGAAAAGTTTCAACTTTTGGTTATATGTTTTGTTGTAGAAAAGAACAAGTTCAAAAACGTCTTGATGGTTTTCCAATATTTGATGAAAATATTAAACTATCAAACTCGAATATGAATATAAATACGTCAATGAACGAAACTGACTGGTTCAAGGATTTGTTCAATACTGTGAATATATCTAATGAAGAATAAAAAGAACTATTTATTACTTTTTAAAAAATCAAGTAAATAAAAAATTTCATATTTACATAGTTTAGTATAAAAATCTAAAATTTTACGTAATAAATTTAAAAAAACTAATGTGAATTTCTATTGGCCCGATTTTTTTTTTTTTAACTTTCTTTAATTAATAGTTTTCTAGAGCTAGATCAATTTTCATATTCGATAGGAATTATAAATAAAAAGTTTAATTTTGCTGCAATTTCTATTTTTTTTTTAAGATACTTTTTCAAATGATAGCAAATGTTTGGTTTTTATTCATAAAATTATCAAAGAAGCTGATATTTTGTACTTGTAAAATGGTTGCAATTATTTATTATTTTTCTTAATTTTTAATTTAAAATTTGAAATGGTTTTTCATGTTCGGTTGGTTTGTAAAACTTTAAAATTTTAGTAAAAATATTGAAATAATCCAATCGAAATCCACATAAATTATAAATTTAAATTTTTCACAAATATAATTTTTATTTGTATTTTAATTTGAGCTCCACAAAATTAAACCCACTAAACACTACCGACAGTAGCCTCTACCTATTATTAACAATGATTTAATTAAATGATTTTTATAGGATATATTTTTGGGAGCTAGCTACTTACTTTTTGTTGTTATTGAAAAAATAAATAAATAAATAAAAAGCGATTAATTTACAACATTAAAATATTAATGCGTTTCAGAAAAAAATTAAATTTTTAAATGGGAGCGGTATGTAAGACATCATCACAAAAAAATTTCAGCATTTTTTTATTAAACTTGCAACATTCAAATCTTGCAATAATAAAATCTAGTACAAGAAAATTTAACATTTTAAAAAAGTTTGACCGAAAGTCCAAATTGTAATAAAAAAATCTGACAATGTTTTAATAAAAAAATATCATTTTAATAAAAATCTTTTAATATAAAATAAAATTAATTCAAAATTCACTCAAATTTTAAAAATGATTAAGGAGCGCCATCAATAAGATGTTGTACCTGAAAAAAATTCAATGAAGAATAATTTCTGAGCAATCCGCTTCAAAAACTCAATTTTGCTAAGGATGACCCTTTTCCAGTTCAATATGTCATATATTATTTCGTCGAAGAAAATTATATCATGAAAATTAAACAAAATCTTGCATGTAAATCGGTCGCGGAATTAGTATGCAAGATTTTTTTTGATTTTACTTTCCTTTTATTCATGATAGAAAATTTGTAATGCAAGATTTTCTAATGCAAGATTATGTAATGTAAGCTTCCATACCCAACCCTTTTAAATTTATCAATTAGACTAAAATGAAATTTAAGTCATCAATAATATCAAATATCAATATTTCAAATATCAACACTATTTTGCATTCGTAATTTAATCGTAAGATTGAAAATCTTAGTTTATTTAATTTAATCAAGAAGATCTTATAAATATAAAAACAAATAAAATTTATTTATAATATCTTATTACCAAAAAGAAATATAAAAAATAAAATTTATTCAATAATATATTTTAGTTGTCTTCAGATAATCACTGGAAAAGGATTATACTTTTAAAATTGTGGTTTAATATTTATTTTATAATGAATTTTGTATTCCTGATTTTTCTATATATTTTGATTGAATTAAAATCAGTTAAAGGATATTGTTCACATTTATTTGATGGAAACAATTTGCCAATTTTTTTACAAAAAGTTGGTAAAGAAAATCTTCTACTTCCAATTTCTGATGGATTATTAAGTATTGATGAATCAAATGAAATTATTGCGTTTTGTCCTTCAGGATTCAAGTAAATAAGATAATTAAATTATAATTATTTTAAAATAAATGTATAAATATGAATATTAAGTATTGAAAAAAAAAATGATATGATAATATTTCTTATAAAACTTTAATTTGAATTTCACTATAATTGATTCTGAAATGATAATGACTTTATTTTTAATATAATTACATATATTTTAAATTAAATAAATAAATTAACAGATAATTATTGTAAAATAATTTAATTTTGTAATTAACAGAAATATGGAGGACAGTTACAATAATGGTTATGGAAACTTACAAATGCTAGAAAATCAAAACTTTGACACAATAATTTTGAAATGTATAAATGACATAATGAAAATTAAAATAGAAAATACTTTTAATACTTTCACAAGTGGTAATTGTAAAAATTCTGCAAAATCCCAAATATTTGAAATCTCTTCTATTGAAAATTGTAAAAGAAATAATTATTCAATTGGCCTTAATATTGAAAATTCTACAATGATATTTGCTGATATTTGTTTTGATTTAGATAATATGAGACTAGAATTCATACATTATATTGCAAATCTATTTACACCAGTTGTGTCACATCAAGTAAGAAAATTTTACTAAAAAATATTAAATTGAAAAATTACTATATAGTTTTATATAGAATTTCATATATAAATTTTCAGATTAAAACAAATGAAAATTTGGAATATTTTATAAAAACTGAAGCTCCTGATAAAAGTTTCTTTATAAAGTAAGAAAATACTGAAATTGTGATTGAAGTGTAATTGAACTTGCACTTCAGTTAATGTTGAATAAAAAAATATTAATAATTATTTTTTAATTTTATATATATTTATTTTCAGTGATACTGTAGCTAATATTTTAATTAAAAATATAATGGGTTCTCAAGCTGATTTTTTAACATTCAAATATTATGAACTTTATCCATCTGATAATTTATATCCATATATTACTGAACCATTACAAATATCTAAAAATTTTATTAGATTTCTTGGATGGTCAAATTTAATTCAAGGAAATTGGAAAACTTTTATGGATCTACTAAAACTTAGATCCGAAAAATTTACATATGATGTCTATTTAGGTAAATCTGATGTAGTTACTTTGCCACCTCATAATTGTAATCCATTAAAAAAACTGATTTTAAAAGTTAGTATATTAATTTAATTAAAATTACACTAAATTATATAAAATAATTTGTTTTTTGTTTTAAAGGAATATAATAAAATAGTTTTAGTTCCAAAATACGTATGGTCATATTTGAAATCAAGAGATAATAGTACAGATGAATTTGTAGTTATCGGTGTTAATTCACCGTATTTTGAAGTAAGTTATGATTTAATTTAATTTCATTAATTAATAATAAATAAATACAAATTGAATTTAATTCTATATAATAGTTCGCTACAAAAAATGAAATGGTATTTTGTGATGATATATGCAATGAAATTGATTGGTTAGCTTCATTGAAATTTAATCGAAAAAAATCAATTTTGGGATATTTGTTCTGTTGTCGAAAAGATCAAGTGCAGAATAAATTAGATGGATTTCCAAGAAAATAGTAAACGGTCGTTGTAATTGTTTGCCAATTATATAATACATTTTAACATTATAAATCATAAATGGAAATTCACTTATTAATATAAAATTATATAATAAATAATAAATAAAATAATTTGAAATGCAGATTTTTTATTAACTTGTTTTTTATGACAGTTAATGTGTGACGTCGAGAACCATAATTAAAAATTTTTATATTGAAATTTTGAATTTATAAAGATATTTTAATTTAGGAGTGATGCATTGGTGATGCATTGGAGTTGACAGAGCTATCAGTTTTAAATACGTAAATTAGTTATAAAAATTATAATATGTTGCTAATTGTGATTTTCTTTAAAAAATGGAAAAATGCAATCAGTTGAGAACATTTATTAACAACAAATTACACAATATTAAAAGGCATTAGAATGTTGTAATTAAAAAGTTGAGGAATCATTATTTATCATCTTATCTTTTAAAATTATTAAATTGAGGAAGATATTAATTAATTTTAGCTTATGTTAAATTCTAACTGATTCCAGATGTAAAAAATATATAAAATAATTCAGAAATAAAAAAAGGTTATTAGCATTACCCAATGCCATTTAACTGTTCAACAGTATAATTTCTTTATACATTTATTACATTATATTAAAATATATAATTAAGTTCAATTTTTTAACTAAAATTGGCAACAAATTATTTTTTCTGATTAAAATTTATGATAAGCAATCAATTCTTTTTATATAAAATTTACATTTTTTGTAATATGATTTTTTATAATTTGTTTAAGTCTGAACCTGAACTGTACAAAGTTTTTTTTATAAATCGGGAATGTACCGAATAGTTTTTTAAAATTAATTGTTGCATTTTAGAAATACGAGTATATCACATAAATTAATTTATTCAAGATTTGTGCAAAAAAATTATATAATCAGTGTTTTTATATTACTAATATCAAAATAATGCTGACTGTTAATAAATTTGTAATCTACAAAAAATTATCGATCTTTCATAGTGTTTTTTTTTTACAGTATAATTTAGAATTAAATACATTATTTCAAATCAGTCTTACAAAAATATTTACTCATTACAGACTGTAATTAAAAAATGAAACTTTTATTATTTATTGTAATTTTTATTATTGGATTGAATAAATTTAATGGAAAATGTGAATTCAATACAATTCAATACAATTCAAATATGAAGAATTTTGTCCATCAAATTATTGGTATCCACAAATCCCTGAGCCATTCAGAAATGCAAGCACGCTTAACAGGTTTCTTGGATGGACGAATTTTATTGATGGAAATTGGAGATTGTTTAGAAATTTACTAGCATCTAGATCAATAAATGTTACTTATGATGTTTATTTAGGAACTTCTGATGTTGTTGTCGCTCCATTTCATGATGATATCAATAATCTAAAGGAACTGCATTTAAAAGTAATAATTATTACAAACATATATTTAAAATATTTTAATGATTTTTTTTAAAGGAATATTACTATAGAAAAACTACAGTACCGAAGTACGTATGGAACTACCTCAAATCACAAGAAAATGAATCTGACGAGTTTGTAGTTATTGGTGTTAATTCTCCATACTTTGAAGTATATCATAATTTTAATAAAATTTATAAAATATTTTTTTAAATTTAACGAAATCTCTTCAAAACAGCTTTATCCAAGAAATGAAACAATATTTTGTAATGATATTTGCAACGAAATTAAATGGTTTTCACCACTAGAAAATTTTCGAAAATTATCTACTTTTGGTTATATGTTTTGCTGTCGGAAAGAGGAAGTTCAGGACAGACTTAATGGTTTTCCTAAACTAAACTTACCAGTTCAAACTGAAACTACGACGAAACATAGAGTAGACGATGACGATGATGATCTGAAAGTAATTTGGGAAGATTAAAACTTATTACGATTATGGAGATTATCTAAAACTAACAATTCTTGTTTCTTTCTTTAAATCTAATGAAACACTTTCACCATAAATTCAACAGCATTTTTTTATACGAGTATAATCTTTTAATTTTATATTTTTGTTTAATAAGTCAAATTTGAATAGATTTAGCTCAACATAGCTTTCCCAGCATATTTTCTTCACTATCTTTACGACATATTATAATTGTTTGAGTATGGAACTTTACATATATACATTGTTTATAATAAATTCAGTATGCAAAATAAAGTTAAAATATTTAGTTTATTATTTTGGTTTACATTAGATATCAATCCTTCAAGTAAACAACGGAAAATTTATGTTGAATATTGTAATATAATATCAATCACTAGTGCCAATTTTTTTTTTTCATTTTTGATTAGTTTTCATAAAACTTTCATCTTTCTAATGACGCTAAAATTAATTAAATGCGATTTTGTGATGTTTGCTGAACTCTTTAGTTGGAAGCACTGGTATTGTACACCTCTATTTGTAGGAGAACTCTGTGCCGACCTGAATGAGATCGAGAACAAGTGATATTATATGTCTTAATTAGATAGACAGTTGAATAATTGCGCTACCTCTAAATTTGCTTTACCACAGAACGCATTATATAAAAACTGTAACATAAATTTTAACAGCTAGAAGGTTCATGTTTATTAGGATTATAAATTTAAAGATTTATTGGATTGTGAAATTTATAATATATAAAGATATTTTAATTTAAGAATGATAAGTGACGGTGGTGTGTACATAAATGTCAAGGGCGCAACTCCGGCCGGACGGATGATCGATGTCGTTCTAATTTGACTCAGCTTTAAATAAAAATTTACAATATATATAGATAATTATGATTTTAAATGTAATCATGCTAACTTTTGGACCATTTGGTGACAAAAATTGCATACTACTAAGAGTCATTAGGTTGTAGCACTATAGCAATTAAAAGTTTCTTTACTAGATGATCAATATAATATTAATAGATCTGAATTGCAATGAAATAACAAGAAACGTATATCAGTGAGGTTCTATGCTCCCAAGTGGAATGCATAAGGAGGTAAAAAATTGAGGAAAGACTTTTGTTATCATATTATCAGTTAAAATAATTAAATACTGAAAAATTTGCTTAGTTAATTTTGGCTGATGTTAAATTCGGAATAAATCAAGAGATCCAAAAATATTTGAAATAATTTAAAGTTTCTAAGCATCGCACTGACCGGAGCTATGTAATATGTATTAATTTTAAACTATAAAGATTTTTTTTTTTAGCTTTTTTTTAAAAAATATTCGTACATGTTAAATATCAAATTTAAAATATATAGAAAATTTTCCTTTAAGTTTCTTTTTAAATCCTTTTTTTTAAGTTTTTCATGACATTTCTAAGATTTTTTAGAGTGCATTTTTCACATAATCTGGTGTATATTTATCGAGTTAAAACATAATTGGTTGGAGGTTGGTTATATGAATATGTCAAACAGAAACTGTCAGTTTCTGTTTGACATATTGGTGTATTTAATGCAATTATAAATATTGTATTAACATTTTTAATTAAATTGTGAATAACATAATTTGTAATTAAAATTTATATTAAGTAATTAAAATTTTTACAGAAAATTCACATTTGTTATCAGAAATTTTTGATTTTTGAAGATTAATTTAAGTGGAAATCGAACAAAGTTTTTTTTAAATATCCTTCGATTTGTTTATAATTGAATATTTGCAATAGAAGAGGAAACTTTATTGTTGCATTTGAAATTTATTTAATATAAATGTGTAAAGTATATTAAAAATATTCAAGTTTTGTGGAAGAAAAATTTATATAATGAGTGTTCGTATTACTTATACTAATATCATATATTCAAATGCTTTGTATGCTCAGTTAACAAATTAGTGATCTATACAATTTTTAATGACCTTATAGTCTTACTCGTAATATAAAATGAAAATTTTATTAAATTTTTTAACTTTTATTATTGGATTGAATAAAATGAATGGAGAATGTGAATTGAATTTCGATCCCAGTTTTTCTCCAATAATTATTGGCAAAGATGGAAATGAGTTTTTACTTTTTTCAAAAAATCATACAAAATTGGGACAAAATAATTATTTATATGCCGTTTGCACTTCAGGATTTCAGTAAGTATATAAGTATTTTAAGTAAGGCTTTTATAGCGAAAAAGCGTACCATCCTATTCCCATATCAACAAATTTTCTGGATCAAAAAATTAAATGTAAACAATTGTGAGCTAGAGGTTTTTGAATACTATTTTTAAAGAACTTAAATGAAAATAAAAATTAATTTAGAATATAATATTTTAAGAAATTAAATGTGGAATAACGCTGTCCGCTATAAGTCCTCGATAATAAAAATTCAAGATTTATTAAAATAAAAAATAAAAAAAATTGATAGAATATTTTATAAAGTTAAATAATTAATTATAAAATACTTAAATAATTTCAATTCTGAAGAGCATTCAATTATGAAGAACTAGATCAGTCTTCTACAACTTATACTGGATATGATAATACAATGCTTCTAAAATGTATAAATGGAAAACTTAAAATTCAAATCGATAATCGTTTTCTAAATATCAATTCGCTTTTGAATTGTAAAAATCCAGAAAAATCTGAAATACTCGAAGGATCATTTATTGAAAAATGTGATAAAAAATTTTACACTATAACTTTAAATATTGGAAATTTATCGTTTGATTATGCTGGTGTATGTTTTGATTTGGATAATATGCGAATTGATTACTTACATTATGTGACTAGGCAACTGAAACCAATTTCATATCAACAAGTAAGTTAAACTAATGTCTAGAAATTCTAAAAATTACCAAAATAATTTAGGTCAAAATCAGGGTCTTATTGGAAGTCAGTTTTATTTTAAATTTTTCAAAAATAATATTTAGTAAATTATTACTAATTCCAATATGATTTTTATCATAATTATTATCAAAAAAAAAATGTTTCATTTTAAATGTTTAAAAAATAGTTAAAAAATGTTTTTGTGACTGTTTATAGAAGTATTTATAAATATGAGTAATAAAGTCATTAGCTTGTTTTTCATTCTAATCAGGATTACGTAATTGAAAATAAATACGATGTTAACAATATACTGCACTTTGCGGACCTGTAGAAAACCTTTTAACTATAACTTTTGGCCAGTCATTTATTGAGATATTTCATATTTTTACCTAATCTTATTGTGCCTTGAAGTTTTTACAAGTTATATACTCCATTATTGATTCAAGTAAAATTCAATTTAGTCGATATGAGTCTGTGGATTGACATTTAACTTCAGGAGTTTCTGATCCTCGAAACCATATTTAATTTATATATTATTATCAAAATAAATTTATTTATCTATAACTGATTATGAGCTATAACTGATTTTGTATGTAGTCAGTACTACATAGTTCAGACATTATCGCTCCAATCAATTTACCTTTATATGAAATTATTTATTTTTAATTTTATATAATTTTTATGATTATTTCATTATTTTGTTTAGACACCATTGTCGCAGATATAAATTCGTACACGCACATTGTTAGCTCAGTATTGGTTTGTCGTATATGCCAAATGCTCATTTTAACCTAATATGTGATTTAGGTTTTTAACATTAAAATGTAATACATTGAATTCGACCAAATGACATATACAACAAACCCGACGAAATCTTTCCGAAAAGGGTCAGAATTCACAATGACATTTAAAATTGGTTGAGATTTGTTTGTAATATGAACTACTCTTTTTACTTATTTTAAAAACTATAAACGCTTAATTAATATATGTATAAGGCAACCAAAAAATGTAAAAATTGTATTTTTGTTACTTTAAATATAAGAGAAAAAAATCAATTTTTTCAGTGTATTTTTTTTATAAATATTTGAAATTGATTCTACTATCTAATTCAAAATTCTGTAAAAAGAATATTTTATTAATCATCGTTTGTGAATATTTATTTAACATTACTGAAGTTGCAAAATCTATTTTGGAATTGACGTTAAGCTTGAAATTTCTTCAAATGTAATAAATTTGGTATTTTTCATTTTGACAATAATACAGCTTTAGTACGATAAAAAAGAATTGGTCATTTACGATTAATAATTACAAAATCACTACAATTTAAAGGCTGATATTATTTATCCTTCTTTAAAAATAATTTGTAATTTAGTAAAGTAAACAAAATAAAATCTGAATTAAACAAACCCATAAAATTATCACAGAGCATTTCGGAAGGGATTTAATTTTGGAATAGAGTGAAACTTCAGCAGTGAAGGAATTGTGCTAATAAAACTGACTTCCGATGGAAAACCTGATTTTATTACACTATAATTAAATTATCTGAACTGAATAGATAAATAATAAATAATTGTATTTATAAAGATACAAATTTATTATTTATTATTTAAAGTGAAATAATTTTATATTTTTTAGTTCAAGTATAATGAAAATTTACAATCTCTAAAAAAAACTGAGGCACCATCTGAAATATTCTTTATGCCGTAAGTAAATCTTTAAAGAAAACAAATATACAAGCATAAAATTCGTAATTTTATTATATACATATTTTATTTTAATAATTATATTTTGTTTATTAATGAAAGTGTTAAAATTAAAATAATATTATAAGAAGGAAATCATCTTGACTTCACGTTCACTTTTGGTAAGATTTATTTTCGGAGCTGTATTTTTCAAAACTTCTTTATTTGGTATTGTGTGTCTATAAATTCACTTTCAGTTATGAAATCTGATTTCTTTATTATACTGTCTTCATATATGAGGGCCTCAGAACCAGAGTGGCCTAACCTACAAAAAAAATTTTGCGAGAAAAACGCATTTTGAAAAATACGATATTTGCAAATGGTGTAAATATAATGATTAGAATTGTTTTGACTACGAACAAAAAGTTATTCTACATAGTTTTACAGTACTATAAATTGGCCAATACTATTTTTTTGATCATCCATAATAAAGAAGAATTTTTTTTGGGCCACTCTGGTTCTGAGGCCCTCATATGATGATTCAATATTTGTTTTTAATTCTATTAAATCAATTAATTCCTCTTCAAAATGATTGGCTAAAAGACAGTAAATATAATATTGTTAAGAAATTGTATAATTTAGAGACTATGTCCGGTGGAATATTAAATTTTATTTAAGAAAAATTGTACTTTATTATAACCTTAAATACAAAATAATATACCTTAACGAGAAAGAGAAATAAAATAAAACCTTAAAATACTTCAATAAAAAAAAGCTGACAAGCAAGGTATAATGTTTCATATCTCGCTAGTGATCTGTAAAAACAATGCTTCATATCTCTCCCTGATGATTTTACAATAACATCCCCTCATTGTCCTAAGAAAGGGGAAGGATTAAATTAGGAGTAATTTGTAAAGAAATAACCAAGTTACAAAATCCTAGCTCAAATATTATTGGTTTTATGAGTATTTAACTTCTTTCCCACATAAAAAAGAAATCAATGTGTAGTCAATGGCACCTCTTCATCTAGTTTTTTTCGGAAGTTCTAAATTAGACATTTTTAATCTATCTTGACGGATAGAAAACACAACATCTCGAAAACAAAAATTCACCCCAAAGTTTCATATTTAATTATTTTTCAGGGAAAATATTTTTAATTTAAAATATAAATGTTTAAGAATATCATAAATTTGTATATACATATTAGAAAAATTATTCTATTAATTAATTGAATATTAATTAATCAGTTTATTAAAAATTAAATCTTTTCAAACACTCATTTGAAAAGTAATTAAATCATATATTATACGTAAAAGTAAAAGTTTCTACGAAACAACTAAATACTACCTAAAATTGGATAAATACTGCCCCGCAAAGCATATACTTTAAGAAATACTGTAGCTGTTTATACTTATAACTAGTTAATTGACAAATTTAATATTGTCAGCATCATTTATAACCAACTAAATGAAATCATTAATAAAATATATATTTATTTCAATGCTATTTAGTGAACATCAAGCTAATGAATTAATTGAAAACATTATTGGACACAGACCTTTAAAATCCATACAATTCAAATATGAAGAATTTTATCCATCAAATTATTGGTATCCGCAAATGCCTGACCCATTCAGAAATGCAAACACGCTTAACAGGTTTCTTGGATGGACGAATTTTATTGATGGCAATTGGAGATTATTTAGAAATTTACTGGCATCGAGATCAATAAATGTTACTTACGATGTTTATTTAGGAACATCTGATGTTGTTGTTGCTCCATTTAATGATGATATAAAAAATATGAAGGAATTATCTTTAAAAGTATTTAACATAGTGATTTCAAATAAAGTATTTAAATTTTATGAAGATTTTTTAAAGGCATTTTATAATCGGGTAACTACTGTACCAAAGTATGTATGGACCTACCTCAAATCAAAAGGAAATGAATCTGATGAGTTTGTAGTTATTGGTGTTAATTCTCCATACTTTGAAGTATATCACAATTTTAATAAAAATTTGTATAAATTTAACGAAATCTCTTCAAAACAGCTTTATCCAAGAACTGAAACCATATTCTGTAATGACATTTGTAAGGAAATTAAATGGTTTTCACCGCTAGAAAATTTTCGAAAATTGTATATTTTTGGTTATATGTTTTGTTGTCGGAAAGAGCAAGTTCAGGACAGACTTAATGGTTTCCCTCGAATTAAATTGCCAATAATTGTTAAAAAAAATAACTCAGAAGAAAGCACTTCAAAAATTGGACAAAACTATGACGACTATAATCTCAGCTTATTTTTATAGGCATATAATTGTGTTTTATTATTTAACGTCATATAGATACACCAATATTGGATTCATTAAAACTAACAATTCTTGTTTCTTTTTAAAATTTGTTTAATCAAACTCTAATAAAAAATTTCCATCATTTTTTTCATATAATTTTTTTTTTATAATTTTGCTTTATTCAAATGTGAACAGTTTTCTTTCTAAAAAATTGAAGGGTTGGGTATGAAATCCTTAAAATCTCGAAACAATTTGGAACCTTTTAGGATTCGGTAACAAGGAATATTCTCCCGAACACAAAATTCCTTGGAAACTTGGAACAGGCGCTTGCAGTTTGTGGTGTGTAAAAAGTATTTTAATGAAAACGCATATTGATAAGCAAAAATCGAGAAAACTAAAATATAAAAAACTACAAAAAAAAAAGAGAGAAGGAACCAAAAACCCAGTTCACGTCATTAATTCTGTGTCGCTCTAATTATGGATAATCCGGGATTTTGATAATTATTGCGGGATTTATCAAAAAATTATAATGATTTAGTAGATCATTTCTAATCATTTAGTTAAAATAAATTTTCCTAAATTTTCTTCGAACTGGATGATTCGGTTTGATTAGAGTTGAGTTAGAATATTTGTGAGGTTTTGAATCATTTTTATCAGTTTATCTTTATTTTCAGTAGTTTCCTTATTTTAGTTTTACTGTATTTATATTAGCATAATACTATTAAAAACAATTATCTCTGGTTGCATTTAAAAGTTTTTTCACTAAAAAGAATATTAAAAAAACATTAAGTTCAGCTTTGAATATTTCATATATCATAACTTCGTTTTGCTACATATGAGGTCTTGTTTGGTTTATAGCGTCTGAGTTTTTTAGACGCAACATAAAAACAATGTTCACAACAAGTTAACACATTCGCTGACAGCAACTGCAATTGCAGTGAGCTGATCATGTGATCTATTGTTTCAGCTATAGCTGAATTACGTAAACAAAATTGTGTCCGTCAAAGCGTTAAAAAACTAAAAACTTCAAAATTCATTAAAAAAATCTAATTAAGAGTTTGTAATTCAATAACAGATTAAAAGTTTGGCTAATAGATGGAACTGTTCTAGGCTATAAGAAGATTTTAAGTTTGTATTAAGTTTCATTATATCTAAAGCCAACAAATCATTAAGGTTTATTAAAAGAACAGCTCGTGAATTTAAAAATATATGGGTCACGAAATCTCTTTATTGTTCATTCGTTCGTTCTATTCTTGAATATGCTTGCCCAATATGGAATCCTATATTTCAAGTACATAGTAATAGAATAGAATCGATACAGAAACAATTTCTTATATTCGCTTTAAGAGACCTTCACAATCCAAGTGATTACCTCAACCTCCCACCATACACAGATAGACTAAATTCATGAAATATATTATACCTAGCATCAAGAAGAAATTTGTTGACTTCTTGTTTTACTTTCGATGTTCTGAATCGTGATAATAATGTTGAATTTATTTCCCAAAATATAAAATTCGTCACTAATACAAGACCAACACCACAAACTAGGACTCTATTTGAGCAAAAGCATCGAACAGAATATGGGATATTGAATCCTATAAATCGTTGTTGTGTAATTTTTAATAAATACGATTCAGTTTATTCAACTTCTATGACGAAAGTAACATATAAAAAGCACATTCATTCCATGCTATCATAATCACTTCACATCCCGATCACCCTTCCTTTCCTTACGTTTAATTTAGGTTAACGTTTTAAACAAAATTGAAACATTAATATTTAAGTAATTTTAATTTTGATAAATTTAATATTTAGTACTTAAGTAAATTTGACTTAAAGTGTATTATAATTGTAATTATAACAATATCTAACTTAGTATAACATTATATGTTTTATATTTATATTTATATGTAAAACCTTGTTTTGGTAAATAAATAAAGTAGAATTTTTACCTGCGTGGTGTGGCTACAATAGATGGCCAATATTATTATTCAAAACAATATCAGTAAAGATAGTCTGAATATATCAGATTCCGATGACATTATGAGTAAGTAATAATAATGTAGTTAATTGTTTTTATTAGTAAAGTAATTGTTAGTTGTTTTATCATAAAGTATGTTTAATTTTAAAATATATAATACTAAGATTACTTGAAAACCCAATTAATTTAATAAAACAAATTCTTTGAATTAAAACCGAGTATAATCAATTTAACTAACTTTATCACAAAATTCGGATTAAAAGGTTAGTTAGGCGTATTTCCCCAAAAAAATAATGGAAATAAAATATTTAATTATTTTTTACTTATTTCTCTCTAATCTACAAAAAATTAATGATCGTTCTCGGTATTTAATGTTAACACTTTACAGTATAATTTAGAATTAAAATCATTATTTCAAATCAGTCTTCCAAAAATACTTAGCCACTACGGACTAATAAAAAAATGAAACTATTATTATTTTTTGTAAATTTTATTATTGGATTGAATAAAATTAATGGAGAATGTGAATTGAATTTCGAACCCACTTTTTCTCCAATATTTATTCCAAACGATGGAAATGAGTTTGTACTGTTTTCTGAAAGTAATATAAAATTAGGTCTAAATAATTATTTGTATGCGGTTTGTTCTTCTGGATTTCAGTAAGTATATCTAAATAAATTTAAATTATTTTATGAATTTAAATAATCAATTTAAAGAAAATTACTTAATTATTTTGTATTCCATAGTCAGTTCCAATATCAAGACGAAAAGCACTGTGATATAACTTATACTGGGAATGATACAGAAATGCTTCTAAAATGTGTAAATGGTAAATTTAGAATTCAAATCGATGGCATTTTTCGATCATTTAACGAACTTTTGAACTGTGAATATCCAGAAAAATCTGAAATATTTGAAGGCTCGTTTATTAGAAATTGTAATAAAAATTTCTACGTTATAAATTTGACTATTGGAAATTCATCATTTGATTATGCTGATGTATGTTTTGATTTGGATAATATGCGAATTGATTACTTACACTATGTAACTAAGCAAATTAAACCGATTTCATATCAACAAGTAAGTTAAGCTAATGTCTATTAATTCTAAAAATATTATTAAGACTAAAAGTAATAAAATATTTATAATAAATTCGTGAAGTCCTGAGTGTTAAATGAAATTGGAAATACACAAAATCAGAAACAATCAATAATTATAATACAATATGTATTTAAGATACAAATTTATGATTTAATTAAAAACAAAAATATTTTTTTTATTTTTTAGTTCAAGTATAATAAAAATTTACAATATCAAACAAAAACTGAAGGTCCAGCTGAAATATTCTTCATGCCGTAAGTAAATTGTTTGACTTTAATAAGAAATGGTGACAATCAAAATTACACAACGAATAATTTAATTTGAATTACAGCCTATTTAAAATCATATTGCGCGTTATATTTATTATTGAAAATGATAAAATAGAAACGACAATTGAAAAATGTACTTTACTTAAGTTTTAACATTCAGTACTTCTCCAATATCAATCAGAAAATACTTTCAAGTAACTATAAATATCCACGAATAGATTTAACATAATTCATTGTGTACTTACGAAACAATTTTCAGAAATGAATCCAACTTATAATATGAACTGAATTTTAACAATGATACATTTATATTGAATTTTTTCAATATTTACTTGAATTTTTTTGAAAATATTCAAAGAATTCAATTTATTTACAATTTACATACAATTGTAATTAACTATTTTCAAATAATATCAAAATATGTAAATCATAATATTGTTTCAAAATATACAATAATTCATTTGCTAAATATTATGCATTATATAGAAAACTCGTTCGTGCGTTCTATGGAACAAACATTAATTGCATTAACTGCAAATATTAAGTTCACACAACAACAATGATAGAATCATTTCTGTTCCGCTGTTTATTTAATATAAATTTTTTTTGCTATTTATTGGAAATTATATTTTTACTAATTATATTACAAAAAAATATTTATAAATTTTAATTAATTTCGAATATCAGTTAATAATTTAAATTTCATTTGCTTAAACAAAAATAATAACTTACTTAATAAGTACGTATTATTTATATCTTAAAGAGAGTTTGAATACAAACAACCAGAAGAATATTATGGATCTAAATATAAGGGAAATGATAAAGGAATGTTTTTAAGATGCATAAATGGAGAAATTCAAATTCAAATGGACAACCGATTTCTACCTTTGAGAAATCCTTTGAGCTGTATAAATGCCAATAAATCTGAAGTATTTGTAGGAGCTATTAATGAAAATTGTGATAAAAAGCTTTACACTATAAATTTAAATACTGGAAATTTCTCACTTGATTTTGCTGATGTATGTTTTGATTTAGAAATTATGCGAATTAATTATTTACATTACGTAACTAAGCAAGTAAAACCGATTTCATATCAACAAGTAAGTTATATTAATTCGGTAATTGAATGTAGATATTAATATTTATAATCATTTACTATTTTACAAATTCCGTATACATTTTACAATAATGTTGCTAGTAGTTTATGTTATATTATTTTTTATAAAATTTTTGCTCAACACAATATTGAAAATAACATAAATAATGAATTATTTTATTTTAGATTTAATTAAAATAATTAAATATTTTTAGTTCGAATATAATGAAGATTTACAATTTCTAACAAAAACTGAAGCACTAGAAGAATTATTCTTTATAGAGTAAGTTTATAATATTTTTACAGATAAACTTTAAATTTCATAATTGTTATAATTAAAGTAATTTTATTATAAAGTAATTTTACTTAATATTATTTACTATGGCTACCTAAGTATTTAATAATATTTTGAGAATTAAAATTTTGTCAATGATATGGTGTATAAACGAACAACTTCAGTGACATCACATAAATTATTGCATATATTTAGTACTAATGCTTTAACACCAAAAAAATTAAAATTTCTTTCCATACGTTACAGTGAATATTTAATAAATGATTCGATTAGAAACTTAATTGGATACAGAATTGACTTCAAATACGAAGAATTTTATCCATCAAATTACTGGAATCCACATATTTCTGATCCATTACATAATTCAAAAACACTAAACAGATTTCTCGGATGGACAAATTTTATTGAAGGAAATTGGAAATTTTTTAGAAATTTACTTGCAATCAGATCAAATAAATTTAAATATGATGTATATTTAGGAACATCTGGTATTATTGTTGCTCCTGCAAACACAGCTTGTAATAAACTAAAAGAATTGCAGATTGAAGTATTTAATATATAATTATTTCAAATATAATTTAATTTTTTTTTTTATGTTTCTATTAAATTAAAGGAATTTGGTAAACGGATAACTACTGTACCAAAGTATGTATGGACCTATCTCAAATCACAAGAAAATGAATCAAATGAGTTTGTAGTTATTGGTGTTAATTCTCCATATTTTGAAGTTTGTCATAATTTAAAGTTTAATTACTAAATAAATTTAATAAAAATATTTTTTAAACAGTTTTTCCGCAAAAATGAAACAATATTTTGTAATGACATTTGTGACGAAATTGAATGGTTGAAACCGCTAAAAAAAATTCGTAAATTATCTACTTTTGGTTATATGTTTTGTTGTCGGAAAGAGCAAGTTGAATATATACTTGATGGTTTTCCCAAAACTAAATTTATCACGACAACATCTACAACGATTCAACCAGACGATTATGAAGAATATAAAACTGAGGAAATTGATTATTATAATGATTTTTTAAATTAAAATGTATACAAATATAAATTAAATTTTGTATAATAATAATTGAATTTTGTGCAACTTGTTTTCTAAATAATTTTTTTTTATTATTAATAAAATTATGTTATTTGTTTCACAATTTAAAGTAACATCTAATATTAATATTCAGTTCAAAATTTCATCAATAATTAGTTCTAGCTACATAGAAAATACGTTTTATACGTGTTAAGAAATGATCTTTATACACTGACTAAAGCGAATTTTTGAATTAGGCATAGAAAAATTAAATTAGCTTTTCTTGTGTATTTTAAACTTCAAATGTTTTTTTCAATCACCTTGAATTTATCACCATTAATAATAATTCATAAATTTGATTTTTCACTTTTTAAAATATTTTTTTATTTATGATTCATTTAAATTTCTATACTTTTGATAATCACGTGCAAGCAATTATTTTGATAGTGTAAATCTGTAAATAATGGAAGAATTAAATAATAGATAACTATTGGTCTTACTCATCAGTATATCGCTTATCAAATGCATTATGTAAGAATTGATAAGTACAATTTTTTATATACTGCAATTTTAATATATAGATTCTTATTTTAAATATATAAATAATTACATTTTTAAATATTTAAGTATACAAATTTAAATTTAAGATTATTTAAATTTAACTTATACCAGTTTTAGAACTCCTCGACTTAAATTTTCATTTCGACAATAATATTAAATAGTGGGTGAGCAAAATTCGTTTTAAGTTCAACAATGATTTATGTCAAACTTTACAGAACCTTTGTTACCAACAGTGCTTTATTTAAAATGTAACACCTTTTAAAACACCAAAAATTAATTTTATATACTAATTCGAAATTTTGATAGAGACACTGCCGACTCCAAACTCTATAGGGTACAAACTAGATTACAAAACACATATGTGAGAGATATGTTGTTGCGCATATGAAAATTTTGCACAGTCGTGATTTGTTGATGATTATGATGACATGATTAATAAAGAAGAGTTACGAAAGATACATAATTAATAGTATTAAATATTTTTAATTTTTTTAAAGAAACTTTTGAATTTTCGGATAAGACAACAATATTAAAAACAAAAATAATATTTCTTAAAATTCTACAATAAGATTGTCAGATATAACAACAGATAATCTTAGTAAATATAAAGTATATTTGGTCAGGTTTCTCAAGTACCTTTTTATTGACTTGGTATATTAGTAAATGAAAATAAAATAAAATTTTCTATTTGTAACCTGTAAAAGTTTGTATTTTTTGTAATGTATGAATGATATCAATCATAACAAGCTCTTTTCTCTTAGTTAGTTAGTTAATTAGAAAGTGGGTGCCAAATCATTGATTCCTCCTGTATAGCCGTAATAACATGTTCGCTCTCTGACCTGAGTTATTTTTGACGTAAGTTGTAGCCCATATTTGATTTACACTTTTTTGTGTTATTGTTATTTCATCTGCGGCGCATAAAAATATTTAGGAAATAAATTTAAATAAATATTAAAATTAACTAAATGCTTATATATATTTTATAATATAGTAGATAAAGAATTTTAACTATTATAATTTTAATGTTTTCAATATTTTATTCTCGTGAATCTTGGAATTAGTTGAAATCCTCTCGATACACGTCAATTACATTCATATAAAATTTCAGCCGAATGGACTATTATTAGATTGATAATATATTTCATATCAAATTACGTACATAAAATAAATTACCTATGGGAATAAATTCCCTTTACATTTGTAAAATATCCTAAATAACTAATCACAAATTCATTACAGAGTATAAAGTTATTATACTATTGTACTATATCTCAAATATCGTTCCTAAAAGTATGCCAATTTTATTTAATTATATTGGAAAAATTATATTTATATTAATTTTTTTCTTTTTTCATTATTTTATACAATTTACTTTTGAAATTCTTAAAGGATCATTTCGAAAATTCTTAAAGGATCATTTCGAAATATCCTATATAATAATATAATTTTACATAATACTTTATTCAATATGAAAATAATAGTGACAAATTATAAAAGAAACTTTCTTTCACAACAAAATTAATTTATTTCCATTTAATGTCCCTTTTATGATACTCATTTACTGTTGGTCTCAGCAAATTTGTTTATTCAGTTAGAATGTACAAAATTACTTCCGAAATATGGACAAAGTGTATCATTATATTAGATTAAATTATGCTAATGGTTGTTAAATCACGGTACTGCTTCGTGCATCTCCAAACTTCACATATAAGATCTATTATGTTTACCCAGTTAGTTTATGGTTAGTCGATATTTAAACTTCTTTAAATGTTGAGAATCTTCTTTTATTTCTTGGGGAGTTAGACACCATACTTAAGTATTTCAGATTTAGATGCTTTGCTGATGTTTCTTATATGGCTGAGCAGAATGGAGAGTCATTATTTATTGGCTTTTAATTTTTTTTAGATAGTATTTATATTGGCAGTGTCCTTTACACAGATCAGTTATTGCACATTGCCATTTTTCTTGAAAATTCTATAAACTGCTCGCCTTGACGTACATGATATTTCATCTATGGAACTTAGACTCTTTTAATTTCTATATATCAAAATTCTATATCTTAAAGTACTTTTGTACACCCTGTAGCATAAAAATAGAAAATTATTATTATATTTACAACTAAATTTCTAAATTGAGCAATTATGGAAAGTAATTTATATAATAATATGAATGAATATTGTGAATGTAAATAATTTTGTGGCTGTTTTTAATATGACTTAAATTTTGATATTCCACAAGGACAAACTTTTGATATTACTTAAAGTTTTTTTTTTTTTCACTTCAAAACAAAATTATTTATATTGCTTAATAAAAAAGGATAATGTTTTTAATTTTTCCTTGTCATATGTTCATGAATCGTATACAAAATATATAAAACTTTTCCAGGTTATTAAAATATTGCGATATCATTTAAGAAACTTGTTATACAAAATATAAGAGAAAATATAAAATAAATTTATGGTATTAGCCTGAAAAAATAGATTTTATCAAAAGCTTAAAATAAGATTCAGATAAATTTTACTTTTGGAAACTTTTGGTGAAACTTTGTATTAAATTAATGATATTTAATATAACCTTTGACCTTGAAAACTATTTTTTTTGTATAGTAAAACAAATATTGAAATAAAAATATTGTAGATTTTAAAGGACAAAACTATTATGTAAAAGTAACTTAGTTTTATGGATTTTAGTGAATGAAAATTTAACATTTTTCATAATTTTTTTTTTTTTTATTAATTAATTTAATTTTTATTCTGTAAATTAATTATATTTCTAAGTATATTTCACAGTCTTAGACCAAAAACTAACTTTATCTTATACAGAATCAACAAAGAAAACTACTAAAATTTGGTTATTCTTTCAGATTGTAGTCTTTTCCACTACAATTTTTCTTTAATTTTAACGTATACTTAATTTTTTTAGTATTATTTTATTAATTTTCATGTATCTAAGAAATAATTACAAACCTTATTTTGTTTGTATTTTTATTTAAATTAAATTAATATTAAAATCTTAAACTAGGCGAATATTTAAGGACTATAATATCAAAATCAATTTATGAAAATTTTAGTTAATTGCAATTTACAAAATTTATGTAAATTAACTTAAGTTGGTAACAATTTCAGATGTTATCAATATACAAAAATTTAATTTTAAATTATTAGTTTTTTGACAATGATCTTTTTACATAAGCAATATTTGAATTTAAATGTAATTGTTTGATAACTTCCTAATTGGAAGAAGTTTGATGTAGAGATATTTTGTAGAACATGTCTTAAACCGGCAGCTTTTGGGTAGTCAGCCTCAATTTTTGGTATTGTTGGCTTTGATTGTCCAAAATTAACATAGAAAAATCTATTTACAACATAAATTTTTATTATCTTAATAATATAATAAAGGAAATTAACGAAAATTAAATTTGTATATTAAATCTTCATATTATACACTATCAAATGCCAGTTCAATATCAAATATTATGAAGGAGATTTGATTTTTTTAATTTGAAATAATTTTTTATATCTTTTTTTATACGTACAATTTCGTGATATATAAAATGGCCATATCTGAAACTGAATTGTTCGTTTGGTATTCTATATTATTAATATTGATAAATTTTGTAATTTTATTTGTAATAACTATTCGAATATTTTCTAAATTGAATCCAGCAGTTTGATTGGTCTGCAGCCAGCGATATTTGAAAATATTTTATTAAGTTTACCTATCGGAATATTTTTCATAGTTTTCTTTTCTTAACACTAATGTTGTAATATGGAATTTGTTAATATGATTCATGCGAGATAAATTACAAAAACATAAGAGGAATATAATAACTCTTCCATGAATATATTTACTCCTTCGTCCTTCCACTATACTTGATGTATTGTTCATGTTTCCAAAATCAGATCCGTCATAAAAAAAACTAAATAACGAAATGGTGAAGTCGGTAATGCTATTAAATTTGCAATGGTACTAAAATATCGTTATAGTTATTTGACAAAGCAAATTTATAAAGTTGACAGATATTGTTATGTTATGTATGTTAAATTCAATTTAATAAAATAATACCTTTAATTAAACAATCAATTTTTATTTATTATATTTATATAATTTATGTGTTATACAGTATACTTGAAAATGTACAAAACATATTACATAATATATAGTTGTCATTAATCAAATATAATTTTAATTACATTTCCCAAAACTTTTGATTGAATATATTTTAAGATATATGAAATGTATATGAGTGTTAATATTACTGCCTTCAAGGCGAATTGTAAGATGTTATTTGATTTCTTCAAAATACTAAGTTTCAAAACCAAAAATCACTACTAAAATATGGTTTTACTTGAAGGCTTGAAAAAATAAATACTGAAACATTATTAAATTTTAGCATGTTTTGTTGAATAAGAAACTTTATATAAATTTTATTTTTATGATATATTAAAATCTAATATGAATGCTGTTATTAATTAACAATAAATTTAATTTTGCGGTTAATTAATGATACCAAACCAATTAAAATAAAAATGTGGTTAGAATAGAATTTTGTTTTAATTTCATAAAACATAGAAACTGTATCAATTATAAATATAGTTCTTGATAATCTAATATATAATTTAAATAATTATTAATATATTTTTTATGTGGTTTTTATTTTGCGTATAATATGAAAATAAACTTTTGTGGTCATATAATGTTAATAATATAAATATAATAAAAGATATTCTAATCAAATTAATAAAGTGTAAATTTTGTCACATTAAGGACAAAGTTTTATCTGAAAAGTTGATATAATATTGGTATATTAACCAAAATTTTAGTTATTTATTTTTTCATACCATGTTTTCCACCTTTGTGAACAAAATTAATTGGCTTGTCAATTTTTACACACTATAAAATAAAACTAAAGAGCATTGTAATAATAAATATTTGCATTTTAGTTTTATTATATTATGATATAATTTAGAAGATAAAATATAATAAAAAAGTATTGTCATAGCTATATAAATTTATGTATATAAACTGGAACATTAAAATTATATTGCCATAAGAACTTGAATGATAGCGTTTAAAAAAAAAGAAGAAAAATGTATAAATACGCAAAATAAATTATCAAGGGAATTTGAATAAAAACTTCTTAACGCTACAGTAAATAAAATATGAACCTTAATCCAAACAAGACAGCACAGCATGTATCTGATAATAATGCGATAATTTGAGTATAAAAGTATGTATAATATACCTCAGCAAAAAAGAAATATTACTAGGTGTTTACTATGAATGTTGCAATAGACTTCACTCAAATTTTTAAATTTACATTTTGAGTGATTTAAAAATTAGGATGTTTAGTAATATATCAGGATTTTATGGATCTAGTAAATTTACTTATGTATTTTTAATTAATTTAATTTAAATTTAGTTGAAATAAAATAAAAATGATTTTCTTGCACTCATCAAATAATATTTTCAAATTAAATTTCCATAACTTATGGAAAAAGAACAATTTTCTGTAGTTTGCACAATTTATCTTTGCTGTATTTTGAATATATCACAAAATTTTGCGAAGATTTTTATAGATAAATTTCATAAATAATAAATTTTTCATACCAATGATATTAAAATTACCTTGGCTAGACATTGTTTCAGATTATATTTATATTGCTTATAAAAATAATAATATATTTAAAACTTAGTTTGAAAAGCGTGAAAAAAAATGCAAGAAAATACATAAGCGTGATTCATAACTAGTGTAAACCACGTCCGAATTGTACGAATTATCAAGATAAAATATATGATATTGTATTGTATTGGAACATGTATAACAAACGTAAAAAAGTTGAAATATACATTAGAATTGTGAAAGTTCTATTAACTTTGACTTTTCTTAGATTTCATATGAATTTTGACATTTTTCATTGAAATAAAAATTTTCTTTTAATATATTAAACATTTTAAAATACTATTAAATTAAATAATTTTTATTTAATATATTATTAAAAAACATTTTTCTTTTATATTTTTTGTAAATAATATTTCAATTACATTAATGTACAAAGCCTTTCTAACGTGTTTCTTACATTACTTATAAAACATTCCTTGTCATATTATCTCTCTACCATTCTTTTTACTACGTTCTTTCTACCTTTATTATAAAGTGGACTATAAAGTGAAAGAAAGCTAATACGTAGTAGTTTTAAGTCTAATGATAAATTATAATAAATTTACATTTCGCTTTGTTTATTTAAAAATATTGTTATTATAAGAAATGTTATAAATATTAAATTTACAAGTTTGTAAGAAAGGATGCCTTACCTGACTCATCTGCTCTGCCAAGGTCACTATTTGTAAAATTGGTATCACAATAAAACCTGTCTCTATCGTATAATATAATACAAGCCGTTTCCATCACTTACATAGTATTCTCTAAGTCTTTAATTGTTGGATAGACGGACCATCACATAGCATGAGTTATGTGGCTATACATAATGCCAGTCTGATTTTCTCACAAATTCATTCTGATTAATATTTATGAAAAATTGTTACTTTTATTTATTCAGAAAAGAGTAAAATTTAAAATATTGAAAATTATCAAATAGTAAAGTATATTTATAATGAATACATAAAATTTGAAAGATATGACATTAAATTTGTGGCTATAGGGAAATAATATTTTAATATTTATATAAATAATGTAAAAATAAAATTTATTAAATGGAGTGAATATCAATAAAAATTTATAAATTTTATGTTATTTAAATATATAAATAAATGTTGTCTAAAAATTGATATTTTTGAATTCCCAGAACTCATAATAAAATAGTCTACTGTATGAAGAAAGTCTTTTATGAGGCCACAAGAGCAAAAAATTTACTAAAAATATGAAATAATTAATTTTAAATTCATTTTTTTTTTGCTTTTAAGTTTAATTTTATATTTAAAATAGATTAAATTGAGTAATAAATTTAATTGTTATAAATTTGTGATTTAAAAAAAATCATTTTGGGAATATATTAGGAGTTTTATATGCAGAATAATAAAATTTAAGAATTAGATAAGTACAATAAATTTAATTTGAAAATATAGAAAACTCTGATTAATACTAAAATAGCCAAAAGTTAACAAATAACGAGGAGAGAGCAATTGATTATTTTGAAAGAAAAATTGTTCGAAATATTTATGTTTCCATCTTTTAGGTAGAATTTACAAACTATAAGCAAAAGCAATGTAAGTTTTACGGTTATAATGTGACAAACATTAGAGTCCAAATATTACGATTGTTTGGAGACATTTCCAGGATGAACTTTAACCTATCGGTTTGAATCCATCCTAGATGAACAGAATCAACATCTGAAACTGGAGAGTAGGTACAAAGATAGAACATCTCGAAAATCTTGGAATCGGTTCAAGAAAGTCTAGTATCCATATTTAATTAAGTACTGTAATTATATATATAGTAATTTATCTAATTCAATTAAATTCTTCTATTGAATGATACCAAAATATTCCACCCGCTGAACATAGCTATTCTGAACTTCCACTTTTAACTAATAATTGATATTCTGCACAAATAATGATAAAATTAACAAATTTATAAGTTAATTTATAATTAGAATTCTTAAGAAAAAAAATTGTTTTACGATTAAAATTTCAAATTTTTGTATAATATCTTAAGTGAATAAATAATACTTTGTATGATAATTACAGAGCCAATTAACATTAAATATTACACATTTGATTGTTTAAAATCAATTAAAACTAATAGGAATGTAGTTTCTATTGAAGACATTAAAAAATTCCCTAGAGAGTTTGTAATACATCAACATTGATTCGTTTCAATTATTTATATAAAGTTTCTTTCAAAGTGCGCTATTATTTTTATGTTTAAATTGTAAAACGAAATATCTAAATTTAAAAATAATATTTTTTGTAATAAATTTTAAATAAATTTAAACAAATATCGAAATAAATTAAGCATCGGCTAAACAATATTTAGGACATGTAGCTATTATTATAAATTATTAATATTTAAACAAGTTGGAGAAAATATAGCTAAACGATAGCTAAGATTAATGGCAGAATATATTTTTATGGAATACTCATAATTTTTCCAATATGTATTCAAGCTAAACTTCATAAATTGATAATAAAAAATTATATAAAAATGTATATTTAATAATGATAAATTAGATTTGTAGATGTAAATGGAATATATTAAATATTGAGTTGATAATTTCTCATAAATTAAACGCATACATTTGAAATGTTCTTCAGAAAAGAATTATTAATTCAATTTATTAATATTAAAGAAATTATGCTCTGTCAAATAATGATATCATGTTAAACTTTTCAAATATTATGTATCTTTAAATTTTGAAAGTTTCTGATGATAAGTCAAATATCTGATTATTTGACACGTGACGGTCAATGTGTTTTCTTCCATATTTCCATAAATTCACCATAGTAAATTAGGTAAGAACAACAATTTATGAAGGAAATTGGGATAGAAAAGTAATTTTCCATAAACATAATTAATTTAGATATAATTTTTAACTGATTATGATATGATTACTGATATTATCAATTATATAAATTCTTTAATACCCAGTGACCCATTTCTCAGAATAACGGGACGTTAAATTGATATGTAAGAGGTTTAGTGATAATTATTTTTTTTATTAATTATTTTCTATTTGTAACGTTTTATTTAAATTTTTAGTTAAGAATTTAATTTAAAATTACATTTATATAAAATTAATTAATACAAATAATATGTGTACATAACAATTATATTATTAATAAGAAATACTTATTTTAAATTAACATATTTCAATTGGATGCCATTTACCATCACTTTCACAAATTATTTTAACAGTCGATTCATCTTCACATTTAACTAAAATTTCATCATTATAAAGAAATGATCGTCCACGAATTATTTTAGTAGAATTTTTTAATTTAGGTTTTTCACATGATAATCCTTAAAATTAAATAAATATTTATAATAGCATTCAACATAAAATTTCATTATATACTTGAACATCTTGCTAAAATTTTACTCCATTCGCCATTTATCTGGCAATAAAATTCACGTTTACCATGTGAACGATATCCTAAATAATATAATAAATATAAATTATTTTGAATAAATCGTAAATTTTAATTTATATTTACCATGATTACAAATCAAATATAATTTTTCACCTTTTCCAAAAAAATCTATATTAAAATTTTAATATTACAAATTTTTACATTTCATATTATTTTTATTATATTTTATCCTTACCACGACTTATTAATTGTTTATCGACTTGTTCCGAAATATAACCATTTTCTGGTATTTTTTTGATATTATCAAATAAACATTCCAGTTCATCATTATCAGAATCAGAAATTTCTTCTTCAGATGCTAATGTAAATTCATTATTATTATACCATCGTCGAGTTCTAGATGGTAATTGAGTTGTTGTATATTCAATATTTTCTTCAATTTTTATACGATTTTTATAATCATTAAATACTGGTATAGCATTTTTATATATTAACCATTTTAATTTATCAGTAATATTTTCAATTGAACTATCATCTTCAGCTGATTCACTTACATTATCATTCCAAATAATTGTATCAATATAAATGCATAAAGCAAATCGTAACGAATCTTCCATTATTTTTGATAATTTATTAGAATTTGTATTTGAATTACCATATAAAATCATATTAAAGAAATTCTCATAATTTAATTTAGATAATTTCGATATAAATTTTGTATTCATTTTAATGAATTTTAATAATTTCATATCAATTCCATGATATTCAATTGAATCTGGTGGAATGAAATCTGTTAAATCATTTAATTGAATATATTTCTGTTGTATTGTACATAATATTAATAATGATGATGATTTTGAATTACAACCATAAAATAAATAATTTTTTAAATTAGTCCAAAATATTTTATCCGGCAGTGATTTGCTAAATTCTAAATTTGATATAGGCAATTCAGTTGTTAAATTGTCTATAAATAAATTATTTATTTCAGTTGTAGGCGATTTCGTTGTTAGAATTTGTAGTACAGTAGATTTCGTGGTAGTAGAAGGAGTTAATGTTGCAGAATAAAGCTTTGTAGTTTGTATTGTACTAGATTTCGAAGTAGAAATAGTTGGTGTCGTAGAAGTTTCTATTATACTGGATTCCGTCCAAGGTATAAATTTTGTAAATGGTAGCGGTGTTGTCGTAAATGTTATTGTTGATGGTTTTGTTATAAAAATCGAAGTTTTAGGAGTAGTGCTAGTAGTAGTACTAGTAGTTTTCTCTTGATTTATAATCAAGTTTTTGTTTTGTTTTGTACCAAATTCCATTGGTATAAGAGTTGTTTCTGTTGCTTCCTGATTATTTGTAGTTGAACTCAATTTTAATAGATTTATTTTTTCTGTACTACTATCAGTTGGTTCATACATTGAACGTATATTGTAATTACTTGATACAATTGTGTTTAATGGTTCGACTGTGGATCGTAATTGAGAATGTGTTGGTAATGATTTTTGTGTCGTAATTGTATCTAAATTAAAATAGCAATTTTCCGGAATCAAGCCATCCCAATCACCTTTAAAAATATTAAATTTATTCATAAAAACAATAGAATAATTAATAGCTTATTTACCGTCTTCTAAACAAGTAAGAATCGAATCTACAACATTGAAACCACAACTAATTTCAGCAAATGTTCCCATTTGATATTCATCAAAAGTTTTATTTAATATTCCATTATTATCAGAATAATTAATTTTAATATTATTTGGGAGATTTAAAGCTTTACATTTTATGTTACCTAATAAGAATAATTATTTTGAAATCACCAGTAAAATTATATATTTTAAAATAATCATTCATACTTAAACAATTCGCTTCAAAACCTGACCAATTTCCACTAGCTAAACAAGTTCTTTTTCTATTACCCACTAAATAGAATCCATGATCACAACTATATTCAGCATAACTTCGATAAACTTGTCCAGTATATTCAATATTTCCATTTTCCAATCTTGACAATAACTCACATTCCACAACTAAACAAAATTAAAAAAAAAAAATTTTAATATATTATAAATTAAATTACCAAAATATATTTTACTTGAACAATATGGTATATTTAGTGACCATTGAGAAGTTTTTAAACAATTTCGTAAATGATGTCCTTTCATTGTAAATCCTATATTACAGTGATAATTTGCTTGATTGTTATTAATATAATTTACATATCCATTGGAAAATGTCAAATTTTTAGAACATTCACGACAAAATTCACTTCTACGAACATTAATGTCACCATGAATTTGTATTTTAAAATCTGTCCATGAGTATAACGATCCCTGATATGGTTCACATGTAGTATAATATTCTTGAATTTGATGACCATATATAAACTCTTTCCATATATCAAAATATGCTATATCTCCAATAAATGATTCAGTTTCACTAAAACCTCCACCCTTAATATCCTGAACAAGGAACAATTCTATATATTTTAGTTTATTTGTATAGTAAATTTAAATTTTGTTATACCTGTTCTTGTCCAATTATAAATATTCCATTAGATGGTATAGAAATTTGTTGGCTTAAATTAAATCCACTGTGTTGTAAAATACCATCCATGTAAATTTCATAAAATCCATTTTCATTGGTCCATGCAGCACAAATGAAATGCCATTGTCCATCATTTACAACAATATCTGTTACAATATTTTGTCCATTTACATAAAAAACAAAACTGCAAAATTAATCATAGTTTTAAGATTATTATAACATAAATATAATTTTACCCAGTATAATCAGTAAAAGTAAAAACATTATCATTATCATCTGTGGCATAAGAAATGATTGAACCATAATTTAACGTATCATTTGTCCTGATCCATACACAAAACGATAACTACAAAAATTATAATCAATAATCGTCACATAATTTTAAATTTAAATTTATTTACTTCATTTAAATTTTTCTCCGGACCTTTCAACTCTACATAATTCATTGTACTGCCAATTCTTGGGAAATGCATTAAAAAATCAGGTGTTGTAAATATTTCACAATGATCACCATAAAAATATGGTGGACATTTACAAATATATTGTCCATATTTCTTATCATCTAATCCATATGTGTCTGGTTGTTCTGCAAATTTACCAATTTGTCTAGAAGCTTGTGGTATACATTTACCATTATTATTGCATGGCTCAGTATCACATGGATTATGCACTTGACTACAATCGTATCCTTTTAAACCTTGCGGACATTTACATATAAAACTTTCAATTGTTGCCGGATAATGCAATAAATCAATACAAATTGCATTTTGATGACAAGGAAAATGATCACAAGGTTTCAAATGACAACGTTTACCAATAATACCAGGTGGACATTGACATATATAACCACCAGGTATATTTTGACAATTACCAGATTCGCATGGCAAAAAACTACAAAAATTAATGAATATTTCTTTTTCACAGAACTTGCCATCATAACCAGGTAAACATTCACAATTTATATCATCATCTGTTTCTGAACATGTGCCACCATTTTGACAGATAGTATTATTGCATGAATATTTCAATTCTTCACAAATATTACCACGGTATTGCGGTAAACATTGGCAAGCAATTGCCGTCCGATTTATATAGTAACAATGTCCGTTATTTTGACATGGTGCTGATAAACATAAATTTACTTGATACTCACAATGTGATCCAATAAATCCATTTAAACATAGGCAACTGTACAAATCACTGCCACCATTTTCAGGTATACAAAAACCATTTTGACCACAAATTGTTAAATTTTTTTCACATGGATGTATTTCTCTAGCTATACAATCATTTTCTGATTTCGATCCTCGATTCGAATCATAGCCATATTGACAATGCAAACAATCGATTTGATCGTAATTTGGTTGATAATCACCAGGATTACATTTTCTACAAAATGGCATCATACTACGAGAATTTGAGTATCCAATTGGTGTTCGTCGACGTTGTATTCGAATTTTTGCTGCTGTACCGGGTGGACACAGTTCTAAAAATCGTAATAATTATAAATATTTGAAAATTCTATTTAATGTTATTTAATTCTTATAATCATACGTTTACATTCGATTGGTTTAATTCGTCCCATTTTACGTGTTGAATAATTAACAGGACAATTTTTACAAGTAGCTTTACCAAGCTCATTATTGTAACTTCCAATTGGACATAACATACATCGGTTATATGCTGCATCTTGATAAGTACCCCGAGGACATTGATCTTAGAGGAAAAGAATAATAAAAATATCGAAATTAAAAAAAGTTCATTTCACTTACAGCATAAATATTTTTTAGCAACACTTCCATCTGGGCAACGTATTAATTCATCTATTTTTAATTTTTTTACATCAATTTTCAATTCATCTAAAACTCTTTTAATGGAATCATTTATATTTATATCTTTTAATATATATTTAACATTTCGTACATTTTCCGATAATGTATCATTTTTCCCCCAAATTCCTAATTTTTTACCAATTCTTGTATACAATCTAATTCGTAATTTTGAGCGCACCTTTCTTGGTATTGTATGATTAGCTTGACGTTTTGATATTGTTCGATAAAATGTTTTATCCATTATATCATTTGATAGTTCTTCATCATTTTCTAAACAATCCGGAATTTCAGATATTATATCACAATTATTTATATCATCACATAAAAATTTCTTTATATTATTACTAAGATTTTGTGTTAGCTAAACAAAAAAGAAAATAATAATTTAATATCGAAATTTAATTAAAAGTAATTTAACTTACTTCATTTTGTTTCAATTTATTTGAACAGAAAGATTCATCGGAATCTATTGAAATGGTCAAAAGTTCTTCAATACTATTTGGTAATTCTGTAAGTGTACAATCTGAAATTGAATCTATTTCCCATTTTGGATTATTATTTTCACATGTCATACGAAAACTATCAACATATTCATCAGTTGCTGGATGTAAAATTGTATAACCGGTATTACAATTAATGGCACACCATGTATGAGTTAAATTTTTAGCACAAATTGATTGACCATTTAATGGTGATTCTAATTTCTCACAATAGTATTCTTAAAAGTTAACAATTTAAAATTAAATAATAATTTAACTATTAATTATTTTTAAATTTACCCTTGACTGTAATATTTAATGTGCACGTATTCATATTTCCTGATGGATCAGTTGCTTCATAAACTATTCTATATTTACCGGGTGTTAAAAATCCAGGATCTATTGATCTAATTACAGTAATATCACCATTTGAATTATCATAAAAAGTTGGTTCATCCCATTCAATAAAATCACCAGGCTCTTTTAAACTAGGTGAAATAAAAAATTCACTAGGATCAATACAATTTTCATAAATTGGTGGTGTTGTATCAATAACCGAAACCATAAATGTACATTCAGCTTGATTGTTAAATGTATCAGTTGCTACATATGTAAATATATGATCTTTGATTTTCAGATGTGTACCAGTATTTTCATCAATTGTTGGTGTTAACCAATATGTAACATTAAGACCTGATGTATCAGAAATGTGTAACGGTGGTGGGAAGGATTTAATTAAAATTGAATCATGTGTAGGTCCCACATTTAATTTAAACGGTTCAGGACATTTTATTTCAGGCGCAATGTTATCTAAAAAAAATATTTTTTGTTAAGACAAATTTTGATAGAACTCCTGCTACACAATGATCTGACGATATGATTTCTAATTTTTTACTATTTCCTATATGATATTTAAATGTTATTAAATTTTAAATCTCTAAATCATAACATCAAACGATAGTGTAACAAAATTCGTATAGTTTTTATCAAACCAATGCATTTAGGAATTTTATTTCTGTCTGACCAAATTCCAATCTTTTTTCCTTGACAATTTTTCACAGATGGACCTTGTAACTGAAATCCCGGTGGACACAGAAGACTACAATTCGTATTAAATGGTACTTTAATTTCAGTACATTCACTTGAATCATAAAAACCATAATTTGTTTTTGGTAGTGGTGAACAAAGAACCTCTAATGAAAAAGTTAAAATTTATGATATAATATTAAAATTAAAATTTTTTACGTTTACATGTTGTTTGTAAACCATCCCATTTTGATAATGGTAAACAATTTCTAGTTTTTGATCCAACTAAATAATATCCTGGACCACATTTATAAGCACATTCAGTATCAATTGGCATTGGTTCGGTAATCCTTTTATTATCGTCATCATAAGTTAACATAAATGTTTGATTTCTTGGTGAATACTCAAACGATGTTAAATTTAAATCACGGTTTTTACATGTAATCATACCATAATATGGAACCACAAGACTAGGGCATGTTTTCACTAAAATATAAATTAATATAACATAAATTTTTGTTATAATTTAATAAAAATATATAAATTACAAATGCATTGAGCTTCTGTACCAGACCAAGTACCATTTTCTTGGCATAAACGTAAACTAGTTCCTAATTATCGAAATTTTTTATTTTTAATTACTTTATAATATTCTTAAATAAACATAGAAACCTTTTAATTGATAACCAGATTTACAACGTGCACCACAAGCTGCATTCAATACATTTACACAAGTTTTCACTTGTTTTACAAAATAACCATTTTCTGGTGGCGGTAATGTTAGACAAGTTATTCCTATATACAAAATTTAAATTATTTATTTTCTACATTTCCTATTCCCAATTATCTAACCTTCACATCTATTGTCTTCGGTACTTTTGAAACCAGTCTTACAAATACAATGTTCTGGTTTTGTAGCTGGATATTCGATTGTAATATGATTGATATCAGGACATGGATGACACAAATCTGAACTAACCCAATATGTATTTGCAATACAAGCTACAATTGAATATTGTTTAATAAAAAAAAATTGATTAAAGATTTTGATTTTTTAAATATATTACCACTGCAATCATCTAATAAACCACTTCCGATATAACCAGCTGGACATATACATGAATAAAATCCTGATGGTATACCACATTCACAAGTAGCAATACTATTACAACATTTTTGTCCTCTATCAAATTAATAATTTTTATGTTATGATTATATTAAAATTTAAATTATTAAATATTTCTTACGACGTTGTATTAAAATTTTCAAAATTTTCACATAGTACATTACATCGATCCTGATCGTCTAATTGAATTTTATAACTTAATTTATGATCTAAATTAAAGATTTCAACTTTTTTGTATTGATATATTCAAAATAAAAAACTCTATACCTTTTCGTAATGCATTCCTAACTAATCTTTCGAATTCCAGAAAACTATCTAATAAAAAACTATGTTTTTCTTTTGGTAAACTTGAAATATTCAATAATTCTGCTGAATTTCCAGATTGTATTCCTATCAAATTTTAATTATAAACATTATTTATTTTATTTGGTATTAATGGAAATTTGATACCAATTGTGAATATTGTTACATTATCTTCTGATTTTAATTTTTCAGCCATTGATAATGGATTTCGTCCATTAGAAAATCCATCTGATATTAAAAATATATATTTTTTACTATTATTTCTGGCTTCACTAAATATTTCCTAAAACATTTAAAATTTAAAATAAAAAGGATTTATAAAAATTAATATTTAACTAACTCTTGCTTCTTTTAAAGCACCATAAGTAAATGTACCACCACCAACAAATTTTAATTTTGGTATATCATTTGTTATAGCACTACATTGATCATGTTTATTAGATGGATTTGATATTTGATCAATGTGTCGAATCTATAATTAATTTAATTAAACAATTTTTTATAATATATAATTATTAAATATTTCTTACAACTTTTCCTTGTGAACTGAATGTAATCAATGCTATTCTTGAATAATTATAACTTAAATCAAAATGTTTTAATAATTTATTGACAAATCTTATTTCACTATAAAAATTTGTTTTACCAACACTTGAACTTGAATCAATTAAAAATATTATATCAGATTTTTTACTTTTTAATTTAATATTTTTAACACTTTCCCGAAATATATGAATATTATCTGTACTTATTTTTGGTTTAAATATAGAATTTTCAATATTTTTTTGATTACCATCAATTACAATTGGCATAAGATATTTATGATTATTACTAGGAAATATAGAATTATAATCAATTGGTTGGTAAATAAATTTATCATTAATATTATTATTGGTATTTAAAATTGATATTTTTTCTAAATCATTTGATTCTAAATCATTTTCTAAACTTAAATGAAATAGTATAATTAAAACTAATAAAGTTTTGTAAATTATATACGCCATTTTTATTGAATTAGTTTGTAATTTTTTATTTTATTACAATTATAATTATTAACATTTTAAATATCTGATCACATTAAAGTTAAACTTGTAAGAAAGCTTGAATAAATGAAATTATAACATAGAATTTTTGTATTGATAACCTTTTGAACTATTTGTTTTGGACAGAATAATACCGAAAATTGACTAATTAAAAATTGAATATTTTTGTCCCAAATTAATATGTTAATCACTTCCGAGTTGAAATTATACTGAAACATTATACGGTATACAAATATGATTTGTAATCATACATTTAGTATGACAATTTAATGTTGTATATATTTTTGTATTTAGAAATTATCATTCATTTTTTGTGAAGACTAAATGTCTAGTTTTGTTATCATATTTATTTTATTTTCATTAATATGTTTTAGTGGCAATGAACGAATTATATGTTGACCAGAGATGGCTTTATTACATAAATTGATGTAAATTTTTCTAAAACTATCTAACTTATAAAAGCTTTCTAAGTCGCTTCTTTGGAAGGACAAATTTTGGGCTCCATATTTTTTATGTAAATTTTACGTTATATGATAATTAACACTACGACCTTTCTCATTTTGTAGACACATTTATTAGAATTAATTCTAATTACAAATAATGTAGAAACATTTGTAATTAGAATTGTTACAAGTTTCTACATTAAACGTTATAACAAAATAGCTCTAAGAAATTTGAAATTATAATTTTCATTTTGAATGTTAGCGATCATTTATATTCATAATTTATGTGTGTTCTAATATGTAATTTAATTTACATTAAGTGCAATCTGGAAAATATTTATATGTTATATAATTCTGCGAAAGAATTTTTTTAAATTATTGCTATCATAATTTATGCGGAAATTAAATATCGTCATAAATATGTCATATTAATTTGTAATTGTATATAAAAAAATAGAATTTATTATTTCTCTTCTTATAATATCTTAAATTTAAAATAGAATAATTGATTTTATGTTTTAGTAAACTGGAATTTATTTTAATTATGTTTAAACGAAAAAGTATGTAGAGAAAGTGAACAAAAATTATATAAAAGATTTTATTGTGGGATTTAATCTCAAGATTTCAATATTAAATACCACAAGCCACAAGAATTAAAGCTTTTTCAAATACAAATACTTGAATAAAACCACAAATTACTTATTATGTATTTGTTGGTTTTATGCTAGTATGTATTTGAAATAAAAGCTTGTGGGTTTTAATCTACAAAAAAACTTTTTATGTCTTCCTATAATACGCTTTTTGGTTAAACACAAATTTTGAATAAAAACTTTTTCTTTCACCAATTTCCAATTAAACCATCTGTTTTCCAAATTTATGGTTAAAAATATTAAATCAACTTCACATCTTAAATTATATTTTACATAATTTATTAAATTTAAAAGCATATTTTTCTCAAATATCTTTTAGTTAAACTTTAGCTGATGGGAAAACTAGATTTTTCTTGAAATTATATGCCAAACAATGAATTTGATAATAAATATATAGTAAAAACATAAAAATTTACTTAGTGAATATAATAATTATATTTAAAATTCAATATTCAAGTAATTGTAATTTAACTAATTTGATAATTCAATATTTAATGTTTATGCATCGTCGCTTTACTATTTTAATTAAAAACGAAAATTTTATCGGATAATTTTATTAAAATATAATTTTCTAAATTTATGAATCATATAACTAGTTTTATAATTTTCAAAATTTATCCATAAAATTAAAGAAAAATCACGTTGCGTATAAATTTTTTTGATTATATACTACGTTGTTGATTTTGTTAGTTAGTAAAATGTTCCTCTTTAAATTAAATATAGTAAATCATAGAACCGAATAAATTTATATATAAATTCTGCCCAAAACCTTAATTATGAATTTCTAATTAGCTTAGTGAAGGTCATCTCTTTGGGGATATACAAAACCCACAAACTGTTAAAATCATGAAGATTATTTTAAATGTATATAGTATTTTCCCTCTAGATTCAATGAGTTATTTATTTAGGTAAAATGGAAAAAACATAGCACCAGTAGATAAAATAAAAGGAGTAAATTATTTTCAACTAAAAAATAAATCATGCAATATTTTAACATAGAGTAAACGAAAATTTTCATAGTGAAAAAATATTGTTAATGTTGTAAATATATAATAAAGCTTAAAATTCAAAATACTAAAAAGCTTAAAAGAAAATATAGTCTTTTGGTTAATATTAAGAAATTCAATTAAAAATTTTCCTAAATTTTTCATTTTTTTAAAACGGTAGCAAGTAAATTCTTATAAAAAAATTATTTACCCTTTCAGAGCCTTTTAAAGATCTATTGAATCCTTTAAGCTAACTTTGTTATATGCGGTTGTATAATTTTGAATATATTTTTATTTAAATTATAGGACTGCAAAAAATTATATATTGATTTTTATTTTATTTGCAAAATCCAATTAATATATTATTGAAATAAAATTAATTAAAACAATTATCCTTAAATATGCAGTGTAGAGAGATGGTGGCTCGTCCCCTGCCTTAACGACCCTTTTATTGCTAACCAATCCTTAAATATAAAATTATTTAAAATTATTCTTTGAATAATGAATTTAATATTAAATAAAGCGAAAATCGGTGATTAATTTTAATATAATCTTTAATTTAATTGAAATATTTAAAAAAATAATAAATTTTATAAGAAAATGTTAAAATTATTTGTCTTTTATGTGCTTTTTATAGGTAAATATTATAAATCTTATAAGTTGTGGACAAGTCGTACATTTTAAGAGGATTATTTAAAAAAAAATATCTATACTATTTTGTTTATATCTTAACAAAGTTATAGGAAAATATAATTTAATTTAAAGTTGTCAATTAAGTATGTTATTAGTTTTCCTTTATGGTACAATAAATTGTATTTAACCCTCCATTTCTGTCGTGTGGATGTATTTCAACTTAGTTAAAAACAAAAACACTATCCAAAATGTTCTGGAAATTTAAAATGCAACAGACTTTTAATCAATAATATATTTTCAAGCAGCAGTTTCGCAATATTTTCAAATTTCAGTTTAATTTTGACAGTTGAAATTAAGACATGGAAAAGTTACTGATCCTTGAGTTTTTTATTATCATATTTATTATTTACTTATAGTTGCAGTTTTCTAAGATGACCTTTTCAAAGGTTGTATCTGTAACACTATGCACTATCATTGATTTTTTTTATATATTATAAAATTAAGTATTTTCTGTAATATCTTCATAAAAAATAATTGATAAATGAGGTTATACAAATCTGGCATTGTAATGGTACTGTCATAGAAGTGAATTATAAAAATATGGCTATATTATTCCCAAGGTTAGTAATAATGGAACACAAATTAACCAGAATGTAATGGAGGGTTAAATAAAGAAAATATCAGACAGAGGATTAATTAGAGTATAGTTTTTCAGAATATTTTGTCTTTAATAAATGTTTTTCAAACTATACGATTATATATAATTTTTTATAGAACGCTCAAGTAATACATTTCTTATATTATTTACTAAATTAAATTGTGGTTATGTTTAAGAATTTTATTTTAATTTCTTTACATATGTTGGTCACAAATTTCAAAAGTAAACTTGCCTTTGTGAAATTAAAATTTTTTGAAATTTCTATTTTAATTGATATACACATATTTTCTGATGTTATCTTAAAGCTGCACATACATTATACAACCTTTTTTATCAAAGCCTTGACACTAACAAGTTTATAACACGTTGACAACCATTTTGACGGATGACGAATCGGTTGGAGAAAGATTAAAATATTTTTATTTATGTAGGTTGATGAGGTAGTTGTACAACCAAAATACCATTTGTAAAACAAATAATTTTCTTTATTATTTTAATAAAATACTTCAAGTATTTTTTTAATTTTTAATTTTAATTTAACTTTAATATTTTTTTTTTCAATTTGATATATAAATAAAGAAAAAAAATATTTGACAGTTGTAATATCGGTTATAAACTAATTTGAAATGTGTGTAGTGAAAATTTACAATTTGGTAGAAAACACGTTGAAAACCAGCTTGTATAATGTATGAGTAGCATAAGATTTAAATGATAAAGTCTAATTTGCATTTATTAAGTCATTTGCATTTGCATATATTTTCATGATAAATTGAAGACTATATATAAATATATCCTTTTTAAATTAATTAATTTAGTTCAATTTGGATTTTTGCAATATTCATTTAAATAATTTGTTTTCCAATAAGAATTAAAATTAATAGGCTAATATTTAAAATATATTTAAAAATTCCTAAACATTATAATGACATATAAACATTTTCAAAGTAATAATTTAAATATTTAATGATTCGTTGTACAATTAATTTATTTTAATCGTAAAAAATACTTTTTCATTGATATAAACATAATACGCACCTGTAATAACTACAAAAAAAAAACATCAAAAAAAATATTTAAGCTTTGCAAAATAAACAAGTTTTCTATTCTTGGATCGAGTATTAAGAATGAAAATATTTATCCCTTTTTTTAAAAAAAAAATGGTTTTGTGTAGATACAGAAACAAAAACATTTCAAAGATAAACATAACATGAAAAGTACTCAGTCACGTTATTAAGTCAGATCACGTTCAAAGTCCTGTAAACAATTTTTTTTTCAACATACATTATTTAACAAACATGACATCGATTTTACACAAGCTTTCAATTCTTATAAATGTTTTTTTATTAATAAAAATGAATTGAATTATTTTTTTGGTTAAAAATACATAAACATGGACTAAATTATACTTTATTCGCGTTTTTATTGGTAAGTATTTATCCATCCACCTATGATTAATTTTCAATCTTTAAATTCGTCCTTATTTCATTCGCTGCTTTTATTCAACATTTTTATATCGTACTCAGTGAATGTTTTCTTATACCTTTAACAAAAAATTATATACAGAGTTAGAGTTAACAAAATCTTATAATTTCTAATATTTTTTAGATGATGCTAAACATTTATTTTGTATCAATTTCATCACAAATATTTCAGGAAATTTACTTTTCCCAAAACAATTTTTTTCTTATACATAATATTGGACACATGTGTGGTACCTATTTCAGATATATTTTTATAGTTTAGATATAGCTATTCTTTATTCTTGTCTATTTTAATTGCTTACACAAGTTCACACAAATATCGATCAGACTGAAATACATTTTATTTGTCACTAGTTTTACTTGAATTAATTTTTATGATTATTTTTTTTTCTGTTGATTTGTTTGTACATGTTATTTGAACTTGTTAAAATATTCTAGAGTGAAATTATATACAAATTTTATTATGTGCTAGTATGTAACCGAAAAAATTAAAAAAATGTCACGTATTATAGTTGGAAATTTAGTACGGAGTCAGTTCGGAGTCAGAAAAGTTATTATATTATCCAATTTTTCACTTATCAGATAATTTGTTTTATTGTTAAAACAAAAATTGATGTAATTTTCATTTGGTAAATTTTATTAGACAAAAATGTCAAATTTTCAATTTAAATTTTCTCTTTATTAATATTTTTTTTTATTTGTTTCAAATCTTAGAACTTTATATTTATAATTCCCAAAAACTTCAAAACTTAAAATACTATATACAAAATAATGTATTTTTAATTAATGTTTATTTTATTTAAATTTAAATTCTGAAGTATCTCATTAAAAATGATAAAATTTTCAATTTATTAAAACTTATATTGTAAAGAATTATTATAGTCTGTCGTATCACGACTCTTAATAAAAATATATGATAAAATTTCGAAATATTCTTGAACTAAAATTGTTTGAAACTTATAAATAATTTATTTCATTAAATTTTCCAAGACTCTTGTCGTGAGTTGTTACTTAGATCTGGTACGATGAACTTTGCATTACTTTAGTTTGAAAATTAAAAGTAATGTATTTCAAAATTTAGTCTTTTCATTGTGAATACACAGTTTTTTTTTCCACTAAACTAACACTGTTTTTGATGTAAGGTAGGTCACTCTAAATTTGAAATAATGTAATAATAACCAAAAAAAAAATTAATTAAATATTATTTACTGAAATTCGAAACTTTTATACATTGATGTATAACAGTTTTTGTTGATAAGAAAACTTTCATGATATAGAGTTAAAAGAAAGATACAATATATTAAATATGATCATTTAATTATCTGATGCCACTCACAAACTGAAATATAAAAATAATTATTAACTCGGATCATTTTTTAAATCATATCTCAGTTTTATAAATTTAAAAAAAAATTTTATCCACCCTGTGATAACAAAAATTAAAGGAACTCTGTCACTCTGTTAATCTGTCACTTAAGTGTATTCTTATGTTTGATTCTGTTTCCATTTCGTTAAATTTGAATATTGATAGAGAATGTTTTGTAAAAATGTTAAAAGATTATTTTATGCTACATAATAGCTAAGTAATTTAATTTATATATTATTACTTTTCTATATATAGTTTGCAAAGAATGTATTTTCGGTAGATGAAATGAAATGAAAACCTCTAAATGCAAGTATTTTACATAAGAAACAAAAATTGAATTCTATCTTGTTATAATCTTTAACTATTATTGGCTCAATAATTCATAGTAAGGGTTAATTGATACTAAATTGAGATTGATACTTACATCGGTTTTAAAGCCCTCATAGTCGAGTTCAAGTTGGTTGTAACTATCACTATACATGAAAAACCTCTGAACTAACTTCACACAACAGCAATTACTGAATTAAGTGTATTGTAGCCCCAATAAAGTGAAAGTAAATCTTTTTCGGCCAGTTCATATATATTTTGGCTGTCATACCTTAAATTAATTATTGTTACGTATACCATACGTCCCATGCACCAGTTATTATGGCTACTTGAGCTCCTATTCTTAATTACTACGGTTTTAAAAATGTAACCAACCGAATTCGATTTGTGGAATTAATTTTCTTTTAATAAACTTTTATTTTGTGAAATTATTTTAGATAAAATATTTATTCCAATCGGTAGGTAAAACAAACATAAACAAGGTTATGAGAACCTCAACTATTTTGTATATCAGATACAAAGAAATTCAGAACAAACATGGTCGTCAAATTATAGCCCAACGTTTATAACAACCTCCATAATTGCTCCACAGCCTAACATTTCGTCGATCGAACAAGATTTATGCTACTTTTGTCTTAAATCAAAGCTACAATAACTCTAGAAAAATGAACACATGTTCCGGGAATAATGAAATACAGATTATCACATCCAGTATCACTTTTCTGAATGTAATCATAATTATATTTTCTATAAATTTCTAATTAGTATATCAATTCGAAATTATACAACTGATTAATTTCAAATTAAACTAATTAAATTTGAATTTAAATATCATATATTAATTTAAATTCTAACTAAAATAATTATATATAATATTATTATAATAAATTATGTACATAATTATAATATTAAATTTATTATAAATTTAAATATTTTTAGCATCTGCTATTTAATTGTTAAGCCTTTAAATCGTATTGCTCTTAAATATTTGAAGAAAGTTAGCAAAATGTAATTTAGCTTCTAACTAAATTGAATTATATTAATTTAAAATATGTCAAAGTTGTGAATATATAAATAATTTATGATAGTAAATTGTTTAAATATTTAAAATTAAATTTTTATATTTATAAATATTAATTTTAATAATTAATATAAAAAATGGTCATAGCGTCATTTTAAAAACGAAACATTATTTTAATTTATTTAAGATTATATTAACTTTAATTCAAAATTTTAATATAATATTGAAATACTAATGATTGTTAAAATATAATTTATAATAATGAGTTGAATTATAATAATTTTTTTTTTTGCCAGTTTATAAAGGTTGACCAGACATAAATTCAAGATAAAAAATAATTAGCTTACTCGAATTTTTTTAGCAATGATCATTTATATCAAAGTCATTATTTGTAATATAAATTATTCGATATATAAATCTATAGAATTTATTATTTATATTATATATTTAATATAAAAGAATTTTAATTAACATTCTCATTCACGAAAATCTGACTCCATAACCTTTTACTTAAATAGGTGAAATTTATGATATTAGATATTAATACTAAAATACAATATTTTGCTAGTCATGCTAAAAATACTCAATTTTAGCCTTTATTTCTTCATGTCTATTATATATTTGGTTAAATGAACAACATAAAAAATAATGTACATAAACAAATTTAATATAAAATTATTGTATATATGTAACAAAATTAAATACTGAATTCCTTTTTAAATTTATTTTCTCGATGAGCTCATCTAAAATATTTATATTCAACACTATAACAAATTTTATGAATATCTTACGAAATTACTAAAACAAGAGAGCCATTTATAATGAATTTGTTGGTCCTTAGAAGGATATCAATCATTTGTTTATATACAAATAAAATAAAATTTCAAATAAACAAAATATATTTTTTTTTTTCGTATATTTAAACACAGTTGTGTCTATAGAACAATCTGATATTAAATCAGAATTTATGTTTTGTAGAAAATCATTTAATATAATCATTAAAAAGGAAGAAATTAAAAAATTGTGGTTTTAGATAATGATTTTTAGAACATTAAACAACTTCAAGGCGACTTATATTAAAATAAAATAAAAAAAATCAATATTTAATTTTTTTTAACACTTTATTTTATTTTAAATAATTTGTTTTAATAATGATGAAAATTTTATTCAACCGAATTGAATTAAATGATCCCAATCAGAAAAAGATAATTCGATTTATTTAAAATAATAAAATATAAATCATTTGTTTTCTATTAAAAATGGAATATTTGTTTTATCAATTGGAAAATTTTCATATTATTGTAACAATGTGTAAATATTTAATTTGAGGCAGTATAACATTTTTTTTATGATGTACTAATAATAAAATTTAATTTGATGGAAACTCTAATAAACATTTATTATTAAACACTAATTGAAATTTACTTTTATTCAAAAATATATTTTTAATACCAAAATTGTTATAATAAAATGTTTGTTTAATTAAGATAAATATGAAACCAAAAGAAATCAATTTTAATTGTAATTTTAAAATGCAAGGTTTTGTACTGCAGTAATAATTGTTTAATTTTAAAATACAATTTAATGGAAACTTATATTAAAGTTGGCATATTTCCAAATTGTCTTTAGAATTTATAATATAATTAGTAATTGACCTATTATATTGCACAAAAATGAATATTTATTATTTAATTTACAAATTCAATTATACATAATAGAAATATAAGTTTTCATTACTATTTGGGTACCAAAATCCAACATTAAATGAACTATACTTTTATCAGGAAGAAATTGGATTGAAGAAATTTTTCATTCAAAATTTATAGTTACTTATTGATTTTTCAGTTTGTTGAAACTTTGATATATTTTATAAGTTAAATAATCTAAATTATATTTTGTTTAAATTAATTCTTTATTTCATATTCTATGTTTTTAAAATTACATAACTAATTTAAAAGTTTACATATAAGTAATGTAATATTTAAACTAAAACTATAATGGCGGCTTTCACAGTGGAAGCGTACGTTTTTTCCAGAGCTTAAGTTCCGGTTTAATTTATTTTCGGGTTCCTCATTGCAAGCTTAAAGTTAAGCCTTTTCCTTAAGCCTTATTTGGATATAGCTTAAGTTTCACTTTTGACATTTTTAATTATTTATACACACAAATAGAAAGTAACTTTATAAGTTAATAGAAAAAGTCTAAAATTAATGCTTCATTGCTTGTTTCTATATTATAAATTTATATTGTTATATATAAAAAACACATAAAAAATAAAATATACACGCATACTAATATTACATTAATTTTTATGGTACTTTTTATTCACAATAATATTATTTCCAATTAGAATTCACAATAATTCACATTTTTTTTAGTTTAGCTAAACGTATGGAAAATTTTCATTGAGAAAATCAGTGAGCTTAACTTGTAAGCTTAATCTACACAATCGGTTTAGTTAAGTTTAAGCGATGAAATCCACCCTTAATCATAATCTTATTAAACAATAGATGTTTTCGTTAGCTTTAAAAAAAATGTTGTAATAAGGTTCCAAAGGAAAAATATAATATGAAACGTAATAAAGATTTCAAAAAAGATAATATATGACTAGAATAATAGATAGAAATGATAAAATTAATGGGTTTTTTTTGGAAAAGGAAGTCTAATGAAATGTCTAATTAAAAATAATGAATTAGTAGAAAATCTAATTTCAATATTAAGTAATCGTTAGATTTATGTAATAAGTCGTATTTTGTTTATTTAGATTTAGAATTACCAGACACTAAAAATCTAGGAAAGTTATTTCTCAATTAGTTTTTACACAGAAATACTTCAATGTTTCGATTTCGGATTTAAATTGTTTTTAGAATTTATTAAAATTAGAAAGAATTCAAGTGTCGTAGAAAAAATATTCTGTTAATAATTTTTAATTTAGATTCTGGTCCGGATTCTCTTGTGTGTCGGTCTTAATATTCGAATTTCCGGAATTTCGAAAAGAAATTTTGGTAAAAATTACTACAAAATTTTAGTTTCATTCGTAATGAAAAAAGGTTACGAAAAGTTACGTAACTAATTATATTTTTATTTTATTGGTATAAAATTGTTAAAAATATACTTTTAATTTTGATACAAATTTGTTATAAAACTATGTAAATTAAAGTCTTTATTCCATTTTTCTTCGTTTTCTTTAATCCAAAACATTAAATCTCACGAGTATCCGAAATATTAGGCAATAACAGAAGAAGAATTAGCGGAGTGCGCAAACGTCGAGCAAAAATGAACTTGTTTAATCCAGTGTATTTAACCTTTAATCAGTAATTAATATGAGCTATCGTTATTGCTGTACGACCGAGAATGCGTACTCGAAATATTGTGTAAATATATTATGCGAGTCACATATAAATAAGATTAGTGCAATCTACAACATTTATAGATAGCTTTTACTATATTTGTCCTAAAAAAATTTCCTAATTTGTGTTATTTTATGAGTACCATTAATGCTATTGAGTGTTTATGCTTAAGAAACCATTGACTTAATTTGATTATGTGGAGTAGATATTAATTTATTATTTAATTATATTGATAAGAACTCGCAGATATCATTTATTATTTTTCTCTATTGCAGAATTTATGTATTAAGCGGTTTTTATAATAAAGCATATTCAATTATGTATTTATAACATAAATTATATCCAAAATTTTCGTACTCAGACCAAATATGATGTTTTTTATAAGATTTAGAAATACTGTAGTAGGTCTTTTGCGATTTGGATTTGATTATTTTAGGTAGGATCATACAACTAGAACATATAGGTAAGATTTAAAGAATCTTTAAACATTTTACGTTGCTGTCGTAGTTGGGTGTAGGTTAGCTTATGAAAAACTTGTTAGAATATTTTTCTTCGGAACATTAATACAATTCCCTAATCTTTAAACCCTATTTGAAAGGGTTTATTATACAGAATTTTTCAAAATTAAAATTTTTTTTACAATCAAGAATATTTTTTATGTATAGTTTTATTAAAATCTCTTATAATTCCACAAAATTAATTTTCTAAATAGTTTTCTACATACAATAAATTTAATTGTTTAACTATGACTAGGATTTCAATGTCCTTTTGTGTTAACTTTATGTTCACATGTTTATATATTATTATGAATACCGATACCAATAAAATTTACTAAGAAATAACCAAAAAAAATCCTTAATCCTTAAATAATGAAAATCAATATAAGGATTACGCAAAAAGTTTTTATTTATTCCTTTTAATATTTTGAATAGGACGATTAGTCATAATCATTTCTCATGATTTGTTAGCATACATTTCCCATTTTTCTTTAATAATAATAATCTTTTTGATTGTCGTATATTTTATGTACTAGAGCTATGTATAAATATATGTTTAGTAATAAAATATAATTTTATAATATAATTTTATAATGTAATTTTATCATTTTCATTTGACATTTTAGAATGATATAAGTGAGGTTGGTTTTGATTAGGCTACAACAAGCATGTTTAACAGAAACGAAATACTCGTATGTAGGCACATTAGAAAAAAAAGGTCTATAATTATATTAGTATTCATAACAAAAAGATTTTTTGTGTGAAATTACCTAAAAGATTTTTTTGTGTGAAATTATGTAAAAAAAATGTGTCAAATTACCTAAAAGATTGATTTGCTGTATGAGTTTAACATAATAATATTGTAAAATTTAAATGTTGAAGCTAAGTAACGAAATCAATCTAATATCTCTTTTTATTATTTTCATAATTTAGAGTCTATTGTAAAGCTTACATGTTTCATGTTTCAGCTACAAATAGTAAATTGACCTGTAAAATTATGTGAGCCGCAAATAATTATCTAACTTTTCGAAATCATTGCTCTTGTTCCTATTTATAGCATTTTCAGGTCAAATAGAAAATTTTGAATTTGAAATGAAAAATTTTATATTTGAAATAGATAAGATTTAATTTGACCTGGAAATGCTATAACTACAGAACCAAAATATTTGATATTTTATGATCGTGTAATATTTGTTTACAAAATTAAACTTTTATTATTTGTTTTACTTTGAAATTCTTCATAATTTTTTTGTTGATTTTATGTCAAAATAATACTTCTAGATAATCTTTAAGATAGATATAAATAATAAAATGGACTAATTTAACAAAAATTAATTAGGTATATTTATTCTAATATGGATGTAAAATGATAAAATGTAATATTAAAATTAAATCTGTATAATAAATAACATTACATTATAATCTAATCATTTCATTTTATTTATGTAATATGCTATCTTAAAATATTTCAACTAAATTTTCATAGTATAAAGGTCACATTTGCTAAACTAAAAAGTTCATTTCAATTTTCAAATTGTAATTGAAATTGTACTTGCAAAAAACTTTCAAAACTTCTAAAATTAATTGTTAAAATTCTAATATTTATTGTTAGATTTCAAGTACAGCCATAAAATAATAAACTTTAATAATTTAAAAAAAAAAAAAAATATTTTGTAATTTTAATTAAGTTACTGAAAAACGAATTTAATATTAAAAGATTTTATATTCTGCTCCATAGAGCGAAAATTACAGTGTTATATTTTAGGAAAAAGTTAAATTTTTTAAGGTGCGTTGATAACTGGTCAACCGAAAATCAATTAAATTGGTAAACTTTTATTAAAAAATATCAGAGTTTCAAAACGAAAAAAAAATATAATAACGTGACACATTTCGTTATACAACAGTATAATAATTTTTATCGTTACATTAATACGTTATGTATCGAAATGCAATAAAAAAAATTTGCTTATAACGAAAAACGATATTAATTGTTTGTTTTATCGTTACGTTTTTTGAATATCGTTATAGCTATATGCTTTCTAGGACTTAATTATGAGTTAATTATGAATAAATATAAATATTTTATTATTCCGTTCCGTAACAGCGTTGTTAGTTTTAGTATATTTTTTTGCAATCCTGAAAAATATTATATAATTAAGTTTTTATTTAACAGTCGTTGGTTTATTGGAAAAAATATAATTAAAACTGGAGACACAAATTCGGTCATCCATAGAATAACATTTTTATTAAAATTTTAATATTTTGTGGGTATCACAAAATTACAAGAAGGACCAAACTGAATTATTTAATATTTATATACTTATTTTTATTTTATTTCAATTAAATCACTTATTTAATATTACAATTTTATTAATGTTCATTGTAGTGTTTTCTCCAAGACTTTGCTCAGTTCGATATTTGAGTGTGCCATTTAAAAATTTCCTTATGATTACCAGAAATTCCTTCTGAATAAATATTTTAACTATTTATAAATAGTAGTACACTAGCCGATAAACTTACAGTCGGGGCAAATGAAATGAAAAATTATTGTAATGGGTGAAAAGTTTATCGGCTATGTAAATAGAATGAACATTAATATTTATATAACATGTTACGATAATAACCTATATACCTAAGTTGGTTGGGTTCGGATCAAACATTTGACTCAGTAATTTCAGGTTTTATCGGTTACATACAATGAACATTAATTATATTAATTATCACTCTTATTTCTTATATCACTCCGAGTTTAATTAATCCAATTTGGTAGCAATGGAAAGTATAATACAAACTTAAAATTATAAAAATGGAGCTATCTAATAGTCTTTATTTATCATATATTAATTTGATTTAGCGAAAAATTATTACTACTACTAAAAATACAGATTCGAGTTAATGCGACCTAAAATATTGTAGGTAGAGGAAGACTTTCTTTCTATAGTTTTCAATATTTCACACCGTTAATAATATATTAATAATAAGTATATAAATAATAAGTTATTCGACAACATGATATATTTTATACCTATTTAAATAAATGTCTTAAGGTAAATCATTTAAAATACAGACTTTAATTATGTTCTAGGAGAAAGTTTAATAAGTAACGTCATAGATAAAGGACTAAATAAAAAGATGAAGTTTAAAAAGACCAAACTTGCCAATAATATATACATTTGTTAAGCTATTTAATCATTTTTATTTATTTATAGTTGATTTATTTATAGTTGTAATTTTAGGTTTAACTATCCTATCCTATAATAATTTTATAGGAACTGATTTTTATAGGAATTACTTGTGTGTGTCCCTTTTCAACTAAAAGTTTAAAAAAAATTTCAAAAAAAAATAAATAATAAAAAACGTATTGGTAATCGGTTTACACTGGAATACTTTCAAATGTTAAACGTAATTGTGACATTATTTTTGTTTAATTATTGCTATTTATTACTTTTTTTGTCACATAGTCGTTATTCAATTAAACATTTAATTAATTTAGAGTGGTAGAGTGTGATATGATGTGATGTATTGAGTTTAGACCAAAACATGAAAGTCGTTCTAAGGAGATTCAGCTTTAAATTAGTAGGTACCAGTAATAATATTTTCAAGAAGGTAATTTAGATTTTAAGACCGAACTGCGAACCGTTGATACCCAAATGGACAACAAATGTAATTAAGTTGTTGTAATTAAAAGTTCCTTCACTATTAAGAAACTTATGCTTAATCCTTATAAAATTAGTATGTATAAATTGCAATAAAATGTCACAAAAACGCCATCATTGATGAAGACTTTACAATATATGTAGCTATGACGATGATGATAAATTGACAATAATAAAAATATGTTAATTTTTATTTTTAATAGCTACCAGTTTTGTTAAATTTTAAATACTTTTGCATAAATACATAAACATATTTAAATAAATATAATATTACCTTAAACTTCCATTGACGGCCATTTATTTAATTAGGTACCCTATTATGATGAACAAAATTGTAATAATTTATATTTGATGATTTTTAAACATTTATTTATTTTTTATTTATTTTTTTACATTAAACTTAAAATTTTATATAATACATTTATTTACAATTAAATTAAAATATAAAAAAAAATTATAATAACTATAGTTTTATTATTATAGTATATACAATAAAAAAATTCAAATTAAATACTTTATATAAATTTCAATTTATTTAATCAATATCTAAAATTTTCCATTTATAGGTACATTTCACAGATATTTATAGTTTTTCACGATATGATTTTTATATTTCAAAATTTTTTCTAATTATTATTTTTTTTAAATTTTATAACCATGTTTTATGCAATTTTGGTCCATTACCATCGGTAACAGTTTCACTATTACCACCAACATCATCGCTATTATCATTTTTTTGTGATTGAATATGATTTGTATATGACAGTTCATTTGTTTCATTATTTTTACTAATATGATTGTTATTATTTGTTCGCTGTTGTTGTTGTTGTAAATTATTAGTTGGGCCAAATGATTGTTGCTGTCAAGGAATTGTACGTCTATTTGTTGTCCAACGCTGTGAAATAATTGAATTATTGCGATTAATTTGAAAATCATTTGAAAAAGAATTCATTGAATGCATTCCAGCTGCTGGTGTTTGTGAATTTGTACTTTGTAATTGTCGATGATGTAAATGTTGAAAATGATGATTAATTGGAATACGTACTGATCCTTATTATGATAGAAAAAGAAATATAGAAAAATTCATACATAGAATATTGTTATAGTTTATAGAAAATATTTGAAAAGATTATTGTAATGTTTATGATTAATATTTATTATGATTATGATATGAAATAAAAAATTAAAGTGAAATTTATTTTAGACCATAAATCAATTCAATAAAGGAGAATCATGAAATATGTAATGATAAATGTACTATAATTTTTAAATGGTCTTAATGTCATTTTTAATTCGTATATAAGTAATAACTTACCCCCTCGTGATCCTGGACATGATGCATATAAAAAAGAACGTTCGGTATCTACAATACAGAAAGTCATTAAATAATTATTTAATCTTTGTATTTTTTTAATTAATTTTAAAGTATGAATAAGATTTGCTAAGAATTACATAAGAAAATGAAATGCATATGATTTCATGTAACTACATCTAAACAGCTTCAAAGGCATTGCATTACGAAACTCATTTTAATGATAAAATTCAAAATTAAGCAGGTCGTGAAATTTGTTTGTTCTTTAATTTGAAAGCATAACTATTTGAAAATATCGAGGAACTAAATACTATAATTAAATGCTATCATGCTTCTTAAATTTTTCCCTTGTGAAAGTTCTAAATAAATTTCTAAATAAGATGCAGGAAACTTTAAAACATTAAAATATAAATTGTTCACGAATAATTAATTTGCAGGATATTAATTTGAAATAAAAAAAATTAAGTTTCACGATACTGGGAAAAAAACATCCTGAAAAATGTTGGATGAAATTCATGTAACACAAATGATTTCGTTAAAAAAAATGATAAAATCCCAAAATTGTCAATGAAAAATTTATAATCAAAATGAAATCATTTTAAAGAATTTGAAGAACTGGCCTGATTCATTGCAATCACAATAAGCCCAGAGTGGGCGAAGTGATTTGGGACAATGATCGTACCTACTTAAATTTAAAATAATCTAATATAAACTTGTTTAAAAGAACTAACTAGACGGAAATGAATTAATTTGTTAAATAAATACAAAATGAATGCTAATTCAAAATTTTAATATGTAAGTAATTTCTGCATACAATAAAATTTTATATTTACCATTTCTTACAATCCGGTTGTGGTCAGGTGACCCCGAGCATGAGTACCGTGATGTGAGAACTTCCCTTCGTTGTAACGTGTCCGGGGTAAGATGCACAAAAGGGCACCAACGAAAAAACTGCTTGAAACCTCTTCGAAATCTAAGAATTAAAATGTTATTTTATAATTAAAAATCAACTTGAATAATTTATAATCATTTTAAATTTCATAAACAAAATAATAAATAATTAAATTTGATTTATTTATACATTAATGAAAATATTTTGATATTGTTGTTGAAAATAATAAAAATAAGACTTGTTAAAAAGTTCTTCATTATTTGGTTATTTATTTTCAGATTAAAGGATTTTTATTTTTATAGATTTTTATTGTCTAGCGAACACGTTTCTTTATCAATTTTTATGATTTCAATAATACACCAATAATAATAAGAATTCTCATCCTTTTTTATTAAAGTATTTTGTTGTCAAATATATGAAATTTATAAAACGATAATTGAATATATAATAAGGAAATTGACATAAATTGGAATTTATATTTATAACAACATTTATTTTTCTATATTATTACATTCTGTATATGGAATGGATAAAAGTTTATTATTTTTTTAAAATTAATTCTTCAGAATAATTTATTTTTAAAATTTCTTGTAGCCATTATCGCTTGCACAAAACATTAATATTCCACGTAGCTCATAATAAATACAATTATTTAAGTTAAAATATCAAACTTGGAGTTATTATTATATTCTGTACATGATCGAAATATTGCAAATACTTTGAACCTATAGTACCTTTTATAGAGTGAGGATTGGGTCATATAACTAATACAGTTCTTCGGTAAATAAATAACATTAATATTTGCAGCTTTAACAGAGTCTTCCTAACTAAATTCATGTGATTTTACGTTACAATTATACTATTTCTATGTGGATTGAGGTGAACTTTAAATATTGACCGAAAATATTACCATAATTTTTATTCTTCTAACCATTAATTTTATAGAAAGTATAAGTAAATATAATTTAAAATAAAATTTTATTTTAATAATCGAAAGATTAAAAATGTAAATTCTTTCAATTTCAATTTAATTTTACCAAAAGATTATAAATAAATCTTTAATATTTACTTTATAAATTCATATTTAAATTTATGTTGTAAATTAAGTTAAATATAAATATTAAAGAAATAAAATTGATAATATTATTAAATTCTACGAATATTCTTCTATATAAAGACAATTTTATGTTATATATAAAAAAAAAAAACATTTTTATCTTACCTTGAATTCATCCAACAATAAATAATCGGATTATACATTGAATTACTCATTGCTAGCCAATAAATAGCTAAATAAAGTTCCTGAATAAATGTTGAATTTGTTATATCTGGATAATATGAAGTGACGATAAAGTATACATGAAATGGTAACCAACAAACAGCAAATATAAATACAACAACCATCATCATTTTGACTACCTGGGATAAATAAATATTATTTAAAAAAAAATATGAAAAAGAATTTAATATTAAAAAAACATTTGTGATACATCAAGTAGAAATTATTAATTTTCTTTTTTTAAATGAAAGATATATTTCAACAAAATAATGAAAAAAAAATTCAATTAAATAATTGACATTTTAAACAGATGTAGTGAATTTCTTATGAAAAGGAATACATTTTTTAAAGGATATTAAAATAAATTTAGGAATTATACTTGATTGCGTAAATTGTTATATAGAGAAATCAAAAATGTCAGTACAATATTGGATATGAGTGTAAATTTAAGCATTTCAAAGTAATGCTCAAAATCAATAATATCATAATAATGATTTGGTTGATAATAATTTAATTACATTTTTATATTTAAAATCATATTAATGAAAAATTCTTAAAAATAAATGTTGAGTGCGTTCAAATAATTCCAGATCACAACTATATTTGGCAGAGTCCAAATTACTCAAAGTAGAATATCAAAGTATGTTAAAAAGAAGCATAATCTAAAATTCGATTATGTAATTAAAGTTAAAATGCGATTATGTAATTAATGTTAAAGGTAAAGTTATAAGTAATTAAAGTTTTGTAAATTCCATACAGTACAAACAAAAATAAAACGATAGATATCTAAACATTTAATGTCCTTTTAAACCATAATATTTGCATAAAATAATTTTTATGACTTTGTTAAAGGACTTTGCACATAATACGCGAACTGCGAATTGCGAACAAATCAATTATTCCATGTTTAATTAATTTTTTTTAAATAAATTTCTTAAATAAAATGCTTAAAATTAATTAATTCACATAATGTTATCAAATTTTTTAAAATTATTTTATGAAAATTATGAAAATAAACTATTTCATTTTTTTTTCTTCTGCGAATTGGAATATCTATTCGCGAATTGTCAATCATTATTCGCGCGATCCACTCGCAATCCACATTGTTGCGAATAAAAAATTCACTCGTTTTTAACATCAAATATGTTTTTTTATGGAATATTCACAATTCGCAGTTCACGTTTCATGTGAAAGAAATTTCAAAAATTGCGAATATTTGCAATTCGCAGTTCTCGCGTATCATGTGCAAAGTCCATTAAATAATAACGTGGCCCATTTAAACTTTGCTGTCTTTATTACTTTCAATTTTCGAATTCATTTGCAGTATTTGTACAATTTTGAAGTATTTATTAAAAGTATTTGTTTTAGTATTTATTTAACTTTGTTTTCATGCATAATATCATAAATTTAATAGACGTAACTGTATGCGTTATCAATATGTACATTCTTAGTGGACCATCCATAAACTTTCTAGTTTGTATATAATTAATGCATGCAGAATTTCCCTGCGATTATAATCAATTTCCTTTTTAAAGAGTTTACATAAATTCTTTTAAAAACATTTTTCAGTTCCTTGCTCCTAGTTATGCTTAAACACAGTTTTATAGAAAGAACACTTTTGAGTTGTTTGAACAGTCCTGGATATTTATTTAAGTTATGTACATATAAAAATTTAATATTTGTACTATTTTTTTTTTTTTTTAAAATGAATAAAATTTAAAATATACTATAAAATTTTAGTGTACAGTTTTGTAAATATTTATTTTCTGTTCATTAAAAATAAATATTTTGAAAAGTATTGTAATTTGCATAAATTATTATAAATAATGTGAAATTCACAAATAAAATAAAATAACTTTTGTAACCTTATAAATTCAATTATACCACACTTTAGATAAGTAAACATTAAATTAATTAAATTGCATTTATATTGTTATTTCATTAAAACAAAATACCGTATACAAAAATATGCTAAATTTGTAAACATAAATAATTTACATAAAATTCCTAATCACAAGAATAATTCGTATTTAAAAACACTCTCTAAATTTATAAAATAAAATAAATATTTATATTTACATATAAATATTTTATTTTTAACATTTTTTTAACTTACTCTACGTTTACTTTTTATATTTTCTAATTGACGATGTGTACATTCACCAATACTTTGTGATCCCCATAACTCGAGGCCAACACGTGCATATGTATATGACATTGAACCAATTGGTAAAAAATATGTTAAAAACATAAAAATTATGTTGTATCTGTAAAAAAAAAAATATAATTTATTATTATAAAAAATTTATTTTAAACTTAAAAAAGTTGCCAATATTAACATTGGACACAAAGAATATTCATTTTATATTTTTGAAAACATTATTTTTAGTATTTGTATATGCAAACAAGGAATATTTTTAGAAAAAATGTTCGGTATATTTAGCAGCAATTAATTATAAAGTTGCAGAGTTGTTAAATAATGCATTATTTTTGTAATGCATTTTGAACTTCATTAGCATTACTTTAATAATACAATTTGAATTAAAATAATGCATTACTTGTTTTATTAATGCATTATTGTTGAATTAATTAATTAAAATAATGCATTAAAAATAATGCATTACTTAAAATAATTCGAATTATATGAATTAAATAAGAATTATTTGAATTATTTTTGAATTAACAAAAATAATTCAAAAATAATTCAAGTAATTTAATGAATTAGTTTTTTTAATTCAAAAATAATTCAAATAATTGTAAACTGTGAAGATTACAGAATTTTAGATTACAAAATTTAACTTTAAGTTTCTTTAATTAGATTAGATCTAGGCGTACGATTAACAAATGAATAAAACGATTTTTTTTTAAAATCAAGCTAAATTATCATTAACGTATCACTTCTTAAAAACTTATTAAAGTTTTAATATTTCTGCAATATTTTGAAATATTTAGTTAATATACAACAATTCTATAATTCATATCATTTAATACTACAAAAAATAAACTGGGCCCTAACGAACACTAAGTGTTCAATATCTTTATAGCTTCCATGTGTTCTAATAAGGGATAAAACCGAAAATGTTGTAAAAATAACTCAAGAACAATTAAATATATAACATGAAAATTAATTGCTAGTTTTCTCAGCCCTCACTATGTAATCTATGTAACCAAAATCAATTTTATTTTTCTCTTGTTCCTTTCTAAAAAAATTTGTGTGGACTTCCGAATTTAATAATAAGGAAAAATTAATTCTTTTGTGTTGTGGTGAGGACATACAGACAAGTAGATATAGACATAATTTATAAATTATGACTAAGAAGACACTAAATTTTCCTGATAACATACATAAATTTATTTCCTGAAAGGCAATAAATATAATATTGTTAACAAATTGTGTTTCTTTGGAGACTACATCCGGGAGTATATTAAAATTTATTTAAAAAAAATTTATATTGTTAGGTACAACAATATCACAAGAAAAATAGTTAAGAGTCTTTAATTACCTCAATTGTATAAATTTCTGATTTCACATTAAATATTATTTTAAATTCGATAAACACACTAAAAGCTACAAGTTTATTACGTAAATATTACACTAATTATAAAATCAATATAGAACTATATGGCATTATAGCCAGAACTAATCGCATTAAGATCTTTATCAAAATGTTACCATATTTTCGTAATAATTACCATCACAACTAAATTATTAACTATTAAAACAAATGTTATTCGTGTCAAAAAAATTTTATGCATTTATTAAACGTTAAATATAAAATTCTTATTCAATTGATAAAACTTACAAATATTCCATTAGTGAATAATTTGTCATACCATCTGGCCATTCTGCAAAACAGACAACACGTATTGTACCATCGAGTAAATCTATTTTACCCGTTTTAAAAAATATAAACATTGGACATGCTATTATAATAGAAAGAATCCATATTGCAGCTGCTATTGCCAATGTACTTCTTTTACCCATTCTTGGTTTTAATGGATTTATTATAGCCATATACCTAAAAATAAATAAATAAATTTTTTAAAAGAATTATTATAGTAATAAAAATTTATCTTTGCAATAAATTTGTTGATATATATAATAATTTAATAGAAAATTTTCAATTAATTTTTAAACGTTTAAATGTTTAAGCATTTTATAATTTTAACTTTATAATGTTAAATATTTTATATAACAAAAAATTGAAATATACTTTTATTTAGAAATTGTGAATTAACAAGTAAATTTTGAAAAGTACCTAATTGAAAGCTACGATTAATAATTATGATAAAAAAAAATAATATAAAATTAATACCAATTTTTTTATTAGATAATACAGAAACAATATTGACCTTTATTTGGAAAAATTAATGAATTTTCTATTAATTTGTTGTCTAATAAAAATTGTCCTAAAAATTATGTAGGAAAAAAAAAAAAAAAAACGTTAAATTAATTATTTATATATGATTTGTAGTAAGTTTACTTAATATTACCATAATTCACATAAATTTTTAAAGAAAAGTTCAATATCCTTCCGTAATGAGAAAATTTTAACTTAACACTGTCACGGAGATATTTGTTAACCGAATTTTTGTTTATTTTTGATTATTTATTCTATGAATACTGATTGACATCTTATGACATCTTATATTGGTTATATTTGTAATACTTATTAGTTGCAAGTTTCAAGTAATGATTTTCAATTAAGTGCTATTCAAAATTAATCCTTTAAAGGGTATTCATTGGCTATTAGACGTTCTATTGCTAAATTTTAAATTATATTGATAAATTTTTCTGCAGGTTGTTGTTGAAATTTTTTGTATGATTTATGATTTTTGATAATTTTTTCTTAGTTAGATGATTGTATGAAAGTAAATGTGTTCAAAATACCTACATTAAGAGTAAGCTAATTCAAATTTTAAAGTTATTAATTAATGACATAACTTTTTAGTGAAAAGTGATATTATAATTAGTTATCGTTAAAACCTAAGCGACCACGAAAGTGTTAATTCTAATATTAAAAATAAGAGTAAATAAAAATTATGCTGTAGTTATATGAATAACCATAATTATTGTTATAGTAAATATGATTTAACATTATTTATCCTTTATTATGATAAAATATCTATTACTATAATATCAAGAAAAGAAATATTTATTTTATTTTATATAAATTAAAATTTTCCTTATGTATTGATATTATCTAAATCATTTATTATTTCGTTAGAAGTTTAAATTAGAAATTAATCAAAAATTTACTACATATTTGATGACATATTGAAGTACAATTACAAGTCTCCCTGGCATTTATGTTATTTTAATTTTAAGACGAAAATTTGTAACTTAGTTCAAAGAGAAAATTAAAATTAAAAATAAATTCAACAAATTTCACTAAAATTCTATTTATAACTTCGAGTGATTTTAATATTGCCGCCATTAAATTTTATTAAATTACATTATTTTGTTGTTGTCAAATTTAATTAAATTTTTGATATTCTCGATAAAATTTCACAGTTCATCAAAAATTATTTAATTCAATTTCCATTAAAAAAATGTTAGCATAAAAAATGATTTTTTAATTAATTTGCTCGGATTATTATATTAAAAAAATGTTGTTTAGTTATTAAAATTCCATTACAATTAAAAATGTAAATTTTTAAGAGAATTTGTTAAGTAATATTTATGATAATTATGATTAAGAATTAAAGATTCTATTTTTGAAACCTTATTGTTTGTCTTACTATACTTGCAAATTAGCTCAATTTATTATTTATTTTTGAAATATTATTCAATACAATTACTATTTACACCTATTAATCAATTCGAAATAATGTGGAATTGCGAATGCTTATTAACTATAATGAAATGTGGAAGAGATATTTTTAATTATAGTAAGATAAATAATTTATTACCGTTTGACATATATTTTTAAAATTAGATCAGATAATTTATCCTTAACAAATTAATTGCTTTAAAAGTAAATGAAGAAGACTAAGGTACATATTCAAAATGTTAACTATTCCAAAAACAATTGAACCTCTAAATAGTAACTCGCTTAGAGTAAACAATCATTAATTGTAATGTGATTTAATTTATTTTCATTTCATCTGGTTTTAAAACCTTCCCTCGGTTTGAAATCCACATGAAATGAAAATGAATGAATTCGCATTAAATGTGTAAAAAGATTTATTGAAAATATGTAAAAAGATTTTAGGGGACTTTAAAACCTGAAAGCCCTTCATTTGTGATTGGGACAGTAATACAAGTATTAAGCAAAGATTCTGTTAATCATACATTAAAAATATTTATTGCAACGGAATGTATTAGTATTAATAACATTTACTAGCATACAGTGATCCTTATAAAATATTCATTATTTTTTTTATTTAAAAGTTTTCCTTTTCATATGCAACAAATTTTTTTATAATATTTGCAAAATTTTCCAGAAACTTTCTCTTTGAGTAAAAATTATATTAATTAGTTTGATAAAGTTCTGAACTGATGCTTTTGTTTATGGCACATGTTACTAACAAAGTTTTATTTTAAATTACATTAATACAACATAGTATAAGTTATATCTAATAAAACTCTATAACATAAATACATAAATGTTGGTAAAATTGCATGTAATTATAGAAGAAACACTTTTTGTTTTGAAATTAATTAAGAAATAGAAAACTCAATTGGATCGATAACTAATTTAATGTGTCCATATTGATGTAATTAATTACCAATATATTGAGATTTAAGTTTATATCTATTCAATTTATTACTATGGAATATTTTAGGAATTTATAGCATCTGCATCTGAATAAATAATGAATTCATAATTATTAAAGTTTCCTCCTGTACCACCTAAAAAAGTAATATAGAAAAATAAATTACTTACCTATCAATTGAGATTGCTATTAATGTAAATACTGATGCACTTATACTTAATGTTGCTACAAATTGTGATATTTTACAATAAAGTTGTCCAAATGGCCAATGTGAATTAAGCATATAAATAAAATTAAAGATGACATTTAAAGTTGATACAATAGCATCAGCTATTGATAAATTTACTAAAATAAAAAGAAAAAATATTATTTAATTTATATTAAGGTAAATATAAATAAAATATATAAATATGGAATAATGTATAAAAATATTTGCTTAGAAGCTATGTCTAGCCGATAATACTTAAAAGTAAACCTCCACTATTTCATTAAACATTTTTTTTGCGGGATATACCGCCACCATTTTATATACTATTCTATATCGTTTTTCTAAGCCCCTAGTGAGCAGAAATTGAATTTACGCACTAATTTCAATTTTATACTCGTCATTCGTCATTGGTGTCTATAACCAAATTTATTGCATATTTACTGGCGTCTAATTTTAAGTTAATTGTCTCCGCAATGTGGTACTAATCGATATCGATCTAAGTTGATTCAGCTGTAAATAAGTATCAGTAATAAAACGTGCAATAATTGTGATTTTAAAGTTGGGGAAAATACAAACGGTTGAGACCATTTACTGACATCAAATATCTCACTATTAAGAGCTGTTAACTTGTTGTAATTAAATGTTTTTACGCTATATAAAGAAATTTATGGTTCGGAAGCCATATAAAATTAATAGGTCAAAATTACAATTCAATTTTACGAAACCTCTTTGAGTAGGCCAAGGTCAAGGATGGATTTAGGCTGTAGCACAATTACAAAGAAAAAAATATGTATATATTAATATTTATTTTCCTAAAATAAAATTGCTGAAGGCAAAATAAAATCTATTGTTAATTTGAACTGTGGAGATTACAAATGCCATAAATTTTATTCCAAATCCATGACTTCAAATAGATATTATATGAATATGAAACAAAATATCATTATTTTATCAGTATTAATCTGGCACTTTAACCATTTTGAAATTTAGTGACATTGTTGGTAGTACAAACTAATTACATGTTATTATTTTTTTACAAATCTACCAAATCTTATTTATCAATACTACAATACATTTTTATATTTTGGTGATAATAAAATATCATAAAAATATAAATAAAAAAAAGATATTATCAAAAAATTTGTGTTGTCTTATCTTTTAATATCAATATAAACAAATAATTTAAACCTATTTTTTTTTTTTATTAATGTTTCATATAATTACGTCATACTTCCAATTACCAAATTTATATGATTACATATAATTATTTGCAATATAAAAAAGATATGATGACAAGTGATTTCAGGTTTAGTTTAGTTTCAATTGGTTTCCATGTAATAGAATTTCTATGAACTTTAGTAGATTTAAAATTTTGATTAAGTGAAAAGAAATACAGAGATTTGATTCCGTAAAAGTATTAAAAAAAATTATTAATATTTAAAAGCATATTCCTAACAATTTCCAGTTATCTGAGCAAAATTAATTGGCTTGTCTGTCAATTTTATTTTTTTGTAATACCCATGTAAAATGAAGATAAACATTTTAACTTTTATAATCTTTTATTTGAAAAGTGTCAACCAATTTTTTGATTTGATTTCTGTAACAATTTGTTTTACTACGAATTAAAAAAAACCCTTTTAACAGGAAATACGTAATGCTAAAAATAATTGGCTAAAAAACATTTAGTTTTTAAGTGATTACTAAATATTTCAATTTTATTATACCCAATTTTAAATTGAATCTAAGTTTTTAAAATTAATTATATATTTTTTTTTAAATTAATAATATAGTTTCTATGTAAATTTTATTGGAGAAAGTTAAATTCAATTAAAAGCACAATTTCTGCAAACATATTTTTCATTTGAATATTATATACCTTGAACTTTTGTAGCTATTTTCAATTTTATTAACTACATTTTACTAAAATTAATTTACATTAAAAATTCTATTCAATGTTTTTTTAAAAAAAAAACTATATACATAATTCGAAAATATAAACTTTTTGGATAAATTTACAATTTATATGCATGAAATAATTTTGGATAGCATTGAAATTAGTGGCCTTCGTACAATATAATTTTAACATAAAAATGTGCATAATAATAAATTCAGAAACATAAAGTTTTTGAACAACGATATGTAGGTCTAGAATTGTATGTAACTTTTTATTTAATAGTATAAATATTCAGTTTAAAATTTAATTTTAATAAAGTAGCTCATATTCAGCTCAGGGGCAAAATATAATACTCAAAATATAACTTTCCTGTACAAGAAACCATCAAGGAGTGATCCTTATTTGAATAGAATATTTAAAAAAAATTATAATTCAATTTACTTTAAGATATTGTGATCAGATCACATTAATAATATTTAGTGTTAGTTAAGTGTTTCATTTAAAAAATTCTGATTTTGAATTGCTGTGATATTCTTTATAATTTTCTGGATAATTTAAAATTTATATAAAAATCAATCTAATGTTTATCCACATTTAATTCTGTATTTAATAAGTTTAGGAAATTTTGATGTGTTATACGAACCTATAAAATAGTTGGTTACTGTTCGCATTCTTTTGTGTGCTAAAACAATCCATACAACAATTAGATTTCCACCAGTTGCTACAATTACCATACCACCAAAAAGTATACTCCATAATAATTGCCGCCACCATGGTAATATAAATGATACTACAATTTCTTCTTCAGGACTGTAAAAATAAAAAAATATAAATATTAATTAAATAAATTTAATTATGGAAAGTTACGCGAAGTAATTTTTAATTTTTATTTTAATATGGATGTTATTTTTAATATTAATGTTCTCCGAAGTTTTTTAGTTTTTCCAACATCTTAAATTTAAATCAAAAAGTATAAAAAGTGATGAAGCTTAAGCGCGTTAGGGTCATTTTCATAAACTATAATTATGACAATAACAATTAAGTTCTTAGCTGAACTGGTTCAACGAAATACATATTTTTAAATTTCAGTTATTTTATTTATAAAATCCATTTGAAGAAAGTATTTACAGACTTTTTAGTCCACTAAATTAACTTTTATATACATGCGGTTCATCACGTATTTTTACGACCCTTTACATTATTGTTATTCTTATTATCATAACATAACAAGATATACAGAAATACTTGATATTTGATTGAAAAACAAAAATGTTACTAAATAAATACTATAGCAAAATACTTAGTAAAATTAACCGACTTCCGATTTTTAATTTTATATTTAACTCAAAATTAACATTCTAAAATTGTATTTAAAAATATACATGAAAATATTTATTGCTAGCTTCCGGAAAATTGTGGTTCTCCAAGGTGGCCCGCATAATTCTTTCGCTTGGTCACGTAATTTATAAACCTTTTAAATAATAATGATATATGCATGTTAATTTCAGTCCATTAATAACAAAATTTACAATACTCAAATCATTTTATAATATTGACCATGAGATAAATTATTATCTGTCGTTTTGTGGAACTATGAATCTACGAAACGTTTATGCTTTCGCAATTGTTTAATTTTCAGTTTGTCGTTTATATGTTGAATAGAACCAAAAATAAATTAAAACACATATTAATGTTTAAAATAGAATTATTTAAATGATTTTTTATTATTATTTTACATAATCTAAAGGTGAATCAGGATATTAAATTAGAATCAAGCAAAAGTTCGTTTTTAAAGGCAATTATAATAAAAAATAGAATAATTTCTGAATAATAACTATTTCAATACTATAATTTTTTACCTAACATTTCCTTTAATACTTACTAATATGAAAAATTAAATAAAATTTCATAAAACAATTTTATACTTACATATCAGTTGCTATTATATTGCTATAATTAGTTCCATTTGTATAATTATTATAATATGAATAATTTTCATAATCGAGAAAATCAAATAATGTTGTCGTACTAAAATTATAATATCCGATTGTTGTCGGATTCATTTTTTTTTTATTTTTATTGTTTTAAATTCAAATTACTAATTTACAATCACACAAAATATCACAATTATTATATTTTTCCATATACATTATGTAAAGGATTACTTTTTTAAATTTTTTACCACCAAATTTCATTTTTTTAATATTTTAGTGTACTATACAATAATAATTTTTAATCAAATTATTGTAAAAAGTTACATTTTCATTGACTTTCATAATTTATCACATCAATAAAATCACACCAGTTTTCAATTTTCAATACATTTTCTAATACTTATTTTGTAATGTGAAAAGTTAACTTTATTTCTTTGTGTCATATTGTTAGATAAGAAGTATATAACCTTGAACATTTATTATCCTGTATTTTATCCTGTATATTTATACCATTAACATTTTAATCAAAGACAATATTTTATATATTTATATGAAGAAAAGTTTGTACAAAATATATACAAATTTATGTTTATTAATATTTAAGAGAAATAAAATTAGTTCGTAAAAATTTTTGTTTTTGAGATAATTTAACAAAAAAAAAAAACTTCTTCATATCACAAAAAAAATATATAATGAGATCCTTTTTAAAATAATTATGTTAAGGAAATCCCTAATAATATTAATTTAATGCAGAATATACTATAAAATATTGCAAAGATAAAAATATTTTATATAATCTGATATGCTTTATGGCAAATTTTTCCTAGATTAGAATTCTTATAGTCATGTCGAAACTTTTGATTAAGTTTTGCTCTAAACAAACTCTTAAATTTGTATTTAGATTTATTTTTTTTTCTTTTAAATAGTAATGTCGTAGGAAATTTTTTATACCATATAAAAGAAATATAATATTTTTCATAAGAATAACGACATAAACAAAAACAGTTATATGAAGAAAATATATTAATATATTAATAAGGATTATATAAGTACAGAAAGTTATTGTATAATAGGAAAATTTGTTTTACAAGATTCACGTATGCAAAAACATAAAAATACAATTTTATGAAGCAAAATTTTTATAATAAAAATGATAAAATATTGACAGAGTACTAGTTAAAATTTTCAGTTTTACTTATTATTTTTATTAATAAGTAAAACTTCAATAAGATTTAACTTTTATTATCTAAACTTTTCTTCTAAGGATATTAATAATATATAAAAAATAATTATTATAAAATGTCAACGAAATAATAAAATATTTTCTAGCACTAAAGTGCACGTCTGTAGGGGGTGCTGCGAGGATAGAGAGACCATTGAACACTTCCTGTGTCATTGTCCCTGCCTCATGCACCTACGTTATAAATGCTTTGGTGCCTATCTCCTGAACGAACGAACGCGGGGGTTCATGGATGGCAGCAAATCTGTAAATTCGGAAAAGATAGCAGGTGGCTCACAACCGCCACGGCGGGAGTGACATGAAGGTTCTTCGCACCGATGGGTACAATGGGCCTAGTTCTAACCTGAGTGCTTGAGTCCTTCACGGACTCTCCTCTTTCAATCGTTCCATCCATCCAGGACTAATACAAATTATTTGATAGATGAATTAAATTTAATGTAGAACATACAAAAAAAGGAAAATTTGAAATAAATTTTAGAAACTATTTAAAGTTATTTAATTACTCAATTTATTATAATTTATTTTGAAAAAAAAAAAAAAAATAATTAAAATATATTACAAAACAATGAAATAATGAATTTTTTAAACTATCTAGGAAAATAATTAATTAAAATCAAAATTAAAAGGTTAGTTTCTCATTTTTCAAATTCAAGGGATATCAAAATTATGTACAAAATATAAACTTATCAAAGGGTCTGGAAAATGAAGAAAAGATATGTCTTAATATTATTCACCATAATATTTAAAAATTAAATTAAAATATTCATTAAAAATTAATTTACCAATATCAATTGAAAATATCTTATTTAAATCTGCTTGTTAATTTTTTAATTTTATATTGACCAAATAAAATTTTATTTCAATTTAATTTTGTTATGGACAAGTTACTTTGAAACAGGATAATTTAATAAAAGGTAATTCAATATTTTATATACACAGGATATAAACAAAAAAGCAATATATGTAAATAAGATAATTTATATATGAACAATTATTTGTGGTAAGATAAAGTTTTATGTACTTGATGAAAATCAATTCTTAATATTACAATTTCCTTTCGATGCAAATATTAATATCTCAATATATACAATTGTTTCTTGTCAGTTTCTAAAATGAAATTTCATTCAATTATATCTCGTCCTTGTTTTTCAATATCTAAAGGAAAATTTCTGACAACCACTTCTATATAAAGAAAATTAGAAAATTATTACTTACACAAAAGTAGTAAACGATATATAAAAATTTTTGTTAAGAGAAATTTCCTGGAAAATCTTTATGGGTCTGGACTGGATTATAAAAAAAAAAAATACAAAGGATAAATTTAATTTCATGGTAATATTTATTTTTATATTTTTGGGTTCGTTCCGGGATCCCATCAAATAGCCTTCTATTAATGCCAATTATTACAAAGAATGATTTTTTTAATTTAAAAAAATAGATTCAATTACGAAATCTACAAGTAAGTTAGAATTTACAATACAAAAAGAAAATGCGGAAAAATTCAATTTATCCTTTCAAACGTTTTAATAAACATTATTAAAGCAATATCAGCATCTAGAAAATCTGTTTGACCATAAAAAAATAAATAAACAAGGACAAAAAATGAACTAGTATTTTATCCTTTTTTTTTTAGGTTTTACATTATTTTCATAATCAAGATTGTTTTTCTTCAATAGTATACAACAATGAATATAAATTTTAACTATAAGAAAATTGGTTAAAGTTAAGCTAACCATAAAGTAATTTATAATCTCATATTTAATTTTATATAGTTTGTAAATAAATATTTTTTAGTCCATAAATACAAAAAATATCCTTTCAAAATGAAAGATTAATTCCTAAAATTTTGTGGACAATTTATTAGTTTCATAAAATACTTTATAAATATAATTATAAAATTAACATTTAATCAATTTTTGATAGTTTATTGAGCTCTTAACACATTAGAGACCTAAATTTAATTGACATTTATAGAAATAATTGCCTCGTAATCAAATTGGTTACGACAATTTACTTGCTAGATTTCAATAAAAAAATTTCTTTAGTCACATAACTTCACAGTCAGAACGGAAATAAAATCATATATGCAAGGACAACAAAAATTTCTAGTTTATGTATTTAGTGTAAAGTGGTAGAAAAAGGAAAACTAAGTAAATAAAAAAAATGTATCTTTGTTGTTTCCTATTGTTGAAAAAGGATTACACTGCATAAATAACAGATGTTTACTAATTTGAAAAGGAATTGACTTTCTCTTTAGATAAAAGACGCATTGTTATGACAAATCACAAATAAGATACTAGTATAAATAATATTTTGATTATTCAACAATAAAATATATTCAAAATTTGATATTATAATTTTAAATATTTTCCTTAAAGATTTCATTTTCAGACATCCTTTCTATATTAATATTTATTCAAGAAAAATAAGTATATACCAAAATTATGGTACAAAATCTGTTTTGATAACGTAATATAAAAAATAAATTATACTATACAAAGAAAATCGTTTTTCAAAAATTGATTAATATTTCGATTTTTAACATTAATTTTTCTTTATTGCAAAATTTACATATTAAATTATTCTTTTATAATGTAAATTTAACATATTATATATAAAAAAAATTATTCAAGAATATTTTAAAATAATTCTATTCAACAACCAAGGATTTACTCCTATTTAAAGGTTTAAGCTACAAGGATATTTATATTCTGATTTTAATATTATAGATTTTTTTTTATGATTTATAAATCGAAAATATTTCCAAAGAACCTAATCCGATTATAATAATGATATATAAAGATCGAATAAAATTATTATTCAATTTTGAAATTGATATTAAATCTTTATTGAACATAACATACTGCAAATATTTGTTTATATTATTAAATTAAGTCAAAAATATGAAAAGAATCTATTAATTTATTAAGTATATTTATATATACATTTTTATTTTTCAAATATTACATTTTAGATTTTATGGTGTTGGAACGGAAACTATATAATTGTGGAGCCTTGAGGGTGAATCTTACACTATATATTTGCAAATATGCTTAAGTTTACTGATAACAACATGTATTTAGGCTATTTTGTTAAATGATACAACATAAATGTATGGTTCATAAAAAAATAATTGAAAAATAAAGTGAAACATTCAGTTCTTTGACGCTATACTTAATATAATGAAATACTTATATTAATTATAAATGAAGTTAGGCATTATGTGAACAAAAATTAAGATTTAATCAATTTTACTAAAACACTCGAATACTTCTTAATTTAAAAATTGTAAATTTATGTATCCTATCATCAGTATCTGGCATAACAAATTCTATTATGAACTCTATAAAAAACACAATAATTATATGTAATTTTGTACCATAAATATCTTTAAAATATAAACTACTTTGATGACTGCCTAATTATCAAATTAAATACCCTCGAAAAAACAAATGATTTCACTTTATGTTGGTTCATCTTCCTTATTCTATTACACCAAAATCATTATCCTTACTCTATCTCCTTTACATCTGAGATAGTATTATTAAATCCTTCACGATCGGTAGATATAAAACCATGTGACAATTTTTATTTTCTATTATCTATTCATTTACGAATTTAATTTTAATTTTGATTTCACACTAATTTAAGAAGTCTTCTTTTTAAGAATTTAAAATTTGACAAGTCCACAAAATTTCAATTATGCTATATATTATCCGTTTATGATTAGTTGACTATTAATTTTTTTACGGTCATTTAATTATAATGACCATTAAGTATTTTTTTTGCAGATAAATAATTCCAAATGCTAATTAAATTCATGAATAAAAGTAAACATTAAAATAAGTTATGCTATCAGTTTTTTATTTCACTAATCCTTTTTTATTACCATTTTAAAAGTCCTTTAAGGTTTGTTGATTTGGTCAAGTTTAATTTGTTAAGTAAAGAATCATTTTGGTGGAAAATTCGGGTAAAGATATATTAAAATATTTTAATTTATGTGGGCAAGGTTGATATTTGGAAGTTGTATAGTGTATGAAGAAGTTGGATAACCAAGATTACGTTTTTTGTTGACAGTACTAATTATTAATTAATTTTAAAATCAAAATATTAATTTTAAAATCAAATATCGAAATGGTCATTTATGAATAGATTAATCTTGATAATTTAAATATTTTTTTTTTTGTGATTTAAATATAGCCTATAAAAAAATAGATTGAATAATGTATGGGCAGCATAATATTTCAAAAAATTCCCAAAAATCGTTACTAAATTTATTATATTGACAATTTATTTAAATTATTTTTAAGTAGATTTTAAGATCATATACACATTTTCATAATCACATTTTTTAATTATATAATAGATTCAAAATAATATAATATAAAAAATTAAGTCATTACAAACGCTAATCATATTTAGATTCATCGGATATAATAATAATAATTTTAATAATTCATAATTTGTATCGTAATTAACTAAAATTTTGTAGTCGATCCATCATCCATTATAATTATAACCGAAAATTATTATCAATTGCTATAGAAACTAATCGTGAAACAATCATTAATTAGCTTTATTGAATACGTAAATTATCCTATAACAAAAATTTATTCTATACAATAAATAAATAAGATTAATAATGAATTTCACATAAATTATCTATTATATTATAGTGTAAAATATATTACATATAAATTCTTCCACTTTATTTGATTTTATGCTTTTCAATTTTCACTTGTTTTACAGAATTGTATATAGTATAAAGAAAACTTTCAGAATTTCGTTTTTTTATATTTTATTATCAAAGAAAATGATTTAACTAATAAGAATCATTATTTATATAGTCTAAAATTAACATAATTTATAGAATCTAGTAAATAAGAATAGAATTGTTTAATTTATATCTTTTTTCTACACATATTAATATCATCAATTCCCAAAACAAATATTAAGATCAGACGATTATTTTTTAAAAAACTGAAAATATTTTTATTTATTCCGATTTTATTTACACTCTTTTAAAAATATATTAAATTTTGTTTATGATTTAAAATTAACATAAATACATTAGTTTTTAGATTAAATTTTAGTATATTACCAAGGCCGGTGAAGCCTATTTTATGTTTGATACTTATTAGTTTCATAATTATTCACTTGTTATCTTTTTGAGTACAGTGTGTAACATAGTTCATACTGTCATATTCTGTTAAAATTATATTCAATTAATTTTATTGTGGATAAGAAATAAAATTAATGTTATTTGGTATAAAAGCTAAATATGCTGCTTTAGAATTACTTATCAGCAGCTTAAGGGAATTCATTCTAGAAGAAAAGAAACATTAAAAGTAAGTAAACAAACTAAACTAATCAATAAAATTTAAACTTAATACCAAATCTTAAACGTTTCTTTTAAAAGTTTCTTAAAATATTCAGAACATTATTTTACGTAAACTTTATGAAGAAGGCACCGATACGACAGTGACGAATGGCAACTATGCTATCACAATTTTATGCTATACTCTCTATTACCATTATTATGTATAATATAATATTCTTGTTAAATTAATAAATTAATTTTAAGATTATCAGTGGCAGGAATTTCTATCAAAATTACTTTTATAATAAGTTTACATCAATATTTATATTTTTAAATTAGCATTTAAACTATAATTAATACTTCAGAATTATATTTAATACCTACTAATTTTCTAATTAGACATACTATAGAATTACTATTATAAATACTTAGCAGTTTTAATATTTGCTTGTTAAAAATATTGACGATAAATTGTATTTGTTTAAATATTTCTATATAAAATAGAAAAATAATTTTCCACTATTTGTAACACAACTAATTCAAAGTACGACTGACTGTACGACCCAAGTATTGACTTTGTCACATATAATTCGCAATAATCATTTATATTCATAATCTTCTTGACATCGTTTACCATTATTTGAAGTACAAAAATTTATGTATCTATAAATATTTATTTGATATTTATTGATATACATTCATCAAAATCATTTTTATTGGTTATATTTAGTAACAAAACATTTTAATGGTTTATATTTGTAGTAGGTCATAAATTCAATAAATTCTAAATGAATTAATCGCATAATTGCTCAAATCAATAGATACATTTAAAGCATTCAATTAAATTTATATAATAATATGTACAATTAATTTATCTTTGATATAATGATTAAATATTTATTCAACATTTACTTAATTTAATTATAATATTTATTTTCCAACTGAGAAATTATTCAATGTTCAATGATCCTTCAATTATGCCTATAGAAACTTAACAGATTTTATTTACTGGCATTATTAAAAATATTCTATGTAATTTTGAATGTATTTCTCAAGTAAAACCATATTTTGGTAAGATATCCAACTGTTTTATATTCAGAAATTTAATATCTTTGAATTTTATGTTTTATGCTATGAAATAAACATAAAATTTGATATTTTTTATTTTAACTGAAAATGGAAAGCTTTAAACTTTTTTACTCATGAAGAAATAATATTTTTTTTTTTGGAAACTTATAAATATATAAGTACACTTTAGTGGGTTTTATAATTTAGAATTAAATGAAATATAAAACCCATATCGATAAACGTTTTGAGGTTTGACCTATTAGGAAGAAAATTACGAAATAATTGTTATTTTCTCAAAAATTTATGTTTTCAATGTAAAATGGTGACGTGTTGTAATTATAATAGTAGTGAGAAGTTCAGTCATATTCTGTATTCGAAGCTAACTCAACTTTTAATATAATTATAAGTAGCTAAATAATTAGTAAGGACTAATTGTTGTTGTTGTACTCTAGTACGATTTATATACAAGATTAGTAAGATTTACAACCAGTTATGAAAAGGATCTCAATTGTTAGAATATGAAAGTCAAATAATTATATTCGTTCATACTACTAAACATTAATGTTAAATTGGGTTTTTCAGTAATTCTTCTCACTGATTTTGTAGCAATTTCATCAATAAATATAAGAAATTGATAATAATATGTATTTAATTAAATTTTTATTTATTTTATTACATATATTAAAAACATTAATTTATGCATTTATGCTTTCATGAAAGAATTAAAATATAAATATAATAAATTTTTACTAAATATTTAAAAAGTTTTCTGTATTTAATCAACTTTTGATTCAGTTTTTATGTATATACATAAATTATTTTGTTATTTTACTTTCGATTTATACAATCAATAATATTTATATTTCCAATTTTATTGTTTTACCGCAAAATTCAAAATAAATAAAGTTAAAAACATTCTGTACAACCGCATTTAATTTATATAAAATTAATTTATAAATAATTTAAACAACAAAACATTAATAATTATGAAATATATCAAAATAATTAACCAAAATCCACAAACAATTTTCCATAAAAATAAATATTTTCAAAAAAGTTTTCAAATTGAAAAAGTTTTCAAGTTTATTTAATATTATTTTTATAAAACTGTTTTCATTTATGAAGTACTTGTAGAATTATATTTTAAAACTTATAAACATAATAATTACATCTTTAAATTAGAATTTACTGTGTGAATATTGTATCAATTTTTCGTGAAAAATTATTGAAAATTTCTTTATAAAAATTGATTATTCTAATATCAATTTTTATTATTATAACAAAAATAATTTCTTTTTAAAAATTATATACCCAACAGTTTTGATGGATAATATTAAATATGGCCTCAATATGATAAGCAGATGTTAATTTCTCATTTCTGTGGAATTATGGACCACATCTAATTAATTAAATATAAATAAGGGAAACTGAATACTTTTTATATTATTTTTATCAGGGATTTATATTATTTTTATCAAGGAAATTTATGATTTTATATGAATTATCAATATAGAAAGTGAAACTCATATAATAAAAAAATGTATGATTTTTACTTGGTAATTAGATATTAACAAACAAAATTCAAATTTGTAAGTAAATAAAGTAAACATTTATGTTAAACTAAATTTTGTATTGATTTACAAAACACAAATATATTAAAAGTATTTTTTTTTTTTTAAATATCGATTCTTTAATTAATTTAATAATTGAAATTTAATGTTTTTTTAATAATATTGGCTAAAAAAATTTTTATTCACAATTCACCTTTCACTTTTTTAGAGAAAATGTTAAAAAAAAATAAAAAATTCGAATAATTTTGTACGATAAAATTTTGAATAGATAAGTAATAACTAAATTAGATAAGTAAACTGGACTTTACTCTATCCAAATTAAGTAATTTGATTTAGCATAAATTTTCTGAATATGATTGCACATAAATTCAGTTAATAAATTCAATTTTTTTTATCAATTATATTTAAATTTCGTACACACCAAAATAATTTTATCTTTGTTTCTAAAAATATAATTTCACTGATGATTTTTTTACACTTTCATCTTTCATAATTTCAAAATTTGATTAATTTGAAAATAACTGAATTTAATTAATATAGTAATAAAAAAATATATTATTAAATAATAAAAATTAATTTTATTTCATTTTCATAATTTCATTTAGATTACTTTCCAAAAAGTAAATGCGTTTTCATTTTTTATTTAGTAATTTTACATTTTTATAAATTAATTATTATATTTTTCATTTTTTTGTATTGAATTAATCAAATCACAAAAATTGTTTATATTCTGCTTTATAATATGAAATAATTTTTTTTTTACCAAACGCTTAATTGACAGAACAACTTGACGCGAACAAGTTAAATGAAATACTAAAAATTCTTTCAATCATGAAAAATATATTCTAATTTGTTCGATGTCTAGGTTTGTGTAATATACTTTTAGGAAGTGTATCTTTTGGGTTTTTGAAAGATAAAATTTTGCCATTTATATTACATGCATTTGTTGTTGTTGTTGTGGAACCTAAACATATAAATTTGGTGTAGAACAAGAAGATAACGACAGTTTTTCTTTTAATAAATTTCAAAATTTAAGGGGTGCGCAATCGCATTTGTAAAAATCTTTTATTTTTTATATTTCTTGTGGATTTGAAGATATTAATTCGGAAATAAACAAAAAAATTAATGAATTAAAATTTCGGAATTAAAAATATAACATAATTTTAATATTAAGTTATTAGAAGTAGATGCAAAAATTAATGCAAATAATTATCAAATAAATAAAAGAGGAACTTTATAAAATATTATGGAATAATTCAGTTTTTTGAATAAAATTGCACTAAAAACAATATAAAACTGAAATTTTTAAAGGCTGATTTGCTCTAGGCTTTAGAAAATATCAAATCTTTAGAATATTTTATCAATATTTACTAAAATTCTTCACAGAATTTTTTAAAATGACAATGATTTTTATATCTGATTTTTTTGGAATTTCTGACATTACCATAACTTTGAATTTTGAACTTTTGTTCTGGACTCTAGAAAACTAATCGAAAACATTTAATCTTTGTTTCTAAAAAATAATCTTTCACCTTTCCGGGCGGTATCGCGGTACATTAGCGTGGCCAGAGTATCTATCTCCAGGGTAAAATTTATTTTTAGAAAAATCTTTATTTATTCACTTCAAAATTTAAAACTCATAAAAAAATTTATAACTTTTGTTTTTTTAGAATAACTTTTTAATTTGAAAATAACTTTTTAATTTGATTGGGCCATTCTTTGAAAATACAAATTTAATTAGTGTATTATCAACACAATCCTTCAAAAATTCTTAACAACCGAAATTAATTAATTTCAAATTTCATAATTAAATATACTGATTTTATCATTTAATATTTGTTAACCAAGAATAATCCAACTTCCAAATATTAGTAACATTTAGCATGGAATTACCCATTAAATTATCGAACACAATTTGGTGAATAAATTTAATTATAATTTAATTTTAATTTATCTATGCAGATAAATAATCTAAACAAATTTCTTGTTTTATGATCTTCTAAAAAATATAATTTCACATCAAATTTTTTTTACTGAAATTAATCACATTACCAAACTCGTAGCCCACCACTTTGAATAAACATTTTGTTTTTTTTTCTTAGCAATTTAATATAAAATTTGGAGATATTGAATAAGCAAAAAATTAAAATTGTTGTATAATTTTTTGCATGGTAAAGTAATTTCAGATAGAACTAAAAAACCAAAAATTAAGTCATTAATTAATTTATTGTCTTAATAAAAAAAAATTATATTTGCTATGATCTAATCCAGCAAAATCGTAATTTTTTTTAATTTTTTTTTAGATTTTAACATAAAATAACATAAACGAACGATAATCATATTTTTTAGTTTAAATATGATTTTGTTTAATGACGTCATCGACAACCTGTTGAATGTAAGGGAAAATTATTAGGGGAAAATTCATAATCTACTTTGTGTAGAACTTAAAATATTTTTCCGAAATCTGTTATACTTATCAAATATTTTCTATCTTCCTACTAAAAAGCAATTTTTTTTATATAATTTTAAAGAAAAATTTCTTTCATGCAATAAAAATTGAATAAAAATTGTAAAAATCATATTTTTTTATATAAAAATAGAATTCATGATAAAAAAGAATTCTAGCTACTGTCAAAAGCACAACTTAATACAACATAAAAAAAAAACATATTTTTCATAATAATAGGGAAAATCATTTATTTTATGATCGTTGAAAAATTATTCGAGATAATATGATTTTATTTACGGCACCCACCAGCAAAGCTAAACAAATTTTATCATCATTTTTATTAGCATATAAAAAGGGTTAATTCAATTATGTAAATCTAAATTATTACCATAATAAATTGATAATCATGTCCTCTACCAAATCTTGATATAATAGAACCTGTGTCTTGATGATTTTAAATGGTATTATAATAAAAATTGGTTTTTAAGGCATTTTTCTGTTTAGTAATTTGATAGTCATTTTATAATAATGAAATTTTGCTGGTCAGTTGATATATAATAATAATAAATAATTTATTGGAAATGATGAAAAATTAATATTCTTTGATAAATATCATTTTTATAATAATAAAGCATATTTATACAGAAAAATATTATAATTTCCACATTCCACAATATTTCATATATAAAATAGAATTAACATTTCCCTGTGAATTATTTTTAATTTCCAGTCGTTTTTTGGACTTATTCGAATAAAGTTCTATAAATTTGTAGAATGGCTTCCAATTTTGAATTATTGACAACATTTGAAAATAAATAATTAAATAATGAATACATTAAATTTCATTTTGAATTGATTTTTAAGTAGTAGAAATGGTTTAATTTATATTTATAAAGCTTGTGCACTTGATTACGGACAACTGCACAAGCTTTATAAATATAAATTAAACCATTTCTACTACTTAAAAATCATTTCAAAATAAAATTTAATGTGTTCATTATTTATTTTGGTTTGGTAATTATTTAAGGACATTAAGGACATTTATAAATAAAGTTTTATAAATTTATTGCTAACAACAATAAATTGTATTTCTGATAAAACAAATAAATGTGATGTTAATAAATTACTGGACATTAAAATGTTTCCTTTTAGTTTCAGTTCTTTAAATTATAATTTTCTTTTCAATTTGATTTGATTTGGAAAAATTATTTTATTAGTAGTTTTGGTATTTAATAATTATTTTTTTATATAAAATTAAAGGACATTTATTTTAGTTGTAATTTTTTAATGAATTATTTTTTATTTTATTATATATTTTATATTATTTTAGTCCTCGTCTATAAAGAGGACTAAAAATTACTTATCTAAAGGTACTTTTATGTCCGTATGAATTTGGCAGCTTATTCTCATATTGGAAAACTTTTAAAATTATAATATTTTATTTTTATTTTATAATTTTCTTTAAATATTCCAACAAAATAAAACTACACAAGAAAATTATTTACATAAATAGCTAGTAGGTCAGAAAATTATATGAATAAATATTAACTTTTAATTAGTCGAAGGAAGAATAATGATGCAGTGTTGATGACATTTTTTAATTGTTAAACTTTAACATTTCTTTACCTTTTTTTTAACAAAATTATGCTCCATTTTCCTTTAATTAAAAATTAAAAGTAAAAAGCAAATAATTACAGGCTTTAGTAGCAATATTAAAATATGATATTATGATATAATAATATAATTACATATTATTTATATAACCTATTAACTAAGAAATTGTTGATTATAGTTATAAGAAAAGTTGTGCATTTACGTATGCAAAGAATAATTATTTACAATTTTACGTAGAGAAGTATTAAACAATAATTGTTTACATAAATAAACTTAAGTTTACAAATATGTTCAAGTAAGTATCATTATTTTTCATATATTGGTACCACATCAGCTATTTTAGTAACATTTTAGTTTTCGTGAGAATTTGTGGTAATGGCAGACAGATCACAAAATAATATCTATGAAATATGAAACAACAATTTAATAAACAAATATAAATAAAATATTTTAAAAATAAAGCTTTGGAACGTTTAAAGACCCATATGTAAGTACAAAACCCTTGCTAAATTAAAACCCGACATTATAAATGTTTGCTTATATTTAATTAACTAACCCGACATCATACATGTTACAATTTGTATACTCTTTATATTCTTTACATTATTTACCATGGTTTAAGGGCATGTAAACAACTATTTTTTTACATGTAAACAATGACTGAAATTACTTTTTGTAAATAATGTGCACAACCCTTGAAAACTAGAGGTTTGTAACAAATTTTATATCTAGAAATCAATTATTTATTCAATTGTAAATTCAACTTAAATTTTAATTGTATTTGTATATAAGAGAAATTGAAAAATCGGTGACATGAAATAAGTTCATACGACATAAGGCAAAAATTGCTTTATGTCTCACTCAAATTAGACCTAAAAACATGTTCAGGATTGTATGTCTTACCCAATTAAGAAATATACCAATAAATCATATGTATCATTTAATTAAATAACAACGCATTTTCGGCGCGGTCCAAAATATTCTTTATAAAAAATATTTTTCTTTAAATATTATAATGAGCAACAAAATGCCATCCGACAAACATAAAGTTCCAGAATATTTTCAAATAATTAAAATTAAATTAAATTATATATATAATTGATGTGACTTTATGTCTCACTCAAGTGAGAAGTAACACCACCGCCATACCGCTCCTTTGAGTGAAACATAAACCCACTGTGGACTTATGTCGTATTACCTTATATCACCCAGACCACTGTTACTTAAAAAATAAAGTCAGTTAATTATAAATTTAATTCATTTGTTTTTCAAAACTTTTATAAAATTGATTTATATTTCTAAAAATTGAACTTTTATTAATTTCCATCTATAAATATTTCTTCTGGTTTAATGTGTCAAAATAAGATTGATCTAAATCCCAAAATATTAATTTATTTTTAATAAATATATGATAAAATGCCGCCCATAAGTAAAGGTTTTTAGTGTTTATTTATGTCCCCTTTTTTCCAAAAAAAAAAAACCCTAACAACATTTACTATAAATAATAAAGAAAATTTATGAAATTTTTATTATTTTATTACAATATCCGAATCACAAAATGGGATTATATTTATTGTATCGAAAACATTATTAAGTAGTGTAGAAAACGTTGAATAATGATTTATATAAAAAATATTCTATGTTTTATGATATTTCTAACAAAAATAGATTAAAAACTGAGAATTATTATGTCAATTAAGATTTGCGGCTAAAAAAAAAACCGAAAAAAATATTGATTTATAATTAATCGAATCCACTATTTATTAAATACAGAATTTTCCGAATGGGACTAAATGTAAATTGACGGAAAAAACAACTGACCAAAAATATATTGATCGAACACAATCGTTATGTAAATTTACCGAAAAATGGTATAAATTAGAATTTTACATTTTATGAATTTGGTCTCAATAAAATATTTCATCCATTAATTATATCAATTTTTTGTTTTGTTCAATTATAAATTCGGTAATTGTCTATTCGGGCTATTGTAAATTGGTTCAATACCGCCAATTAAGCAATATTACCAATGCATTAAAAAAATATTAAATAAATTTGTTAAGAAAATCTATATTTTTGTTAAAATAACTAAAATAAATAATTTTCAGTATTTTGGCAAAGGTTATTTGCCAAAATACTGAAAATTTATTATTTAATTTTTCTTTAACGAAATAAATTTACGATTAACCCAAAAATAACTACGGTTAAACATTGAACCGAAAATGACTTTTATATTATAATAAAGTTTGCCTTTTTCTTCACAACTAGCTAATATCCTTATATTATTTCCATTATTAAGGCTTTTGGGATGAATTAGTAATTTGACATCTTTCGTTTTGGGTACATTGAATTTTAGCAGTGACACAATAAGTAGCAATATAATGTTTTTTTATATATATAATAATATTACATTGTTTATTATTAATTGTTTAATTTAGAGAAACGAAAACGTACAGCCGAATTAGTAATTAGAGTATCCTATTTTTAGAGCTGAATATGAAAAGTGATAATTGAATATCATGGTACTTTTTAAGAGTTGAATATCATGCTATTTTTAAAAATTTATGGTGCACATAGAACATAATATTTTAAACATTTTAACTGTAGTGCCCCTAGGCTGAACATATTTAATTCCGTAAACATTTTATTCACTATTAATATATAATTCAACGATTCCTGCTGCTGCTGTAAAGTCTCAAACAAAATTTTTTCTATTTAATTCTACTTTGTTTCTAAGATAAGATCTCTCAGTTATCATATGGCCGAATGTATCTATTTGCAGATTGTGTAATAACCGATAAACCTGTTTTAAAATTCTAAAATATTACAGAAGAAATATAAAACGTTCATTTACGACCTATCGATTTTACTATTATTTCTATTTGCTTTGAACAGCATTTATCATTTGTAATTATCGATTTTGATGAGGTTTTAAAATCTGGACTAGGACTTACTCTAAATAAAAAAACAGTATTCATTATCCTATGTAAATACTTTACATTACAATTGTACTATGAAATTAAATTGGGAAATTAGAAATGGGAATTTAGTTTAGTTTAATTAATTTAATTTAATTTCTTGTTTACAATAAAAAAAATTTCAATATCCGTTGATCATAAAATGGATAGGATACGTAGATAGAATTATAAAAATAATCGTAAAACTTATATACAAATCTAAATAAGTTTAACGATTATAAAAATCTATAATTTAATTTTCAGTATAACTTAAGAGTTTCTTCGATTTAATTAAAATAGAATTAAATCTTTTGGGGAAAATACTCTAAGTAGCTTTTATGATTAAAATAATAATGGGCTTTAGTTATTAAAACATAGAAATATTTATTATTTATAATAATATGACCATTTAAAATTTAATAATATTTTTTTTACATATAACTTCGAAATTTGCAGTAATAAAATTCATAAGGAAACAATATAATTTTATTTCTTCTTGGAAGTTGACTTACTTTGACTACTACTAGCTAATATTATGAGAGATACATTCTTTTGGATGTCCACATTTACCTATTCAGTAAATTTCATATAAGAAATTATTACTTTGTAGAAATAACATTAGAAACATTTTCATGTCTCTTACTATAATTAAATGTCCACGGTCCATACTATTCTAACTCAAAATTACCACTTAGTCCAAAGTGAAAGTCCATGAAAAATTTGTATTTATTAGAAACATAATTTATTTCTACATAGTTTCAAATTAAAATATAATATTAATTAACAAATTAATTAGTTATAATTGAAAAACTATGTTAGAATAAATAAATTTAGTTACATTTACTGCATAATCAAAGAAAATTTACATGTAAAAAGTTACTAATTAAATTTTAAATATAATTATCAAGAAATTAAATTTTATTATTTTGATAAATATTATAAATTTTTCAAAATATTATAATCAAAATAAAATTTAATTTCTTTTTTATTATATTAAAAATCCTGGTAATGATAACAAAATTATGAAAATTACTGTTTTTATAAATATCCTTAAAGTTTTTGTTTAATTAATTTTTTATTACAAAATATTTTTGTTATTATGTGATTTTTCATTATTTTTATAGTTAAAATTAATTTTATGGTAGAAATGTAATATAAATTAAATTCCATATAGATTGTCTTACGTTTTATAATATTTTTTATTCGAATTTAATAACGTACATTATTCGAATTTAATGTCAGTATAGTTTGAAAAAATTTCAATTAAAAATTTTATATTCTGTCTGAATCATTCACAAAATATTCATAAACTTTAAGATAACAAATTAAGTTCAAGATATTATTTATATATAAACTTATTTTACATAGTGATTCGAATGTGTAAATATCCTTTAAGCGTTTAAATATTTACATATACGATGCTTTTAATTCAATTATGATAAATATTTGTAAAAAAAAAAAAAGAAATTTAATTGTAATTTTATATTAAAAATTAAAATTAAATTATAATTATGGAATTTTTAATTTATTTTTATATAAAATATTTTTTACATTTTTGAATAACATAAATTTATAGTTGTGGTTCTTATAGTAACGTCCTTTTGGTAATTAAACCTTCTGGCAAAATAATCATTATTATTATTTTTTTACAATATATATTTATTATTAAAATTTTTATGGTAATCTCTTGGTTTTTTACCAATAAAATAATGTAAAAAGCACACAAAACCAAAAATATTTTGTAATAAAAAATTAATTAAAGTAAAACTTTAAGGATACTTATATAAGTAGTTATTTTCATAATTTTGTTATCATTACCAGGATTTGTAATATAATATAAAAGAAATTAAATTTTATTATATAATAATAAATTATTTTGACAATTTAAGAATATTTATCAAAATAACAAAAATAAATTTCTTGATAATTATATCTAAAATTTTATTAGTAGTTTGTCTATTTTTAAAGTCAATTCATTTAATTATTTAATTACAAATTATAAATATAATTAAAGAAGACTAGTAAAACTGAGAAATATTTTAATAATAAACTTTTTAATATTCCTAAATTTTAGGTTAGATTATTTACTGAATAGCTAATACAATTTTTGTAGACTAAATCTATAAAGCAATTCAAATTTCATTAATTTTAAGATGGCGGAAAAAAATTTATAAAATTGAATTAATTTTGAGCAATATTCCGAAATTTAAAATATATATAGATCAAAAAAAACATTTTCATTTTAGGACTTAAATCAATTACTAAAACGGAGATAAAAAGGACAAAAAAAAAAAATCTCATTAAAATATATTCAAAATCAGAATTTATAAAATTCCCTTAAATAAATTTAATATTTTTATAATGCTCGAAGATAATTTTTTAGATATAAAAATTTTCAAAGTTTTAAAGATGAAAAATTATTAATTAAAAGCATAAGTAATGGTTTGCCTAAGTTATTAAAAGTGAAAAATAACCTAAAGCTGTCTAATTTTTATATTATATTATTTTTATAAAACTTCTATTAAATATAAAGTTCAAAATAATTTGCCATTTTCAATAACCCTTGTTAATCCTTAGGCACTTTTAAAAATATTTTCCTGACAAATCTGATGTCATGTAAATTATTTTCAAGCATAAAAATTATTATGATTATTAGTGACAGAAGTTAAAAGTAAAATGAAAGATTTTTAATGTAAATTGATCGAAAATATTTTTAACACTTGCATTAGATGTAGAAAGAAGCCCTGAAGAAAATAATAAATTTATTGAAAGTGTGAAAAATTAGAATTTTTAATTTATTTTTGTGAAATTAGAAATAAAATTTCGTGGAATAAATTTTGGGACGAGCTTTGATAATTCTATTAAATACTGATGGGTAAACAATTAAGGCATCTATAAATTACTTTGAATTATTTGAATTAGATACAGAAATATTGTATGATAAAATAAAATTAATAAAAATTAAATTTTGTTAATATTATTTTGATAATATATTTCAGTAGTGGACAGACTCTTATGAACTCAATAAACAAGGAATAGAAGGTATGCAATTAATTCATCAATTGCATGCGAATTGAAATCGTTAGGTAAATTTTATTATATGCTCTATTTTATAACCCGATTATTCTACTCCCACTAACCAAAATTCAAGGACTATTATTGTATGGCAGGGTGTTTCACTATTTTCATCTGGTTTTAAAAATTATGCATCCTTTACATGCATATTAATATTAGGTATAGTTGAGAGAGTAAGTAATACTTTAAAATCCTTTAACTTTTCCAAGTGGAACAATTATGTAAAATATAAATTTTTAACAGTTTACAGAATGATGGATACTTTCATGGTTGTCAGACCTTTAATTTCATGTTTAGTGAGTTTGTTGCTAGCTTTAAAGGTAAATTTGTTTCTTGCTTTAAGGCTATAAGCATATTACCATAATAATTTATTTTTTTACAACTATTTTTCAAATTTTCTATATACTGTGAATATATTAAAATCATAATTAGTCACATATCAATAAATTTATTACACTCTGCCACCAAAATGTAAGGTTTTTTTAATGCTTTGCCGCCCATCATCATAATATTATTACGATTAAATGGAAATTTATTTTAATTATAATGTAATTTAATAATAAATTTTAATATTTTATATATTTTTTTTTAAATAAACCCCAATAATCCAGCTTATTAATTAAATTTAAGTCAAAGGACGAAATATATTAAAAATATCTTTTTTTTAATATCTATGGATAAACAAATGGTTTAGCGGTTTGAAAATTTTGTAATTTTTTTTTTAATTTATTTTCCATTAATTAAATGGAAAATAAATCTGAGTTTTAATTGAATTTACTATAATTCAAATAAAATGTATTTTATTTATAAATTCGTTGACTGTAAAATTTTGTTAATTTTTATTTGGTTCATGAGTTCATTAATTTTTTTTATTTTTAATATACTTTTATAATTAACTTGTAAAAGTTTTTTTTTTATATTAATATAATTTAATTAAAAGAGATTTTTATAATGATGAAATTTTAATATATAAAAATAATAAAATTGTTTCCATTAAATTTGTATGTTCTTATTTCAATCCCTTTATGGTTATAATTTACCTTATATTATAGAATGTTCAATTTTTGGATTAAAAACTCAGGGTAATTAAATTATAATATTTAAAAAAAATATTTTAAATTACATTTTTATAATTTATTTATTAAAAATGAAATAAATTGTATAATTACAATGATTTTCCATTAATTCTACTATTATATTTCGATCTGTCCGAATCCGAATATCCTTGCTCTGCTCTGTATTTTTGAACTAGTCAGGCTACAAGAAAACTAGCAATAAATGTTAATAAATTTTCATATTATTTTAGGAATTTTTAAAAATATTCATAAATATTTTTACATATTTTTCTTATTTATTAAATATAAAACAAAAACATTGAAATATTAATAATTTTTTTTTTTTTTTTACGAAAATCTTGTTGATTTTAGTTTATCTTTTTATATAATACTGCAAAAAAAAAAAACAGTTAAAAAATATCTTAATGCTTTTTATGTTGCTTTAAAAATCAACAAATAAATTGAAAAGAATTTATACGATAAATTCCAGAACAAAGATAAACAAAATGTTCAGGAAAAAATTATTAATATAAAAGGATATAAAGAAATAGGAAATAAAAAAAATTCGGAGGATCATCTCTTGGGTAAAATATACAAAGATTTTTTCTATTGTTTTATGTGTTCAACTCGTTCTTTATGGAAACAGATAAAAATTTTAAATAAATAACCTTTCATTTTATATCCTTACAAATAACACAATATTACAAAAATATATTTTTTATTTTGTTTATTTAATAGACGGAGGAGACACAGGCAGATCATGATTTTGTTGGTCATTTATAATCCTTGCGAGGGTAACAAAAAAAAAGAAGGAGAGAAAAAAGACATAACTTTAATATAATATCCTTGTTGAAGTTTACAGTTTGGACATAACAAAGAAATATTTACATACAATTTGAATTGTATGACGAATAATATTTAATATATAAAATAAAATCGTAAATTTATAAAAGATACTTTATGATAAATGTCAATGATACTGAAATAATGAAATTATGGTTAAAAAATTTGATAAAAAATGAAATTTATTAAATAAGGTTGTGATAAATATAAAACCACAAAGAATATATGAGCCGTCCCGAACAAACCAGACTTCAAAAAATTCCTCCTGCTGAGAAAAATCTCATTTTACACTTGCCAACAACTTTAATCAAAGGGCACTGAATGCTACGGGATCACAGTTTTAAAATAAGCTTTCAGAGATTATGTAGACATGAAAATTGTAATCAAATAATTTCTGTAATTTTCTCCTAATCTCATGCACCTGCGTCATAAATGTTTTAGTTACTATTTCATGAACGAAAGTGTGAGGTCAGTCTTGAATGGTAAAGTTAAGTTTAGTCTGAGTACATGAGTTCTTTGCGGGTTTGTATCTTTATATATCGATACATTTACCACATATATTTGTCAGATTTGTTAGATTATCTGAATACGATTTTTCATAATTTTTTAAAGTTATCATTGGATGCTTATGAATACCATAGCGTAGCGAGTATGCGACAAAATAAATTAGAATTTTTAAATTAATTATTTAAAAAGCAAGGATATTGAAAATGCTTATAGTTTTGGATTACTGGCAACATTAGATTTCTTCGAAAAAAATAGATTAAAGGCCCAATCGTAATGTGGGTGCAAACCTTTAGCGGTAGCTGTAGATTTTATTAAAATCCTTTATTAAAATTCTCTAGCGTTGGCGGTTAATATTCAACATTGTTCAATCTTGGCTGTAACTTTTTTTTTTCCTTAGCGGTGTCCGCTAGCATTGTGTTTGCTTTCATTGATTTCCATTATGTTGAATAATTTTTAAAGTTTGCGCTAAAGGTTTGCGCCCACATTACGATTGGACCTTAACAAAAATTTATTTTCAAATAATTATAAATAAAATAATAAATAATTTATCTTAAATTTTAAATATTCTATAAATTTTATATTTTAATTCTAGGTTTCCATGATAACATTTTCCTAGTTTATATTATTAATAAAAAAAAAATTGTTTATGATCTTATCATTATTCAGTGAGTAAAATATTAATTTAAGTATCAGGATTTCGTAGTATTACATAATTTCATTGGTATTTTTGAATATATAATCTTAAATCTACGTTTAGTATATTTAGGATTACATCCGTTAAAATCATTGAAGTGAAAAAAGAATTTAAATTGCTAGTTAATCATATGTTTTAGAATTTATAATATTGAAATCATTTTTCTAAATTCAAATTTTAAAAATATAAAAACCATGGTAATATTAAATTTTTAAGATGATAATAATGTAACCTAAAAAAGAAATATACGAAAATTTACATAATAAATTCATCAAATATAAATATAAATATTCGAAATTGGAAAACAATATCTTTCAATTAAATTGATATTTACTCAAATGTAAAATGCTTTTTAAATATTTGACAAAGTTTTTTTTATAGATTTTTGCGACATCACAAAATAAAAACATTTTAATGATTGTTCAAATATAAATACTAAAAATAGTGCCTTAAAATAAAATTCCCTTATGCGACAAGCTAACAAAAATATCCTTTTTCGCATCCTGAACGAATCATTTTTGGTATGGTGTAAAGTGAATATATGTAAATAACGAAAATGTTGTTTTTTGGTTTTTTTTAGGTATATAATTAATAATTAATGAATACGTAAATTCCCTTTTAGGTAAAAACATTTATGATGGTAAATGTAATAAAAGTTTCCATATAATATTTAAGTAATTAAGTAATTTTTGTATAAAAACAAGGGAATAATTAGAATCATAAAAAAATTCTATATTATACGAGGATTTATATGTAAAATTTAATAATATATAATTTAAAATTTAAGAAATTACGAGTATAATTCTCTTAAATTTAATAAATTTAACTTGATTAATTTACAAATCTTGTTCAAATCTTAGCTAAAAATAAAATAATTATTCATATGATGATTATTATATAAATGAAATATATTTTAGAAATATTAATTGAAGATATAAATTTACGTGATCCAAATATTAATTTAATATAATAAAATAAAAATTGTAATGAAAAATAAAATATTATTATTTTCTATTTATAAAGATGAATTTGGAAAAAAACAAAAATTATAACAATAATTTGTCAACAGAATTTAGTAAAACGTAAAACGGAAAACTTAATTTATTACTGGAATATTATTAGATAAGAAAAGTCGAAAATTATTAGGATATATTTTATTTTGTGGAAATTTTTCAGTTTATTAATAGCGTAAACTCCTAGAATTCTTTAAATTTTAAGGTAAGAAACATAGATTTTGTTAAAGTAATAATGAAAATGCTATGTAAATTTCACAGAAAGTTTTAAAGAAATTTAAATAAAAAATAATCAATATTTAAAATAATAAAATTATTGTGAAATTTTATTCTAATTTAAATTTAAAAGTTATTCTAATCTATAAAGAAAATAATATAATTTCATAAAATTCATAAACAACATTAAATCAAAGCAGTATTCCTACAGGGCAGGGCAGTGCACTTGGACTGTTTCTACTATAACTCTGACCTACCCATGAACTCGCAGCTATTACCATCCACAGCTCTCTTAAGTGAACATTTCAATGCACTTGAAGCATTAAGACAACTGCAAAACCAGGTCCAAGAAATAGAAAACTGGTTACGAAAACAGGAATTAAAAGTAAATCTTTTACATAAAAAAGAATGTTGTCATACGATCTCATAATGTTGTCATAATAATGTATCTATACTACACTTTGAAGAAGTAAAATACTTAGGAGTGCATCTTCATCGATAACTAACCTGGAAGAAGTATAATGAAAACAAAAGAAATCAGATGAAACTGATAACAAATAGTTTATACTGGCTACTAGTACAAAATTTAATCTAGATCTAGAAAACAAGGTTCAATTATATATAAATATATTCTAAAACTAATATGGTCATATGAAATAAAGAAAGCAGCAAAAAATGAAATCCAAAAATTCTGAGAATTATTATGAATGCATCGTAGAATGTTGAAAATGCAAAGTTACTAAAAATTCCAATTGTCACAGACCCCATACAAAACCCTGCTGAATACATCAAACATAAGCAGACTGAGGAAGAGTAGTTTAGATGTCTGAAATAAAACTAAAACAAACAAAATAGAGTCTAGTCGTTGCAGCAGATGCATTTTAGAATTAGGTTTAAGAGTTGCAATATTTGACTTAGTTAAGTTCACGTAAAGCTAAATTATAGTTAGTTTCAATAAATACGGTGTTTTAAAACAATCAAATTTAATTCAGATTCAATATGTTGAATCTTGTGAATTAAATTTCCACGAAACTAGAAATAAAATATGGAAATATTGCGAATAATTATTGATAATTTTCATAGATTTAAGAATGTAATCATAAATACCATTTTTTGGTTGTGTAACCATATTATAACCCAAGCCGAATGGTTTTCTCTGCAGCTTACAGACAATACTGATGATAACAATTATTTAGATTTACTAAGTTACATGCAATCGCATTAAGCTGCACTGAAAAATACAATTTGCGGCCTGTTAATAAATTAAATTATTGATTTATTAAATTTCTTTACGGTTTTTAGTTGTAGAGCTGAATTTTATATAAAATAGATTATTATAAATAACCAATTTTACTGTAATTATATATAATATTCAAAAAATCAACAATAATAAATTTCTTTATGGACTCTTCTTTACGAAATAGTATATAATACAGCATTCAAATTACGAAAAAATAAGATTACTAAGTAGCTAAATCAAATTGGTAACTTTATTGTAATGAACAATAATTTCTATTAAAATTTTTATATATAACATTAAATAACAATAATAAAAATTCATCTCAAAATAATAGAATTTAAATATTCTTTATTATGCTAAGTAGTCTCATTTATGAATTACATAATCAAAAGTAACAAATAATTGTAAAATTTCAAACCGCATAAATTATTATTAACATAGAATTTCAAATTCAGTTGAAGCAATTTGAAACATTAAGGTGGGTATTCACTCAAAAATTAATGTATAAATAATTTGACAGGATATTGTGACAAGAATATCGAAAAATTTGGTTTTACAGAGACTTATGCTCGATTTCACAGTGAGATTTAAGTCTTTGGTAGAGTTTTAGCTCTGCTTAGGGTAAATTATGATTCAGAAACCAAGTAAGTTTAAGTTGTAAGCTTAAACTACACAATTGGTTTAGTTAAGATTGAGCTTAGTAAACAATTGGGTGTTAGTAAACAAAATGCGTCTCTGAAAACTATAACAAAATTTCTTTCTTCGAAATTTGTGAATATATCAAAGTTTTAGATGATATATCAGATTTTTCGGAATATGACAATTTTTATTATAATGGACATCCATCATTAAAGAATGAAAATTACTTTTGCTTCTGAGGTTTTGTTTCAAATCAACATGTCTACATAAAATATTTTAAAAGGGATTATTGAGGCTAAAGAAAATATTTAAATTGGTTTACATAAAAAATTTATATTTTACGCACAATTTAAGAATTGTAAAATAAAAGAAATTAATATTTTTATTTAAATTTTGGAACACAAATAATAAATCGTAAAATTTTCACAATTTTTTGCAATTCATTAATGTGATTTATATAAAAAAACTGATAAAAAAATATTAAAATCTAAATTTTAATGACTCACTAAAAGAAGCATTTGCTATGGCCGAAATTTTTTTAGATTTACAATTAAAATAAACCGCATTCTAATAGCTAATTTCTGTAAATGAATACTGAAATTAACATCTTTTAACAATTCAATTAAAAATATTTAAAATAATATACTTTGTAGATATAATACTAAAAAAGAAACCCTGAAAAGAATCTTTTTGTGTAATTTCAAACTTATAATCTAATTTAAATCAATGCCAAATACAGGGAAAAAATATTTTTACTTTAATATAATAAATTTCAAATCACTCCGGAGGTCAGTTAAAAACCAGAATAAAATTTTCAATTTTGAAAAATAGTTTAAGGCATAAAATTTTAACTTTTACAAAGAATATTTTATTATTTTCGCTCACGATTATTAATCATATTATAAAAAATAGTTGCCTTTAAGGCTTTTAATATGAATATAACAAAGTAAACTGACGCTTAATTTTCAGGATAGTAAAAATTATTTCCTTAAGATTTTAACATTTTAGCATAATATCAATAATTTCAAATAACTTTTATATTTATATAAATTATTTAAATTGAATTATTCCATTTAATTTAACTCCAATATCATCGTAATCTGTTGATCCTTTGGATAAGGATTCAAAGCACGCACATATGCAATGTATAATAAAGATTTATTGTTGATACGAAATTTCAAATGAATTTCAAATATAAAAATGAACATTTAATAAATTTAAACTATTTTAAAATTTAAAATAAAATTTGAAATAAAAAAGAATATAAAAATCAATTAAATGTAATAATTGTTTGATATATTCAATAAATTAATAAAATAACGTCAACTATAACACGCGTTTAATATCAAAAAATACTTTTCTATTATGCTGCCCATACACATTATATAACCTGTATGTCAATATGTTGACAGCTTGGTATAATTGTAAGTTGCATCATTTGTTGGCAAGCTTACAACATGTTCAAAAGCATTTTGTCAGTTGACAAATCGGTTTTAAAAATATTATAATATATTAATTTATGTAGAGTGATGATTGTAAGTTGTTTAGTATGTGCCAGTTGTACAACCAAAATGAAATTTCTTGACGTTTACTCTCAAAAAAATTATTATAAAATAAAATCTCGAAAAGTGAAGAAACTAAGTGAAATAAATAATATATTTTTTTATGTTTTTTTTTTCAGTTTGACATATAAATAAATTATTCAAACCAGGTTGAATAATGTATGGGTAACATTAAAATTATTCTAGTTAAAACATGCCACAAAATGTGAGAAAAAACAAAAGTTCTATTTTTCTAAAAAAAATCGAAATCAATCAACATTTTTATAGAGTAATTAAACTTTCTTAAAAAATTGTTAATTTATTATTTAGAAATGTTTACTTTTTGTGTTCTAAATTTAATTATGTAATGGTTTTTTTTGTGGTACTTAGACATTGTGTGTTAGTAAGCAAATATACTAAATGAAAACATAAATAATTTAGTTTTTATTCTAAAACTTTCAGAAAATTGTAGTAGAAAATTATAAACAACGTTTTTTCTTGGAAAATTGGGCTACATTTCTACAGCTTACTATTATTGTGTATAAATTTTAAATTTTAACAATTAAAAATTAATTTGGAAATTATTCTTTACAGAATCTTGGGAAGTAGTGATTATCTTGTTGATTGCTAAGAAAATAAAACAAAACTCAATCAAACTTAATTTTATGTTTGGATGAGTTTTATCTTTAAAATACGTACTAAAAGTTGCATATAGAAATTAGGTATAAAAATTGATTTTATTTTTTAGAAATTCTTCTATAAGTCGAAATCTGGGAAAAAATGTTTTAAAGATAATTTTGCATTTAATTTTATATTATTATTATGTGTTATAATTTTGTATTAAAATATTTAGTACATTTCTTTTCAATTAAAGTAAGGTAAATATTAAAGGACATTTTCGATAGAGGCATAATACAAATGCGTAGATATCCCGAAATAAAGAAAATTAAACTTATATTTTTGGCTGAAAAGCTCATATTCTATCGTTACTAATTTCTATAATATTCTTCATTAAATTAGGTTTATTCTCTTCATCAGCCTTTTAACTGAACCCGAAGTTACTGATTTTGCTACTGCATATTCTTCTAAATTAATTTCATTATATTTGTAAATAGTTTTTTAATTAAATTAAAAATCGCAAAGTTGATTTTAAACGTTCAATTAATAAAATCTATAAATGATAAAAAATCATAAAAACTTTTAATATATTCATAAGAGTTGAAATTCAATTATTCGACTACTTCTATAACATTTTTAATTGTATACTTGATATGTCAAAAAAGTTTTACATTTACAAATAGCTATTTCAAAATATGGTAAAACAATTATTATTTTCTAAAATATATTTACAAAATAGTGCATTTGAAATCTCTAAATTGTATATATAACATTACTAATTTAATTAATTTTAATAGAATAAATAATTTCCAATCGAATTCATTTGGAAAACATTTAGAAAATTATTGTATTATAAAATTCATTGAACTATAATTAATTTATTGACCATTGCACTTCAAATTACCTTTATTTGAATTCATTGTAATCGTTTGCCAAAAAGAAATAATTTTGGTTAGAAAATCCAATTAACATTATGGTATTTTGAATATTTATAAAGGGCACTCTCCATTAATTATTTTTTTAAATCGTAATAACATTTTTTCGCTAAACAATATTTTTAAAAACCGTATGTGTAATAGAGAAGGATGAATGACTATTTGAAAAAAATGTTTAGCGTCTAATATCTGGCAAAAAGCCTTTAAGAAAATGATGTCAATAGATTTTTATGAAAACAAAACTTTGATGGGAATCTATTTTATATTATATTATATATTATAAAGTCAGGTTATATAATTTCACTCATTTAAGAAATAAAAATGGATTTCAGATGAATTTTATGTAAATCGGATTATTCGGAATACTAAAATATCTACTAATTTTATCTCGCTCTCGCGTAATAACTTTTAATTATTATATCTCTCTATCAAGAGCTCTTTAATTATAGAATAGTATTAAATTTTGTATAATCATCTATAACCATTAAAGCTTAGTATAGAAAAAAGTCATGAGAAAAACAACTGGCGCGCAAAATGTAACAGGTAGATGAAATTTTGACATTTGTTTATTTGTTTATTTACTTACAGGTCAGGACAGTATAAAATGCTAATTTATCTTTAATTAAAATGTACATTAAAAATGTCAGAATATTAAAACGTCAAATTAACACGTTTATACAAAATATTTTTCACAATTATTTCCCGGCTATTTCACCGGAGATTTTTTGAGAATCGCGTTAAAATTTAATTCCTCTCGAGGTACACACTAACTTTAAGCAATGAGTGATTTTATAAACTAAACTTTCTATTATATTGACACATTTATGAATATTGAATTGAAAAAAGTGATATATTTTTTTAAATTACAATATTTTTATTATTCTTTATGCTTATTTCGTATTTGAAAAAATATTATAAATACATTACATATGTACATACTTATATACTTATGTTTATCCTGTTTATCCTGCCACGAGAAAAATAGAAAACATAGAATCAGTTTGGAAATATTTTCGTAAACTCTATGTACACAATATTTCCTCTTATTTACTGAGCCTTCAGCAATTTAACTTAAGTTACGAATTTAAACAATTTAATAAAAGCATTTTGCGAAACAAAATATTTTTTCACAAAATTATGAAAATTTTTGTTTTGAAGCAGTTCAGAATTCGTTATTATTAAATTACTAAAATATTTCTTAAATTTATAATAGAAATTTTTATTTAAATAAATTTTATTTTCTAGAAAATATAAACAAGTAAAAAAAAATATTACCTAAATTTTAAACCTCTTATAATACTAATTTTTAGATTGTTACATAATTTCAACATGAAAAAGGTAAGAGATCACTTAATCGTATTTAATATTAATTTTTTTTTACGTAGTGCTCTCTGTAAAGAAAATATTATATTTGGTATATTTCCAGATAAAATTTCTTTTAAATTTAATATTCAATTGCTGGAAATTCTTATTTCTCAATAAAATTATTTACTATTGAATGATTAAGGGTAAATTGATATTAAAAATAATTGGTATAATGTAAAAGGAAACATTTTGGTTATATTTCATATAAAGTTTGCTTAGTGTACATTATAACATTACTGATCAATAATTTCGAAGGTTATATTACTCATGAATAAAATTGGAAAACAATTAGACAAAAATATTATGGTATATTAGGGAACTAATTGATTTGGGAAATTGGGTAAATACAATAACCAAAAAAAAATTTGTACATTATATATTTGGAAAATATATTTTTCAGAAATAAATTGTTTGAAAATATTTTTGCAGTATGTTTGTACCCAAAATTAATTAAGGATATTATTTTCGATCCGGATACTTGATATTTTGAATTGTTGCCATATGCCATCTGAGCATATATGGCAACAATTGAAAATATCAAGTACTGGAACCATAATATATAACAATATCGGATAATGTTATTATAACAATTCAAATTTCATTTTTTCAAATAAACGATATTTTTGTAACGTTACATAAAACGTTATTCATAATTGAGCAAACTTAATGAATTCAATTTTATAACAATAAAATTGAATTCATTAAGTTCGGGATAGGAAAACATAAATATTGTTACGGCATTGGAATGATTCGATAATTTGTAACTCTCATAAATCATCACTGGTTTTTAGTCTGGGGTAATTAATAACATTCATTTTTTCACATCTTTTTCCACTTTATTTAGTAATCTAGTTCTTGTCCTATTTCTTGCTTTTTTATTCGTCATTTATACTACATGACCAAGCCATCTTAATCTTTGATATTTGATAAAGTTCATAACATTTTGTCCTTCGAATAATTTTTCTTTCCATCTTCTCTCATTTTTTGGTGTTTGATACAAATTTAACATAGCTCATCATTAATAACGTTTCAAAATAATTATTGTTATACATATTTTTCATAACGTTATAAAATAACATAACGAATCATAGCATTATCCGATCCCTGAAATATACTTATTGATTTTTTGTATAAATATAAACGTATTTAAGGTACAAATATAATTATAGTTAAAGTATTTTCCAGAGATGCCAATTTAAATCTTATAAGTGGTGTCCCTTAAAAATAATACAAAATTTTCCGTACCAGATTTTGTATAGATTTTATATTTAAAATAATCTTTTGATTTACATAAATTTTTTAAATATTTTTGTATATTTTTAAAGCTTTTATCATAAAATTATATTGTAAAAAATTTAAAAATTTAATTTTCTATATTCCAAATATTTTCTTGGTACAAAAGTATAAACAACTTTCTTTTTTTATAAAAGTATTATAACAATAGCTGAAAATAGCTTACGGCATTAAGAAAATCAATTTTCTCCATTAAATACAATATACGTTTTTGAATTATTATAATCCGTTTTCTTCTGCTTTTACGCTTTTTTAACGATAAATAATTTTTTCAAGTCGATAAAGATATTGGCAATGTATAGATATAGAGGGGGTATAGTCAATAAAGTAGAAAATTTAATAATCTATATTGAAACATCATAATTTTTATATATATACTGTAAAAGTCATCAGACTTTATCTTTCAAATTTAATTATAACTGAAGTAAAAAGAGAAATATCTTAAATAGAAATTGCAAAAAATTTAGGATAATATTAATAATATTTATTTTATATTTAGTCGTACTGTTAAATCTTATAAATGAAACAAAGTTGTTATTCACATATACGAAATATGTAAAGGAATTAATAATAATTCTTACCCAAATAAATGGTATTACTTTTAATTCTTATTTTGGATGTGAAATAACATCCAAGTTAATTTGATGGATTTAATTTTCAATTAAAAGCGCACTCATGTAATGATAATTTTAAATTGGATCTCACGGCAGAGTTGATCAATGTTTCAATACGAAGTCTATGCTATGTCCCAATGTAAATATGAAAAACATCATTCTAAGTAACCATCACTTTAAAAGATTTTACTGGAAGCAATCTAAATACAATTTATATTCTGAATACAGTAATCATTAATATAAATTAATATTTTACATGCTACTATGTAATCTAATATGATGAACCACAAATTTCAAAATTGTCTAGATACAAACCAGAAAAATCAAAATAAAAAAATTTTTAATTTATATAAATTTTTTTGTATAATAATAATAATAATCATAAAAATTAATTGGATTAAATCATAAAGAGCTAACATAACAGAATATTAAACACATTTTTATATATCAATTTCAATAAGATTGATATTAATGATATACAGAACCATTAACATCATCTAATATTTGAGGTCAAGAAAGAAGATATAAAACATATTTTGTCGTAAAGATTGTGACAATAATAATGATTTTTAGCTGAATTAACTATATAAACACAATTGCTAAACAGGATGTTATTTTCATATAATATTGAAAACTTGTGTAAATTTCCAAATTGAAATATAAATTGTGATTATTATTATTTAGATTGGTTTGAATCTTTCAATATATAATGATGATAATAAACAGAGTTGATTTATTTTTTTATGTAGCACGTTTTATATCCAGATGTGATTTAATTAATTTGATTACAGTTTTCATATTAATAGAATTTATTTGGATATACGGGGATATTAAATAAGTAAGACTTCGAGAAATCTAAATTTTTGTATATATATTTAATTATGTATTTATATCAATAACTATCAGTAGCTACTCATAATAACAAAATTTGTAAATATTTCCAAATGAAAATAATCTGACAAATAACTTTTCACATGTACTTATTAAATAAACGGTGAGTAAAATTTCATTAAAATCGGGTAATCAAAAATACAGAAACCTCTACGTAATGAAACGCTTATACTTACACACTTCACGCACAGAATAAAGAGTTGTAGGAGTTGTTTGGTGTCTTCTTCAAGAGTTGTTTATTTTTTGGTGTCTTCTTCAGATTTTGATTTATTTGAAGAACACCGTTTTGTTCTATCTTTATAGACTTCTGAGAATGTAAAGCCCTAGATTTTTGTTTCATGATGCTTGGGGCACCAATAAGCTCCCTCCTAGTAGATTGCAACAATTTTTTTATATCAATTTTTGTTGGGCTATTCAAAGATAATGCTTGATAGAATATTATTTTAATTGGTTTTTGATATTAGAATTAATTACATTTATAGAATTAACTGGGATTCATTCAATACTTAAATGAAATGATACAAAAATATCGAAAATTCAAGTTATTATCAACACTTGAAAAACTTATACCATTATCCAGAAAACACGAGTTTTACATGTAACAAAATGAAGGCGAAAAAATTTTGTTATCAGAGATTAACCATCAAGAAATAAGATTGATGAAAAATAAAAATACCAGGCTACTATCGTATTGTATCAGGATTGTGTATACTAAACCTTTTATCAATACCATCAATGGTGCAATACTTTGTGAAAATAAATTATATTGAAGTTTTCCATTTTGTATATAAGTTACAGAGTAATAAATCATAGAAAATTTTATTTATAATGTTGACAGTTAAAAATAATATGTGGACAACAACTTTAAATAATTCAAACTTATATACAATAAATCTAATACATTAATATAGTACATAAAAATTATTATTATATCGATTATTTTATACAATAAATTTAACCCTTCAAAATATTTCAATTTTAAAAATATTAACTTTAAATATTTCAACAAAAAACAAAAATATCTTAAAAAATATGAAATAAATAATTTCAGAAAATGTCTATTTAAGAAATACAAACCGACAATAATGTCACAATAAATAAATTATTATAGTTAAAATATTCCTCTGACATCTGCTATCGATAAATGTCATAGAAAAATTATGGTTTCCCTTGTGTTACATAATAAATAATTTATTATTGACATTGTAATATATAAAACAGGATAAAAATAGCTATGTAAATATTTTATTCCATGGAAATATAATTTTAAATATATAATCTTAAATGTCAAGATGGAAAACGTATTATTTTAATTTTCAATTTGAGACTATAAAAATGTACTACCTATTGAAACCATTTCCAAAAAATTTCACTTTTCAATTTAATTAAGGATTTCAATTGTTTTATAAGAAATTACGATAATAGCAGACACAATTTCATATTTCTATCAGATAAAATATTTCAAAAGTAAACTTTCCAATTAAAATTGTATTATTTGAAAAAAAGGAAAAACGCTTAAAATCTAGTTTACGATTACTTCTTTAAGTTCATAATACAATTTCAACATAGAACGTTAATGTCAATAAAATAATGTGTCCTTCATCGTTCTAGAATCCGCAATGAAAAAGATTTTGTAAAAATAATAAAAAAAAGGAAATCAGAGATGGAAACCGGTATTGAACCAAACCAAAAAATAAGACAAACAACTGAAATTTAAGAAAACAAAGAACAAAACCATTAAAAATATTATTGGTTCAGTGTTTTCTTATTTGGAAATAAAATAATTGAAATTATTTCTTGATGATTAAATCTGCAAAAATCGGGTGGAAAGTGTTAATTTCGAATCGAGTTTTTCAGATAAATCATTTTGAGAGTTTTATTATGATCATATAATAAACAATCACCTCAACAAAATAGATGTAGACTATATAATGAGAATCGTAACACAGCTGAACACATTCTATGTAAATACGACATCTTGCCATTGCTACAACTCGACTATTCGATCAATGGTTCCTAGAACCCAAAGAAATCGTATTCGGCCCTGACAAAGTTCTAGGCTTTATCAACAAACTAGCGTTTGCTAGGAACATATATTTCTTCACAGCACTACAATTGATCTTTTGGGGGCGATGGTTTTATAGGTAATTTCTTCCCAGCCTTTTACTAAATCTAACTACAAAACCAAACCAACAGAAAAATTAAATACTTTCCATCCCTGATATAAATAAGATATTTTTAAGAAATTTTGTAAATTCCTTTTAAAAATATTTTCTTCATTCTAAATGAACTGGCAGTGTGACAAATATCCTTCATATCCTGAACATAAAAGAAAATAAAATTATCTTGAATACTTTAAAAATATTTAAAAGAATTTCTTTATTTTTATATTATGATCACAATTTTAAAATTAACAATGCATTTAACTTTTTTAAATAGAAAATAATTATGACCCAGGTTAAATAAATTTCATTTTATATTGCAAGAAAGATGAAGTAATGAAATGAAAGGTAAAATTTCATATTTTATTTTCAATTTAATTTAATATAAAATCCTTTAAAAGAGACAAAGTATCACAAAAAAGTCAGTAAAAATTAATGCTATAGAATTTTTAAGATTTTATGCAATTAAAATTTATAAATGTGAAAGTTTTTAATTATAATTCTCGATTATATTAATGAACATGACTTCACTTATTTTGCATAATCTTTTTCTTTTTCATTATGTAATTAAAAGAACATTTAATTAGATAATGAATAAATCTTTAAAAAATTTTATTAATTTGAAAACTTTAATTTTATAATTGCAACTTTAAACTTTAATATGAATCTCATAACTAAGAAGACAGTGTATATTTTCAACTATGTTTCAAATTTTGAAAATATCAAATTCTGTAAATGCAAGAAATTTGTTGATCTTGTCAGTATACAAATTGCAGAATGATTTAAAGATTTCAACTGAAGAATTTAGTATTATTATAATATAAAGTTGATACTGTATAAATTATTTTAAATTTAAATTTCACTGGCAAATTGGTCACGAAAGTTTGTGATTATCTATTTTTCGCTGGGCACTTCTTTGCAGCTACGGAATGCATGGGATAGCTTAAGAACTCAGTTGGTTTTGCACATCTCTCCATCTTGAATTAGTCATAGATTGTAAACGAATGTGTTGCTAGTGGGTAAACTTATTTAGTGAGCTCCTAGTTCACTAGTCAGCCTGTTCTTATTCTTTCCTATGAGTGGTGTAACATTATTCTATTCGCCTATACACAAGTTCATCTGAGCATTTACTAACTTGGAGGATATAGTGGCGAAATTAAAAGCAATTCATTTTAAAAATAATCTGACAGAGTTGAAAAATTCGACTTAGATAATGAAAGCATTTAAAAGTACGAGAAATTTGACTCATAATTACGACAAACAAATTTAACATTATTTTTTTAATAAAGTTTGATTAATATTTTTTTTGGTTTGATTAATTTTATTGCAATCATCATAAAAAACTTTTGTTTCCGGAAAGCGTCGATTAAGATTGTCTAGGGCATTATTAGCCCTAGGCCCGGCCATGTTAATTTTTTATATTAAATTTACAAATTTAATGTATCTTTATTTTTTACATATTAGATTTAAAATATAGTTAAAATACTGAAAAACTTTTCTTCGTTACATATTTGAAAAACTTAAAGAAACATAATAAAGCAAATAAATAATATTAATAATTGTTCTTTTGACACAGTTTTCAGCAACTACAAACCTTCGAACCTTTATATTATAATAGTCTTAAGGAATCTTTACAAATTCTTCTGAAATAACATTACAATCCTGTGCACATATCGAGCAGTGATTTTAAGAATATTTATAAAAGAAAAGTGACTATCAAATTATACACAAACCCTTCAGAGACAACATAAAAAAAAAAATATTTTCCAAGTTTTCAAGGTTTAATAACTACAAAATATAAAAATTCTCATTTTGGCATCAAATCTGTCTCGTCGGTGTTAAAATTCAATAAAATCTAACAAATTTTTAATGTAATATTTTAGAAAAAAAGGGTGACACCAAAATAAATATTATGTAAATTTTTTGTGTAACCAACAAATTTTCCAAGTATAAAAGTTTTATGTATTTGTTTTTCTTAAAAGAATATTTTTATTTTGTTTGAATTAAATTTTCTTTTTATTTATTTTGCATGGAAAAAAAATTACTTTCTATATATACGCCACGAAATACTTTCCGGATAAAAACTAACAACAAATCACATTAAAACAAACTTTTCACATTTTACACTTTTAGATAATAAAGGACAAATAAAATAGCCTAATATTTTTTGATTATTTCAATGGAAATATTCATTTTTCATAATCTTTTAATCAATTTTTTTCTTTTTTTTATTATTATTTACATTTAAGATTATTTCAAAAATCTTTTAATGACATTTATTTATAAGTTTTGCAATATCAAATATTTGAATTTATTTAAATATTATATTTTAAAAATACTATATAATTTTTTAGGATTTACCAAAACTTTTTATATAAAAAAAACTTTGTATAATTTCTAAATACTATTATTAAAAAATTGATATTAATTTTCATTTTTCTGAAAGAAACGTTTAGATTTATCTGTCAAAGAAAGAAATTCTGATGTCAATGTGCCCAAATAGCATAATTTAAATGATGAATCCCGAATAATTTAAAAAAAATAATTAAATTTTAAATTTAACATTTGTTAAATAGTTTCATTACCGACTGATTGTTACCAAAAAAATATCAATTCGCACAATTGCTCGTACGTGTTTTCCAAAAGTAGTTTTACGCGAAAATTTATTAAAACTGATTTACAAAAAATGAGAATCCGTTTCAATATGTTACAAAAGGACACAAAAAGGCTTGTGAAATATAAATTAAACTGCAGTTTTAATTAATCAATTATAAATTCAACAAATGTATGAGAATTTCTGCTGTAGACCATTTAGTTATTAAAATAATTATGATAATATTAAATGTAATGAATTAAATAAATTACAAAATCAACAATTAAAATGATATCATAAAATTTCAATTTTAATATAAAGTTTTTGTAACATGAAATAAGATTTTAAAAAAAAATTGTTAGTAATTTTTGTTATTTAGGTACTCTACTTACCAAATATTTTATTAATAATTCTCTAAATCCATAAAATTTGAATTTATGGTGCAATATTTTATATTTTTTATTACTTTAACATTGAAGAAGATTAAATTCTTTAGCTAACAAAAAATCTATTCTTTATTATTAAATCTTTATGAAATGGTTTCACTAACCTTGGATAAAATTTAAATTAACAATTTATAAAGTAATTTTTTTTTTTTTTGGTAATATAAATAATGATTATTCAAATTTTTATAATATATAAAATTTAGTATGAATAAAAAATCATTTTTTTTATATGCTTCAATTATAATGAAGCATATAAAAATAGTATAAATTGTTCATCTTTTTCTGCTTCCCTAGTTCTACAGTCCATCGGTAAGGTCAATATTTTTAAACCGCTATATAAAATTAGCTTTCCAGTTTCTTATTAATATTTTTATATAATCTTCATAATCAAGCATCTTCTTCGCGGGCTTTCCCATCTCTAACTGCTTTCATTTTATTTGTAAAATTACATGTTTCTATTGTTGTTGCTTGTTATCCAGCGACTCATTCTCGTTTCATCTTCATATTTATTTTTAAACCAGTTTAAAAGCTTTCAACTTTTTCAACTTTTTAAGCCTCATCGTATTATGTCGATGTTTTCTAGGAATTTAGTATCCTGAATATTCACTTGTTCTCGAAGTCTTTGTTCCCGACTTTGTGCTACATTTTTTATCATTATATAAATAATAAATTAAATTATTTTAATTAAAATTAACAAATTATTTAATTTCATTATATACAAATAAAAATTTTCTTTTCATTCTTATTAACACCTTAATAAATTTTTCTCAAGAAATAATTTACATTTTCAATTTTCTGAATGAATCAGAAATAAAATTAATTCTTTGAAGCATTTTTTTTTTTTGGAGGTTTGATTTGTGTTAGAGGTTACACAAATATTATATGATTATATAAGAATATTTTTGTGATAAATTCTTCAGTGACAACATATCATTTTATATGTATTATCTGAAAGTATAAAAGATTTTTTATACTTTTGTTAAGAATTAGTCTTGTGTATATGTAGGGAAAAAAAGAAAATAAAAATAAATTATTTTTGCAAGGATACACAGGAATTTTTATTCGGTTTTTATCAACGAAATTAGCTTTAGTAAAATATGAAATATTTGCAATAAATTTTTTTATATCATTATGTTACAAAATATTAATATCAAAATGATTTTAAGAATTTTTATCCGGATCCTAAATCAAAATTACTTTTTAGAAGAAGATAAAACTGTTTTCCTCTGCCATGATAGTGATAGATGATAGCCATGGAAAATGTGAATTTATTGAAATGTAATTGAAAATAGAGTCAAAGCAAAATATTATAGGTTAAATTACAAAGTAAAAATATAATATATAATTAAAAAAACTAAGCTGGAATAAATGCGGTGGTACTGAAACTCAAGCTAATTGAAAACAAAATTGATTACATTCTAACTTCCAATGGTTTTTAAAAATACTTTGAATCGGTTTTTAACTATAGTTGAAAGCAGTTTTACGCCAAAATTTAGAGGATAAGGAGTAGAGTGATCTAATGTAATGTTAATTTCGTTTTGCGAAGCACCGCACTCAACATTTGAGTCAGAATATATTTAAACATAGAATCAAATATTATTGTAAATTGACTTGTGATAGAATAGTAACATTACTAACTTACTAATTAAATATGAATTATTGGCAAAAGTATACCTTGAATTTCTTTTTACCATGGGTACTACGAATCTATAATTCTGACCTGATTTCACGGTTTCCCCGCTCTTACTTCTATCCATAAAATTACAAAATAGTTAGCAATAGATTTTGAAAATTATAATTAAAATCTCACTTTTTCTTATAATATTTCTAAATTTGTAAAATTATTAATGAAAATTATATTTTTTATATTTTAATATAAAATGAATTTTTTCAATTAATTTTATACATAGTTATAATTAAATGGAACATTTTTATTGAAATATATAAAATCTATTAAATTTAATATGACTTCAAAAATACTATTTAAAACAATGTTAAGGTCAGTTAAATTATACAATATTAATGAAATTTAGACAGTGTCAAGGTTAGTTAAATTGGAAAATTTCAACTAAAATATAATTTTATATATTTACGCATTTTAAATATAAAAATATATTATCTTTTTCAAACAATAATAAAATTTTATTATACATATAAAAAAAAGGGTAAAAGTTATAAAAATTAATATTTACAAAACCATTTAGAAAAATGATATTCAAGAGTAAACTACGTTTACATACTTTTGGTTTCAGTTCAATCTCTATGGCATTATTCAGCTGAATTAACATGCAAATATAAAGTCTACAATATTTTTGTCTATAGAAAAGTTTGATATAATTAAATAAAATGTATTAGTCTCGAAAATTAATGGAAATATAAATAGTTATATGAAATTTACAATAATTAACGCAGAATTCTGTGTATATCCAACATTCCAAAAATAGTCAACAAGGACATGAAAAACTGTCCAAAAAAAAAATCTTATATAAGGTATATCTGAACGCTATATTTTCCACCCTTCTGAATTCGGAAAGTATTAACTAATAATTTTAACTTTAACGAATTACTTGGTAATAATTTAATTTAATTTGTACAACATAATTTAAAGTTATTAAAAAAATTTATGAAATTGCAATATTTTTTTAACATTTATTATTTATTAATAGTGTAAAAGTTAAGACTAACTTTTATTTCTATGGTTTAAAGTTCTAATTAGGAATAATTTATATGGGTAATTTTAAATAGCCACGATATTAAATATTTAACTAACGATTTTATGAAAAATTATAATGAGTGTTGCATTGGACTTGATAGTCAAATAAAAATGATTTGGTTGAAAATTTTAATCTGGGTAATTTCGATGTCGGGTAGTACAAAAATTAAATTTGGCGCAGTGGGAGTACAAGATGGGATCGATATTTCCAGTGGGTCCATTACTAATTTTTAGATTAATAATTGATATGCCCTAGTAGAGCATATAGTAATTATTGTCTGATTTGAATGAAGTTAATCACATACAATAATTTTCTTATATGTAATTGGTGCTTGTAAAATTTGAAGTCTTGCAGTTCATTGGGCCTTTATTATTATCACCAGTTATATAAACTACATCAGTAATTGTCACCCGATTTCAATGATATTACACACATAGGTTTATTGCCACCTAGTTTGTGCTCCCTAAATTAGCTTTAATGCGTTCATATAAAATTGAAATATTAGCAGCTTAGTTATTTGAATATGTTCTCTAGGAGCATGTAATTATTATCCGATTATTATCCAATGTCAATGAAATTTCATACACATACTAGTGATGTTATCTATACTATAAAATCAGTTTCATTGCTTGGTAGTCTCATTGGGCCTGTATCAAAGTTCTGAATTATATAAATTTCATTCTTGTTATCTTAAAATATCAACTGTGCTTTGCTTTTACAAAGCACTGTTTCTTACAAAGCTACTACTAATCACGAATTACTCTTGGTCATAAATACGAAATATCTACTTCCCACTGCTTCCGCAGCCTTTTTTTGTATGATTTAAAAAAGAATTAAAAAGTTTCTCTTTTTACTAACTTGTATTGAAAAAAATATTTTATTTGAATATTAGTTCCGATAGAAAAAGTTGAAAAGTTGAAAATTTTTGTTGGTATTAAAAAAGTTATTAAATTTATAATAAAAATATTTACTTTTGTAAATTAATTATTTAATAATCGTATATAAAAACTTATATATAATTTATAAAGTTAATAATGTAAACTTTTGTATTTTTCCTTAAGTGGAAAAATTTTGAATTTGCCAATAACTATTTAATTATTTTAAACATTTATATAATTTCTGTTATTCAACATTATATTTAAATTTATCCCACAAATATATGTTAATTATAAATTGCTTATATAATTTATGGTGATGCTTAAGAACAATTTTAAAGTCCATTATATGTTTATCCCATCGGAGTAATAATCCATTACATTTAGAATTATTATTATAGTAATGTCACTAACTTTAAAAAAAAAATATTCTAAAATTATACCCAAGTGATTGTAAAATAATAATTTATTATGAAAGATTTCAAGTTAAATGATAGCCCAATAAATAATTTAACATTAAAGTTTTCATTTCTTTAGGAACTACAGGAAAACTTTTAGAAATGTTTGAATACAATTTGTTAGATAATTAGGCAGAGCAGCTACCAACCGATTCATCATCGTATCTGAACGTTTCTGTAGAACTTATAGAGGTGGATGGGAAGGAAAAACAATATGAAATCTATATTATAATAATCCGCATAGGGCAAGGAAAGCTTTTTATAGATTAATAGAAAAAAGAGCTTAGTAAAACTGAGCTTCGTGCAATAGCTATGGCAACTTTACAGGTTTATTGATATATTATCTGAATAAAATCGAGAAGTCTGAAAATATAGTGACTGTTGATTCAGTCCGGATAAAGAAGAAATTGCGTGAATCATATTCTCTGTGAGTTTATTGCTTGTAAGGTTGAAATTATAGAAGGTTATTCGATTTCTTGGATATCTATTTCATAGATCTTTTAGATCTCGCTGCAGGGAAGCAAGCTAAATAATTCCAGTATAAATTTAATTAAATATTTATATTTTATTTTTTGCTTTTAAAATAGCTATCAAATAATAAGACTGATTTAAACAACTGGGCAAATAAATAATTTTACATAGTTTTCAATATAATTAATTATTTGCGTCTACATCAAAATTATAATAAAAACTATTTTTCCAATATTTGTAAATAAAAATAATATTACATATAAAAAATTATATTAACACTAGAAATTTTGTGGTCTGTTTTTGTTGATTCAATAAATTTTACAGCATCATTTTATCACAGACAGTATTAATTACTATGCAAACTTTGATTATACAATTTGTTTTATTCTTAAATCAATATAATTAAGTGTATACATAATGTTTAGACTTTTTTGTATGACAACATATAAAACAAGATATTCAGCGTTTCATAAAATCTATCTAATAAAAGATTATTTATTTAAAAGAAAATACATCATCGCAAATACATCAAATTTTACTATTTAAAAAAACATTAACTAAATTCATAAGTCGATCATAAAATTGAATTTTAGTTATTCCTTTTTGTAACACATCCTGTAATACATCTATTGACGAAATGAGTATTAGATCACATAATTAATAATATTAAAAATATTAAAATTAGGACAAATTAATTTTTATAGTGAATCCTTAATAATATTATTAAAATATATATTTATATAAAAGTTATTACAGTTCATTAGTTTTATTATACATAATTATACACGTAATATAATATTACAGTAAATAACTTTTTAGGTAGCTAAAACATCAGAAAAATAGACGTCTTAATCAGGTTAATTAATAAAGATTGTGTTATTATCCTAAATCCTAATTAATATCAAATTATATAGTTTCAGTAAGTATAAAAAAATAAGAAATATAGCTAAGAAATGATAACAAAATCTTAGAATTACTTAAATTATTAAATTGGATTAGTTTAGCTTCTGATTTAGCAATATAGCAAATAAGAAGTATTTATTATAACTTCCATCATTAGGAAATTAAATTTAAAACGTTTTATAATAAATTTATTTTATCTAATTATTTATTCAATTTTAAGCGCAGTTAAATATTTTAAAAATTATAAGTAATTAGTATTAAATAAACTTAACTATTTGATAACTGACCCGCAAACGTCATACACATACTCTAGCATACTGTCAATACATTTTTTGTTGTGGTCAACCATTAGTCATACTGATTGAATATAGCTTTCATACAATTAAAACCAGTAACGAATTTATATCTAAAACCACAATTATTTTTATTATTTTCTTTAACCTTAAAATTGTAATTTGATTTTCTGAATTATTTAGTTTTAGAAACTTACTTCCAAAATTCAATTCGATGTTAACTTTTATTAAATTAAGCAATTTCACTTATTCACAATTGCGGTACAATTTTAAGTTTTCTATTATAAATAAATTAGGTTCATTTTGGTATAACCAAAAAGGATCCATTATAAACTTTCTTTACCAATTAAGTGGTTATTTTTTTGTGGACAATATTTTTCTTACTAAATATATTATTTATTTTCATAGAAATCAGAATTTATTAGGATAATAAAATTGATAGGTTTCCTGTTAAAAAGTTATTTTAGTATATTGTTTGAAGGAAAATAATAAGGAATCATTATTTTTTACATTTTCCATAAAATTTAATATTACAATTTAAAGTTTAAATTTTGTTATGAATAAGTTAGCTGATATATTTCTTAAACTATAATAATAATTTTAAAGTTTTTATAGTGAAACCTTAAATTTTCTATTAAATATTATTTTCAAATTTATATTTCATAAAACTTCGTCTTATCTGTGTATAATTTTCTATTAAGGCCAATTTATAACTAACGTAGGAATATAGAGAACACTAGAGCGTTTAGAAATGTTGATGGGATTTTATAACTAATGTGAAATATAAGAAATTATATTAAAAAAAAGTGTTTTGAATAATATTTAATAAAAGTTATTTAATAATTTATAATTATATAGTATTTTTCAAATATTTCATAATTAATATATTAAAAGAAAATTGTTTTTGATGAATTTTTATTTGAAAAATAGAATTAATATAATTTTCCATTTTTCGAAATAATATTTTTTTTTGTAAAATCTCGAAATTCTAATGTTCACCTTCTATTTTTATAAGAAAAGTATGAAAAGTTAACTTTAACAATCTTGTGTTTGTTATACATGTTCCAATGCTATTTCGTATATTTTAACTTTGACAATTCTTACGTTAGTTATAAATCAGGCTTTAAACATATAAGATAAAACCTTAAATCACCTTCAATTCACTATCCTTAAATCACCTTAAATTCACTATCGACCCAGCCAAAACAATTTAATTCTCAATAAAAACTAAAATTTCTAAATATATTCCCAAATTTAAAAATAAAATTATTATCTGATGAAATCCTTTTTGTTTTTGTAAACTTGTCTTAGTACGAAATCCAATAAAGATAAATCTTTTAAATTTAAAGCTATAAAATGTATGTAAAATTTATAAATCTTCAAAAAATATTTTTTTATCGGAAAGGATTTCTTTTTATTCTGCAAATAAATTATAAATAAAAAAATATGAAAATATTGCCAATAATTTATTCATTTTACGACTAGTTAAAATAACTATGAGTGTTGTATTGGACTTATCCATAAAAAAATTGATGTATTCCGAATAATATTTCATATCTTTTAGACTAGAGCATAGTAATAATTATCTGGATTTGAATTAAATTTAACATACATGGTAGTTTCCTTATATAGTTGGTATCTGTTAAATTTGAAGTTAGTAGTTCAGTAGTGGGTCCACGTTAAAAACACTATTCAATAATTATTACCCAATTTCAATAATAAGGTTGATTTTGTTATCTATGGTACTCCTGAAATTTAGTATTTTCATGGTAAAGTAATATAATAGCAGTTAAGTTTCTGAATTATATTTGATTCATGTTCGACAGTATTTAATTATTATCCGATTTCAATCAAATTTTCTAGACAGATTAGAATCATAATTTAGTTTGTATCTGTAAAATTAGCAGTTTGAATGGGTCCCTATCAATAGAATATATTATTAGTGTATTTAAAAGATGTGATGTAAAACGTCGGTAGTAGTACTATTATTTTCAAATTTTGTTGAATATAATTCACTGTCAAACCTATCTATGAATTTTCTGCTTCTCCTAGTTAGAAGTTTTTTTTAGATATGATTCATTTTTAAGAGAATGTATTTAAGAGCATAAAATATTTATCTTAAGATTTACAAGATTCTTTCATATATAACAAAATATTTCAACTATTAAATTGAAATATGTTTTTTATGTTAAACGTTTTGTAGAAAAAAAACATAACTTTTAATATTATTTAAGATTTCGTACCTGAATTAATTAAATATTCATCTTTCTAAAAAAAACAAATAGATTTATTATACAAAATTTTTATAAATAAAAAGAAATTCTAAAAAAAATTACGCAAATTTAATGAAATTTTGTCTAATTATATAAAATTTATTATATTTAAAAAAAACTTAAAATATCTAGACAACAATTTAATACATAAAAAATTCTAAAGATGAAGGAAAATAATAAAAATGATTACTTTGAACAGATAATTTATTTATTTCGCGCCAAAGTATTTATGGTGAAAATATTAAACATTTCAGAGAAATTTAAATCAGTGGAATGAATAACTTCAATATCTAAGGATTATCATTCTATCTCTGGTTTTAATTATGTTTTTTTTTTGTCAAGGACATTTTAATGAATAACATCACAGACAGTAGTTGAATTATTCTATAAAGTTTTCTGGATAACTTTAGTATAAATGTAAATATTACCATAAATTAAATATTGGTGAGTATGATTATTAATTTAGTAAACAATAAACATTTTAAATCTTTAAATTATTTTGATTAGTTTGAGATTTATTAATAATATTTCCTTTATTTATCTTCTATTTCTCCACATATCAAGAACAATCTAAATATTTTCGAGATAATTACATGTAAACTTTAAAAGTTAAGAATAAAATTTTGCATATTTATCACAAAGATAATGAATATCAAAGAAATATTCCATTTGTAGAAAAAATAAAACCATTTTTATCTCTCAATTAATTTCATTTTTTTTTATTGACCACATGAAAAAATCCTTTGAAGTTTTAAACCACATCATAAATAATAAACAAATTTATAACATTTTCAACATATATCCTTAAATAAAATATACGAGAAAAGGATGGAGGAACATCATTTAAATTTACCCACATATAAAAAACTTTAATTATTATTTTTAGAATAAATGTTTTGAATAATTTTGATTTACGAAATTTTAATTTTGAGTTTTATAACTTTTTCGGATTTATATTAAATTACATTCCTTTTAAACTTTTTTTTTTGTTTTGGTAATCTGGAATTATATATAGGAAAATTCATTTTGTAGGACGTGCATCCATAAAGTTAAAGTAATTATACAAAACAAAGTTTTATAAATTTATTGCTACTCAAATGAGATGAGTATGAAATTTAATATATAAATTTAATTAATAATTTGTATTTAACAAAAAATCTTATGAATATTTAAAAAAAAATTAAAAAAAAAACTATTATTCCGGATTATTTTATACAACTTTTTATAAATTCACAATTAAAAATTATAATTTACAAAAAAAAAATTATATACTTTACAAAAAATTTCATATTTCTTTTAACGTTTAACAACCATTGCCATATATTTTTTAACTGAAGGTGTTATACTATCAATTGGTTCATCATCTGGCAGCTGACCATCTAATGGTAAAAATCGAAAACTTTGCAATAATGTTGTTATAAATAAGAATAAAGTTTGTTTTCCCATTAATTCGCCCATACAACGATGTTTACCAACACCAAACGGTGCAAATGAATCAGGTAAAACAATTTTATTATTTATAAGAAAACGTTCTGGATAAAATTTTGTAGGATTTGGATAATCCTTTTCATTCATTAACATACCACGAAAACAGGATATTACCATTGCGTCCTATATTAAAATGTATAAAGATATAAGTTTAAAATGAATTTTGTATTTGATTTAATGCTTTTGATTTACCTTTGGAATATTAAATCCACATAATCGAGTATCTTTAATGGCTCGGTGTGGAAGTCCGAATGTATTACCAACAAAAAATCTTAAAGCTTCATGTACAATAGCTTCACAATATGGTAAACTAAATAATAAGAAAAATAAATAATAATAAATTATTATTAATTAACAAAAATTTATTAATTTCATATTACTTAGGTCTATCTTCCCATGTTGGTAATCGTTCTCGTCCCACAACTGTATCCAATTCAGCTTGTGCTTTATCTTGAATATTTGTATTTCTAACCAAATATAGAAAAGCAAAACCTAAACTTTTACTTGATGTTTCTGAACCAGCTAAAAACATATCCAAACAAACAGCTAATAATTGATATTCAGAAAATGAAAAATTCATTTGATCTGGTGGCATTGCTAAAACTTGCAAATATTTATCAATTAAATCTCTTGGTTCATCAGTTAAACAAAATGTTTTTCTATGATTTTCAATTTCTTTACTTAAAAATTTATACATCCGACGATGTATATCAATAAAATTTGAATAACCCGACAGTTCTGGTGCAACAATACGTAAAACCGGAAAATGTGAAAACATACATCCAATCATATCGACATTTTCAAATAATTCATTAAACATTTGTAATAAATCATTAACTTCTTTATTACCACGTTCATAACGAACACCAGCCATCATTGTCCATAATGTATTTAATACAGCAATTGGATATAAATCTTGCATAGAAATTATAGCTGATTTACCATCACCTTCTTTTAAAAGAATATCTCGAACATCATTTGCTAAATTATTAGCTTCATTTTGTATCATATTTCCCATACCACTTCTAGAAAATCCGAAATCTTTTAAATGACGTATAATAAAACGTCTTTGTTCACGCCACAATTCGCCATCTGATAAAAGTATACCTTTACGTGAACCAAATGTTCGTTCCGTAAAAAATAAACCAACTGGTCGACCATCTAAATCTTCATTTGTTAGCATCTCTTTAATGGCATCAGTTGTATAAACTATAACTAATTTATCTTTACCAATTTTTAGACCAATTGTACCATTTGAATCATAAAATTTATTTAATTCTTCGACAACTCGACAGAACATAACATGTTTAATACGTAATTTCGATATCTGTAATAAACTTCCAAGTATTGGATACCATTTTGGTCCAGGTGGATAATTTTTTGGTTTTATTATATCGGCTAATAGAAAACATATGATAACAGTGGCAAAAAAGATAACAGCATAAAACATGTTTTTGATGAAGCTGTAAATAAATTTATTTTTTTATATTTTTGTAGGAATTTGCATTCGAATAAATATATTGTGATGCATTTGCATGTGCCATAAAAACGTAACTCTTTTGCTCAAACGATATAGGATTAATTCTATTTGTAGATTATGCTAGAAGGATAATCTTATATTAATTAAGTAATTATATTTCACGTTTAATTCACGTAAAAGTTACGAAATGAGGAATATTTTCATTCACCATATTTTATTGGCATCAGACATGATTTACAGAAAAAAAGGTTTAATAAGTTTCACTAATGTTTCGCGGAGATGTACCTAATATTTATTTTTAATTTGACAAGTTATTTTATACAGTCCAAATGAGAAATGACGCAAACAGCTATTAAATCTTTAATTTGCTTTTAATCTTCGTATTAGTTTCATTTCTAAAACTTATTTTACTAACGAATAAAGCTAACCATACATTATACAACATGTTTTCAACGCGTTGTATCGTTAGTGGACAAGTTTACAAAACGTTGACAATCATTTTGACGGTTCACAAATCGGTTGAAGAAATATTGACATATTTTAATTTAATGGGGCGTTGGTTGATGGTTGTAAGTTGCATAGTGTATGCTAAAAAACATGCATATCAAAATTCCGTTTCTTAACGATTTATGTCACAACACAAATGTTTTTATATGTTTATGTTATGATTTTTTTTATTAATTCTAAAATATTAACACTTAATTTAAAATGTTGTTAATGTTTTTTTACCAAAAAAAAGTAGAGTGAAATGTATGTAGTGAAAATACAACCTGTTTGTACAATGTATGGGTAACATAATTTTGTTTCATTAGTATAATAAGTTAAATATTAGAAATTAATCTATAACGCTTTAACAGTTAAAAAAAATCGAAAACAAATTTTAATTCGAAACTTCTTTTTCTTATCCATCGCAACATAATTTTTCTCCAATCGGAAATAAACTAAAAAGCCTGTCATTCAAGTTTTCCGAATGACTTTAAAACATATTTATGTAATTTATAATATCATAAAAATACTTTACTCTTACTTATGATACAATCAATATAATATTAGAAAATTTTAATCAGATGAATATTATGACGTATGTAAATAAAATAAAGTTAGGCATTATGCAATGGTAGTGTTTCATTGGAACTGGGAAGCTTGCAACTCAAAAGATATCAGCCAAACGAAACAAATTTTTTCACGTAATCGTAATGTGTTTATTAGAGTTTTTCAATTTTATATATTATTAATACTAAATTTATATTTTATGTATTCAAAATTTATGCGTTATAATGTTTTCTGAATGAAAACTAAAATGCAATTAATAAATTTAAATGTTAGTATATAATAATTTCAATATTACATATGCGAATCAATGAGAGAGAAAGCTAATTAACTGATAAATACTTTATACTTTTATAGATAATCAGAAGAATAAATGCAAACTGGATTAAGTTGTTATTTATAGAGTTTACAATAAGTGCAAATTGTAAATAACAAAAATTTATTTCGAAACAAAATAACTCGTTATTAATAAATTAATGGAAAGGTTTGTTTGGTTCACTATGTTTTTAATATCTCTTCGTAAATGGAATTAATATTAATCTCTAGTAATAAATACTTTTTCGTTTATACTTGATAGACAAATTCGTCAATTGGGCGACTCACAAACCTCTTATGTTCGATTTTATATTTTCACGACGTTTTTTTTATATTTTCACATTTGTTTTGGTAAATATCCGTAACTGTATTAATGAAATTAATTTAGTAGTTTCTCTGCCATGTGTTTTTAAAAAAAAAAACATCGTATGTATCAGGCTAACAATTTGTTCGCATACGCCTTGTAAATCTGAGCTGTCAAAATAAATTGCTACGTAGTGTCCAGACAATTTCTTCTAAAACAACATTAATACAGTATTTTGTGTCTCCTGGCCATAATTCATAAATCGACTTACGAGGTTTGCCTCGCTACAATTATTACAAATTAATGAACATTATCAAAAGAGAAGTATAATAATATATTATTATTTATTGCATATATTTAGGAGAGTTAATTAATTCAGTTCTGATTTGATTTGAATTTGTTTACTTATTTTCAGTTATATTTTGTTTCCGTAAATAATCATTAGATTAATCTTTATCTTTAATCAGTAGGTACATTGTACCCAAAAAAAAATATTATTAGCTGTCGATATCATTTAAATGACAACTCCTTGAGACTTAGGAAGGACATAAACTTAGCGTTCACTAGAATTCTCATGATTATGGTCAACTTTTAAAAATATTTATGACCCAACAACTCGGTAAAAATCGTATTTTAATATTTAATATCAATAATAAATAACATAACTTGAAAAATATTCATAATTTTTAAATATTGTAAATAGAATTATAAAATGTAACAATTTGCCTATAAATTATTGAATAATCCCTCAAAGTTTCCATGATTTTTGATACGAAATATATTAATTGTACGTAAATATAAGAAATTTATTGTCGAACGTGACTAAATTAATATTATTAATATATTTTCATTTCAATTTTTTGTTCAACTTTTTCACAAATTTGTAATTCGAGATTGTGACCACATTCTCAATAGAGATTATAAGTAATACAAGGAAAAAGAAATTACATTTAATATTTCTTGTTATGCAACGTGTTAAAATTGATCTACGTAAGATGCAATAATATAAATTTAATGACACTACTTTATAGTTACTGATCATTTGAAGAAAACTACGTACATTTTAACACTGATCAAATTGGTATCAATTTATTGTTTAACTAGAACGACAACTATCTTTTTTTACACGTCTAACTTATATTTCCGGTTGAAAACAGAAAAACCTTACAAATTAATTCTCAGTTTATTTATTTATAATCACTTAACAGATTCCTTAAAATCGTTATATTTTCTAATTTATATCGAATTATTTTAATAATTTAATATTTGAGAATTTACGTTAGATAATTCCGGTTTAATTATTCCACTAATAAAAAAAATCACATCACTTTATAATACTTGATTTCATAGATATATAACTGACCATGCGGAAATTTTTATTATTATCTAATATTTGTTGTTGTTGTTGTGGTTGTTGGAAAATTACTTTCTTTAACCAACTCTTATGCTCTTTTTTAAATTTACCTTTGAAATATGATTATTTGGCGCGAATTTTCTTTATACGATTAGAGATTTTTTAACTTTTCCGCGACACGACGCGTTAAACTAAACTTTAAATTTGGTTTGTTTCACTTAATATATAGTTTTTCTGGCTAATAAACGGGGATTATTAAAAGGATTGGAAGGGTTTAAATTTCCTTCTTTGATATGATTTAAAGTTTTTTAATGGGGGATTTAAAGGAGAAAATTTCTTTGGAATGAAAAATAATGAAAATTCTTGTATTTTGTCTACTCTCTATCGAATTATATGTAAATTAATATGAAATTTATGCTCTCTACTGCAGATATATTTTGTATATGTAATTAATTTTATTAAATTTTGAATTTTCTGGTTAATTATGTAAAATATTTAGAAAAGAAATGGAACTGTTGGACAAATATATTTATAGAAACTTATATGTCTACACTACAATCTCAAAATTCATTTCTACTTGTAGACTATATCCCTAAATTCCTAATTGTAATAAACTGATGTAAACTAATTAAATTACCATGACAAATCTATAGTACTGATTGATTGCTAGAGTTAGTTTAAGAACAGTTAGTTTTCCTGCAAAAAAGTGGAGAGACGACCTAAACACAATTGATGAGAGATAGGAAAGGAAACGTCAAACAGAAATTTTTGGAAGATCTTTCGGAGTCTTATGTTCTTAATTGATGAATATGAAAAATATATAATAAAAATATTTATTTCTAATATAATTAATAATATATATTTATATAAATTGTAATTTGAATTAAATTAAATGAAGTACTTAGTAAATTAATTGTTAAATATAATGAAAATGTGTTAAATAAATAATAAAATATAATCGAGAAAAGTATAATAGTAGAACTTGAAATAATAATAAAAACATGTATTAAAATTTATAGTACGAGTAAGTGTAACACTTAATAGCGCCCACTACAATGTATTTGGAGAAGTTCAATGTTAAAGTCGTTATAAGTGACTGTTTACTGATATAGAACTGAAGATGGTTTTAGTTCTTGATGATAATTTTATTGGATTCCAAAGCTGCATGATTTTTATATCGAAATCTTTTTCGAAAGCACTCGAAAGTCTAAATGTTTTCAATATAATTGTATCGTCTAAAAATCATTCTTAATTTCCTAATAAATAAATCGAAATTTTATTTATGTATAATTTCTTTTTATTCAATTATATGTGAATGACGACTACATACGATTTTTTTTATATAATTTTTTTATATATACTTTATTTTTAAATTCTATTTAAAAAAAAAGCTATAAACAATTTTTGTTTGTTTAATTCTTAAGTAAAATAAAAGTAAAATATTTAATTGAATATTGCCATAATAAATGCATTTTAAAATTGTAAATTTCTTTAATTTTAAATATATATTTTTATAATAATTACGATAATAATAATTAATAATAATTGTAAGTGCTTAAATTTAGAATTTGTTGTTTTTTTTTTATTTATTTTTTTAATAATATTAAATTTATATATATGTAATCAATTTTTTTTTGTATTAATTTTTTTGTTTATTCTTAATATTAAATACTTTTATACATTTAAAATTTTAAAAATACAATTTAAAATTTAAATACTTTTATAGCTATAATAATAATAATAATTGTATTATTTGTAATAATTTAATTCGGTTGTTTTTTAAGTATTGGCACAAAATCAAAACTAAAAAAAAATTTGAATTACACAATTTATTCTTAAATTTAATTAGGTATAATATATAAAAAAAATTTAATGAATTTCAATATTTAATTAATTAATAATAAAAAAAAATATATTTATATTAATTATTTCCACCGTCATATCAACAATGTCTTTTTGTTTATACATTGTCTATTTAAAGAATTAATTATACTAATAATTTATAATAATTCATTTCATTTGCCGTCAAAATACAATTTTTGCCATTAACTCAAATTTATTTAAAAAAAAAAAAATTTGAGATCACAATTTAGAAATTCTATAGAATAGAAAATTGACGGGAATCTCACAATAAAAATTGCACAACCTCGATAATATCATTTTATTTATTTTTTTTTATATTTATTATTGTTGAGGTTAAACTAACAAGTTGTTTCTAATACTTTATCAGACTTTTTATTAGCTGAAGAATTTCTTGGTGATTTTGTTAAATTATCAACATTTAATACTGCAGCTGCTGCTACAGCTTCAGCAGCTGCTGCTTTTTTAGCTTCACTATTACGAAATTGTTGTAAATAATCGGAAAAATCAGCTCCACCAATTTTTTGTCCAATTGCTGTTGTTGTTGTTGTTGTTGTAGCAGTATTATTTTGATGATTATGTTTTATTTGTTCACTTAAACGTCGAATATTTAATTGTAATTCATCATCTTTTTGTGGTGATACCGATGAGAAACTATGCCGAGCTTGTAATAAATTTGTATTCATAACATTTAAATGACTTTTATTTAATTGGATTTGTTGTGATATTGGTGGCGGTGGTAATTGCCTTTGTATTTTCTGTATATCACAAATATCTTTACGTGGTGATGAATTTCTACGTGGTTGTTGTTGATCACCATTTTTATTATTATTATTGCCATTTTCACGAACTTTTGTTACCGGTGGATAATTGTAAATAGTATATTGTGGATCTGGTGCAATTAAAAATGGTGAAGATGGTGATTGTGGTTGATTCTGTTGTTTATCATCATCTATTATTAATGGTGATTTGGATCGTAGAAGTTTTGGTCGTGAATATTTCGAAAAATTATCAGAAATATCATATTTTGTTGTTGAAAATGATTTTGTCTGACGAAACATATCATGTTTCGGTGATCTTGTCACATTACTATTTGTTGATATTTTCTTTATATTTTCTTGTTGTTGTTGATTACTGCGCCAAATCCATGGATCTATATTAGTTAATGGTTCCAAATTATTACGGCTCAATGTACGTGATTCTTTTGATAAAGATTTACTATTATTTGTAATTGTTGATGTTGTTGACTTTTTGCGTAACGATAATGAACCGTCTTTATTATTTGAACCATTTTGTATATCGGACATTTTAAGCCATGGATCTGATGGTACATATACTAAACAACCAGTACTTTTATTATTAACACCACTTTTATCATAAATAAATACTGAATCAATATCAGCACATAAATTTGGTGAATTATGTTCACTTTTAGCTTTATATTTCTTTTTTGTACCAGTTTTACGATTATTATTTTTTGATACACAATCAATCTTGGTACTATCAATAACAGCAATAATATCAGTTGGTCCAGTAGTTAAATCATTTTCAATTGATAAATTATTAATGGCAGTTAAATCATTAAAATCTTCATTTGGTGATATTTTAACTGATACGATATCATTTTCATCAGAAACTGTAATTGCATGTTGATGACGAACTGGTGGTCGTGGTGATAAACTGCGTGTTGTACGAAGTTGTCGTAATGGTTTTGATTCACCCAATGAATTTGATTTTTCTAATACTAAACGATTATTCATTTCTGGGGTTTTTAATAATTCATTTTGATTTCGTTTTAAATTATTATTATTAATGTTATTATTATTATTAATTTTACGTATATCTAAATGTGGACTAGTTGCAGCATTACGTGTTGTTACTAATCGTCTAGGACTTGCATTTGATTTATTTAGACATTGAATTTTATTATTATGTTTTTGTTGGAAATCATTTAAATTTTCGTTGTTAAGTGCATTAATTTTATCATTTTTAATTGGCATTTGATGAATTAAATTTATAGGAAAATTTTTATTAAGTTTTGGTGATCTTTGACAATTATTACTTAAACGGCCTGGACTTGTAGCAGCATCACATATATTTTTTGATAATTTTATTTGTGATAAATCAATATAACCAGTCGTTGATGTTGTTGAACAATTTGTAGCAGTTAATGATTTTATTGAATTATAATTTGAATTATTTGGACAAGTACATTTAAGAACACAATCAGTTTGTGATGTTGATAAACTACCGCCACCAATATCATTATCAGCAGTAGTAGTATTAGATGATTCTTTAAATTGTTGTAAATTAATACTTGAATAACTATGATTTGCTGCAATGTAATTATCGTTATGAAAATGTGGATTATGTCCAATACCACCACCAATACCAGCACAAATATCACTACATTTATTTGTTGCTAGCGATGCAATTGATTTTTTTGGTGTTTTTGGTGAATGTTTTTGGGATGAGGAAGACGCATATGATGATAAACGATGACCTTGTTGTTGGCTATCTGTTACAGTTTTATCGAAACGTCCAGTAACAACATATGAATCTGATATGGATGATGATTTACGGGATATAGATGTTGTTGTTGCTGTTGTTGCTGCTGTAATATTAATATTTTTATTGTAGCTTTGATTATATGATGAACCGGTTGTAATAGTTGTAGAATTTGAGGTGGCACATAAGCCAGGCACCTTATGCTAGAGAAGTTTTTCAGCAAATGCTTTTGTTGATACTGAACTTGAAGATGATGCTAAATATAAATAGAATTTATTTCAATTAATAAGATTTAGGTTTTTTTTTCATGTAAGATGGTCTGAACAAAATGTTAAAATAATAATGGAAAATTATTTTCACAAATAAAGAGTGCGTACCCTAATAAACAGCACGCCAAAAGGGGGAACTGTCAGATTTTTGTACTGTGTAGCGATATTGTGTGAGAGTGTGTTACTAAGCTGTAAGTTGGAAAATAAAATATAAGAAGAATGTATTTTTACAATACATGGATGATTAAGTACAAGAACTTTAATTAGTATCATTTTAGACCTTAATTTTAATATAATAGTAAATAGTTTAATTTGATTTTCCCCACCCACGACAAATATAAATATCCTACACCTAAAATAATACAGTCGTCTAGGATTTGCATGAAAAATTTAATTTAAAAAAAAAATTGTAAAAATGTAATTTTTACAAATAGGCCAAAAAAATCCATTTAAAAATCCACTAAATGATGCACAAGGCATTATAAAAACAACGTATTTACTTCATTTACCAAATTGCACATGTAAATGAAGAGTTTTTACTTTTTTGTGTAAATAATTTGGTATGAATAAATATGAAAACAGATGTACACGAATTATATTATATTTAACACAAAAAAAAAATAGTTTCTGTGATATTAAGAAATATAATGATTGTAAATAATTTGAATAACCAAAATCGTATTAAAAAAATACTCTTTAGTAGAGATTAAATCAAATTGTCAATTATAATAACATTTGTTATTCAAAATACAGAATTTTAAATAACAAATGTAAAAAAAAAAGGTCAAATTGTATACAAAATTTAATTTGTCACTGTACAGTAAACAAAAACAAAAACTTTTTTGAAGATTTCAAAAAAATTAAACATTAACACAATTAGATGATTGCTAATTATAAGTTCAATACAGGTGTTTTTTATTCTTCATATTTTCCGCACATTTCTGGTATTATTATTAATATTTATTCCGGTATTATTTTAGAAAAAATATAATATATGATTAATAAAAAATAACGAATCTTGTGTTTTAATATATGTATATATTGTATCTTAAAATAATATATTATAATAAAAGATTAAATAAATAAGTTTTGGTAAAAATTGATTATTTCCGAATAAAAATCGCTAATTATATATCAAAGTTATAAATATTTTTTTATTTATTAAAATTACCTTCGTTAACTTCTTTGTCAGTTGATGATTTCTCAGCATTTGGCTGGATCTTTGATTGTCATTTAATTAATTCAACAGTTAAAAATTTCTTAAGTCTATCAAAATATTGAGTATGTAATTCAACATCATTATGTCCAGCACCCTAAATTATTATAATGATGTTATTTTATAAGCATTAAAAAACTATTAAAAACAAGATCAAAAGTAATAAAAATTTCATATTTATATATATCTATATAATAACTAACCTCAACCCACAATGGTTCAACAGCTTTTGGACATTTCTCATAAATACCAATTCCATGTGAAAAATCAATGACTTCATCATCAGTGCCATGTATAACTAGAACCGGTGATTTAACTTTTGATGCTTTATCGATGCTAAAATAATTTATTTATATATAAATATTTAAATTAAATAATTATAATTTTTGTTAGAATCATTACAAACCTTGGAAAAGCATCAAAAAACCATGTACGTTTTGTATTTCTAAATACAACACGCATACCAGACATTAATGGGGAATGAAGAATTACAGCACCAACTTCAACTTTTGTTGCTAAATCAACAGTTGGTACCGTACCAATACTTTGACCATAAAGTATTATATTTTCTGGATTTATATTAAATCTAAATTATAATTGATAAATAATATGATATTAAAATTATATTTGTATATATTTTAGTTATGATTCATTTTAATTATGATTAATAATTATATTGACTGACTCACCTTGTCTTTAATGCTTGCCATGCAGCTTCAATATCTGAATATAAATTTTTTTCCGATGGTTTACCACCACTCATACCATAACCAGAATAATCATAACTAAATATATTGCAATTAATCCTTGCACCTAATCCTAAATAAAAACTAGACATTTGTCCTAAATCAACAGCATTACCATGTGAAAATAATAATGTATATTTTGCATTTTTACTACATTTAACATGAATACATGTTATTAAATTGCCACGCGATGTACGTGTAAAGAAACCTTCTACTTTTCCCTTATCACGTTCTGAGTATTGCCATTCAGCACGATCAGTTAAATGTAAATTAAATTTTGTATTAGATTCATCAGCTGATGTTAATTTATATGTTGGTTCTGGTGGTTGAAATGCTAATTTCGCAGCTATTGGTCCGGGACATGGTGGACAACAAAACATGCAACATAATTCACTCAAACTTTAAATTTGGTAAGATGAAATTTTATGATACAGATATACATGAAAGAAAAAAAAAATATATTTTTTTTTGTTATATCTATAAAACAAAGAAATTTTATAGATTTTACACACACTTTCACTAAAAAAATATTTCAGGAATTTATTTTATTTTTTGACATAAAACTTTTAAATTATTTACCTTAAACCATTCATTTTAATAAAATTGATTTTTTTGTATATATTCTAACTAAATGATTTAACAATTAACAAGATATGATTGATAATATTATATTTTTCATTATATTATATTAAATTTTTTTTTCTGATTAGTGAGGCTTGGATATAAATCTTTTTGACATTAAATAAAAAAGTGTTGTCGTTTACAAAGAATTGATATGGAATAAACATGAATGGATAAATTTAGAAGATGGGAGTGCGAGTTACATTAATTCACTATGTATCTCTAGTCACGTCAACGATTTTTAATAAATTATATAATAAAATCGCGACTTTATTTGGTGCATGTTTACATAACGTGTAAAGCTTCAGTCACGTACCACGTACTTACGACAAGTTAAGTACCGATAAGTTAAGTAAAGTAGCCATTTTGACGTCTTCACATAATTTTTGTATGAAAAATCGATTGGTCGGTCACATAGTGCGATTCGAATCGATCCAATCGAAAGAGTTGAATTGATTTCTACTTTTACGATTCCACTTTTCCAAACTTTTAAGTTTGACAGATAATTGCAATTTAACTTTTGTCAAAAAAATTTATAGTTTCGGTGTTTAATAATTTCATACATTAGTTTTTTTACAATTTAAAATTGAAATTCACTTTAAATTAAAGAATTCAAAACAATATTCACAGAAAACAAATTTTAGATATCCCTCTAAAATATTTTTGACAGATACTTGCGATTGCGCTCGATAGCTATGTGACCAGTCTACTTAACGAATCGAAAGGCTACTTTACTTATCTTGTCGTAAGTATGTGACTGAAGCTTAAATTAATCCGTTTTCTGTTGAATTCGTACATATACAATATACATCGTGATCGGATTATTGCCCACACGAAAATTCCACACAGAAAATTGCCCACATGATTAATGCCCACACAGAATAATGCCCACAAGGAAAAATGCCCACATAGACAAAAGCCCACATAGACAAATGCCCCATAGAAAAATTCGCACACGAATTTTATATTTAAAAATATAAATTCATTTTTATATTTAAAAGTTATTGTAAATATTATTTATTAAAATAAAATTTTATTTTACAATGAATTTTGTTTTAGTAAAGAAGTAAATATTATATAAACTGTGAATGGGAATTTTTTGGGCAAAAAGGTAAACATTATTGTTTATTATTACCGACTATTATTAACTAAATATTAAAAAAGTGGCTGCTTTAATTCAAATATAAACCCTACATCAATTTGCGATTTTGGTGGTCTTATGTATGAAATGCATGTGTAGAATTCTGAATAAATCCGACTGAACAGGGAAAACGTGAAAAAATACTGGACATCGGCAAAAATAAAAGATTTGCCAACATTTAGGCAATTGAAATGTCATTTAATATATTAATAAATTGGATATATTACTATTAAATAGTTTTGGGGCATTTCCTCATTAGATAAAAAAAGTTTTTGTGAAACTGCTATTAGGGAAACAATTAATGAAGAAATTGCTTTAGGGAAATAAATACATAGTACAAAAAGTAGCTTTTAAAGTACTAAAATATTATAGAAAAAGAAAGTACAATAGCACAAAAGTGCAAACTTTTTAATAATGCTTTCCAAATTCCCATACATTCAAAATCAAATATTGAAATATGAAATTTTGGATTGAGTCTCTGCTTGACAGGCCGAAATAATATAAAAATGAAATAAAAAATATAAAGCGTTTTGGTTGTAGTCTTGGATAGCTGAATAATTAGTGTTTTTTATTAAAAATAATATATATCGTTACAATTTAAAAATATATAATTGTCTTTTATATTTTTTTAACAATTTATATTTCAATAACTTAACATTTTTTACAAAAAAAAAAAAAAAATCTTTTATATTATTTACAATATATTTTTAATTTAGTCTTTTTTTTCGTACAAAATTGGAAAAGGTTTTTCTTCTGATGTTTGAAGCCAATTGTTGTTAGAATATTTTGTATTCTCAGTTTCAATGACATGGAAAGTATAAGCATGTCGACTATTTTTTGAACGATTTATATCACTTTTATGTACAACTTCACCATGAATTAAAATACATGAACCTAAAATAAAAATATTAATAAATATTTAATAGATTAAATATTTAGATTTTAAAAAAAAATATTTTCCCTTATTTACCTTTAGTAATTGGAACTTTAACAAAATGTGATTCTGGATAAAATATTGATGGTTTATCATAAACAATTAATTCTGGTGAATTTTTATCAGGATTTCTAATATATCTTCTATGCACACCATTTTTATGTGATCCTTTGACAAATTGTAAACAACCATTTTGTACAGTTGCATCATCTAAGGCTATCCAAAAACCAAGCGCTGACAATGGATCTGTATGTAAATATGCTGAATCCTGATGTGGTGTAATTTCGCCACCAATAATTGGATTTTTATATATATACATACTTTGTGGAACAGCAGGTCGTTTATAACCTAATTGCCAGCATAATTCTCTTACACGATCACTGAATGTGATCTTTTTAAAAATAGGATTTTCTGTGTGAAGAGCATGACCAACCTTTTGAAAAAAATTTTTCATATTATTTAAATAATTTTGAATTTTTCAATATTAATTTTACCTTATTTAATGCTACCAATGGATCTACCAATAAATCACCATTTTTATCAAGCGCAGCTGTTTCATAGAAATATCGAACTTTATCACCAGATTCAATAAAATAATTGTCTCGACTATGAGCAACTGAATGATTCACAGTACAAAATACTTTTCGTTCTTCTTGTGGTGCTTCTAAACATAAAGCTTTGCCAGCATTGTGTAACTCCTCGGTTTCTTCTGGTGTAAGAAAATCGTCAATAACAACGTAACCATTTTGTACAAACTGTTGAAACAGAAACAGTAAAATATATTTTTAAATAACATAATAAATTTAGTATTCAAATTATAATAATATAATATTTAGAAATTCAATTTAAACAGACAGAAAATGATAATTAGAATAGTGATTTATGTCCAATAGAATTTTGTAATTAACAGTACCACCTTTCTAACAAACAGCGTTTTATTAATAATTACTATAAATGCTCTAAAACATATGAAATTTAAATTGAAAATTTTAGCATAAACCACTTAATATACGGATGCCAAATTTTATAAACCAACCCAGTAGATCACAAACCCAAGCTGGTTACCAAATTACATTGAGTTCGAACAATAAATTTATGTAAATTTATTAATTTGTCATAAACCTATTAAAGCTAGTGTCTATAAATTTCAGAAGCACTAACTACATCACAACATGATAAGAACAACCAAATCGGGAAAGAATTACGTATCATGTAGGCTATTGAACTTATGAAAAATAATTCGCAATTTTAATATGGAATCATTGAACTAACGACTTGCATTATCACTACAACAGGAAACTATTCAATTCAGATAATAATTTATATACTCTTTAGTCACCCTTTCTTTTATTTCATTAATATTTTTAATTTTCAAGAGATAGAATTTAATAAGTCCAATTTTTCAATCAACAGCAAGAAACTGTACGTATGTATATAAGTATTATAGTTTAATATTCATACATACATGAATTCTTAATGATGATTGAGAAATTGATGAAATCATATTCATAAGAATTGCATATATGAATATATTTTAAATTTTAGGTATTGGTCAATATGTATTAAAAAAGTATTAAACTCTAATTCAAATCTGTTGATAGGGGCTTGAAAAAAACTTATTTTGTTGAAAAGCCCACAAAAAAATTATTTTAAATAAATAATTTGAATTAAATCTGATAATATTCATTAAAAAAAATAATACAAAAGCAAGTATCTAATAAACCCTTCTCAATACAAACATCATTTACTACGTATGTAATAAAAATGTTATCATTATTAAATATTGAAAAAAATAATAAAAATGTGAACTTTAACTTATATTGATAATCTGGAAAAATAATCTTAATATTATCAAAACATTTATTTAGTACCAGTTGAAGTTTATTTAAATAAGAATAATGAATAAATTAAAAAATATTTTGTAAATTACATCAATTAAATTCAAAATTTATAAAATTTATATTAAATTATTATTAATCAGATAATATTTCAATGAACTCAATTTAATGCAATTAAAAATAATTAAAAAGGAAATGCAATTTAATGTAATTTTATTTATAAAATAAAAATAATTTTGAACGTTTAGTCAATTATTCGGCAAATAGACGGAAATTGCTAAAAAATCATTTATAACAAGTCATTTTTTTAAAAATATATAATATTGCAACCCCCACAAAGATTATTCATTCAAATTATATTTTTAATTTATTCACTCATTCACTTTTTATTAATTCTATTAATAAATAAATAGTCAATTTTCCTCAAATAATTTTCATTTCATTTTCATTTGTATATACATTAAGTAAATTTTCACCTGTTTCTCTTTTTTAAAATTCTATATGCATGCATTGACACACTAAATCAATTTTCTATATAAATTTTTTATCTATGTATCTTTAATATAATAAATTTTTAGTCAAAAATAGTTTAAAATTTTCAATTTTCTTTATTAAAATAGAATTTACCTCATCCAATAATGTACTAGACATTTCAAATTAATTTTATATTTTTATTTAATAAATTTTTAGATGAAAACCTTTTGATTATTTTGGAATAATATTTTAACAAAACTTTATTTTATTTAGATAAAATGAAGAATTTTTTATATATTAAAATTATAGCCACTTTTTATTTATTATGATTAAATATGCTATTCGGTGCACAGTTTAAATAAAACTGAGAACATATCAGATACAAAAGTGAATTAAATTTATAATTTTATTTATTTTTATACATATGTATAATAAATATATATATATATATATTTAAAGTTCTCAAGAAAAGATAATGTATATAAGTTTTAAGTATATGTAAAATATTCAACTCAAATCTAAGAATCATAATGAATCTAATGTTGTAGTTAGAATGAGTGTAAATTTTAGTTATTATATTAGATTTTTTTTTATAAATAAATTGATTTATTCATTAAAATATATTTGTAATTTTTTCAATTATTCAATTTTATTAAATCTATTAATAAATAAATAGTCAGTTTTCCTCAAATATTTTTCATTTTCATTATATACAATTTTTTTTTTATAATATTCATTTAAATTAATTTTAATTTTCTCCTTAAGATTTTTAATATTAATTGTAAAGTTTGACCAAAGATCGCTTAAGTTTAACACGTTCGCTAATCACGAATTTTTAGGCTTTCTTGTGCTCTGTTTTCTGAAACTCATGAACGATAAATATTTTATTCCATTAAGTGACATGACTCTTTGGTACACTTATATGTGACTTGAGTTTTGAGTAGGTTTAGATAGAGCTACAATATTTTATAGGATTAATAACATTTGACATAAAATAGTTTAATGTCTTAAAAATATCAAAAATTTAAATTATTGTAATTAATTATAAATTTATAATTATACAAATTTAAGAAATTTCAGTTTGCTTTATAAGCTAAATAATTAAAAAAGCTAAATATTTATATAAACTCTTGGCTTATCCACAGCTCGCTGCACATAAATATTAGTCAGAAATTAAAAAGTATAATAAAACTACTTACAAGAAGCTACCGAAAAGTTGTAGCTAATTAAAATGTAACTCATTGCATATAAATGACGATGAGTGAAGAACGCTTTAAATTAATATTAAATGATATTACGAGTGTAAAGAGATATTTAACAATTCAAATATAATTAATTTAAAAAAGATACTGACAGTAACTTAAAGTAATATGTTAGGCTGACAACTATTTTAAAAAAAATTTAAATTATAATATAATCCGAAAACCATAATCCCCTCGGTTTCGTGATTAATTTTTTAAAAATAAATTACTTAATTTCGGATTAAGAATTAACGAGTAATTAAACATAATTAATAAATTTATGATAATTGGCAACATTTTATCTGTGTTTATCAATTGCGGTAGGTCAATTAATTGTATTATTTATATGTATCTAATTTACATACATTCAATTCTAATTTACATACATTTAAAATAAAAACCTAACAACAAATCATATTTTTTTTTCCTTTCCTCTATATTTATAATTATTTTATTATTTCAACATACTTTTAGAAAGCATAATTAAATCCATTCTGTTTTCACATTAATTTTTTTTTTTGACACACAAAAATGCATTTTACTTCGTTTACAAAAATTTTCCAATTGATATCTAATAATTGACATTCTAAAAATAAACATAATTTTTATAAAAAAAAAAAAACATGTTGTAGGTAGCTTAACAAAATATACAAAGTAATGTAAATTTCGATTTTCTTTACTTATAAAAACTGGACAAAATATTATGTGCTAAATTGTCAATTAAATGAGACATGATATTATGTGAATGCAGTTCAAAGTATAAAAACACAAACATTTTTACTAAAACAAATTTAAAAAAAAAAAGAGATTTTCAAATCTGTATAAATATATTGAATGAAAAGATAGTTTTTTTTTTAATATGTTTCTCTTTTGATTGTATCTGATATACTTAAAAGATATTACTCTATTTTTATTAAACATTAAAATTTATATACAAGTTTTTCCGTAGGATAAAATTTATGATCGGTGGTTGCATTGAAGAATTTTTCAATGTCAATGTTTTTATTTTATTATTAAACATTATTTTATTATGAACATATGTTAATGCTTAATTTATTTGTATATATATATATGTGTATAATCAAATTTATATTATACATATATCGTCAAAAGAGAAGTTAGTTTAAGATATCACAGAGTATTATAATGTTGTTAAGATAGATTCAGTGTTGATATTATGTATAAAGCTGTATAAAGCATAAATATTAAGGAAATTATAATTATTATTTTCTTATATATACATATAAGTATTATAATATTAAATTATGAAAATATATTTAAAAAAAAAATATGAATATTTTGAGGACTTCCGGTATATTTGTCCCATGGATTTCTAATTTACAATATTTATTATTTTGACCTTCTATATTTTATGTATATTCAATTTAAATGTACAAAATAAGTGAAACTCTTAATTTTAAATTCATATTTTAATATTGAAATTTAAATTATATATTTACATATATTGATTATTATAATGTTTAAGATTAATCAACTTTCCTTCCATCTTTCTTTATATAAAGTGGATGATTTATGGTTCAAACAAGCTCGACTGACGACGGACGCAACGGACGGACAATAAACGCATAAGAGTTTTCGATGGAGCAAAGTCGACGGTTGAGACGGACTACATATTCTTCAATGACAGTTTATAAACAATTTTTTTTTTGTAAACAAAACTATGTATTTACTTATACTTTAAATTAATTTTTCACACTTATAATTCACTCAAAAAATTTTTGGAATGTCAAATAAATTTATTTTAATTCAAAATTTTGAAAAGTACCTATTTTCTACCCATCGTGTGCATCGAAAGTTGAAATTGATTGAACTATTGCGTCTTGCATCCGTCGTGACTTTGTTCACTTTCATATATTCCTATCCATTTTAACTTTTTTTTTACATTTGAATCCGTCTCCGTTGCGTCCGTCGCGTCGAGCTTGTTTGAGGAGTTAGAAAATTAGTATTTTATTTTAAACAATATAATTTATTTATATTGTAAAATATTAAATTTATTAAAAATTTGAAATAACTTTAAGAATTTTTAACTAAAATGATTAAAATTTTATGATAATTTTTGGTACTCTATTTTTTTTTAGTCCTTTATCAATAATTTTATTAGATACTATTATAAAAATTATGTTAAACAATTTTTTTTTTATGTTTTTTATTGCAATTATATTAAAGCATAGATTTTTTTTTGTAGATATGTAATTAAATACTTCACGTGTGTTATTACAAATACCAATTAATTGTGTTGCGTAAAAAAGATTTAGAAAATTATATACATACTGAAATATATAAACAATGAGTTCGAATAAAAACTAAACATTAGAAATACATTACCTAAGGTCGTAAACCTTTTTTATTTCCATTCAATATAAATAAAGTTTGCGTGAGATACAAGATTAATAAACTAATATATATATACAATAAAATCATAAATTCACAAACAAATTTAGAGATTTGTTGAAAACATGTTGATAAAGTTGAATATCACAACATATAAAAATAAAAGTATCTGTCGTAATGTATGAGGCATCAAGTTCGAGAAATTTAAGGTTGGAATTCTTGTTAATTAAAATATATTTTCTAAGAGGTATTTAATTCTCTCTATCATGAAATATTTTGCAATGGTTTCGTTATTGCATTGTTGATGAATTTATTATTATGAGATTTTTCTGTTTTGCTTTAATTTGTTTCAAGTTTAAACTGCGTTTACATTTAAATCAGCAGTGAGTTTTGCAATAGAACTTGTTCCACCTTTAGATAATTTTATGATATCGGCTAATGATACCCTAACCTTTAACCAAACCGAGCTACGTATAATTATAATAATTGCCCTGTATTATTATAATTTACGCATCACTGTAAAATAACAAAATCGGCAAGTCTGAAAATAGTGTCTGTCGGTTCGGTTCGGAAGATGAAGAAACTGCGGAACATATTCTCAACGGTTGCAAGGCTCTATCCCGGAAAAGACTTCTCAGACCTTACGAAATCATCTGATTAAATATTAGTATAGTAGGCTAGGCACAATGTTTCTCTTTTGGTCGCAGTTTAGGCAGGCAGAGTTTCGAACCTCTTAACGATTCATATTAATCTAATTTATGATATCGTCTGCAAATCATATAAATTAATTAGAATTTTATCCGTATTTATATTATCTATTTGGCTTAATTAAGGAGCGGTAGGTGTCTAAACTTTCTTTTAAGTAAAATCAACAGAAATTTCTGTTGATTAAAGAAACATCAAAACATTTTTATGCAGATGAACAGCATTAAAATTATATGCATGATTTAAAAATTCAAAAACTTATTGAAAATATGCTAATAATTAAAAATGAATTAAATAAAATTTATTTTACTATAATATATTTACGTATTTCTACCTAAGTTCCCGTTTTCAATCAACAAAATAAAAAACTAATATATAAACAAAAAAAAAAAAATATTATGTATAATGTAATATGTTTTTTGCTTTATCCATTTATGCTTGTAGCTTGTAATGTAATGCTGATGGATACGAACTGCAATTAATATAAATGTTATACGATTTCATAGGTGAAAGTAAAAATGATCTTTAAGGTCTGAGTGTTGGGGGATGCTTTTTTGTTTCTTGAAATATAATAATTATGGTTTTTTTTTGTATAAACAGATGATTTTGTCACACTAGAAAAAAAACATTAAATATTTTTTACATTGAAATTTGGAACAAATTTTTATGTCTGTTTTTGTTAAGATTAATTCATAGTTAAATTATATATATGAAATATTTTAATTGTAATCTTAACCAGGTAGTTTTAAAAGCAACTGGTCAGCAACTGGCGCCCTTCCAGCTATTCAATTAAACTGAAATAATTTTAACTACAGGTTTTTTTTAATGAAAGCACTATAGTAACACGTATAGTGGTTTCAACATCTTTAACTATTTAAATATCCAACTTTCTATTATGTAGTAGTAATTCTAATTAAATATGTTTTACTTATTGTAATTATAAAAAAACAAGAAATGACTCGAAAGTAGCGTATAATGAGTTACTATATAATTTATTTTAATTTACCCCTCACCCTAAATTATTATTCTAAATGATTATACTATATCAAATGAATTATAATGCTTTTTGATTGGTCCCATACAATACCACGTCGACCTCAAGTAACGCCGTTACGTAGCACCATTTTTGGGCTTTAGCACGTGATTAGCTAAGATATTGATTTTAGATTCAGCTTGTGGCATTTATAAACAATACAATATACAATAGCAAGCTTTGAACCTTCCAAGTGTTTTCCTTTTAAGCATTGATCAGAGCTGAGTAATTACAGGTGAAGTATGCTTAATAAATAATTTCTCTCTCATTCTGTTTTTCACAACTGTAGTATGATTGCTTGAATGAGATACTTATGGTCTGGCCTTATAGCTTATACCATGTAGACAGTTATTGATCTGGCATCTGGCTGTACCTTCATGATAGATTTAGTAAACTCTGTTTTCTTTCTATCATACGACTACGACGGCCATTTTACTTTGCAGTTATAATTTAAATTTATCAGCTTTATGTATAATATAATTAATGAATATTTATTTCGTTTAGTGTAAACGAAACATTATCAACCATAACTTTTAAGAAACACAGTAAAGAAATATTACATAACTTGACCAAATATACAGAAGAAAAAAATAATATTTATTTACTCACCACAACCGACAAGACCATTAATCGGCGAAAGTAATATTTTTTTATGCTAAATATTATGATCTAAGACATACAAATGTTAAATAAAAAATATGCCTACATATCAAATCAGAATCATCAAAGTTCAATTATGACAGTCATTAAATTTAATAAAATTTAGTAATAAAATTTTTATTTTTATTGTGATTTTTTGGAAAACGTAACATCTCTGGTCATTTTAAAATTTACCTAAATATTTATTAGAAAATAATTTTAAATTTGCTAGTCATACATTATTATTTTTGTGGGCATATAAAAATGATTTTTTAAATTTAAGTGGCCACGAAATGAAAATATTATATTATCAGAAATTATAAAGCTATAAAAGTTTTGTTTGATTGGCCCAAAATTATTGTATTTCTTCATATTGTATTTTTATAAAAAGAACATCAATTCCGGTAATGGAATAATTGTTATATTTTAGGCTGACCAGTGGGATTTCCAGTGAAACTAAAATGTTAAAGAGCATTCAATTATTTCAAAATTTTCTTATAAAGGTAGTGATAGTTTCTAAAATAAGAAAGCTACTACAATATAACAAAATAACAAATTTTGAATACGTTTATGAAAATTATTGAATGATTGTTATTTGTACAAAATTTGTTTAAATTACTTTTAAAATATTCTGTATAAAAAGGGAAACATTTAAATTTTATGTTATTAATTAATGTTCTTCTTTATTTAGTTACAACACATGATGTAATTATAAATTGAGAAGAATTTACTTACAACTCAACTTACTATATTATATAACAACCAAAGTAAATTTGTTTTTATATACTTTTTTATTAGATCATTTGAATTCTGCCAGATAGTTTTTAAAGTAATGGCACTTAATGCTATTTGTATTTTCCCTTGTGTTTCAGAACAAAATTTACAGTCCACTGAAATATAAAAATATGTAGAAGTGATACCAATATCCACTCAAACATAATCGCTTCATTAGAAGAAGAAACTCTAATTTAAACCTTTTGGATAAATCCTTATGTTTAAGAGTAAACATTAGCTCACAAAAAATTTGATTACAATTTAAAATAATAGAAAAATGATTTAATATTTTAGTATTTATTAAAAAATATTCCGGTCTCAGCTAGTGGTTAACTTTGGACTATGGTAAGGTACATATAACAAGGAAAGAAATTTTGCATAAATATTCGAAAATTTTAAAAATTTCAAATAAAATATAGAATTTCAAATTTTTTTTTTATTGCATTGCATATAAATTAATAGAAAATTTCAACCTTGTTCAAGTGCTGATTTAAAATTTCATTCAAAACTAATTTATATTATGTAGATTTTTTTCAAAAAAAACTTTATGTATATACATATATATGCTTATTGGGACTCAACATTAACTAATTATATACTTTATGTTTCATTTCATGAACATATTTTAATGTTTTAACAACATATAATGTTAATATTTCAAATCTAAATGCAAAAAATAAATAAAATATTCATAATTACAATATAGTTAGAATCAAGAATACATAAAAGTATTATGTTATTATCATTTATGTACATATATATATTTAAATATTTCAAAACAACATAAAAAATTAATCACACAACAAAGTTAACATAAATAATACTAGCAACACAATATAAACGTTAAAGAGAATCAAAATAAAAGCTAACTAACAAAATTGTCCAACAAAATTTAATAATATCTCAGTTATAAAACACCAAAACCAAAGTAATAATAACATAATCGTATCGAGCAGTTTTTTTAAGCACATCCAAAAGACAACATTCTCCTACCTTGGATATCGTATATAAAAATATAATCTCCTCAACATAAGATACACTTAAATTAATTATATATACATACATAAATACATATATTGAACAAAATTATTTATATAGTTTTCTGTTTCATTTTTTCCACCATCCATAAAACTATCTATACAAAAAAATAAAAAAAAAACTAAAAGATACAAATCAATATCTAAAAGATATTTTTTTATGTATTTATATATGTTGTTATTTTGTACAATAATAATAATGATAATAAAAAAAAAAAAAAAAAACGTAAAGCTATGAATATTTTTCAAAAGGCATTATTTATTTTTTATTCGAATCACCTCTCTATACCTGATGGTGTTGTTACCTGATCTTACATTCAGTATTGTGTGATCATCAGAACCGTTTGGATGGTATTTCTTTTGTACCGAAATTTAAATATTTTTTTTTTTTTTAAATTTATAAATATTAGTATAGTTAAAGAAACCCAAAAGAGTTCAAAAAATATAAAGTTAATAAAGACAAAATTTTTATATTTTATTTAATATATCAATTTAAAAAGTGAATTTTAATTTTTTTAATTATTTTTTTTTTTTTTTAACATTTAATTTTCATGAATTTTACAAAAATTTTGCATTAAAAAAAAATCATAATTAAATTTTCTATTAATTAAATTTTAGGTGTTCTTCTATATAAGAAATTTAATATTAAATGTGTTGAAATTAAATTATCATTTTATGGTGTGCTATTAAAAGAAGTTTAAAAATTTTCTTAAGTCGTGGCAAATCATTTTAATTAAAACCATAAAAAAATTGTTTTTATTACATTTTGTTTTAAATATTAAATTAAAAATAATGACGACAAATTTTCGATTACTCTTTTTTGGATTAATTAGTGCATGTAAGTTTGATTTTCATAACCTTTTTAAGATTTCATTTAAAATAAATTCTATTTATATATTTTAATTTTTGGAATTTTCATTTCAAAATTTTCTTTTTAAGTATAATTTGTGTAAAATTCTTATTTGCAAATTGTTGTTTTTTAATTAAAAAAAATATATATGTATAAATATTTTAAGGTAATAATTTATATTGAAATAAACTTGACTAAAAATATGCGACACACAAAAATAACTAATCATGGAACTAGTTTAACTAGTCAATGTCTATATATATAAGCTAGTTATACATAATATTTAATATTATTAATGTTTTTTTTTTCTTTTAAATTTAAGTTGGTCAATCATTGCTTAAAGGCATATTTATTAATTGAGATACAACACAAATTTTTATGTTTTAGTTTTGTATCTTTTTGATATTAGCAGAGTTTTAACACTAATATGTTAAAAATTTGAAAATTTATGATAATATTTTTTAGAAATATATATTAAAAATATTAATTATTTAAATTTGGGTACATAACATAATTATGAAAATAAAAAGTTATATGACTTAAAAGCGTTTCCGACCAATGGGATTTCACTGTTTTGGAGAAATACATTAAAAATAATTTACGATCAATCATTTGCAGGCTATTGGCTAACATTTATACATAATAATAATTTAAATAATAATAAAATTATTTACTATTATAAATTATGTATTTATTTATAGTATTTTTGTGTTAATTAATATCAAAATTTGTTTTGAAGTTAAAACATAAAATAAAGTTGTCGTTTCCTTGCAATTTGCACTACAGTCCAAATTAGGCTTTTGATTCTTTAAAGAGGTTTCGTTACATTTTATTGTAATTTGGACTACTAATTTTTATATGAATTCCAGAACCATAAGTTTCTTTATAGTGAAGAAACATTTAATTGCCACACACTAATGGCTTTTAATAGTTACTTTTAATGACGAGTCTTAAAATCATAATTACATATTGCAAATTTTATTACTACATAGTACTCAATTTCGATTGATATTTATGTTGTGGAGTTGAACCGAAGACCTAATGAAAAACGTAATCTACGCCACCGACAATAAAGTTGTCCATGTTTGTTAAAATTTTCTTGTATAATTTATGAAATGTTTCACTTTTCATATGTTAAATTTTCTTAATTTACTTTAAATTATTGTTTAAAAATGATATCACTTTTGCAAACACTAAAAAGACAATTTTTAAATGATTAATGAATGAATGTAGATTGTAAAAATTAACAATTTATATTTTATATATAAAACCGATTTTAAATTTTTTAACTATTTTATCTATTAACATAATCAATATGTAATAAATAATATGAAAAAGAAACTAATAAAAATATTTTAACATATAAAAATGGTGCATAATTAAACCGGGTTATATAAAACATGAATAAATCAAAATTTCAATGCAAGCGATTTTTTTTTTTTCATATTTTATATCTTTACTAATAAAAAATTTTTATGTTTTTTTTTTTTTTATGTTTGAAATGTGTTTTCATTTTTCCAAGTCCTTGACATTCTGACCCCAAAAAGAGAAAACAAAATGTGGGAAGAAAATTTTATATGTTTATGAAAAATTATATTATTAAAATTTATTTGTACTATGCCATTTCGTAGATAATTTAAAATTATTTAAAATTTTTTTTTTTTTTTTAATTTAATTAACTATTAATTTTCTTTAAAGCGAAAATGTGGGATGTAATTTGCAAATATTTTTGACTATGTAATATATTTTATGCTAATTTCTTTATATTTTATGTTAAGGAATAATAATTATTGTTGTAAATTGATAAATTAATGCTTCTTTTTATATATATATATAAATAAAATCTTTTGTTAAATAATTCAAGGTAAATCAAGTATCTTTTAGATAGTTTTAATTGTGAATATGTTACACAATAATTTTTTTGAATGGAAAGCAAAATTCAATAATTTAGTAGAATAATGTCAAGCCAAGTGGAGCTAGTACGGATAATTTTCTGGAAAGATAATAATTTTAGGGAAAATAACATTTTTTTTATGTAGGGATTAAAGTTTACTATATATTTTACTACTATAACGTATTGAAACAAATCGGACAGGTTTGTAATTATTTTCAGTTTAACATAATTAAACTATCGATTATTTTTGAATTTGAAATAAATCGGTATTTTCGTTGGTCACAATTTCTATAGTATTAGCACATTCACTATTTTGAAGAATATATAATTAGGCCATTTAACTAGTAACCATCAATAAAATAATTTGTGTAGTAGAAGCACTTACGCGTAATCGATAGAAATGAATGTCAAACATAACACGATTTTTAAATGCTGTAAAAATTAAAATTAATATTGTAATAAATATTTGATATTATTCGTCTATCAAGTTTTAAATATTTCTTAACATAATTGAAAATTAACTCTTTCCTGTTCTACGTCTAATGCCGTAAACATTTTCGTTCTTTTTAATTATTACTAAAAAGTAATGTGTAAAATTAAAATTGTTCAAATATTATTCTGGTTTTCGAAATTAATTAAATAAGTTTATAAAAATAATCTTAAGAAAAATAAAAATTCCTGTTGCAAAACTTCGTGATTAACTCTCTAACGAATCAATTTTCGACTATTGTGTTTCTAAACATTTAGTTTTACTAATCCTGCTTATGATATAATTAATTAAAAAATAATATTCTATGTTTTCAAACTCGCTGGTCTGCTTACAGCTGATAGTCAGAAAATTTCAATTCCATTTAATTATGCCAATCGAGATTTATAAACTTCAGACTTCGAAAAACATTTAGTGTTGAAGTGAAGGGTTAAATTTTTATTATAATAATTAATTGAAATATAAAATTATATTAGCAATTTAATTAAATAGAGGATTTAATTTTGTTGAAAATTTATAATCTTTAAAATATTATTAAAAACATTTTATGTATAGATAATGTTGCAGGTGTTAACAAAAAATTAATAATTAATCGTTTATGTAAATTATTATAATCATAATCATAAATTATGAAACGTCCTTTCGCAATAAAATCATAAAATCTTTTCTAAAAGCTACTAAAGCTTTTTTGTTTAAATTCTCTCTAGCTTAGCCTAATAGATTTTATTGATTTAATCTTAATATTTATTTAATTTATTATAAATCATTTTTTAAAATTATTAATATTTTTAATTTCTCCTTAGGAACGGAATCAATTTTTAAATATTATATAAAACAAAAATTAATTTAATTTATACAAAAAATTAAGAAACCGTAACAAAATATTTTATTTTAAAAGCTGATATTTTTGTCGGCTTTTACTTATTTAGCTATTATTTTTTTGCCACCCAGTTTGAATTTTAATGAATTTTTTGAACTTGTGACTGGCTAATGGCACTTTTGAATATTTAATAGTATTTTTTTGCTGCTTTAATTAGATATTTTATTTTGATAGCTTCTTCAAATGTGTTTTTTTTTTTTTAAAAATTAAAAATTTATCTTCAAAATTGATTTTGCATAAAATATTTTTTTTTTTTTTTAAAAAACATATGTACAATAAAAATATTGGCAAGGACAACTAAAGGGCAGGTTTTCGAAATTTTATAGTAGATAGAAACTGGTTATAAAAAGTAATTTTTAATATTAAGCGCGATTTGAATATTTATTATTATGAATAGGAAATATTTTAATAGCTACGAAATTTCTAGCATAGATTTTTTTAATAATGCCGCAGTTTATAGCAATTTTTGATTAATGAGAATTGGTATTTTGATATCAATGCCCTTTTTAAAAAATGTGGAAAATCCAAACTAAAATCTATACTAGATCCAAAGTAAGACAATTTTATTTGAGATAAAAATACAATAATAAAATTAATCTAAATCACAAAATTGATTTTCAAACTGACAGGAACTGACAAAATTCAACATGATAGAATTATTGTCTCATTATCACCACAAATCCTTCAATTATTGGTTTTACATTTCTAGAATGCGTGAAGCAATAATTATTTTCCTAATGTTTCATACTTCATTTACAATGCAGTTTTATAATTATAATGTATTGAGAAACATGTAATAAGTCTACTATCGACTCAACTACAGTCCGGATTGCACTGTAATCCCTAAAAAGGCACCTAAAGAAATTGATATATTATATTCACCTCCAACACTGGCAAGCTAGCAACAAGGGGAAGTAGACATAATGCTAAGGGATCATGCCATTAAGAGAAAGCGATCCAAAATATATATATAGGGGATGTGGAGATGATCGCGATACGACTGTACATTTTTGTATCATTGACTCTATCTCATGCACCTGCGACGCATAAGTTTTTCTTCTTACAACATGAACAAACTGCTTAGAGCAGAGATTTTAGGTTGGAACATAATTCTCTGTTTCAGTCGAAAGAGTTGTTTGCTCTTCAGCAGTTCCCCTCAAAAAATGGATATATCGACAGTTTTATTCTAGATATACAGGGCAATAAACGACTTGTCCTGAAAATGACATTACGAGTTTCTTTTTATAGACCGGGGAGTAGAGAATTTTCTGATTCATATCTACTTACAGAGGATTAATAATTATACTCGTCCTTCTTCTTAACATATGTGCAAATATTTTCTACCATTTTTATTAAGTGCTATAATTAGTTGAATTTCTTTCTTTATTATACAATTTTATCACTCTAGGAATTTGAATGATTTGTTTTACTATTATTTATATTTTTTCCATTTATATTTATATTTTGATATCTGGTTATAATTTGAAGCTATTTATGTTCATACGCTGCAATTCATTATAAAGTTAATTTAATTGATTTAAACCCGATTTTTAAATGTGTTTTTATTGTGAAATTGATCAATATTTTGCATTTTATAAAGAAAAGGACTTTTTAAGTGGTTGCGAAGTAAAGCCATAATTTGCCTCATGTCCGATTTAGATAGGACATTCAAAACGTACATAAAACCATAATAACTTAATGTCACCGCAACGTTTTAAAGTTATAAATTTAATTGCTTCCATTAGTCATGATATTTATCTAAATTGCTAAATAAAAACCTATATTAAAGATACAAGTTAAACAAGTTTTGGTTCCATAAAATTAATTTCAATAAATACACAATGAACTTTTAATTTCTATTATTTTTCATCTTCAGAATTTCCCACATTTAACACTTTTACATAATTAATTTCATATTTTCTTTTGAAATTTCTTACTCGTGTTACTAAAAAAACAAAAAAAATATTATTCATTAACAAAAACTTTAAAAAAAAAAATGTTTACATAATTAATTTACATGATTCTGAAAAATGAAATAAAATAAACTATAAAAAATTAATTTAATTTCATAAACTTGTTTAGTAAGTTTTTTTTTCATTTCCATTATTAAAAAATGATGAGTTTATTTGAAATCGTAAAAGTTAATTTGGCATAATTTTGGCTAAATTCGTCGTTTTTTTTTTTTTGTTATATGCTTTCATTCCCAAGCTAAACATTTTTGTAATCTTTTTTTTCGTGGTTATTAATTAATATAAATATATAAAAAAAAATCACTTCACCTTTTTATGATTGACATTAAGAATATTTCATAAAAAAAAAAACTATAAATTTTGACTATAATTGCAAAAATTAACAAAACTAAAATACGAAAAACAAAAAAATGGAAATTATTAAAATAAGAAATAAATATTTTTTTTATTACGACTTCCTTTAACAATTAATTTTGTAATAAATTAATGAGTTCTATCTTAAACATATTATTAATTATAATGAAAATTTATAATTTTGGGAATTTTTATGATTTTTATGGTGGTTTTTATTGTATAAGTTCATTATTTAAAATTTAATTTCAATTAATAAAAAGTAGAAAGTGTTTGATTAATGAGATTTCTTGACTCTATAAAAACTGAATATGATAAGCAATTAATAATAATCAATTAATAAAAAACTATTCCGCCCAATTATAAAAATCTATAATTAATTATGTAAAATTATATCTAAATCTAATAAACTAATCGCTAGTAACAAATTTATTTTGGTTATTTTTGCAGTCCATACAAAGACACTTAAGAAACCCTGCATGTAAATTCTTAGCTTCCAAAAAAAGTTAAAAGAATTTAAAGCATTAATTGATTTGAAGGTTTATAACGATTTTAAATGAATGTAAAGGCAGCATAATTTAAAAAAAATATGATTTGTATTAAGTTACAATTAAAGCCTATCTCGGTGTTAGCATGCCAACATGTCAAAATTTATAAATTGATAATAAGAGATGAACTAGGTTTTTATTTTAATCCGGACTTGCTCTAAAATTATGGAATCATTTATATATACTATCTATGTTAAACTGTAGAAAAATGTTAAAATATGTATTCTTTCTTGATATTATATCTAAATCTAATAAGATGCATCAAATGTATTTGTATCTCTACAATATAAAATAAACACCAAATTCAAATTATAGATTAATAAAAACTAGTTAAGTGAAAAGAAGAACTACTTTTACTAAACATCACAAAATAATAAAAATTATTTAACCAAATCTAGGCTAGCTTTTTTATAGGTAAATCTAGGCTACCTCATTTTAAAATATAAAATAATTATGTCCTTAGACACAGGCTGCAGATGTCCTATATTTTCTGCCGCTGCAATCATGTTTATTTAACATTTTCTAATTCGTTGAGTATAACCATACGTACCGGTGCAAAAGTGTGTATCCATCTATAAAATGTTGTTTTTAGACCTCCTACTTCGTGATTTAATGAATCCAAATAATTTTGATGACTGCGAATATAACAAAAGTAAATACTTTGCTAAATTTTGTATAACTTTTATAATCAAATTTAAAAAATTTTAAAATTCTAATGAAGATAATTTAAATTTCTTGTTTTGTTTATTTTTTTTTGTGCGTATAATGGATTCAAAAAAAATATTGGCAATAGTAATAAAATAATCAAATAAAATATAGAATTATGTCAACGTAAAATGTTAACCTTGAGTTGGTATTAAACTATTTCATAATGTTTAGCTACACAAAAAAAAACTTTTGATTACTATTCTTTTGTGATTCATATTTCTAAACAATATTATTATTAAACTACCAATTCTATTAGAACTCTTAAAATAAACATAAATTAACTAGTTCATAATCATAATAGATTTTTAACTAAAAGCAAAAAGTATATATAGAAAGAGATCAAAACTTATATAATTTTTGAATTAAATCAGCAAGAAAGTCGTTTTTCAAATACTTCCACAAAACGAAAACGTATACAAGTAATTGTATATGAAAAAAGCTTTATGATGTGGGTTGTTGGATTTAATAAAAACTTTTATATGAGTTTTGATCTCTTTCTTTATATACTTTTTGCTGTTAGTTAGATATCTAATGAACAATAAAATATGAAACATTAAAAGAATATTAATGGAGACAAAATTTAATCAATATATTAAAATATAATTACATATTATTAATTTAATATTGAAAAAATATTTAATTTTAAATTTATGATATACATAATATTTATAATTTAATTGTTTTAATCTTGAATATTAAATCTGTATCACCTTCAATAAGTGAATCAATAATTCATAATATTAGTTATAATAATAAACCTTGTAACTTTCTATTATTGAACTTGATATTAATTTTTTTTATAAAAGCATTGTAAATTCTATAATCAATATTCTAAAATTTAATATACAAATTAAATTTATAATTTATTAATTTAAAATTTATTGAATATTTTACTTTCATTTAGTTAAAAATACTTAATGCTTGTCGTTTGATTATAGTATGATAATAAATTTACTAAATTCTTTCAAATTAAATTTAAGTATTTCTTAAAATTATGTAAATTATCTTTACATATGGGTAACATCTTAATGTATAAATTAACTATGTAAATTATAAAAATTTAGAACGGAAAGATAAAAACGAATTTATTTTAAAATTTATTATTTACGATCTCATATTTACGATAAAATTAACTTTAATGTAACAATTACATTAAATTTTAAAAGAATATGAGATAATTAATTTACATAAATTAATAAAGCTAATTGATTGTATGGCATTTTACAAGTACTCCGAATAACTATAGAATAGTCTTGTATTCGACTTGACCCTTGAAAAATGGATTTTGGTGAAACTTTTTTATCTGCGTTTTCAATTCCAAAAATGAAAAATTGAATTAAATTTAGTACACAATGTAATTGACAATCCTTGTCAAAATTTGAAGTAAGTAGTTCTATTGGGTCCATTTTAAAATCCCTTATTATATTTCATAAGTTTCATAACATTATATGTACAGTAATTGCAGTAATTGTTAACGATTTCAATGATATTTCACACAGAGGTTGATTGATGGTTCTGGTGATTTCTTCTGAATTGATTTATGTTCTCGAGAGCATAAAATTATTATGCGACTTCAATTAATTGTATACCGGGTTCGTGATGTACGTTTCAAATGATGTACAAAAAAATATATAATACAACTTCGGTAAACACTAATTAATTACAAAGCTATATTGGACATAAGGCAATGTTGAACTGTAACACCGCACAGTTCGGTTGACAAACTGCAACAGAACCGGAGGACACCACTTGGCTTTGCATGTTAAATTTATTTTAATTTTTAATTTATTTTGTGGGGTGGCGATGGTAATCTTGCACCATTAAAAATAAATTTTGGCCCACTCAACAAACATTTTTGGAGCGCCACTGTTTTGTCAACCACAAAAAAACTATAAAAAAAAAATTATTTTTATCAAAAAAAAATAACAAAACCAAGTGGGTCTGGTTACCACACGTTATTGCGGAGGAGACGCGATTTAGAAACTTCCAAGGTTTTCTATTATGCGGGCGCCAGGTCTTGAGTGATCCACAACCGCGGACCACCAACAGAACAAGACCGAATTTCTAAAATAAAACCTTGAAAGTTTCAAGGACCGATTGGGATATCCTCCTTTTTGCCGGCTTAGCTCGTCTGTGGGGCGTGAGTCAACCAATCGATCCTACCTGCAAATCAAATCATCATCAACAAGGAAAGGGGATACGGAAAATACGGCTCGACGTCATCAATCCATGGAAAGGAGGCCCTTAGCCAGACATCCTAAAAAAAAAATGTTCTACCAGAGATCTGGTAATAATAAAAATTAAAAAAACAATAAGTCCAACTTGGTGTTTTTATTTCACTGTACAATATTAATTTCGCAACAAAAAAAAATATTTTAATTTGGCCCGCTTAACCACGTTGCTACTGGTAGTGATTTTTTTTTTTCTTTTTGTTTTGGGGTTCTTGACCCCTCTTTATTTTTTTTTTATTAATTAATGAATAATTAACATACCTTAATTTTTTTTTTTTTATTATATATGCTGGCTGTCCGGACTAGTCAGGCGCCTTTTTCTTATTTTTATTTTTTTATTTTAATTAATGGTACATCCACCAATCGTTATAAGGAATTTTTATTTTCTTGGAATTTCTGGATCTTCCTGATCCCTCCTATTCACCAACTACTTCTAGACCAATAGCTCGGTCCAATTCAATACAGCTAACTTCCTTCGATTCGACCAATAGCTCGGTCGATCCACTTGAATATACTATATATACCGGCTTCTCGGTATATATAACTTATTAAATATATATTATTTTTCCAGCTCAAAAAAAAATCCGACTTGCTGGAATCAATTTACTCAATTATTCCTTGTGGGGATGGTTTTTTTTTTCTCTTAAAATTTTTTTTTTTTTTCTTTTTGTTTTTGTTTTATAATTTAACAACAAAAATTTTGTGCATTATTCCTTTTTTTTTTCTTTATTTTTTTAATTAGAAAATATAATTTAAAAAAACTAAACCAAAAAATTACTTTTTTTTTAAAAAATCAAAAATTTCACAGACGTCTGTTCTCAACCCACTTTTTTTCCGAACTCCACGTTTTCTTTTCTATTTCCGCCTTCCCCAAAAACGAATCCGCATCCCCGCCCGTCCCCAACCGAATTTTGTTGGTTTGGGTTTCCACCAACAGATGGATTTTTATGCCTTTGCGGCGAATATAGTGGAGATGTCGACATTTCTAATTGTCATATATATATAAAAAAAATTATTAAAGCCACCATGATGGTTTTTAATATCTAATAAATTTATTGGATTATTTATTTATTTTTAAGACATCGGAATCGGACGGACATTTCGGAACCAGGTAATATTTCATTTTTATTTATTTTATAATTTTTTTAAGTTTTAGGTGCCCAGAAAAATATAGCAGGATGAGAAAAATGTACCAACAACCTGTTGGCTATGTTTTTATTTTTTTTTATATATGGCTGTTTAAGGATAATCATATTGGAATTTATCCAATGTGATTTTTCCTTCAACCAATGTTCAGAGCCTGCAGGGCCACAGAACATAGCTTTATGCTGTCCCTAGTTAGTTACAATTTTTTTTAAATTACGTGTACCTCATTAGTTCAACTAAAAAGTAGTTCTGTGTGTGTTTTAATCATATAATTAACTTACAACGACATTTTATAAGAACATTTTCGAAAATATAAAATACAAGTTACTGAACACTATATCTAAAGTATTTAGGTTGCCGAAAACTGGTTAATTAAATATAGCACAAATATTATTAAAATTCATTTCAATATTTAGTAAAATTTATGTATTACACACTAATTAAATATCGTATAAGATAAATTATATTACTTTATAATGAATAGTTTGCGGGAACAATTTATGTTTATTACATAAATTTAATTTTAAAACTATTTAAAACGTAAAAATTTTATGGCTTCTTTTTAATAAAAAATGTTTTAATGATAAAATTAAATTGTAAAAATGAAAATTAATAGTTCTCTCGTAGACTTCAACATTTTTTTGAATTAAACTTATTTAAAAAATCATATTTATAATTAAAATTAGAATATTTAAAATTGGTTTTTCCATCATTTAATATCATAATTACAATTTAATTAAAGTTGATATATAATTTCTTATAATAATTATCAAATATTTAAATTTTAATTATTCTTCTAAGAATACAATTTTATGCAAAAATAAATAAATAAAATGAATAAAAAAAAAATATAATTTCACATAAATAAATTTTGCAATATCCTGGGAATAATCTGATCATTAATTTTATTATAAATAAAGATTCCACAATAATTGTAAATAAGATAAACTAAAAGTTTCTAATTAACATATAATAATAATTAAAACAAAATTAGGTAAAAGAAAAAGCCATGATTAAGAAATCAAAAAACCGTGAAAAAGTTTCATTTAACGCCTCGCGTCAACCATAAAAATATATTTAAAAAATAATATAAAAATAAATAAATAAGAAAATTTAATTTAATTTGTGATTCAATAGAAAAATAATCTTTTAATTATAAAATTTTTATATTTGTTTTCCTTTTTGGTTCACAGATTTATCAACAATAACAATAGAAGCCGCTTATCCATATTATGGTACAAAAATTGGTGCTCTAACACAATTGCATCATGGTGTATCTGGTGATGTTTATGCTGTTGATTCAAGAACATTATTTTTAAAAAATTTTAATTATGATGGTGAAGCACCAGCAGCATATTTTTATGTTGGTAATACAAAGAAACCAAGTGGTAATGGTTTACGTTTAAGAGATGAACGTGGTAGTACATCACCAGTTATTAGACGTTATCGTAATAAAGATATAACATTATCATTACCGGAAGGTAAAACATTACGTGATGTTAAATGGTTTTCATTTTGGTGTGATGAATTTTCTGTTAATTTTGGTGATGTTACAATACCAGCTAGTTTAGATTTCCCAAAACCACAAAAAATTTCAGCATTAAATGGTGTACATGGTGTCAGTTCAGATAGTATTGTTATTGTTGATGCACAAACATTATTAGTACCAAATTTCAGTTATGATGGTGAAGCACCAGGTAAATAATAATAATTATTAATTTATATAATAATATTCAGTAAAATTATTGGTTATTTAAATAGTTAAAATTAATATAATTTGACCAAAAACAATTTATATATATAGATGCAAAATTCTGGGTTGGACGTGGTTCAAAACCATCACCACAAGGTCTTCGGATACCAGATGAAAATGGAAAAGAAAATCCACTTAGACGTTATGATACAAAAACAATTGTTTTAACATTACCAGGAGATTTAACTGTATTTGATATTGGACATTTTGGTGTTTGGTGTGAAGCATTTACAGTTGATTTTGGTCATATTCGTATACCAGATGGTTTAAATGTACCACCATCATTAAAAATGCTTGGTATTAGTCCACAGGTAAAATCTAAAAAATCAAAATCAAAAGCCAGAAGACCAACATATAATTAAATTTTTCGCGGATTTTGTTTTTTGTTTTTTGTATATTTCAAAATACATTAAATATGTATAAAAAATATTATATTTTTTTATGTTAAAAATTATCATTTTTATTTTTTATTATTATTATTCTGTGTTATATTATTATAATTATTATTTTATTATTTTGTTTAAATACTTTTTAAGATTTTTTAGTTTTTTTTTATTTTATTTTTATTTTTATGTTATGTAAAAAAGTTTTTAAAAATTATTTTTTTAAATAAAAAAAAAACCTTAACACTGTGGTGGAATCAATCGGGTCGAATTGACCCAAGAACATTATATTAAAATCTTAATTATAAATGTTTTTTTTCTTTGAATTGGGAATTAAATCAATACTCCAGTTCTGATATGTTCTTTGAAAATTACATTAAAAAATCACTTTAGTTGTGATTATATTATAATTTTAACAAAATTCCAAATATTAATTATATGAAAACTTAATAAAATATTATGAAATTCATTTAAAATTTTCACTGCTCTTTTTAAATCATATTTTATAAATTTAAAAAAATGAAATACGTAAAAAATACATCAAAAATTTATAGTGGGGTCTTTTTGACCCAATCATAAATGATTCCGCTGCAGGGTTAAAGGTTTACAAAATAAAATCTACAAAAAAAAAAATCATATACGTAAAGTTAAATTAACTAACAAACAAAAATTATGACGATATTAAAAAAAAATATCTTGAATTTTTTGATGTTTATCTTTTATAAGTTTTCGATTAAATAACTTTTTTTTTATATAATTTTATTTGTCAATAAACTTAAAATTTTGATACAAAATGAAAAAAAAAAAATATTTTGTTTTTGTTTCCAATAAGGAAAATTTTTGTTGTTAATATTTTCAAAAAAATTATAAAAAATTTTCATTTCACCATTTTTTATGGAACATTTTTATGCATTTATCTAATTTAATATTTACATAAAAACACGAAAAATCCATTTTTAAATGTTAAAAAAAATTGGCTTTAATATTAATTTTTCTATATATTACAAAATTTATTCATTTCCATTTTTCTTTACATTTGTTATAAATCTTTTGCTTCTTTTCTTGGCGATAAAATTTTTTTATTTATAATATTATTTTCCAAAAAATTGCATTTTAACAATTTTTCATTTTGTATTATAATTTTATTTTTATTTATGTTGTCTTTAACACTGGGTCAAAAAAAAAAGAAAAAACCATCTCGGTCTCAAAAACATCGGTTTAATTTTTAACTTATCTCGGCATTACTTGTTATCATTTATTTGTAAAAATTGCATTTAAATCTAAAAAGGGATAAAGGGATATAAAAATATTATATTTTTTTAAACAAACAATTTTTTATATTTCCAATTATATTCAAGGACTAGAAAATTTTTATAGAATGATGGAATTATGTAATTAAGGTAAATTTATCATATTTTTAAATCTTCTCATTCGTCATTTTCATTTAGATTATTTTATATGATTTTAAAAATGTTGAGACGATTTCGTAATATTACATAAATTAAATTTCGAAAATGTTGGGCCGATTTTGTTTGTTAAAGTTTATTAGCTAAAACCGGAAGCTCGAGCATTTAATTTCGAAAATCAATAATTTCTTTCGTACCAAAAATTAATTTCAATTAAATAATTTAGATTTTCCAAGGAAGAAAATTTTATTTTAAATTATTAGTAGTAATTTACAATTGTTATAAAATTTAAGAAAAAAAATTACAAACTTTTGATCAATTAAATGAAATCGAATATTTTAGTAAATTAAAACCCTACTGATTTAGAAATCAATACCGAAACATTTGATTAATCAGAGCCTCTATAGATTCGGTTAATATGCCCAGAAATCGATGAATAGACAAAAATTTATGTAATTTGATATTTATTGAAAAATAGTTGAGGGAAAATTGTAGTAATATTTTTGTTACTAAAATGTTGTGTAAAATTTATGTTCAACTAAAATTTAGAAATATATTTCTATAAATTCAAATAATAATTGTGATAATAAAAAAATATATTTAAAAAAAAAAAAAACTTTATTTTACAGTCAAAATTGAATTGTGAAGTACTTTATGATGATTTGGCATTTGAAGTAAGATGGGCAGTAGCTGGTGAAAGTATTGTTGTGCAACTTGTTGCAAAGTTAGGTAAGTTTTTCATCAGACAATTTTTTTATTTTTTATATCGATTTAAATATTCAATTCATTTTTTTGTTAATTTTTTCAAAATTTGTTTTTATAAAATTATATCTACGGAATATTTTGTACATAACTATAAAAACCAATTATAAAATAATCAAAAACCATACCAAAAATTCGAACCTGTTTCTTTCTTTTATATATCTGCAATAAACTAGGCCACTATATAATATTAAATATAATGTCGAGAGTTTTATTCCGACAATAAATTGAAGATAAAAAATATATAAAATAAAATTATAACAAACAAAAAACCATCAGTTTATAATAAAAAAATATGTAAATTTTATGCAAAATATAAAAAATCATGTTTGTTTTAAATTCATTTGTTACGTTGAGTAGAATTTGTGTAAAAGGTCGTTGACAGAATATTACCAACTTTATTATAAAATGATTTAATCATTTAATTAATTACATAAAAAAACAGTATTTTTTATATATGCGATTTACGATTTTATTATATAATTACATAATTTTTATTGAGTTGCATTTTAATTTCTTTATTAACTGAATTCTATAAATTTGTTTTATTTACATAGTTGACAAACTTCTTGATATCTATATTTAATGAAGTTATTTTATTTGAATGTTGACAGAAACATTTTCAATTGTAAATGATTTTACGAATATTAATTGTAAATTATTATACAAAATTCTTGCAATTGATATTAAAAAGCATACTGTCTTTAGTTACTATCTCTGGGCAATCACTGTCACGATAATCCAACAATATATGGTTTCATTAGACGTACTTTTTATGTGAATTGATTATCATTACAAAATGTTTTAAATTCAAATAATTTTCATTTAAGTTCAAATACATTTACATAGTATTGATTGTTGACAAATATTGTGCTTAAAATTATCACTTGTATAATTATCTCTGATATTAAAGTGATGCTAATTGTGGCCACAACAAAACTTTAATCGATATTAACTTGTATCATAATAGTATATCTCAAAAATCACAAATTATGAAGAATTCGTAAATGAATTTAAAAAAAAAGTATTAACATTAAAAGTATTAAAAGTATTAACATTTTTTTAGTTAGAATTTAGAAGATTTATTGTTATTTTGTTACAAGACTAAATTGTCTAATTTAAGTTTCCGACCCAATTAATTAAAGAATTATTGCTTATTTACCACAGAATGGCCTTGTCGTTGTCGTATACGATAAATTTCGAACACTTTCTCTCTAGGTTTCCGACCCAATTAATTAAAGAATTATTGCTTATTTACCACAGAATAGCCTTGTCGTTGTCGTATACGATAAATTTCGAACAGTTTCTCTCATTTTTGTTCATATACGCGTAAAGATATTCCATTATGAAAATAAATTTAATAAAAATCTAAATTATCTTGATTCACTTCACAGAGTTATGTATTCTATTTGAAGGAAGCATGTAAAATTTATTGCAAAATTTTATTAATTGAACTTATTATACGTGCCATAAACCAATATTGATCCATGATATGTCAAAAACTGGTCTTGTTTTAGTGTTAGGAGTTGTAAGACATGCTTTCTTCATAAATTAACTATTATTTCACCAATGTGAATTATTAATTATGATAATGAAATCGAAATTAATCAGTTTATTATAATTTAACTTTTTTTTTGGAATGAAATAAAACGAATTTCATTCAATTTTATTTTCTTAATTTTTTATTATTATTGTCATCACTCATCAGTAATTTTTTCAATATTATGTCGAAATAAATTTGGAATAAAATAACAATATTTTAAAGGAAACAGACACACAAAAAATAAGAGAAAGTATAAATAAATTTACAATTTGTGTGACAGTTAAAGACAAGTAGTAACAAAACTACACAAAAAAAATGCTTTCAAATTATTATGCAATTTAAAAAGAAAAAAAAACAAACTGAAAAGGAAATTTCATTGTTTTTACAATATTTGATATTTGCAACACATTGTGACTTTGATGAGTAGCCCATAGTTCAATAGTTTGTTGCCAGCATAAATCTATTGTGAAAAGATTCATAATTAGTTCATAATTATTCGTATTTTGTTTTTGTTTATATAATCCGCGGTATTAATTATCAAAAAAAAAAATGTTTGAAATTTCTGTATCTTATAGTAACTTCAAGGTATCTTCAAAAAACTCACAGAAAACATAATTATTTTCATCAATTTATACATTTTCCTTAATGTTTTTGCTTAGATATTGCTTTAAATAAATGTTTTAGCAATGATCTATATTTGCTCAGCAAAACAATCAGTACGCTATAAATGAATCAATTTTAAAAATTTAAAATTTCAGTATGTGAAGCTGAAAACTCCCTGTATTTCATCAAAATCACTTTCTTCTCATTTTTTTTTTAAATTTTTTTTTTTTTTTTAAATTTAATTTAAGAGAAATTATATTACATATTTAAAATCATATTTAATACAAAACTCACTGTTACAGATAATAATGAATATATGTCATTTGGTATATCGCCAAATAAATTACATACTGAAATGATTGGAGCTGATGTTGTTGTTGCATGGGTAGATAAAAATACTGGTAAAGGATTTGCACAGGATTATTATCTTGATGATAAATCACAATGTTCTGGTACACGTGGAAGCTGTCCAGATACAAGATTAGAGGTAAAATTTCTATTTTAAATAATTGCTATAAATAATATTTTTTCAAAAATTATTATAGGATAAAACAAATTCAATACGTTTATTAAATGCTGCTATGGTAAATGGTTATTCAATTGTTACATATCAACGTTCACTTAAAGCATCTGATAAATATGATTTACCGATACCAATAAATGGTACACAAGCAATTGTCTGGGCAATTGGACCATTAAATCAAAGAAATGAAGTATCATTTCATTCGAAATATACAAAAGGTGATCAATCTATAAATTTTGGTCGTCAACCGACATGGAATTGTCCAATGCCTGAAGGTGAATCTAAACAAAAAGACAAGGAAGATGAAGATGATGAAGAGGAAGAGGATGAACCAGCTGAAGAATATTATGAACCGAGACCACAACAAAATAATAATAATAATAATAGGAGGCCACAAGCTGAAGCAAATCGTAAAAAACAACAAATGCAAACACCACAAAGACGACCAGTACCAACACCAAAACCGGTTAGTAAAAATGGTGCATGGGAAATACCACCGATTCAATGTTTCGAACCAGAAGATGGTGTCTTTTATGCACAAATGGGACCAACTGGCGGAAAACACGGCTATCCAGCTATTACAGGTAAATTTTTGGTATTAACTATTATCTGTCAATTTAATGTGATAAAAATTTGGAAATTTTAGGACATGTTGGCTGGGGAATATCGTGGTATATAAATGGTTTATTGATTCCGGAAATTCATGTTGTTAGAGGTAAATCATATACATTTGTTGTTGAAGGTGGAAATGATCCCGATACACCAGCTAAATACCATCCATTCTATATTACTGATGATCCAATTGGTGGCTATGAATATAAAACTGAGGAAGAGAAAGCAGTAAGTATTTTGTAAGCTGTTGAAATTAAATTTCTTAATTTTGATTTTTTTGTAGGCTGTTGAAATATATGCCGGCGTCCACAAATCACGTTCAGGAAAAATTACACCAACTGGTGTTGGTAGGATTTGTAATTGGACACCAGATCAAGACGGTCCAAGTGCTGATGATTATTTATCTTTTGGTGCATATCAAAGAACACTTACACTTAAATGTGATGTAGGTGAACCTGGTATTATAACATGGACACCAGATCGTAAAACACCAGATACAGTTTATTATCATTGCTTTACTCATCGTCATTTGGGTTGGAAAATCCATGTACATGATAAATGTGAAGATGCTCAAGGATCTGAAATTGATGAAGTTTTCGTTGAACCAGAAGAAGATATTTTAGCAGAATCATCTATACGACATGAAACTAAAATTCAACCAAATGGTAATTTTTTATTTAAACATGAAAAGGATTTAATTAAACATCATAATATGGCCGGTATACCACCAAAAGTAACATTTGATATGACAAGATCAACAGAAATTACAAAATTAATTGCTGATGGTATCCGAGCTGCTGAAGCATTAGAAGAAAGTATTATTTCTAAAAATAAAATTCCACCAACACAATTACCCAAACTACAAAGTGCAGCTCCAGAAGCTTTAGAAGGTGAAATACTAGCATCAATGAAAAATAATCAAACATATGATGAACTAGTTGAAAAACCACAAGATCATTTAGTATTACCGGGTACAGGACCATCAGTATTTTTACGGCCACCATCTAATAATAATAAACCAAATTTTCATTCTGTTAAAATAGCATCACGTCGTCCATTACCAATGCAAATTGATCGTCGACCACTGAGACCTGTAAGTCTACCACAACCCTCAATAATTATAAATCATTATAGAAAATCTGTACCAGCAATTATGAAACCATTCTTGAAAGAAAAACCATTTCCAATTAAATCAATTGCATCAGTATTAATGTTAGGCGAACAAACAGAATTAGAACCACAACGACATAATGAACCAATTTTGAAAACAAAACCAATTAATCAATCTGGTGTTATTCCAGTACCATATATTGATTCATCGCCACAGGACAGTAAAAAGAAATATACAGTTATACGAAATGGTTCATCAATAAAAGGTAAAATACCATTTATTCGAATGCCACAATATCCTGAAAAGCCAATACAAAAACCTATTGTATATAAAAAACCATATGAAGAAAAAGAAATTATTGATCTACCAATTGAGATGGGAACATATCAACCAGCAATAAATACTGGCTTTAAAGCAGAACGTGTAATTGTTGAAAGTGGTTTTCGGCCAATAGTTCGACGAAAATCTGATAATCTTAATAATACAGAAAATTATGAGAATTTAAATCGTCGACAAGATAATGCTGGAGCTGAAATTGATGAAGTAATGGAAACTGATACATTATTTTTAAGTCAACCACAAAATCAAAATGATCAATATTTTGAACCAATGTTTATACCATCACCATTAGATAGTACAAATTCAACAATTATTCGGAAATCATCAATTATTGACGATGACACTATAAATTCAGATGAAGAAGTAACAGCTGCAGCTGCTGAACATTTAGATATTTATTATTTACCACCAGATACTAAAAAACGTCCAGGTTTAAGTTCTAGTTCAGTACCAGATGGTGCTGTTGTTACATATGATGGTAAAGCAGTATTAGATACATCATTAATAAATATATCACCGCCACGATTACCATTTAATGATCGGCAATTAACAAAACAAAATGGTATATCAAAAACTGAACAATTAGTTCGTACACCACAATTTGCACCATTTAAAGGTGAAATGCCACCACCAGTACCAGATTTTTTACCAAATGATGCACCACAAAATAATTTAAAATATAAATCACAACAAAAACCAATTACAGAATATTCAAATCCGCTATCGAATAGCTCAAATCCAATTTCAACAAAATTAACATTATTGAAACCTATTAGCTCATAGAAAGAGAAGTGAATAAATTTGATATTTTATTATAATTTTTCAATGTTTTTTATAATATAAATATAATTTTATTTTAATATTATTTTAGGGGTAGTAAATATTAGTTGTAAAAAGAAATAAATTAATAGTTTTATATAAAAATTTAATTATAGTTATTTTTCCAAAATGAAATTATAATGCTTAAAATATTTTACTCATTTTTGTTATTTTGAAGGAATTTCTTTTATATACACTGATAAAAAAAGATACAAATTTAAAATAAAACTAATTTTCTAATAGTAAAATTGTGTTCAGTTTATATTACTTTTCTGAAATTATTTCTTGCAGATAATCTTCATGCAGATGCTATAGGAATAATTATTTGGCAATAGTATTGTAATCTATATGATTTTATCATTTCAAATAAAAAATAATTAATTAACTGGTAAAGTCAATCCGAATCTAAGATAATCAAAATACTTTGTAGTTTGTACCTCAACCATTATAAGTCAGTCATTCATCATCATTCATAAGTCATCATTACATCATAATTTCATAAGGGCGTTGTGTTTGTGTTTATATACCTACAATGATTGATTAATTTTGTCTTTCTGAATTTTGGAGAGTAGGAAAAGTGTACAAGATTAGCGAACATTCAAATCATTCACAAAAACTTTTCTTACAAACTTTTAGAAAAGCTTTTTGTAGGAAATGATAAAATGATAATGAAATGATACAGTCATTGTTATATTAGTATAATAGATGTCGCTACTTGGTCGGTTTTCAAATTTTATGAAAATAAATTATTGCAAAATTAATAAAATATAATGTTAAATTGAAGCCAAGATTAAATTTCGTGGTAGTAAAAAACATTATAATGTAGTACCGTAGAGTGTTTTACCATTTGATCTATGGTAACTAAAATAAATCTACTTAGACTCTTGGTGCACTCACTAATGGTACATTTTAAACCTCAATTTCTAAAAAAAATATTTTCATATCATTACTACAGAAATAGTTGTAAAATATCTTTCTTAAAATATTTATTCACATTTTCTACAAATTTAGTACATCTAATCATTCCAAGCAAATTTGAATTTTAAATTATAATTTTTTTATAACCCTTTGATTCAGACAATGACGTTAGAACAAAAGTGTCCTAATTAAATTAAGAAGAAAAATATATTTTAATATTTTGAAAGAAATTTAATCAGCATAATATAATTAAGAAAAACAATAACATAAATTTATATTTAAAAATTAATTCTTTTACATACAAACATAAAAAAATCTTTTTATTTCAATATCAAATATTTACAGGTATAATTTAGTTTCTTCATATCTGCCCCCGCCATTAAAAACCAGACCTAATTTAGATGTGATTTTAGTATGAATTTCATGTAAAACCATATAATTATGTATGATTTAGCATTTAGCTATTGCAAACGCTATAAAAGTCTTCATTGTAATTGGACGTCAGATCGTGATGGTTCAAGCTTGAATATCAAATGATTATTAACTTTTATTATCATAGTTTCATTTCGATTAGGAATTTCATGTACTTACTTGTCAATTTGGCGGTGCTGATGCATTGAAATAATATTTATTTCAGAATCATTTATACATTCAAAATCATTTTATAACTATGTTTTATTTGAGTATGTCTCATTTGTGTAGTACACAGTTGGTATATAAGCTTCATTATCATCATCATCTCTATATCTTCTTGTCATGTTGGTTTGTATTCAACTTCATTGATTCACATTCAGTCATTATTTCGAATGGAATGATACTTCTTTTTCTTGATTTGATGTCGCAACATCTCAGATATTTGATTATAAACGTTGATATTTCATAATTAGATAACTAGTTACCAATAACATCATTTAAAAAGTATTGAATATCCTATTAATTAATTTCGAAATATCTTTTATAGAAATTATATAATATATGAGATAAATTTTTACCTCTAATTCTGTATCTGGATACTGGACATCTTCCACATTTGCCTTATCATCAAGTTAATAATTTTGTTCACATCCTTTATCAGTATTTTAATCAACCAATTGAACAAATAACTCTAAACATTTCGGTATGTCCTGTATATTTAGTGATGCACCATTTTCATCTGTAATTATAGTTTTGGATTAAATAATTTTAAATAGTTAAGATTACTTGTAAAATAATTTTTTTAAAATATATTTTTATCAACTTCTGCTATTAAAATGATATTGATTTTTTTCGGGAGCAGCAGTTACATTTACGAAACTAATATCTTTAAAGATGTTTCTAATAAATTTGAATTCAACAATACCAAAATTTTAAAAGTTTATTTATTAACTTTACATGTTTGCAAAAAAAATCATTAACCTACTACTAACTCCATGTACCTATAGAGAAGTAACTTTAGAACTATTAATATTTACAAATAAGGATAAATCGCATCAGTATAAACAAAAACGTTTAAGAATCTCCTTTTAATTTAAATGTTATTCGGTATTTTTAGTTTTTCATGCAAAAAGTTATTACATAATAATCGGCATCTAATAAATAAACTTTTGTTTATAAAATTAATAAAAAAAAATATTTTTTAATAATTTTTTTTTAAATTTAATTCATGGAAATTAAAATATTTTTTCATATTTTTTTTATGCATTTTCCATAGAAAGTAATTATAATTTTAATGTTTTTCAATTTTTGTGCATTTTAGAATATTATTTTTTAATTACATTTTTTTGATAACTATTTCAAGGATTAAATTATTATCCTTTTATGTTTATTTACAATTACCCATTTATAAAAAAAAATATGCTCATCGGAATTTTTTTTATGCTTGTGGAAGCAAAAATATCCTTTAACAAAACAACAAATATTTTTATATTTTATTATATTTATCTTTTTCAGAGATAAATTTATAATGTTTTTCTTTGAGGATCCTGCTTATTAACAGGACATTTCAAAATATTATGTTACTATTGGAAAATAAATAAATCCCAATAGTATTTTTTTGATATTTTTATCTTTCAGAGTTGAGGATTTGGCTGTTTAGATTTAATGCTGACTAGGAAAAGGTCAATAGATTTTTTTTTTTTGTTACTTAGCTGGCTTATTTATTTTTTTTAAGCTATTTATCATTATATATTTATTATCCTGCCAGAGGGTTTGGTTAAATATGAATAGTCGAAATTATTGAAGGAAAAAGTATGAAAATGAAAATGAAAAGAAATTTTTATTTTTTTGCTATTGAATTTAAATAAATTAAAAACTTAAATACAAAATAAAACATTTTTTTATGTTTAAGTATTTTGGTTATATAAATAGAATTTACTCAATAAAAGTTCAAAGGAAATTGAAAATTCAGAATTATTTTTGGGTTATACATAATAATAATTAGGTAAATTTTACAATTATTAATTCAAATTTATTATAAATAATAATTTTCTTTAATAAAATTAAAGTTAATGTAATAGAGCAGAGAAATCAATGAATTTTCTTTATTTAATTGAATTTATTTAATATAGAAGATTTTAATCGGAAATTGAGTTTTTTTTTTTGTAATGCCTGGTTTATTAAGCACGTTATTTAGTATATTTCGTAATTAATGTTTCGATAAATTGATTTATCAAACACATAAGTATAAACGCTATTAGCTAATTGTATATTACCAAGCTTTTAATCATTATATTTTTCAAACAAAAATTTGATATAAACCAATTTTTATAAAATTAATCTTGAACTCCTATGAAAATACTATACTAGGTCAGCAAAAAAACACTGTTTTTGAAACGCACTGTTAATAAACTTGACAGCGTTTTTACTAAATACATTGCTATATTTGATATTTCATCGTGTATATACTTTCAATCAATGTATTTAAAAGTACTAACGAAACAGCATGCTTGATGAACCAGGCTTAATTATGTAATCACAATGAGTTTCAGTTCAAAGTTTTACTTTTTAATTTCAGATAGGATTTTAATATGAAACTTTTACGGAATACACTAATAAATTGTAAATACTGGATAAATGTAATTCCCAGAAATCAATTTAATATGTAATTCCTTTGATACATATTGATACAAAGAATATGAAAATTCAAAGGAATAGCAATGATAAAGTTTTCACAATTTACGACAGTTTTTTTAAGGATATATTAATCAAATAAAATTTCAATCTTATTTTTTTTTAATTTCTATTAATATCAATTTTAAATACAATTTATTTTCTGACTATCCATCTTTTATAATCTTGAGTCCAGAGTTTATGCTTCATTGAATTTAATTTTGATTAGAAAGTATGAATAAATAAATTTAATTGGGAATTTAAAGTTACTGAAGAGTTATGAAAACTTAATTTCGTTAACATTTTCATAACTTCGCATTAATAATTTAAATCAAGAGGGAAATGGAAATAAAATTATTTCCCACAGAAAGTTGGACTTAATCCGAATTTTTTAGTATTAATTAAATACAATTTTTAAGAACAAATATGGAAATTATTCTATTTTAGAATTGGAAATAACTTTGGGAACATTTTGTATTGCATGGGAGAATTATTTCCTAATTGGTGTGGAGTTATTGCACTGCTTAGTTGATCAGTTTTAAAATTAAGTTGATTAACATACCAGTAGAATCTATAAAAGTATAAAAACAGTTGTTTATAAATTATTCAATCGTAACACATATTTAAGGATTTTCTAACTCATTTTTATACAACCTTGAACCTTCTACTATTTAAGAATTTTCTTAATCATTTTTATACAACCTTGAACCTTCTATCTAAACGATTAAAACTTTTTATAAAACAAATTTAACCAATAATTCGAATATGTGTAGGCAGAAATTGTATGACGATTAAATTCTAGAAATAATTCACTATTTATCCGAGTATTAATCGAAATAATACAAGTAAATCACTTTCAATTACTTTTATTTAATATAAAAACAACTTTTACATAACTTTTTTGAAAAAATTTAGTAAATTTATTTCAGAAAAGTTAATAAATAATTTACTTTTAGTTTCTTTTAAAAATTGTTTTTCTTTTGTGAACTTACTTATTCGAGGAAAATTATTTCAATTGGACACAGAAGTTTTTACTTTATACAATTTCTTAACTTTTCAAAGGATTTTTTTTTCTTTTTTGAGTGAACTTCTGTACATTTCTACTAAAAAATGGGGGAAAAAAATAATAAATACTTGAAATATATAAGAAAAATTATTAAGGTTAGCCTATTTGTGAAAAGAAATAATTTATAACAAGGCTGAAGTATAAGAAATTATAGTAATTTTCTAATAAATATGATCAACATGAATTGATATGAATAATGTTTTGATCAAGGTAGAGTTAACATAATAAATATGTTAAGATATTAGATAGAAGAGGTTGGGTATAATTGCTTTGATGTTTAAATTCGATTTACCAAATTTATCAGAATTATTCACCACGAATACGAAATATGCTTCGTCCAATATCATAAAGGAAAATCTAGGCTATTTTATTATATAGATCTCACAGTGTGCCAATTGATGGCTTATGTAAAATAATGTTTAAACTTTATCTGCTACTTGTAATGTAAGCATATACTAAATATGAACTTATTGTTTTAGTAAGTTCTTTAAGTGGTAATCCAAACAAATATTTCAGCTTCTTTCCCAGGCCCCCATTTTCTTAATACGGAAAGATAAAGCTTGTATTGTGCCCCAGTTTGATGAGGATTAGATACTCGATAACTAATCTAAACTTTTTTTATATTAATTTATTCAATGTCACATTTTATTTTACCAATTCAACAAATAAATTTGCTTATGATTTTATGTTTTGCATTTGCAATCAAAATTTTTGTTTATTTTAAAATTCATTTATTAAAAATTGGAAACTAACAAACTGTTTTTTTTTATATATGCAGCATACAATATATAATTTGGTGACACATTGAAAGGATAATTTTGTATCCTTTTTATGCACAAAAATAATAAAAATTTATTCAAATTAAAATTATTCTATATAATAAAAATTTATATTTTTTTGATTGTTTTTTTTAACCACAAATTCTACCAAAAATTTCCGCAATATTGAAAAACTTTTTCATTTTTAAAAGCAATTTCAATTTTTATCCTCATACCAGAAATTATTTTGATGTTAATACAAAAATTCTTAGAATTGTTTATAATAAAATTATTTTAACAATATTTTGCCAAATTGGAAAAATTAAGCTGCAAAAATTATAAGAACTTTAAGAAAAACAACTTAAAAGTAAAGAAAATTAAGAAAAGTGTCAAATTAAACCTCTTTAGATTTAGATAGATTAAATTCTTTCGTTTTGAAAACTTGGAAAACCGAAAATATTCAAGTCATTCCACTTGAAGTTATTTTTGTTTAGTGATAAGAAAAATTTTATTTTTCAGAAAAGTCTAAATCTTTTCCAATTATGATTCTGTAAATAGAAATTTTTTAACTTGGTACTTTATTATTTAAATTTTGAGGAAGTCCTTTTTTAAAATGGAAAATGAATTTAAAAAACGGATATTTAATAATGTATATGTATATTTAAATTAATGTGGTTTAGATGGAAACCATATGAACACATGCAGTTTTTCATAATAAATAACATTTTATATCCTTTTTATATAGAATAATTTTGTATTAAATAAATCCTTTAAATTTAAATTTTTCGTATATAGAGGTTTTATTATATCCTTGTTGACTAAATAAAATAATAAATTTGAAATATAGAATTAATTTAAATATTTTGTCTATACAAAAACTTTTATTTTTATTTAATTTTTTATAGAGAACCACCAACCATTTTTTATGTTATGGGTCCTCTTTTTAATAATGTAATTTTGTTATGTAAAGTTTAAAAAATGTAACATTTCAGACCAGCGTTTGCAGCAGGAATTGAATCTATAACCTATGCATTGGTAGAACAGTACATGTTACATTGCGCTACTAAAGCCCATTTAAAATTTTAATAAATTTCTTAATAAATTGAAATGTTTACTAATTATTTTTTAAAGTTATTTGATACTTTACTCTTTATTTTTGCGATTATCGTCTACTTCTACATTATTTCATTTCATTACGAAGTATGAATAATTATATTCTATTCATTAGAAAACTGATTTTTTGTTGTTGTAAAGGTACGAGTTTTGGACTACTCTTAGTTTTATTTGATATTATAAAAACGAATGTGATTTGTCTGTACTTAATGAGCCTATTTTTTTTTGTCGTAACAATTGAAAATTTACATAAAACAAAATTTTATATAGTAAAATCCCAACAATATTTTTCAAAACTTTATGGCGCTATGTTTATGTAAATTTGTGTTCCCCTTTTACATATAAACCGTGTAAATTCAAACAAAATATCGTATATAAAAATAGGGAAATTTTCATTTACATTTAGAATAACTTTATTTATGTTGTGTAGCTGAATTCCTTTAGACCTTTAGAGCAATATTTTAAATTATATTTAGTATAATGAACAAAAGTATCATTTTATCCTTAAATAGTTTCCATATTCAAGAAATAAAAATGGACCTTCATTACGTGTTAGTAATTTAGTGTTTCCTTTATAAGTAAAAAATCGGTATAAAAAGCTTAAAAGTTTAAATTGCAATGTTTTCACATATGTATTTTATGTATATTAATAAATATTTATTATAGTATTAGTAAATTGCACTAAATATTTACAAATACACATGTAATTTTAGCATAAATAAAGCTTATTTTGTTTATATATTTTTGAGTGTTGATGTGTGCCGACAAATCGTCACAATTGAACATTTTCGTTATTATAGTATTAATGTAATAAATGTAATGTTAATGACGTCAGAGATTGTATCGTAATACATAATAGGATATAGCCGCATAAAATTTATGCGCATGTCGAAAAATTTCAGTACATATTTAGTTAAATTAGGAAATATCGGAGAAATTATAAGAAAAGAAAATCATTATTAAAAGCTTACTTTTTAAAATGTTAAAGAAACTAAATAAAAATTTTGAGTAACCGAAAAAATATTATATAATAAATAAGGTGGTCAATGCCACTGTGAAATAATATTCTAATTTTATTTGACAAACGACTACAATAATAATTTCACTATAGTCGAAAGGACTCGTATGCATAAATATATAAAAAAAAAATAGAATTTTACTTATCAATATTCAAAGTGCATATTTTTTATACAATACTCTTTTGATTTTGATTTAGTCAAATTCTTTTTGAAGAGGATTTGTAAAATAATTATTAAGTGATAGCATAGAGTTTTATCAAATTCTTGTGAAAATATTTGAAATTTATGAATTAGAAGGATAAGATTTTAGAAAACTAACAAACAGGACATATTAGAGCACAAAATAAGTATTAATTAAATTTAACTAATTTAGGATATCAATATTGTATGTACAAGAAACTGATTGATCGACTAGCATTCCTAGTAAACATCAGTCTAATCGTTTGACTACCAGATGTCATGTAGAAACGTAATAAAACAGTCACTGAGATGTACCATTAGAAAAGCTCTTCAATTTTCTATAAACTTACTACTTTATAGTATCATCCAATGCCGATGTGCATTTATAATGTGATTATTTGAACCACCTTCGCACAACTACAAACTAATTTAACCTTAACAGATAAAAATATGTTAAAACTAAAAAATTAGGAAGCATAAAATTATTATTTAACAAGTAAATGCAAAAATTAATTAGTTCATATTTTATTAATTCTATTTTTTCTTACTATGGAAAATTATATCTTAATGTTAAATATCTTAAGGACTTAAACAATATTAAAAAAACTGACTTTAAACTAACACAAAACACTTTTTAACATTTAAAACCTAACCATAAAATTATTTTTCACCTGAAGCCATTATAACAGCTTTTCTTCATAATAGTCATCGTTAAAAAGAAGTTACATATTTCTAAAATCAGGAAAATAATAGTTTTACCGGATACAAGGAAATAAATTATAAAGACATACACTTTCATTAATGTTAAATAATTTTCATTTTACCATTCCCAAAGGATTGCATTAAAAACAATAGAAAAAGAAATTCAAAAAATGACAGAGTAAACTAGACCAGGATCTAATACAAAAAATACTTCATCATTTTCCCGTGGATGTGAAAAAATATAAGAAAACTTATGTAGGAAAAACAAAATATTCAAAGAGTATAAAAAAAATTGCCTAAAGGTGAAAAATGTTGATAATAAAAATTTTAAAATGTTATCTTTAAAGTTTTACTTTTTACAGTTTAATAGAAAATTAAAATAAAACTACTTAAGAATCAATTTCAACTTCAAATGTCCTGGAAAAAGAAACTGCTGATTACATTATGCAGTTGACATTATGCAGTTCCTAGCGGTTGCTAGCATAATTTGAAATTATTGTCTATGATTTTTTAGTAGAATATTATTCCAAAAGGATATTAATTATAACACAAATCTTTTAATTTGTTTTCCTTATTTTTTGAATGAAATACATTTTAATTAAAATATTTAATAACCAGAATAAATATTGTTTTATAATTTATATATTTATAAGCGAAAGCGAAAAATAACTTTTAATAATAAAATACATATTTTAAAACAATTATCCTTCATTTTTAAATTATAATTTTAGTAAAATTAATTTCATAAATGATTAATATCGACAACAAAAATAGTACCAAAAAATAATAATAGTTCAAAAATATGAAAAACTATACTTTATGACATATTTTCATAAATCAAATATTAATCACTAAAAATCTAATTAAGTATGAAGATAATCCACTTAAAAAGGACATCGTAAATTTCTTCGAATAATAATAAAATTTTCCTGATCATCGTACTATAATTAAACAAAATAAAGAGTTAAAATAATTTATACAGACTTTTTTTTCATCATCATGATTAACATCAACAATGATGATGATAGGTTTTGAATCCTTGTTGATTATAAAATAAACTATACGATTTTTTTTTTTGATTTATTTCTTATAATAATGAAAATTTTAATTGGAATAATAATGAATTCTGCATGAAAGTAAATGAGAAAAGATCTTAAATTTTAATCATAGAAATAGAATGGAACTATTACCTTTGCAGAAATATTAGCTTATGTAATTTTAAATTTTACTTTATCAAAAATAAAATTACAATTTAACCTTTGAGATAATTCTATCTTGTAATCTTCTTAAGGAGTTTGAATTTTTATATAGCTTATAAGTAGATATCAAAAATTTGTATTATAGAAAGAATAAAGAATTCAAAGAAATCATATTGAAATGATTTTACGTATCTTAAACAGAATTTATCTTAATCCTTTAATCGTGGTGGCCATGGACCAATTGTGTTCCATTTACTTATGATATAATCAAATTTTTATGATGTTAATTATACTTTATCCGCGAAAAAGTTACGAAAGAGTTCTAAGACATATTCATCATAACCATTTCCAGAACACTAATACCTTATACTCTACGTAATATGACATATTTACTACATTTATTTATGGTATTCAGCATATAAAGCAGAATAAACTGAGGGTTCAACTTATTTTCCAATTTTTTATCTTTTTTCTGAAATATTTCTAGGACATATTGTGACCCCACAAATGTAAAAGAAAATGTACCTGTTGCTGTTCCTTGTCGAAGATAGAATTGTGCATATTTTTTTGTGTATGAACCTAAAAAGAAAATGTAAAAATTAAATAAAAATGCGCGTACCTCTTTCTCTGAAATTCCTTTATATCCATATGTAAACGGCAATTGTCCAGCCAGGATTTTTATGTCCGAATATCCATTGAATTATGTATAATTCTTATTATATATTTAAAATATAATTATGGCCAATGGCCGGCTTAATAATAAAAAAAAAAGTATGGAATTGGTATTGCCAAATTAATAAAATAAAATTCATTTGCAAAAGAAAATTCGCGAGAAAAATCAAGTGCGCGAAATCGATAAATAAGTATCGATTAAATTGGGGGTAGTTAGGATTTTGTTAGGGAAATCCAAGGTGGAGCAAATGGATAAAAATTTAAAGGCACGGCAAGGAAGAAATCGTGGAATGAAATGGGGAAATTGAAAAAAAAAAACTTTTTCACCTTGAATTGACCCATCGGTCAGGAAAGGTGAGCAATGTTTTTTTGTAAAGAAAAATATATAGGATGATGATAGGATGATTTTTTTTTTGGGTGGTCGAGGAATAGCTATCAACGAGTTTAGTTGTGTTAAGAGGAGATTTTTTTTTTTTGAAGAAAAAGATAGTATTGATAGCAATAGTTTTAAAGGATTTTTTTTTGTTAAAAAAGTATATAAAGTTAATTAAATTAAAAGTACCATGCATAGTAATTATTAATTATTAAATAGTTATAATAATAATAATAAAATAAAAATAAAAATAAAATAAAATTTAATTAACAAGTGCACTATATATATTAACTATAGTATAAATTATATTATGTCTAAATGGAAAAAAAAAAACTTTAGAAATCCTATAGTGTGTGAATAAAAGATAGACTTAAATTAAAAATTCTAGTAAAAATAGAAAAAAAAAAATAACTATCGAAGTTTTAAGATAATTATTTAATTAGAAAAAAAAAAAAACAGCATTAAATCAAAAAAAATTAAAAACATTATATTGATAGTTAGTTATCAGTTTGAGAGGTTTTTATAAAATTTGGAAAAGAATCCAAATTCAAAATTCAAAAATAGTTTAAAAATATATATACATATTATTAATACATATAAATATATATATGAAAGACCATCAAAAGATGATAAATATATATATATCTCTTGGTACAATTTTTTTTTGTACAAAAATTATTAAAATTGGAGTGCAGTGCAACGTCATCAGCGGGATTCCACCAGCAGATTTTTTTTGTTGTTCTGTAAATTTTGCTTATTTCTGGTTGTGACGTAATCGTCATATACACCTATCCCCCGATTTACACGGTACTTTTTTTACACGGTTTCACTTTTACACGGTTTTAAAAAAAAAAAAAAAACGGTAAAAAAAACGGTAACAAAATTTATATATTGTGACATGACTATAAAAAATAACAAAAACGGGGAATTCCCAAAAATGCAGCATATACATTGAGTTAACATTTCACAATAGCTTTCATATTACATAATTAGTTCAGTCTATGGACGGAAGCAAAAGCGTGCAAATCGTTGAGTTTTTTCTTATAATTTTTCAAAATACTTTTTCAAAATAATTAAATATTAGTTTATTTACACAATCAGTAGTGTTAAAAAAATTATTTTTATTACAATTTTGAAATTTGGAATAATTACTTACATACATATAAGCGTAAGTAATAATTCATAATTTTTGAACCACTTTTATTAATTCGGTGTAAACGTTTAATAGGTTTATGATGTTTTAATATTCATTTTTAATTTCCGTTTTAACAAATGATTTTTCCATTTACCATTAAATAAATGAATCATTTTTAATTTCTGTGTAAATAAATATCTAAATTATACACATTTGATCGTTTTTTCGATTTACACGGTTTTTCATATTAAAAACAAAAATTTCGATTTACACGGTTTTCTGAGGAACCAATCTTCCGTGTAAATCGGGGGATAGGTGTATATATATAATATATAAAAATTATAAATTTTTTTGTGTAGCATTTTTTTTTTGAGAGAGCCACTTTCATGACATGTCACGAGAGGAGATATCGTTAAAAGGTATGTTGGAAATATAAATTAAAATGTAATAAATATTATAAGTAAATTTCTTATTATTTAAATTAAAATTCTGTTAAAATCATATTAAAAATTAAATATATATATATATATGAACAGGGTAATTTGAAAATTAATATATTAGAAAAAAAAAAATAGTAATCAAAATGAAAATAAAAATATTTGATTATTATTTTAAAAATCATGAAATGCCTAAAATTATGCCATAATTTAAAATTTGAATACAATAAATAAAATAAGAAAACAACCAGAATAAATAAATAATTTAATTAAATAAATATAAATTTTATAACGTTTAAAAAGAAAAAATTACGTTTTATTATTTAGGGTTTGGGTTGGGTATTATTTTCAGCTGCAAGAAACCGCTAAAGATGACTGGCTAAATCCCTAAAAGAATCGCTAAATGTTGATTATGTAAGTATCCCTGTCCTTTTGCCCAGATCTTTTCCTGTTAATATTTTTATTAATATTAATTATGGAGAAGTGAAGGGCTTTGCTGATTTGAACGTGAGTAGGATCGTTTTGGTTGACCTGGCGCCCGTGGTCTTTAGTGTTCAAACCTTATAAAACAAAAATCCCTCCATGGTCATAGGCTAACCACTACTGTACCATTAAGTAGTTGGTTACAATATTCATCATAATCATTTCCAGAACACTAATACCTTATACTCTACGTAATATGACATATTTACTACATTTATTTATGGTATTCAGCATATAAAGCAGAATAACCTGAGGGTTCAACTTATTTTCCAATTTTTTATCTTTTTTCTGAAATATTTGAAAATTGTCAAGTAAAAATTATTGAAATTTCGCTCACAATCAAGTTTATTTGCTGCTGTAATATAAATTTAACTGAAATGAAAATTTATACTATTTAAAAATAATATTGTACAGAAAATTCTTAATAACAATTTTTTTTTTCTGTTTTGAGTAAAAGTTGTAAAACTAAAATAGCGTTTCAAAATTATTTTAATACTTATACAACAAACAAAGATATATTTTTAATAAACTTTGCACTAAACTTTGAACTAAACTTTGAATAATTTACTTTATTTTGCAAATTATCAGTTAGAATTGTTTAAGTGTTAAAGCAAACGGAAACGTCTGGATAACAACTTTAGTTGAAAACTAACTGGATTAGATTATATAGATTTGAGGAAAATTCTATTCATTCTTAAGTTAGACTATAAAAACTTTATAAAAACTATTGTAAAAACTGCTTTAAAAACTTCTTATCAAGAATAATTTATTTATATTGATATTTATTAATTTATTGATTTCAGTATTTAATTTTTTTTCCTTCTTTTTATCCCCCCAGGAGGTTTTAACGAATCAAAGTTAAGTTCTTTAAAATAGGATTTAACAATAAATATTGTAGCTGATTAACTATGACAAGCTGTCATACACAGTCTACTTAGAAGTTTTGTATATTTACTGATTTTGTTACTGCTCTTCTTAATGAATCAAATTAAAGAATAAAAATGTAATTTTAAAATATTAGATTGAAAATATAAAACGAGAATCCACTTCGTCATAAATGATGGATTTAAAGTAATAAATAAATTGCACATATTTTCTTGATTAACTTTAATTTACTTTAAATTGATAGTAAAAAATCACTTCTACCAAAACTCAATAGCAACTTAGACTATAACCATAGTGTAAAAATTTTCAATACATAAAATATTATCATATTATCGTTCCAAAAAGATTTTATTTATACACAAAGGCGACAATTTCATCCTTTTTCCTTTCATTCAATTATCATAAAACGCCATCTTTTTAATTCTTTTTATACAACGAAGGATTTTTAATAATTATATACAATTATTACGACTTAGTTATAAATATAATATATATTATGTTCATGTATTTATTTTCCTTTTTCATTTTAAAAATATCCTTGGGACAAGGAAAAAGAAAATTTATTATTATTAAATCATTTTCCGGAAAATTTGATTTTTTTCAAAGTTGTCGCAATGAAAAGGGTATCCCTTCGTAATAATATTGAAAGACCAAAATTTACTACAAAAAAAAAGGAAACTTTCTATTTCTTTGTTATCGTAATACAGGGGCACTTTGATATATAAGGATTTTAAGATTGACTGAAAAATGTAATGATTTTATTTAAAGGAGCAGAATTTTAAGAAAAAATGTCATTAATTTTTTATTTTATTTTATTTAAATTCAGTGTCAATAAAAAATATCCAAATTTTCTTAAGAAAATTGAAATTTATTATTTACAGAAATAAAAATCTGATAATTTTTCCCCGAAAAAGTTACGAAAGAGTTCTAGGATCATTTTATCATTTTCCACATACATAAATTTTACAAATTTAATATTGGAAAAATGATTTTTTTTTCACTTTTATATTTGTTATTTTCTCTACTGGAAAATTAATACGTTATTGATAAAAGTATTGTCGAATTTTGACATTATGTAAATTTAAGAATTAAGCGAAATTATGTTTTTCTACATAATTTTCCATATGAAAAGGTAAAATGATGACATAGAAACAAATTAAATATAAAAAATTCGGTATGATTTATAACCAAAGTCGAAGTTTATTTTGCTGTTTATAAAATAGCCATAAAACGTCGTAAGAAATGTGTAAGAAACGTCAAGAACTTTGACAGTTCTCCATAATTATTTTGAATTTGCGGAAACTGAATGAAACCAGAAATTTTACAAATAATTATTAAAAAAATCAGTTTTTCCAAGCTATTTACATTATTTACATATTACAAAAGTATTGATGTAAATTTTCCAGTTAATTACGCGTAAAGATCTTTGTAAATAATTCGAGTTATTTATTCGACAAATATTGGAATTTTCATAAAAACAATTGTTGAAATTAAAATATTTATCATTTTTAATAACTGCTTTACGAACTCCATGGCAAGGATATTTTGTTGTCAAGCCAATTTGCCTTTGCATTTTTGACACATTTTTATGTTTTAATATTCTTTGAGGCCAATTTGTCAATTTATAAGAAAATATCTATACGTGTATTTAGGTCTAGAAGAGTTTACGATAGCATCTAGAGACCAAATTACTACAAAGTTTGAGTTTGTCAAGAAGTATATTGAAAATCGTTGAAATTATATACAGATTAAGAATGATAATTCTATATAAAAATATAATAACAACCAAAATATACTTAAATTTTCTTTTTAATACAAATTAGTCTTAAAATTTAACTGAAATTTAAAATTAAATACTATTAAATTATTTTAAAGAATTTCTTATTTTCAATATTTTCTAGGTAAACTTAATAAATTATTATATAAAATCAATTTCCCTAGATATTTCATGATTTCGAAAAATATATATTTAATAAAACTAATGCAGAATTAACTTTAAATTCTAATAGTTGCCAGGAACAAAGTTATTTAATTTTACTAAATGCAAAGAAAACTTTATAAAAATAAAGCCCCAAAAATTCCATTTAAAATTTTAATAATACAAATATTTATTAGACACAATTTATTGCGAGAATATTTTGGATTTAATATTCAGAGTAATTTAATTTGACTTAAGGACTACTATCCTTAAAAAATTATAACTGCAATAATATTCAAAATATTGAAAAACCATTTAAGATTTTAAATACAAAATTTATCTACTTTTTTTTTGCTAAATCTACTAATTTATCTACTTTTTATAATTTCATTTTAAATATGAGAAACGTAAAATTATGATAGTTTTATTCAAGCAAAATATTTTCCATATAAACGTTTTTAATAATTTTAATAAATGTATTAATCTTTGTAGATACACTGGTGTGTATAGTAGGTGTCTACTAATATGAAATATGAAAATGAGCCATCAATCCATCCAAAAAATCTGATATTATTCCGAACCACTAAAATTTCTACCCATCCTCATCAGAATGTTTCGTTGTTCTTTGTTGGCTTCATCGTCATCGTTGTCGTCGTTGTTGTCCTCATTATTATTTTATTTTATTTGTTGAGGAATTTCCTGAAGTGCATAAATTGAGATGCCTTGGAATGTAATGATTCTATATGGTTCTTAAGAATTTTTCCTTTTTTTTTTGTTTGTACAGATTTTTTGTTACAGAATTTTCTTAGCTTAAGTATGTACGAATCATTTATATACACTGCAGATATAAATATGTATAATAAGTTCACTATTGTGTTCTAAAAGAAATTCAGGAAACTAAGGAATTGCGCTATGGATAGTAATAAGGAGTGATACAGTTTATAATAAAGATATAAAATTCTAAATATTTTGCATGTATGTATGTAAATATAAATAGAAAATAATGTAATAATTTTTTCATTTTTAGTTTTTTATATGAATAAAGAGGAAAATTATCATAGAAATATGAAAAGTATGTGTATATATGTCAAAATACTATAAATAATAATTTAAATAAAGTGTAAAAAAATGTTTTGGGTGGTTTTTTATGAAAAATATTTCAAGAATTGCTTATGAGAATCTATTAGTAAAAATTTCTAAATATAAATTGTAGCAGAATTTAAACTTTATTTATATTCAAGTATTTTTATTTGTAAAGAATTTTTTAATTTAAAATGTAATTGATTTCATTTTTGGTACATAAAATATTTTATTACGTCAATTTAGACACATGATTATCATTTGAATATTTGACATTTCCATTAATTTCTCATAGTATTTATATATTTACAAAAATATTTGAAGTAACTATATATGAATTGAAATTCTTAATAATATTTCAAGTATTTCAGAGAGTCAGATTGAGATGTAATAATTTATATACATCATTTTGTAAATCGTCTTTTAGTTATACATATAACGTTTTAAAATTATATCTAGATATAAATTAATAGCTCACTAATTTATAATTATTGTAAACATAAACCATAAATATCTAAGAAAGAATTGTAATTCTTTATTGACAGAAGATGACTTATCTAATTACCTATCTTATGCGATATAAAACATTCTTCTCCATTGAACCATTCTGAAGCTATGGACCGATATATGATTCTACTTTTTTGAAATGAGCTGTAACTCGTTGAAATGAGAGCCAAATTTGGCAAAGTTGGTATACATTTTACAACTACTTTGTGCCCCCCTCGATAGTTTCAATATTTTTGAAACTTTTGAAGTAATATAATACTAAAATTCAGTGTATAAGAAATACAAATTTGTAAATTCATCTAAATAAAATAAGGTCAATTGAAATTAAATATTTGCATTCAAACTCGTTAGCTGTAAATGAAGTTTAATAACATTTTGTTGATTCAAACTATATAAATCAAAAACATTTCTCAATTAAAACATTTCTCAATTAATTTTCTTAATTAATGGATTCATTCAAAACAAAAAAACTTTCAAATTTTACAAAGTTCCTTAAAATTTATTTTATATTTTCATAGTTTTTAAAAGAATCTATTTTTATAATACCAAGAAAGCAAAACTATTTAAAAATACTTTTTTAATTCAGTAAAATTTTATAATTTTTATACAAAAATTTCAAAAATAACCACCGAAGTGGAACATAAAATGAATTTAAATTAGTAGAATTTTACATAACAATAACATGAATTTAATCGTTATAGCTAAAAGTTTAAAAGTCAATTCACAAGTGTGAAATATTCACTTATGATTATCATCTATCTTTTAATTATATAGCTACTTTAATGAAAATAAAATGTCATTCTTGTAGTGTCACCCAATATATTATTAAATTAATAAAGGATTTTTTAATTAAAAGTTTAAAAAACTTTAGATTCTTAAGGAAAACTTTCAAGAAGAACCGAATCTTTGTTGCTGTATTATTTACTTAAATTTTATTATAATTATATACCAAATGATACAGAATATTTAATGAACAAAGAATAAAAGGAATTTGAAATATCCTTGTTAAAGTTTAAAGGGTTTTTTTTTTTAATTTTCAATAGCTTAATTACATATAATGACGATATTTTATTTAAAAAAATGGGTCCCTGTGTCAGTATTTTAGCGGTTATAAAGTTGTGTAGTTAGTTAGTAATCTGATATTATTAAATTCAACAAGATTGGTACGTTCTATAACAACAAAAATACTTCATTATTACAAGCATACTAGATACAACAAGTCTAAAATCTATAAAATTAAAAGATAAAAAAAAAATTCTTTTTAGAAAAAATAGAAAAAACACATTTTTAATGGAAACGAGAAATTTAATTTGAAAAGTCTATTCAATTTTCTTATCGCATTTTGTCACAGGAATTAAATTATGTGGTTAGCGTTTTAAAATGCTTTCTGTATAGATATTTATAAAAAAGTATGATGTTATGTACCCATACATATTGCCACACCATGGTACGTTGTAATATAATTCTTTGTAATAAAGATTTTTTGTTATACAATGCTTTTAATGATCTTGTAAGTTAATGGCTTTCAATTTTCCACTTTACTGTGGTAAATCTAGAAAATCTATATAGCACAGATGTTGATAATATTCGCTTTTTTACATCTGTAATGAAAAATTGCAACTTAAAGGTAATTGGTAAAGGAGAATTTGGTAGTAAAGATAATGAAAATTGTAAAATTAAATTCTGTAATCGGCGTTTCTTTAAAAAAACACTTAAATTTAAAGATAACATTTAACAATTTTAGGTAAATTTAAATTTTATATATGTAATTTAAATAAAATTATTTTATTATGTTGATGGTTTTCCTTTCGCGAAGTTTTAATAACAGATTTTTAAGGTAAAAGTGGACGTTAAGAAAGATTAAGTTAAATTTTATCGTTTTAATGAAATTTTGAAAAAATAAAACTTGTCTTACACACGTTACAATCCATTAAAAGTCTATGTAAAGTATAGAAAATGTCAACTAAATATATGTTTGAGTATTCTACTTAGTAAACACATCCTTTTACAAATAATTTATCAGTTAAGTACTTTTGAAACACTGTTGTATGTAAAACATTATATTAAAACTTATCGGTCTGAATTTTATAATTTACACTTCTTTAAATATGTACAAAGGACAAACATGAAAAGAATTATTTGGATTTATATATGTAAATAAAAATGGATTGTTCTCAAAAAGGATATTATTTGATGATGAATTTTGCTAAATTTACATTTTTAATATTTTAGGGAATAGCTAAATATAAAGTAAAAGTTTTATAAACTAAAGTATTTATCAAAAATTGGATAATATTTAATAAAATTATAATTGTAATGTAAATAAATGTGATATTATAAGAATTAGACCCTCAAAAGATGCGGTATCTGACAGGAATATTAAATGTATTTTCACACTTCTTATTTTAAAGTTAAATTTTGATTTAAATTTGAAAATTATGATTCTAATTTATTTAGATTTTTATTTAACATAATTAATTAAATTACGATTATGTTTGTTTTAACAGTATTTGATTAAATTTAATTGGCACTGAAATACATCTGGAAACTAATCGATATTTTGTTAAATGCTTAGTGAAAAATTTGTATTTTTTGATAACCTTACTTGAAAATTAAATCTAATCAATAATATTTCAGTTTACGAATGAACTAATTACTTTAATATATACTTTATAATTATCTGTACTTTATATTTATCATAAATTTATGATATCAATTCATTTTCCACTTGAAATTTATTCTGTACAGTTTGGTTTAGTTCATTAATTTATGAATTTTAACCTTCTTCTGATATTATATTTGTATTTACTATTTTTCTATTTTATTTACCTTAAGTTATCTTTAATTCTTCAACTACAACAAAGATAACAATGTTCACTTTATACATGATTTTTATAAATGAAGCTAATAAATAAAAGAATCTTCAACAAAGTTGAAATAGAATCTGATTATAATAAAATATAAATTTTCGACTTCGTCTTGTCTTGTAACATGATTTTGTTAACAATACTTGAAGAAATTTTAAATATATTTTTCCTTTTGGCTAATATTACTCCATACATAAAAAAATTGTAATGAATTCATGTCAGGATATAAAGAGTGCATTTAATCAAATATATGGAATTGAAATTATATTATTCCATTTTATAGATAAAAAATATATTTCTAAATTTCATTTAACTAACCAGAATAAATTTATTTATTTTTCTCACACTATAGTTAAGATAAATTGGGAGATATAGAAACTGCGGGTGGTGAACCATTTTTATATTCTTGATATTATGATCCTTTTTATGCTCATATGTCTTTTTGATGAGTGAATTCATTTCCTTAAGGAGATTTTTATACAGCATTTTGTATATCAGCGAATTGATATTTGAAATGTAAATAAATTATTCGTACATAAAAAATAAATCAAATTTGTTACATGAATAAAAACCAAAATTAAGGATCGATATTTAAGAATATACATAATATTAATTTTTATTTATCCTTGTAATAATGGAAAATTTGTATAACAAATTATTGAGTATTAAATAAAATTATTTTGTTTTGACTTTACAAAGAAAAAGGAAATGTTTTTTGCATGATTACATAACATTTTGTATAGATTTATGTTGATGAATAAATTTTACATAAATAAAAGTGATTTAATGTATTGTTTTAAATTGATTTTTTGATAACTTTTGGGACTAATAGAAAATATTGGAAATATGGAAAATTGTTTATTTAATAATTTTGTGTATATTTAAATTAGTTTGATTAATTACAAAGTTTAATAAAATTTTGTTGAATTGAGAATTATTACATCTATCAATATAGTAATCAACTACAATTTCCAATTCTTTACACGATTATATAATTATGGTTAATGGTTTATTCAATTTAAATGTATCCGGGATTTTAATAACAGATTTTTTGGTAAAAGTGGATTTAAAGAATAAGAAATTTTATGTTAAGTTAAGTTTTATCGATAATACCATAAAAAATAAAATTGTAATTTAAAAAAATCTTCACCTTACACTTCTTAAACATTAATCGGTAACTGCCTAAATGAAATATACTTAAGTATTACTTAAAGAGTCCTAATTGCAATATAAAAATATTCGATATAATTTCGCACCTAAAAGTACATATTCAAATCTCTTTTTCTCAGAAGTTGTTCTGAAAACATAGTTTTGGTGTCCTATCGAATATGAAAACTATGGAGCAATTTTTGTTCTATAGTATTGGCATAGTTTGAAGCATAAATATGTCAAAATAAAAAAATATTGATATAATTGTCATTTCGAATGGTATTGGTATGTATTGTTATTAGAGAATGAGGGAGTGAATCTCAGAAAAAACATAGATTTCTAGGATCAGAAAAAAAAAATCAAAAAAGATTGATATTTCGTGCTAAAGAAAATTAATATAATCATATTTTTTTTATTATATAATATAATATTTATATGAAGTTGATAATGTCGAAGGATATTTAATGTTTGTCAAAAAATGTAATAAAAACATTTATTAATTTGATTTGTTGAGTTGAAATATAATAAAATATTTTCATAGAAACAATCATAAAAATATTTGTTTATCGTCAAAATATTATTAAATTTTGTCATAAAATATTTTACAAAAATAAAACAAAAATTTAATAAACACGAAATTTGTCATTTCATTTTTCATTATACATTTTGATTTTATAAATATAATATTTTTATTAAAATATTTCTATCCAAACGAGGGCCCAGCATATTTATGGCACGTTTTAACTATCTAAATTTTATGGAACTCTCCAGAACGTGCTATAATTATATACCACGTCTTTAATATCACTCTATACTGAATCTACAAATCTACAAATCGATAAAATTTTATCGTTAAAAGCTGACTTCTATTAGTTTAAAAGTTATATTAGTTAAAAAATTTATATTAGTTTAAAAAGTAATAATGAAAATGCGGAAAATATTCTGGTTTTCATTATTTTATTATTCATGTAATATCAACAAAAACTCATTTATATTGTTATATACCAAAAAACCATATTAACAAAAATTAACACTTAAAAATCAATAACCACTCAGTTACGCTTTTACGTATCACTAATCAAATTTATTTTTTAATTTTATTTTTATTAGTGAAATTTATGTGCCCTTTACGTCCTTTATATTACAATATAATTTTATAAAGACCACTTATTTTTTTTTTTTTTTGGTATGACCTCTTTAATCAGGCTAAAATGGTTAAACCACCACAACTGTTGTAGTTAAAATAAAATTAAAAATACTAATATTAAAAAAATTTGTATTTATATAAATATCCTATCACAATTTCATAAAAAATAAGTCGAAACGTGCTTAAATATCATTATCCCTAGATTTATTTAATGTTTTCTCTATTTTTGGATATACGATTTTTTTCTATTGTGAAGGATTATCATAAGGCATTATTCGTAAATTATTTTTAAATTGATCAGTTGGATATTATATCCTGGAATTTCAATACCAAAAAAACTGTTTTAGAGTATTGTTTTGTGTTATCAGAAAAGTGATGTAAAAATAGAAAAACAGCAAGAAATAAATCAAAATTCAGAATAAAAGATCTAAAAAGGAAAGGAAAATAACTTTTCAAAATACAAATCATGTAATGTGACATATGCTTAAATATATATACAATTTGTCAGTATTATTCTTCTATTAAATTTATCGTCATTTGTGTTTGTGTTGTATCTGTACTGACATCACGCGAAATACAGTAATATGGTTTTCGTTCCTATAATCCTGATTTTATTTTGGGACACCATTTTTTATAAAGCTCTTTAAAAACTTTTATACTAACCCAAACTCAAAAGAGTATGCCCTCAATTTATAAGAAGTAAATTATGTTAATGGGTAAGAAGTTTTGGATTCGTACAAGCAGAGAGTTATTTTTTACCAAAAGGTGAATTTAAATGATTGAACTTTACTTTGCCAAATTTATTTTTCTAATTTTAAAAGTTCGTTATAAAAAAATTATGCAATAATGTCTGAGACCTCAAAATAATCTAAAATTATATTTGATAAAACTTTTAATTATGAAAATCTTTTAAAATATTGTTACACGATTTTTATGATTTAGGACTCGCCTCTATATATTAGCATATTGTTACCACTACGTGTTTAAGTGAGTAAGAAATGTTAAATAAAAAATCAAAAACAAAATCCTTTTAACATATTTCAATTGTCACAAACTTACACGCGTTATACATTTATCTGTAATCTGTTAAAAATAAAAATCTATACAATATAGAAACTGTCAGCTAAATATTATGTTTTAGTATACTACATAGCAAACACACCCTTTCACAAATAAAATTTATCAGTTATGTTCTTTTGAGAGACTGTTGTGAAAGCGGAGGGTTGGAAAATATTATATTAAAGTTTTATCATATTAAAATATTGGTCAAAGTTTTATAATTTACACTTTAAATATGTACAAAGCACAAACATTCAAAGTATTATTTGAATTTATATGTAAATAAGAACGGATTGTCCTCAAAAAGGATTTTATTTGATGATACTGAATCTACATATTAAATATTTTTGGAAATAATAAAATAAAAATTAAAAGTTTTATATTCTAAAGCATAATATTAAAAAGTTATGAAAATATATTTAATAAAATTAAATTTATAATGTAAATAAATTTGATATTCTAAGAATTAATAAATATAATAATCTGTTTTAAAACTAAATGTTGGAAATAAATATTTTGAAGAAGGAAATGTTATTATTTATTAAATAAATAAAGGATTCAATATAAAAGTAAAACCGAAAATAGGACAATAATTTGAATTCTATTTCAATTATTAAAATTGAAGTATTTTTTGGAGTGATTCTGTAATTTTTGTTAACTAAAATATATAAAATTTTAAATTCAATTAGCAAATCTATTTTCAATTTATAAAAATTATTTATTTATATCTTGTTACTTAAGGTTCAAAATTAAAATAGACAATGACATGGACCGTAAAATATTTAAATTTTATATCCAATGTTTTTTGTTGATATAGAAATTAGGCAAAACTTACAAATTTACTTATTTTCATTGGATTAAATTCAGTATTTAGGAAAATCGTAGAAACTTAAATAATTATAAGTAAAATATTTTCCATATTTTATAAATACATTTTTAAATTTTAGTTCTCTTTCGTATATAAATAATTTTTGTATACTGGCAATTACGTTTTAGTTGATAATTAAACAAATATCTATGTACGTAATAGGTCCTTGTCCAGCTCTGTCTTAATTTAGTAATATCAATTTACCTTTATAGTACGATTAAACAATATTATAATAATATATTTATAATATTATATAAAAGTATAATTAAACTTAAATATTGGCATCCTGCTTGGACAAATAAAGTGATTTTCTATGTAAACATTTTCATTTTCTTTAGTTTTGCAATATAAATTCTATTTATAATCTTATAGTTTCTCTAGATTCACAATTTACTAAATAAATTCTACACTGCACTTTGTTTATTCAACAAAGGATGATGCTAAAAAGAAGATGTTAACTAATAAATTGAGTGAATAAAGAAAAGCTAAAACATTTTTTTTGTTCATTTTTGCATAGACAATATTTATGTATAACGATATTTCCAAGGATATTTAATAAAGGATTTTTTTTACTAAATAAAGTGTAAGATATTTAAGGAAAATCAATTTAACTTGTTAGTGCATCAATTCAAATTCTACTTGTTTTTCTAATTGCATTACATTAGATCTACTACAGTTCCATATTATTTATATACGTTCACATAAAACTCTCGTAAAAGGGGGTTATACAAAATCAAGACCTAGACACAGAAGATATATGAAGAATCTTGTTCTTTATTATAGCTCAACATTTAATATAAAATAAAATAATTTTTTTTTAAAATTCACAAATTTTGTAAGGAATTACTTGCCTCCCCATTATTGATCTATTGATTAAATCATTCATGAATGTATGTATTTTTTCATATAAACTTGAATGACCTGGGGTAGAAAGCATGGTATGTCATCTATTTTAGCTAAATGCCATGGGGAGATGAATATAATTTTGAAGAAAATTAATCATCATCATGAAGATTTTTAAAAATAAATAACATAGATGATCCCTTGGAAGCAAACTGAGTTTGGATAAATGGATTGTGATTGATAGACAGTGAGTCAATGTCATTTTATTTTGTATGTTTCTGTTTCTTGGTATTTTTTTTTATCAATTTTTACAAGGAAAGATTTTTTTTTGGAAATGTTATTTTTCACATATTTTTGTTAGATTTGTTCAAATAATGAATTTCAATGTTTTTTTAAATATATTTTTTAAATAATGCTTAATATGCAAACAGTTGGGATTCTATAATTTTTTGATCGTAATTGGAATTTTTATTAGGAAAAATACTCACGATTCAATTCAGTTTTTTTTTATTATATGTAATAATGTGAATATTTTAACTATTAGTAAGAAATTTATTAAAAAATAAGTTGATTAAAAATATTTCAAAATCATTGAATTTAGTTTTAATTTTAATGGACCATAAAAATACGATGGAAATTTATTATTTATACAAAAGTATGGGTTTTCATATTTAATGCAGATAAATAAAATTTAAAAAGTTGTTAATAAAATTTGTCCAGTCAGTCTGTGATATCGAATTATTTCCAATAAAGTTACAGAAAACAATGGTAACTGCGCATTGAATTCCAGCAGCATTGCTAGTTTTTATAAGATTAGAAACGGTCAGCAAAATATTTTGTTTTGTGTGTTAGCAATATAAATTGCTGAATTAGTCAAAATTTGTAACTTTATGTAAATATTATATACAAACACAAAATTTTTTAAATAAATGGAAAAAGAATCAATTGCTTACATCACAAATATTGAATTTGTTAATAAATTTAAATTTTTCAAATACGTTTTTCTAATGTTTTCTATTTTATTTTAGAAAAACATAAATTTGTTTAAGTATTTCATTAAAAAATAAATAATTTTCTTTTTCAATTAATTTTATATTCTAACCAAGAACATCAATATTAAAAGAAAATATCTTTTCTAACCATTTACATTAACATACTATAACATTTATGAAATTGGAAAAAGGTGCTAGCTATGTGCTATTTTTCCACCATATTTATCTGGTCCATTGAACACACTTTAATAAATTCACATATTAAAATCAATTTCGTTTGCTTGAATAAATCCGTCACAACGTAATATCAGTAGAAAAAATCATCTAGTTTGTATTGTTAAGAGATATTTTTAGGAACAAAATAAAATATCATAAATTTATATACGACCCAATGTTTTATTAACAGTGAATTTTGTGTATATATATATTCTACCCTTGGTAATCAGGAAATAGAATTCATATAAAATTTAATCTACAAAAAGATTCTAGACTTTTTGATGAATATTGCGGTTAAATAATAGCATCCTTGGAATAGAATTTTCATTTTAGTAAACTCAGTTAGTTTAAGAGCTTTAGGTAGAATATAAAATAAAACTATATTACAATTTTTTGTATTAATTAAACGTCATTAAATCCAATCTACTAACATGATATAATAAATATTATTTACTGGCATATCAGTCTAAATGAGAGCATTGGCCTATGCTTTCAAATGATATACGGTTTTGAAATATTCTATTGGAATGTGGACCTACAAGACAACTAGAATTTGGTATGAGTTCCAAAAAAAAACATTAAAATTTTCCAGTTTTAATCATATAAGTGGAAATTTTATTACCCAATATTACAGCTGAGTAAATTCAAAACTGATTCCATCGTGATGCCTTAATTATTAATAAATTTTCTTTCATATAATTTCGTTACTAAAAAATTCACATATTTAAAGAATTTCTAAATAAACATTTTAATTTATTGAAAATAAATTAAATTTATTTATTCAAAGTTTTTCAACTAAAGTTTACATGTCGTTTATATTTGATGTTATAAAGTTTTCAAAATGATTTTTACATAAGTTCCAGTTAAGTTATCAATAAGGACATTTTACATATCTGTCGATATTATGAATTATGCATGAATGTAAACTGTAAATTATAAACAATATAAAAAATATTGTCCCAAGAACTAAACATATCTGTAAGATGTCCTTATAACAAAAAGCATTTTTTATATATTTGTACGATATTTTGATTGTACTATTGAAGAACAAAATAAAATTCACTTGAATATAAATGATTTTATAGTACCAGAAGTTTTACTTTTATTGGTCATATATTTTGTAATGCATCACAAACGTTCGATTAGGAATATTAGAAGATATTAGTAATAATTTTAAATTGAAAAATACGTAAAATATAGAAACTAAGTTTAGCTGAATGCCAATTTGATTGCATACCTAATAATAACATAAATTTATGTTATAAAAATATTTATTAGAATATTTTTGGTTTCGTTTAATGGTGTTTATCTATCAGGTAAATATATGTGGCTATACTTTTAAAATTCGAAAGGTTCACTTAATAGTCTTGCAATGTAATGAATTTTGAAAAAATGAATATATTTTTAGTGAAAAATTTACTACAAAATTCTTTTAACATTTTTATAAATTGATATATCGAACAGAAGTAATTAATAGAGAAATATATTGTAAATGATTATGGATTATTTACCAAGAAATATTTCTCTTTCAATGACAAAATTTCATAATATTTCCAATTTATAAAATGATAAAATTCTATTTTTTTTTTAAATTCCAGTAAATTGATTTGATCTAAATCATCCTTGAAGTTTTTAATATATTATACATAATAAAAATTTTACATTTGTGGTTGACTTAAAAAGACAACCAAACATTAAAAATATTTTACATAATAAATTGTGAAATGAAATCACCGAAATAATGCAGGATATTTTTCATACTTTACTTATCCTTCGTAAATATATTTTTATGTAAATTTTATATTTTTTCTTTTATCTCTCATTTTTAACGAGTAGGTACTTTATAGATATCGTCACCTGAATACTTTCTTTTTTAATGTTCAATTGTTTTTTTGTATATAATTATTTTTTAAATTCCATGATTCCACATAGAATTATATTAATTTTTGGTTTATTTAAAATGATAAAACAAATTTTAAAAAATTAGAATATTATAATTATTTTACATGAATTGTTACGGACATTGACTAGTTAGTAATGGATTTTCAGTGAAGAAAACTTTTAAATATTAACAATTTTGGGTTTCAGTTCAAAAATTAAATATCAAACTCGAAAAACTGATAAAAATATTATTGACGTTGAACTGTGGTGACGATTTGCAAATATAAATAAATAAATAAATAAGAAATTTTGAAAATGAGACAATACAAAATAAAAAAACTTTTTCGAATTTTTGTCTAAAAAATTTATATTACAGAAGTTTTTTTACATTTTTGTATAGAACATATGAAAAATTGAATATGTATTTTCAGAAGGATTTTCTATTGAATTCCTTTATTATATTTTATTTTTTAAATAAATACTTTTGTCATTGTGAACTTTCGAGGACCAAAAAAAACAAAATAAACAAAAACTATTGAAATAAATTAATTTTTTGTAGAGTGATGGTAACAAAATGCATGATCCTGGTAAACATGTATCCTTGGAGAATCCAAACACCACTTAAAATATTTAATGATATGTTTATGTATTTGATTATTTCCGTTTCATTTACATATTATGCTTTTATTGTTGTAAAATTCTATGAATTCTAGTTGTTTTTGGTAACATTCAAACAAAATTTATTTGTCATATAAAATGTTGGTAACATAAAATAATACGGGAATGAATGTTTAAAAAATATATTTATATACTTTATTTACTAGGTTTTGTGGTTACATATTCCTCAAGGAATTTTGTAAGTTGGATGTTCATTAGTATTACCCAAACCGAGATAGAGCAAGAATTGTGTTTTCATAATATTTGTTTGGTAACAATCGGTTGGAAAAATTTTATACAACATTAATTGCAAAGCACAGGCAAATTTATATTCCTATTTAATTTTTTTTAAAAAAAAAACTTTTCAAACTTCATATTTTTACTTTAATATAAATTTATTTTAAATTTAAGTCTTAAATATTTTTTATGCAATTTTCTGTTTTATTAAATTTTTACCCGTTTGATAACTGGAAGATAATCGAAAGATTAAATTTAACAAATTACAGAATACATTTTTACGAACTTTTAAACCAGATTAGATTATAAACCGTGCACAATCATTAATTGTTATAAAAATCTTTTTTTATATGCTAAATATAATATAAAAACTTTACTTTCAACTATTTTAAACTTTGACATATTAAATGAAAGGGATAATTTTATGTAGGTCATTAATTTGAGTTTAATGACGAACGTGATCTATTTATTTATTTCTATTTATAATACAGACAAATATTATGTAGAAATTATACGTAACTATAAAAATCTTTTTATGTAAAAAAGAATTACTAAAACTTGACTTAATAAATATTTAAAGAGGTGATTTTCATCTGACATGGAAAACTTTTATCCTCGATAATTGGCTGCTAATGAAACAGACAACACATTAACAATTTATCTATAATATACCTGGAATATAATTTTCGTCCTGTACAGTTTTATTAGAACATGTCCGACAGAGCCTTAAAATTCTGCTTTTAAATTATGATACAAATATTATTCAATTATATTTTTTTTTTTGTTTTCTGTATGTACGTAGATATAACCAATTAAATATGGGCATATTATAATTCACAAATATACTCAAACGATCCTTTACATCACAAAATATTTAAGCCAATTTTGGTATGAAACTATATAAATTTGTGAAGGCTGTTTTTATGGAAAATTAACATTTACACAATAAAAAAATGGAGATGAAAAAATGTTAACACTGTATGTACGAACGTATAATGAATTTTAATATAATTTGTAGGAGAAAACCTTATTAAATTGAGGTACTTTACATGTTCTATAATTCTGCATTTATAAAGGATTTTCTGTCTGTTATGTAATTTGGTATTATACTTTTTGAGTACTTTATGAATTTAAAAATTTTAATTATTCAAACGTTAAATCCTTTTTTTTGTGATAATTTAAAATTTTTATGACAATTTAATTTTGCATAATTATTTAATATGTATTAGAAATTATTGATGAATATAAAAATGATATAAAGGATGGCGTATAGAACTTTACAGACTTAATGATGTCACATTATTGTAATCTCGAAATAGCAAATATTCCCACAAGAAATAAAATTCGCTTTGATTCCAATCGTAAATTGATAAACAAATCGATTTTTCTAAAATAGAAATTATCCTTTTAGATCATATTTTTTCTAAACTGAATTACAAAAAAAATCATTGATTAGCATACTTTAATAGTTAGTAATTATTTTCATTATGTTACTAAAAATTAGTGTACATAACTAGATCAGTAAATTTTCTTGCAAAACTATTTTCTACTTACAAAATTCAAAATTTCATTAAGATTCAATTCTATATTTTAATTTGTAACTAATCCTTTAACATATGTGCTAGTTATGGTTATTAAATCATTGAATATGCTTTAATTTGTCAAATTTACTCTGGAAGCGAGAAACAAAAAAAAAATTATAATCTACTGAGAGTTAAAAGCTTTTCAATGTTTGGAATCTTTTCATATCAATAAAACGGATTCCACCACTAATTCTGTAAATCCTTTATTATAATAATACACAAAAAATAAATAAATAAAATAATCCAGAAATTTATCTTTTTTTTTGCGTATGTAAGTCAAAATTTATATATGTATGTATTTAGGTATAGTTGTCTGTCATTAACAGATATCCTTATTTCTTATTCAATTCAAGTTTATTTGTATTATTATATGATTTAGCTGTGATTTGACCTAATCATTTTATCCTCTGTTAAAAAGGATATATGTAAAACATATTTAGGTGGAGGCACGCAAAAAATATATAAATTCATATTCTGCAACATATTGAAATATATTTCGAAAATTTATTTTAAAAGGATTTTTATTTCCTAAATCTCTTACTGTATATACATATAACAGAGACATAAACCAGGATTGTGTATTTTGCCTTGTCCAGAAATGGTGGAAAAAAATAAGTCGAAATGGAATTACAAAAATAGAAACACGATAAAAGGTTTTTAATGATACGTTATATAAATATGTGTGTAGAGGTAAAATCGTATAGTTTCTATTTTCCTAGAAAATCATTTGCAAAAAACGAACAGGATAAAATCTAAAGACTTACATGAAAATACTCTTAGTTACTTAAAGATTTGTCTATATTTCTGACAAGTAACATTATTTTGAAAGAAAGTAATATAAAAATAGATTATGGAATAAATGCTCTACGAAATTTAAAAGTAATAATTCTATTAAAAATATTGTCAGTTATTCTTAATCAGAACTTTTTTTAATTCCAACTTTTTTTAACAGAATAAATTTTTAATTGAAGCTTAACTCTAACTTGTTAGACTGGGTACAAGATTTATAATTTATATTTAGAATAATTCCTATAGAATAGCGTGTAAGCTGTACTTTAATTTGCTTGTAAATATGTTTAAATAAATTGTAAAATTCGTACAAGATTCTTTAGCAATATATGTGCCCCAACAATGATTACAATTTAAATAATGTTTGTAAACAAATTTTGTAAAAATAACTTAAAATGAATTCAGATTGAAATAGAAAAATATACAATAAAAAATAAATGGCAAAGAAAAGATTTGAAATGTTCTGTCATTTGAAGGATCCTTGAATGTTTGCTTTTGGAAGTAGAAAATTATTTTTGTTATTTATTTTTTACAACTTCTATTACAATTTTTTTTTGTAAATTGTAAATATAATCATGTAAAAAATAGCAATACAAAATCGTTTTTGGTAAAAGAAAAATATTGTTAAAAAAATTATCAATACAATTTAACTTTAATTAATGACTGATAAAATTTGTCTAAATTATTTTTTATTTAATAAATATTTACATCGTACATGGTGGACTTTTATAAACTTTTCATTAATTTAATGACAATTTTCCGATACTTATGGGAACATTAAAATTAATTTGTATCTTTTAACCTTTAATTTTAATCACATCACAAAAAGGTTTAGTTTTAATTAAGTTTATATTTTACTTACTACTTTTTAGTCTATTAGAATCTGGCAATGATAAAATGTTAATTAGCAAAATTGCTTACCTGCAAAAGATTAAAGAAATTTGTTATTATCAGTTTATTTATATAATTAAATTGTTAATAAATTTGATGGAAGTGTACTTTAATATTGGGAAATTGGTATTTGTGGGAGTGATTTGAAAATGAATCAAGGACTCTTATTCTTTTGGAAATTTTACATATAAAAATTATCTTTACAATATCATTTTAATATGGAAAAGAACGTTGAAAAATAGACGTAATTAAATTCGTTCAATATTAGGTTCAATATTGACGTATCTATCAAATTCTTGATATTATGAAAATAGTATTTCTTCGAACTCAAAACAATTTTACATTAAACTCAACAATATTAGTTTCAAACATGGAAGCTCATTATATTTCTAAATCTCATATGGTTTCGGTTTTAAAAATGCAGACACAATTTTGTGGGTTTTATTAAATTTTCTTCATTGTAATTAAATTATTATAATTTTCCTTCAAAACAATTAATTATCATTAGCTATATAATTTTTATTTTATACGTTTTCATAAATTTATATAATTAATTAAAATTTGTATTTTCTGCTACTTCTTTAATTTGAGTTTCATGAAATTATTTTTATTCTGCGTTTAGTAATAGATCAATTTCAGTAACAAAAATAAAATTTTACCAAAAACTTAATAACACAAAGTAATAAGAAAATTTGAGAAAAATACAATTTGTTCCGATGTTATTGGATTTGTATCATATACGTATAATTATTAGTATATCCATGTTAAAATTCAATCTTCGGCAAATGGTATTTAAGGATCAAAACAAGAAAAACATAGATATAATAAAAACAATACAAAGTTTCTGTTAAAACCAGAAATTTCAACATTATTTAAGATTGATGATTTGTATTATTTGGAAAAATAATTAAATAACAATCATAAATTAGAGAAAATTGAATGTTTTTCCAAGTTTTTCACATTTTCTGGTTTGAAATTTTTTAACAAACATAAAAATTCAATTAGTAATATCAAAAATAATAATAAAAATCGTAACCGAAGATAAATTAAGATTTTTGCTAACAGTTGAATTTTAAGTTTGATTAAAGTTTGTGCTAGAAATATCTATAAATTGTAACTTTTTAAATTCGGGTTTAATCCTATATAGAAAATGGACTTTCTCTAATATGAGTCAAATCTTTTATTGCAATTAGTTAAAGATTTTATTGGGACAACTGAATATATTTGATATTGTAGGATTTTATTATAATTCAATGACAATTTTAGTATGTTCTGATATATATTAATTAATAATTCAATTTCAAAACATTTCTCCATTCACAAACAGCGTAAATACTTCTAAAATAATTTTTCCATTTTACAAAAATTTTTACATTTCCACCTTACAGAAGTACTTAACGAAATTAAATAATTTCAAAGTTTTTGCAATTCATTGATGAATGATTTCGGGGAAAAATAAAAATAAAATTGAAAAACATTAAAATGAAATACCAAATAACAAAAAAATTATTTTACAAAATTTAACAGACTTTTAATTAATCAAAATTTCTAATAAATTGTTAACTTTAATGAGATCTCAAAAATAAAAAGTTTTTCTTGTTTTACTTTACAATAGAATTTTCAAAAATTGTATAAGAAAAACTTGCATTCTTTTAACATTTCGATTTTCTTTCTTATAAGATTACAGAAAAAGAACTTGTCATTACTTCAAAAGAATTTCCGAACTAATTTATAAATAATATGTAAATTTTACTTATTACTAATTCCACAATATTGACCTCCTTTGATAAAATAAAAGAAAGGACTTCGTGTCAATAAATAAGTAAAAATGAGAAGAAAGAAACTTTTTCAATATTCTTGTCATTTTTTTAAAAGAATTTAAGGAATGAGTGAAAATATTTAAAAATAAAGAAAATTCTATTAAATTCTATAATATTTTTAGTCCTTTATAAATAATTCAATATATTTACATTTATATATACTAGTAATAAAATATTTTATTGGTTTAGCATTTATTTTTCAATTTTGTATTATAATATAATCAGTTCTAGTCTATGATTTTAATGAATTTAAACCTTACAACGATAAAAGGACCTAGAAATATTTCCACTTTTCTTGTTTTCAATAAAATACCATGCAAAGAGTAAGTAATTCTGGAAAAATACGAAATATATGTGGATATTTATATAAATTCTTCAATAATAACGTCATTTAAATAGGTTGTGAAAATTTGATATAAGAAGATGTAATTTTCTATTCAAATTGATGAAGATTTTTTAATTGAATTGAACTGATTGGACTGATAAGTTTGTGATTAAAATATTGTATATGACCAGTAAATTGATTCGTTTAAAATGATATATCATTAAAAAGAATTGAGTCTATTTTAGGCTATACAATCTAAAACCAAAAAAAGGACATCAAATTAAGGAAAATACTATTAACATATTTAAAAGAATAAAAAACTAATAAAAAAATCATATTAAAAAGAAAATTTCATAGAATTTACACTAATAAATAATATAATTCGCTTTTCTACTATAAATTTCATGCTGTGCGTCACATTTACATTGCAAAGTATGTTGAATAATGATGATAATTTATAGGTGCAATAAGAATTTTAAATTTTCATCCTAAGTACAAAAGAAAAAAAGGAATCGGAAAAGCCAAAATTATTCCAACATTTAAGATATTTACGTGAATACTAAGTAATGCGACACCATTACCAACAATATAAGCATAACAATATAACGATGATAGGCAAAAATCAATTATGTTTTTCTTTTTTTGTCAACTTAAGTATTCCACTAAAATAATCGTATAACATTAACACAAATATAATACAGCAAATGTATATAATCATAAAAATGACTTTAACGATATTTTTTCAAGGATTCATTATAAATGTACTTATTTAATAAATATAAAGTCTTGCTGATCAATTATACCGTATTAGTAATCGATTATCTAATCCCGATCAGTCTTAGAATCAAGCATCACCTTCTCCTTGCCAAGAAAGTGAGTGCTTAAGAATGTATCAGATTATTTGTTTCGATCTGGGATACCAAACTTAAAGAAAGATATTAGTAAAAACTGATTGATAAAATCGTTTAGTGCACTTGACCACTGTATACTATTTAGAATTCATTTTATATCGAACTAATGAAGTTAAAATGTTTATCAAAGTTTCATTAAATTACTTAATAGAATCTCAAATTGTTTCTAAATATCTACATTCTAATGCTGTCTTGATAATTCCTTATTAATTTGGGAAAAGAGAAAAATTAAAAAACTTTTACTTAATAAAAACCTAATAAAATTGTTGTAATTTCATCTATCTTTTTTTGAGAATTTTAAAAATCCTTTTGACTTCTCACAAGATCCTTTCATTCAGAAGAATTCTTCTTTTATTCTACAAGATCCTTAGTTTCTTTTTAACTTCTATGCAAACATTATTTCCAATGACAGCAATCATTTTTATATATGTATAAATATTTGACTAAAATATTTCGGATATCCTTCCTGATTGTATTCCATTTTATATATTTATAAGAATTTCTATTTTTTGTTGTATGAATTTTATATCTAGTTTAAATAGAAATTGAAATTCTTATCTATAAAGTATGTATATAAAATATTCTTCTTTTTATGTTTATTGTATATCGGAAACGATTAGAAAATTGCTTTTCCTTTTAGTCGCACTTTTATCGATAGATAATTATGTGCGAGAATTTATTTTTTTGGAAAATGGTGTAAAAAAAAAACTTATTAGAATATGATGATTTTCTTCTGTTGATGCATACAAAGACGTGGAAGAAGAAAATGACTTAATGATAAAAAAATTGTTTAATATCTTCCTATTTACGATATAATTCTAAATAGAAAATGAATTTTATTATAATGGATTTTTATGATATGCTCTTATTGTGTTGTCTATTTTAGGTTAGTCAGTCATTTATGTTCTTGTGGTGTCATTCATTTTACAAAAATCTTTATGACAATATAAATATTAGAATGCATAAAAATCTGAACCTTCCCTAAGGTATTATATTATTGATTCCCCAAAAGGAGGAGACGGAGAACATTGAAAATAATAATCATTATTGAAATATGATTTTCCATTTTACATAGAATCTAATGAGGGCAAATTATTCAAGTGTGAACAATTTATGACTTTTAGTAGAGTGTTATTATGACATATTTAATAATGATAAATTGTACTTTAGGAATTATTAAAGTAATTTGCAATGAAAATTATTTTAAAAAAAAATGTAATTAATATAATTTTTTTTTGTTTGATTATCTTTAATGACATGAATAATTGCTAGGAAGTAAAGTTGACGGTAGAAGGTCATTATGTGCAGTATTAATTATGATTAGGAAATTATAGGAAATCAAGTATGACGAAGGAAATTATATTATTTTAAAATCTTTAAGATGCATAAGTTATTGGAAATTAATCGAAAAACTAAACTAATTTCAAATATGAAAGAAATTAATATTTTAATGTATTTTGATAATCACGAAAACCTGTAATTTTTTAAAGCGTTTTTAGTTAAAAATATTATTGATTAATACCAAAATAAGGTTGTAAAACACTTAAATATTTTTCATTTCTCTGTTTATTGGGAATTAAGATTTAAGAAAGTAAAATTCCATTCATTCCCGGATAAGTTACAATTTCATTTTCTTGGACTAATACCACTCGAAGGTAACCTCTGAGATAGGTTCGTAAACAAGATTCTTATAATGAAAAAATTTAAAAGTTTTCTATATAATTTACAGATTAGCTTTAATATAAATATTTTGCTATTGGTCTTGGGAAATTTATTGGTCTTGGGATAATAATCACATTATAACAAATATCTTAACCTCCTATAGCCAGCGGTTATAACCGAATCTGATTTTGGATTATTATTACAAAAATAATGTTTTTTTTTCCTGGTAATTTCTTATCTACAAAGTTAATATTTAACAATTGCTATGTATATAAAAATCCTTAGGACTTTATAAATTTTACTAACAAACACAGAAAAATAAAGAATTCAAGTATTAAACATTTTTTTTTTGTTATAGTTCTCTACTTGACAGTTTACAAAGCTCTTAACTCCATTGAACTATAATCGATTTTACTACAAAAAAGAAAAATAATTTAAGTTTGAAAACTATTTGCATTTTTTGCAGAATTATAGAATAAAACCTCCTTAAAAGGAAACAACTCTTAAAAAAAATGTGGCAATTTATGGAGACACTACATTTAGAATGTTATATTTTATCATTTTATAGTTTATCAGAAACGTTGTTACATGATTTTCTGTATTTTTATTAATAACAAGAATTTAGTAATCATTCATGCTGTAATTTAACATTTACGATAATAGAGAGCAGCGTCAGAAGTGTAAAGATATTTAAACAGTACAAAAAAATATTATCAGATTTTACTTTATGTATAAAAATTTCTTATTTTTATGGTAGCTGCGAAAATTTTAAATTAATTTATAATTTTATTTAAATACAATTTTAACATTTAATTTTAGTAAATTGTCAAAAACAAGAAAATGTGCATGACTAAAATAATAAATTTCTGGTTTCCATGGAACTTTCACAAAGAAAATTAATTTTACTTTCTGAATTTTAAAATAAAATACAGCGGAAAAAATAGAAAATGTTAAAGTTTTATTTGGGAAAGTTTATCATTGAAAAATTGAATAACTCAACTATAAAAATATTCTTTGTATGTATTAACTAAATATTTTTTTATATTTTTTTATATGAAAAATTTCACATTTTTATAATGTGTTACTTTTTGACAAGCATAAAATAAAAATCATCTAGCTATTAAAAATATGAATAAAATTTTGTTTCTTTATTAGAATATAAATTAAGTAAAACTTTTTATATTTTAATTTCAAGATATTTTTACGGGTTTTCAAATTTCGTTGTTATTTCTATAAAATGTTTTCACAAAACTTCCAAAAAATCAAATTGATGTATATCAAATTTATTAATTTATGGCTACATCTTAAATTAAATTTATTTAAAATTTTGTTAGAGCCGATGTACATGACAAAGTAAATGAGCTAGTTTTTTCGTGACCGAAATTGTATTTTATAGCTTCTGCCTACTTTCTTGTAAAATTTTTGGCTCTTATAGATAATATAGAAAATCAAAATTATAGCTCTTTAAGGAACATGTGAATTGAGGCATAAATTTAGGGTTTTTTTCATTTCACAAATGAAAATACTATATTGAAATAATTTTGAAAATCACAAATATTTGTGACAAAATCAAAATGTCCAAATTAATGTAAAAAATGTGGTTCACACTTGTAAACATATTTAAAAAAAAAATATTAATATGTTAAATTCTAATGAACTATTTTTTAAAATAATGTAATTTAAATTTCAACTGAAGTTATTCAGACCATGAGGTTAGATGTAAAATTCGATGAATAAATTAAGAATTAACTCACTTTCCAGTTAACGAAAATTGAAAAAGTGTTATTTTTATTTGAATAAGCAAATACGTAAATTATTAAATAATTTAATACTAGCAAAAAATATATTTAACATGAGCAGAAATATTGATATTAATAGTAATGAAAAAGTTTTAATGTAGTTCAAAAAACAGCTCAAAAAAATTAAATATTTAATAATAACTTTCTGTTTCTTTATCAAATTTCTAAACTTTAATAGTTTTTATGCTATTGAAAATTTTTGCAGCATTGAGAAAAGCTTTAAAAGAATATAAATTATTCATAAATATATAATAATATAAAATGATTTAAATTTTTTCCATGACTCTCTTCCCAAAGGAAAATCCAAATAAATAAAGCATAATCTTCCATCCATATTCTGTGCTAGTTATTTTTTGGTAAATTGCCAAAATCTATGTCAGAACAAAAAAAAAAGTATCTAAAAACTTTGGATAAAGAATTTTAAAGTTTAATTTTTGTATACATTATAAAATAAATTTATTTCGTGTTGTAAAAAACCGACTTACGTTCAGATGAGTTCACAATTTCATGTTTTTAATCTAAGTTTTTGGTAAAAAATCAATACATTTCGTGGTGTGATAAAAATTTATGCATTTTTCATACCAAAAGGAAAGCAACACACCAAGTTACAAGGCATAAAGTTTAATGGACAAAATTGAAGTATAGTGGAATTTTAAATAGCTTTATAGAAAATTTATAGTTTAATAGAAATTTTTGTACATAAAACTAAAAAAACGAAGAAGATTGTATTATTAAAATTTGAAAATCGATTGAGATATTTTCATGGAGAAAATTGCAATAAAGAAAATTATTGTGCTGTTGGATTTATTCTCTTTTGATATAATATAATTAATAAAATTTGATTTTGACAATGTAAATTATATAATTTCTTTCCAATATGATAAAGTTTGTATGAAACTACTAAGTTTGTATGGATCGAACTAGCGAATAAATTTGCAGCAAGATAATGGGTTTTAATAGCTTTGTATTATATTTTTTACGTATCTGAAATTAAGGAAAACAAAGAACATTAAAAAACAATGTTTTTATAATAATTACTTGCAATTATCACGTCCTTGTCGCCTTACGTCCACAAATATTATTATTTAATAATTTCCTTCATTTAAATTATGTTTTTCCACAATATTTTGTTTATGTTAGCTTAAATTAAAAATGAAAATAATTTTCCAGGGATTTTTTTTAAAAAAAAAAACAACATCAATAAAATTATTTTTTTAACTTATAAAAATGTTTACACAGGAATCATAAATTATGCGATCATAAAAGGCTATTAAAAATTTTACAAGGCAGAGTAACAATCATGCCAATTATGTAGTTCGATTGGATTTTATCGAAAGGCTTCGATCGTTCTTCGATTGGATTTTATTTTCCTATTATGCAGTTCGATTAAATCGAATCGAAAGGTAACAGGTAGTTCTGTTAGTACTGCCAAAGTAAATGAGGGATAAGGCAACTAAAGATTGTTTATATCTTAGTTGCCTTAGATATAAACAAGTATATTTTCAATTTTTTTATGTCAAATAAATAAACTAAGTGTTAAATAAACAAGTGGTTTTGGTAATAATAAAATGGATTCAATTGATATAAGATCTGATTCAAGCGATAGTGAAGAAGAATGTTCCTATCCAAATTATACGAATTACTAATAAATTTCAATAAAATAAATCATTAAATGGGTAAACTAAATGAAAATTCTAGAAAGCTAATTCAAATATTTTAATTTAAATGATTTATATAATTTAGTTTATTTGTTGCATCTAAATGATGCTTCAATGAGGAAAAAGTAGGAAAATCAATGAATTATTTTTTAACTACTGAAAAATCGACTTTAATTTTTTCTGTATAAGTTTATCTATAATTTTCAAGTAAATTATATTTCATTTGTTATACTTATATTTTATTTGGTTTATAATTTATAAAAAATCAAAAACTTTTTAATAAAACCAAAAAAAATGCTTAAAATTTTGAAAAAACTACTATTCGATCAAAAAAAATACATCCAAAGAATATTCGATTATTTTTTTGGCAGTTCGATAAAATCGAACTGTATAATTGACTAAATTTTATCCAATCGAACTGCATAATAGACTATGTTCGATTTTATCGAAACGATTCGATAAAATCGAATCCAATCGAACTACATAATTGGCATGAAATTTAAATATTTTCCACAAAAAAGGATACCTCTTAAAGTGTCGAAACTTAAATTTAGGACTACAAAATAAAGGATATAATTTTAGAAGGTCCATTTTAGTTATAATTATTAATATTTATAAATATTAAATTAAGAAAATATGAAATTATGACTAAAACAAGTATAACAATAGTAAAGAGTCCTTGTTGCTCATTTTAATATTCATATACATAAAATATATATAGCTAAAAAGGATCATTAGTACAAATAAGATTTTATATTAGCGACAAAATGTCTAGACATGTGGCGCCCTAGTGCGGTTTTATAACGAAACATGTTTTTATTTCATTATTGTTGGTAAATATTTTTAAAGATATTTATAAGTAATCCTTTAAAATATGATCTACGCCTTTAATATATTATTAATCAAAACAAAAAATATGTTTGTGATGCAAACGATTTTCATATAAGAAATTTTTTTTTTAAGATTTTTATCTAAAATTGTTTAATGGAATCTTTCAGGCATTCTTTTTTGTTAGAAAATGGATTTGTATTAGTAAAATTAGATTTTCAAGTTTTTTAAGTTATTTTGTACAGAAAAAGATAAAAAAATATGTCTGGAGTTTGTATTTGAAATTCTTTTCTAATGAAATGGTTAAAATAATTTTTATATAATCTGTATAGGTTTAATTTAATTACATGCATCACTAATTTTTGGCCTAAGAGATAATGAAGAAAACTTAATTAAAATTATTGTATTTAAATGGAATCCTTTTCAACTTTGTTGACTGGAGACTGGAGATATTATACATTAATTTTTATTGTATTATGTTTTAATAATGTACAAATTCAACTTAAGTTTTATATTTATTCATTTTAAATAAAAAATTGAAATTAGGTCAATTAACTTTTAAGACTTAGTAATGACTATTTTTGATAATAATCATTAAACTTTGTAGATATTAGCCATATCGTTGTACACAAATCCCAAATATTTATTAATTTAGATGGAATTTTAAATTGATGTAATACAAGATTTGGAAAAATATTTCGAAATTGACATTTTAATTAAAAGGTTTTGGAAAATCTCTTAAAAAAATTTTATTTTCCAAATATATGAAAACATTTTGAATATTTTAGATTAAGAGCTAACAGAGGATTTACTTTGATTATTTTAGCACTCATGAGTAGGCCGACTATATTGTGAACTTATTTAACATGCTTAAAAATGCAGTGTTCTAAAAATGGTGTCAAAACTTCATTAAGTTTTGATTAGTGTTTTATAAATTATCTAATAAACATTAACGAAGAAAATTTCCAGGATATTTTTACCACGAATATTTCGAAATAAGAAAAACAAAACATAAAAGTATAAACTGTTTTACTTATTCATAATCCTTACAATTTACATAAACGATACTTTTTTATTAACTTAAGAAAATTAATTACAACTGCAATTTCCAAAACTCATTAAAATGCATGTAATTTATATGAAGACAAAAATATTTTCTTTGGTTTAAATAGTACTTTATTTATTATCATACGTTACGTAGATCTTTATATGAATATGCATCAGAATGATTAATGAGAATTTAATTTACAGTACGAGTATATCTGCAAATATCAATGTAGTAACAATATTTAGTCTTCTTTATATAAATTTGGTATACAATTTAATGAAAATTAATGAGCTGTTTTGATGTAAATAAATAATTTTTAATGAAAAATTTACATTAAAATTATGCAAAATTGTCATTATAATTATATTATACATCAATTATTATAAATAAAGTAAGTTTTATAAAAAAAAATATTAAATTATTCAATTATTATCATCATACGAAAGTATTTATTAATAATATTAATTATAATTTAAAGACCAAATCAAATTTTGATTAGAGTTATTTAGATGATAATGTATTGTTATTGGTAGTAAAAACATGGGAATTTGATAATAAATAATATTTCTTACAAAACAATAGAAACCCACTCAAAAATATGATAAGCTCCTTAAGGATTTTATACTTTGCGGTCATTAAATATTACAAAAACATAATAAAAAATTAAATAGAAAAGTTGAAAAAAAAAAATTATTTCTATTGGGGGAATTGAAATTGGAATATAATAACTTTTTCTATGGGGAAATCATGTGAATTGGAAAAATTGAAATTACGTATATAAATATATACATTTTCCGTGAATAACAAGAAAAAATATTGAAACTTGAAACTTGAAACCCAATACAAAATTAAAAATATTTTTGAATGGAATTTACTTGTTTTTATGTGATATACGAGCATATTGAAAGACAAAATTAATTTTTCTAGGAAACATTGAAAATTTTAAAAGTCCTTCCTAATATTTTGAAATAATATTGAAAAGTCCTTCTAATAATACAAAATGTTTTCGTCTCCAAAGAGTTATTAAAAGGTTAAGGTTCTGCTCTATAGTTAATTATTAAATGTATTAATTTCTAAAGTTTTTAAATCATAGCTATTAGATTTGCATAAATTTCCTATTCTAATTCTGTATATCAAGTTTGGTGCTATTAGGCCACAGGGTAAATCGCATTATAATGGAAATATTGAATAGGAAAAAATCATTATAAATGTAAAATAAATTTGTCAGCTTATATTATACAAATATAAATTTAAGTATTTATCTTTAGAAAAAAATATTAATTAGTAGATAAGAGTAATTCAAATCCTGTACAAAACAAAATAAATAATCCGCATCACAGACCAGAAATTTTTTACTATAACATTTTCAATACGTATTTTAATATAAAAAAATAATATTTTTTACCACAATAAAAAACTTTTGTTTCATTGAAAAAAAATATGATTTTTATATTCATATTTAATTTCCAACTGAACCAGAGATACACAAAGCAAAATAAATACAGAAAATGTAAAATTTCTATATTTATTTTGAAGAACAATTTAAATATATTTTCGAAAAAAATGCGATTATGTACTAGAAAGAAAAACCTATAAAGGATACAAAAAAAAAAAAAACATAAAAATTTAATATGTTTTTTCAATACGCAATTTTGATATAATTCAATTTTTTGTGTTAAAATGTGAAAAAAATTCCATACAAAATAAATACTCTATGTAAAAAAAGTGAAATATTTAATATTATTTTCCCAGAGGAACCTTTTAAAAGTAATTGTACTTAAATATATATTTGAATATCATTTACTTTACTATATCAATAGTTAAATATTATGTAAATACTCGAATTACTATGTACAAATACTTTTAATTCGGAAGTTAACATTATTTAATATTTTAAATAACTTTCTCACAGGATTTGTTCTGGATTTTAAATTTATTTGAAAAAGAGGATTTAAAGTAACTAACTATAAATCATTTGAAATACTGCGTAATATTTGAAATACGTTATAAATAAATAAAATTAATACGACAAATAAATTCATTAAATTACAAATTCCACTAATTTTTACAAGATATTTAAGAACGGAATTTGAAATTTTATATATTATTGATTTTTTTTAAAAATATTCTTTATTTGTAATTTACTGATAAATATTTATAATTTATGCTATTATTTTGTACAAATATTTTAATTACTGCTTAAAAGTAAATATTTAAATACACTAGCAAAGAACAACAAAATAAATAGTCTATCAAAGAACAAAGCAAACTTCGAATCTTTTGGTCAATCTTTTGGTTGGATTCAAGAAAATGAAAATTTGATGAATTGGTAAAACTGAGCGGAAAAGGAACACTTCAACATTTGTAAACACGAAAACTTTCTGGTAATTTATACTCAGGGAGTATGTGAGCAAATTAGGTTTAACGAAAAAAGAAGTATATGGACAAGAGGATCAAATACTATAGAACTATAGGAACACTATAGGTTGTATTCCTCTGTCCCTGCGGTAAGATTATAAATTTGGTATTAATTTCCAATTACGTAATGATCAAAATTTAACTTATTTTCTGATAAACATTTGTCTATAGTTGTTTATTTAATGTTTCAATGAATTTATGGTCACTTTTAAGGCATATTTAATTTATTGGTGAACTGTATATTTAAATTTTCTTTTATTAACATACAAATACAAACAATAATTGCCCAGTATATAAATATGTTGCAGTTTTAAACCAAAAGCAATAAATTAATCATATAAATGAGAACGCAATCAATACTCCAAAACCAATGTAGAAATAATAATCATAATTGTAGCATATTTTTTGTATATTATTTATATACATTTTAAATTTATCCCCTGACAGCACCTGTCATTGGTCTTTGCGGTTTTTGGAACTTATAGTCCTTATCTATGCGAATAATAAAATTTTCTACAAATTGTATATTTTTTTTTATCTGTTTTGTCCTTTTAAAGTTTTAATAAAGTTTTTATTTTATCATTTTTGATTTAACAAATAAAAACAAAATAAAATAATTATTTCCGTTTTTTATGTAGCGCAATAAATGAAAAACTTTTTCCCACAATGACAAATAAAAATAGTTTTCCATTTTTTTTCTTTTTTAGAAAATTATACAGAAAAAAGTTAGCATAAGGTAAACAATTTCTATTTGTATATTTAAATTTATAGAAATTTATTGGTTTAAATATTTAAAACGATTAATGTTAAAAAATACAAAATTCGTAAGAATTCATTTTATTTTTGTTACGTTTCAACTGTGTCCATACATAAACATAAATGAAGATTAAATTCATTTCATTGGACTTAGCAATATTCTTTTTTTTATATTTAATGGGAAATGGAGAAAACTTTCAAAATTTCAATGTTGCAAATAATAAAAGAAAGTTTTCTGTCATAAACAAAATAATAAAACTTTATTTAGGATGTTTTAGTAACATTTTATAAATTATTTTGATATTGGGATACAAAAAAAACGAGGTTTTGATAAAAAGAATAAAAAATTATAATATAAATTTAGTTGAAAAGTTTGACAACCTTTTATGATGCTGATTTATATCTGATTCTTTTATCTTTTTAAATCTGATAATTTAAAATATTATACATTTAAGGATAATCTTTATAGTTATAATTTCTTAGATCTTCAAAGTTAATTTATAGTATACAAAATGTTTATGAGCTACTTAATCTGAAATTCTTCAGAAGCAGTATAAAAATTTTAAAGAATTGTAAATTAAACATAGATAATTAACCAATTTCATTGACATTTTATAGAAGCAGGAAACAGGTGCCATTAAATAATAGAAAATTGTAATGGAGAATAATTAATGACATTTAACTATTAGTATTAATCTTTTAACATCGAAATTTTAAATTATATACATTGAATTAGTGGTAAAATAACGAATACAACCTAAATTTAAATTATTATAAAAAAGTTCAAATATTTTCCCTAAATTCATTTTCATTAAATACCTATATTATTTTTGTACCAACTAAGTCAAATTTGTCGTAAATAACTAAATTAAATAATATTTTAAATATTATTATCTAATAAAGTAATCAAATTTTGCTTATTACAAACTACGCGAATCGCTCTAACGATCAGTGTTGTATATTTAAACGTGGTGTAATCACGTAATAGCAAATATGCCAATAGAAATAAATTAGACTAGATAAAATTAAATATTTAATGCAATATCATAATTAATTCTAAATGTACAATTCCCAAATTGTGAATTGAACAAATTATTGCAATAAATCACAATTTATATTAATTTTATTATTACTACGACAATTTATACAACAAAAAATTTATGGATCAATGAATTTTATAACTCAAATTATTTTATAGATTGTAATTTAATTTCGATACTTTTACAAATGAATGGGTTTATACCAAATGAAGTTGAAGTTGAATATTGTATGTGAAAGAATAGATTTACATACCATTAGAAATAATACAGGTAAAAAATTTCCATTCCGATCTAATTCGAATTTAATTTTATCCTTTTACATTGAAAGTTATTTCAATTTATTGGCTGACTTTTTAAAGACTTCACTTTTTCAAAAACATATAATTTTCATATTCATTTAAAACTATTAATAAAAAAACTTACAACTATCAAAATATAAATTCATAATGACATACTATTGTCGTCCTTTTTGGTTTAAATACAATAAATCATCAAAAATTCAAAATTGATTTGACATTGATTTATCATTAAAAACCATAAGAAATACTAAGGTCAAAATTAATCTAATATATTTATATTTTTTTAAGATTATTATGACTTTATTATGGGCTTCTGAAAGCAACAATTCTCAGAAATAAATCAAAGTTTAGTAACATTTGTTATTGATAATTATTAATTATCATATTATTTATTTAATTAAACTGAATTGAAATTATATTACTGAACTTTCCCTAAGTAAAAATCATATCAGACTTTCTTGTGCAGAATTTAATTAATTTAAATAAATTCAGTCTAAATAAAAATATGAATGGAGAAAAGGAATATAAATTCAAGTTTAATTTTAAATATTTTCCAGGTGGGACAATAAATAATTTTACTTTACCAAAAAATAATAAATTATTTATAATTCGTTTTTATAACAAAGAAATATTTATTTTTTGAAATTTTAGTCGGAATGATATTTAATTTATAAATATTAAAGAAGTAAACAGCATTACATAAAAGCACTTAAAGAAATTAAATTTGAAAATATTCGTCCAAGAATTGTAGAGTAAGGTGGAATTTTTTCAGTAAAGGTAAAAATGAATAATAGGCTTAAAGTTAGTCAACTAGTTCGTCACCAGATGGATTAAATTATGATATAGGATGACGTAAGACCTTAATAAAGAGTTCCTCTTTCAGGAGTAATTACATTTATAAACAAGACAATGTGGGAGGTTGATCAGACTGAAATAATATTACTCAATGCAAAATGTTGAATTGAAAATGGTTTTTAGGACCATAGAATATTAAATAAACATTTCTTGAAGGTTTTCTAATGACGCAAATGTTGGCAAATCGTAAAATTTTATGTGTCTAATCAAATCTAGAATCTTGTAGAGATCATAATAGTTTAATTATTTTTTTAAGCAATCTTCAAACAAATTAACTAAATTCATATTATAAATTGTAAAATTAGATAGAAATCTTGATAAACTATTTTGTATTGATTTATTTATGTTAACTTAATTTACAAAAAGCCAGTACCTACTTTTGTTTCTGTATTTATATTATGATTTATGATATAAATTATTGTTTTAATAAAAATAATCTTCGGAATTATAACGAAATTCTAACGTCATCTGTTTAGAAGTAAATTTTGTTATGATAAAATTATACAAAACTAATTCGTAAGATTTGGAAATAAATTTCTTACAAAATCTAGACTACAATTTTACACTGATTATATAATTATAATTTCTGTACAAACTTTTTACAACCTTGAAACCTAATCAATAATATTACCACATTTCCAAAACTAAATCTATAAAACCAAAGTAATTCGCTATACTAAACAAATTAACAAACTTTCCAAAAATTAATCACGACTATTTTTTTTTTGTTTACTTTCCCCATATAAAAACACAAAGTTTTATTGAATATAATTTAAAAAGGATAGTAAAACTTAACATTTTGTTTATTTAACCTAAATTTCCTTAAACTAAAAGAACGAAAATAAACTTGAAATAGGTAAATCCAAATACAATAAAAACGCCACAAAACCTTTTATGAATAATTAAAATGAAATTTTAAAATTTATTAAACTGAAAATTATATAGGTAAATAAAATAAATATGGTCAATATTAAATAAATATTAAGAAAATTTAATAAATTGTAAAAAAAAAATCATTTAGAAACAATTTAATTTCATTTCAAAAAGATTTTTTTAAATAATAACAAAAACATAATAAAAATTTCTTAAATTATAACTTAGTAAAAGGATAATAAATTTTTAATACACGCAAATCCGAATTAAATCCTTAATAAAAATATACTTTATTTAGAAATTTATCTTTTTGGTTACCCGCATAAACCACTCCACATCGGTTAACAAAATCAATTTTCTTAGTGTTATAAATAATAAATTGTAAATTTAATATGAAAATTGAAAATTCTCGTAATCGTTTAATATTTTAAAATCCTTTTAAGGCCTTTATAAAGGGTTAAAATCTAAATCTGATTATACCCAACAATAAACAATTGATTACAGAAAATTTTGGTTTAATTTATTTTGTTATCGGTAAGGAGAATCAAAATCTTAAGATGATATTGATAAGTTACAAAATTATTTTAAGAAATATAATGTTAGTACAGTAAAGTGTCGTAGTCGTAAACCAAATCTGTTTGCAATTTATGAGATAATACTTTATTAGCAATCAAGAAATTTGCAGCGACATCATCAAACATTAGTCTCTGTCCATATTAAATGATATCATTATATTAACAACAGAAGCTAAATAAATATAAATTTAGATATTTTTTGTTTCAAAATATCTTTAATTGGGATAATCCTTAGAATCATTTTCTTTGTTTAAGTAAAATAACAATCTTATGCTTAATGAAAGAAATTCACATGAAACAATCACAAAAAAGGTAAATTCCATTTCGATTATTTTTATAGACAGTATCCGTAAAATACGTATAAGTATTGACATAAAACTTATCTAAACAGTACCAGATCTTTATGAACTGCTGTGATAGATAATATCAGGGATTGAATTATTGATAGTGGCTCTATGACATTTTATTTAGTTAAGAAATTTATAATTTTACTTAAATGTATTAGCAAATTGTGTAGAAGTTCGAGATTATCTTGAATATAAATTGTGGTCAAGACAAAATAATTTGATAAATTAAAGCAATGAAAATTCTGATATAATTGTTAGAACTCTAAACTCTTGAAATTTTAAATTAAAAAAATTATTTTTTTCATGAAAATCACCAAAGAAACAAGTTAAATTTCCAAAATTGATTTTTCAAATTTCCAAAAATAATGTCAAAAGATTTTCTTTTCCATAAAATTTAATTATTGTGAAAAACATTTATATGTTTTTTTCCAATATTTCCAGAATTTTATTAAAATTATATATGTCTATATACATACACATTTATATATGTATATGTAATTTATTTAATATATAATTTAAAATGATCATAGTATAATCAAAGAGAAGTAAATTTTCTAAGGACGACGGACAAGAAATTTGATATAACTGAAATTTAAATTTAAAAAAAATTAATTAAATAAATCTTAAAATAATTACATATTTCAGATAATTAAATACATAAAATTTGAATATTGAAAATTTAAGTAAAATTTATCAAAGAAAATGAAAAAAATAATTCCATTTTTATTAAGATGACGAACACGAGGCAAATTAATGAAGATTAAATAAACTCAAGCTGAAAAGTTTATACTTTTATATTATAGATAAATTTAAATATTAATTTAAAGTGAAGTGTTACAAATGAAAGCAATTAATACAAAATTAAAAACTTATATTAAAAATTATTAAATTATGTAATAAATATTGCTTAATTCGTTGATTTGAAAGCTGTGAGAATTTTAGTTTGTTTACCCAATAGTAACTTTTTTATTTATTCCTCTCGTATTCAAGGCTTCGTGTGCTTTGGAACCCTATTTTTTGCAAAATCTGTATAAGAATAGAATAACAAAATAATTTTATCTAACATAATTTTACTTTAAGTATTTTTAATATATGAACCTATTCTTTATTAGAAATCATATCTTAAGACAAGTAAAATTGTTGTAATCCATTTATTTGCGGACATCGAGATCGACCGTTTCTTTTTTACGAAAAACTATTTCTTATTGTAATTATTAAAATTAACGTTTAATTTAATATTTTGCAGTATTAATTAACAAATATCTTTTATAGGAAGAGGTACGACCTATGACTATAGCAATTTTGGATTCCAATATTTTTATTTAGATTACAATTAATTAAAGATTCTTAAAACTCTTAAATGTAGTTAATAAGCTATAAAAATGTATAAAATTGATTTACTATATAAATACGAATAAATGATCATCATTTCCATCAATTTTATTATTTTTAAATGATTATTGTTTTATATAATCAACTATCAACACAATTGACAATCAGTTCTTATATTTAATTTTATATAAAATTTCTTACTTCAATCAATATTATCTTATTTACTCTATATGTGTGGAAAGATGGAGGAAGTTAAATATTGTAGAAACAAATATAAATGTATCTTTTTGATACCAGCAACTTGTAAAGATTATATAAATAAATAAATTCCATTTTCCTTAATAATTAATCCAACAAATAATTCTACAAATTATTTCCGTTTGGTTTTTATATGTTCTTTTTTTCTGTTTTCTGATACACAGACAACAAAAAACGTGTTTGTTTATAGGGAAGAAGGATTCGGATTCTTGGTATATAATATTCTTAACGCATGTACGTGTTTTTTTTTTGGTAGCAAATTAATCTTAAAAAGTTTGAAAGATACAAACATCAAATAACAAGAAAAATAAAATTTTCTTGGGAGCTAAATGAGTAAATACAGAATTATTAAGTTTCAAGGAAGTTCAATAAAAATACGGACAATTTATAATATAAACGGTACAGAGAATGATGATGACTACATCATAGATGAATTGATGCAGAAAAATCAGAAGAAAAATTTATGGGAAATGATATAAAATCAAAAAAAAAAAAAACTTCTTAATACCTAAGGCTTAAGGTAACGATTGAGCAATAATAAAAGCAGGCTTTCAGTTTACAAAATCCGCGTAAATGTATAACTTTTGGCATCCAATTTATATGTAGGTATATAATACTCGTAATATGTGTTAAGTGTTGTGTAAACAGGATTACAGAGTAAATCAGGATAAAAATGTTCTTAGAAAGATAGAAAAAAATATTTAATTGCAGTGTTACAGAAAATATGATAACTTTACTTCATGAATTTTTTAAGGTTTGGTTAGACGGATTATGAATTGGATCAAGTATTTAACTGAAATTGATGATATAATATAAAATATTTTAAATATATAAACAGATATATTTTAATTTCCGAATTTCCTGCAATAACGTTGGCACAAAATTCGATGTTTTAAGGATGCTTGAAGAATTGGTAGCAGTTTTCACTGATGCCTGTAATATCTTGTATAGGAAACGAAACAACAGAAATTAGAATTTAAAGTTATGTCCACGGTGACAATACTATTGAAAATTAATGAAATCAGTTACATTGAAAGTTAGTTTTAAAATATCAAATACACAATACATTTTCCAATAAATATTTTTATAAAAATTTTAAAAAAATTAACTTGTTTTTTATTGAAACGTTTTAAAGTCATTCTTAAATCAATATTTTTAAAATATTTTTATAGAAAAATAATTTAAATATAAAACATCAATTTTATATTAAAAATTTTGTAAAAAGTATTTAAACTTTATAAGATAATTGGTTCTTCTGCAAGATTAATCAGGCAAAAAGCAGCTTTAACAAATTTATTATGTCATATTTGATTTCAAAGTTTTTAAAATACTGAAATGTTTCAGCATATTTGTACATAATTTAAAAAAAAAAATCGGTACTAACAAATATGTTAAAATATATCTTTATCAACAATCCTTTAAACTTAAAGCTGATATTTCAAAGCTTTTTGCATTATATTATAAACTAAATTATACTGAAAAAAGACCTTGAATGCTTTTCATATATTACCGTGCAATAAACTTTTTTTATGTTATATTTTTCATGGGAGAAATTAGGGTACAAAAAAAAAACTGTTAAGCATAATCTTTATGAATTTCTTATACATTTCTATAAAATATTTTTATGCTTAATATTAAATCCTTTTAAATCTTGGCACGCATTGCAAGATTATTTTAATATAACAAAAGAACATGTATTGTATTACATATTTGTACCTGCAACATGATAACTATGTATATATTGGAAAATATACAATCATGTATAATTCATATACATAATAGAAATAATCTAACTATAACAATTTTCAAATCTGTTAGCAAAAATATTGTTAATTCAAAGTAAAAGTAACAAAACTGAAGCTGTTGGAGACTGATGAGTTGTTTCGAAATAGTTTTAATTTAATTCTAGTTTTACAAAGAGCAATAATTGATAAAGAAATGAAAATCTGCTTTGAGACAATCTTCACATTTTACAAATGCAAATAGAATAAGCAAGGAAGTTTAATCAATCTTGCTCAGTACGTGTATTTTATGGCAAGATGGATAAAAAGAAAGATAAGTAAATTCTAATTTTTAAAAACTCTAGGATTTATATTTAATGATGGATGGAAATATTTACAAACATTAGGTATATACCAAAATTCCATCGTTAACTAATATGTTGTTATTGGCTATTCTATCAGACTGTATTAAGTACTACAAAATCTTTGGGATCTTTGGTGAGAGTGAATCCAGGAGAAGTTCTTCACATTTGTGTGATTACTTTTACTTTTGTCAATACCCCATAGACTTCAGCACCAATAATAATATACCTTATGAACGTTGGTAAATAATAAATACAAAAATTTATATAATTTAACTTTTCTGATTATTATATTTTATGTTTTCCAAGACTAAATGCCTAATAAAAACTTAACCAAAATGGACACAAAAATGAAAATTTGTTCAAAACAAAACGTAAAAATTATGAATATTGAAAGTAACTCGCCACGCATACCAATCCACACAAAAAAAAAAGAATTTTTAGGATTAAGGATATTAACAAAAAAATTATATTTCATAAAATTTTTGTGAATTTTGGTGGGTTGCTACTATCTAGAAACATTAAAACTTGAAGATTTCATTTATGTTATTATTTTTATTTTATTTTTGAGCAAATAAAACTTTATTATTTTTCTGACAGTAATAAGATTTTTTTCTTCCATTCCTTGTGTTTGTCATCAATTATGGAAGCAACATTTCTAAGGAATTTTATATATGCTTTAAGTACTAAATAAAACTTTATTATTAAGTATATGGCAAGCTTCAATGGTTATTAATTCAGTTCTAGTTTCTGGTTGTTATGGTTTCCTTTCTTTTATTTTCTTTATTTTTTTTTTTTGCAAAGTTTGAAAGTGTGTTATTAAAGCAACAGCAATGAAAGAAAATTAATTTCCTAAAAAATAAACTTTTGGTAATATTTTTTATAATGTCTTTTGTTTTTTGTAGCAAATTAAACGAAATCAAACAAAATTATTTTCAATATTAATTTAATGAATTCTAATAGGTAAATACAAATGTTATAATGAAATACTCATAAAAATGGAAATGGACCAGTAATATATAAAATTAAATGTAATAAAGTACATATATAAAAAATGCATTTTGACATTAACCTAATTAGACAAACTGACAAATACAATTCATAATGTGAAAAATTGTATTAAAAGTATGTGGAAGAAAATAAACTAACTAAAAAGACTTCATTCAAATTTGGATTCATTTCGTTGCTTAAACATTAAGGAAACATTAAGGAAATATAGTATTATACATGAAAGTGTATACAACTCCAAATAAGTATAAGTATATAACTCCAAATAAACCCTTTCATTTGAGGTATTCACAATCATTACGATATTACGAAGAGTTACAGTATAGATATGACAACTTGAAGAGATAAGTTGCATAAATTGAAATTTATGAAATCATTTTTCTTTACATTTGCAATTTCTTACAGACTTGTTTTAACGAAATATCTTTCCTTCACAATTATTTTTATAAACAGAAATTAACATTTTCAATAAAAGTTTGAAATGACTGCAAGTTCAAAATGGCATAAAAATGGCTCAAAATATTTAAAACTATCGAAAAGGTTTCAGTGATAACTTTTTGTGTAACAACAAAACTCTATGGAATTCGGAAAATAAAACTGATTGAAATAGCCATAATTTAATTTGAACAAAAATGTTAATAAAATATTTACAGAAAAAATACGTTTTAATGTTATTAAATTTAGATGAAAATAACTGAATGGATGTGTGTTTCTATTCTTTTATGATTCGTTACACTTTACCCTGACAACCTCGTAAAATATTTACATAGTTTATGTTGTTAAACTTTTTTCATTCATATTAAACATTTCCGTTTTGTGGATTTTTTTTAGATAGAAAATATTTATTAAATAACATACTAGACAACTAAATCATATCCTTTAATATTAACCACTCTGGATAAAATAACCCATCCCCTAAGGAGTGCCATCAAAAATATTATTTTTTTTGTTAATGTTATTGCGTAATTTCTAAAAAAATCATTAAGCGAAATTGAATTTATGCATGAATTCATATTATACGTCTATGATGAATTCGTATCGAAAAAATTCCGGTATTAAATAGCTTTTATTATTAGTCTATTAAATGTTTTTAATTTGACAGGGAATTAAGAAAATTTTTGAACATATTATTATAAGATCCACTAAACTCGCATGCGAAGTGAATGGAATTAAACCTTTTAAAAGATTTAATTTTATAGTCTAAATTATGGTTATTTGTTGGTTCAAATTATATTTAGTCGCTATTAAATCTTAATTTACATTCTGCACGTTTGAGGCATAATTTTAAAGCGATTCAATGTCAATAAAAGCTAAATTAAATTATAAATGTTCGTGGTTTTCTTTCTTATTAAGATTTTCTCACTTAACTCTAAATTATAAACAGATTTATCGAAATTTCAGCCTTTAAATCCTTGTCTACATTAAGGTCATTATAAGAGTAGTTTCTACATTCATCTAATGTTTATATCATAAATGCTTATTAATATTATTATAAACAAACCTTTTAAATCAAGTTAAGTTGAAAGAAGAAATCTGAAAATAAAATTAAAAATTATTTAATTAAAATTTGCATTACTTTTAATTTTATTTAATTAATTTCTAAATATTTAACAATTAAATTGTAATGGAATTATGTAGACAATTTTCGTATTTAATATTTAAATTCGGTATTACAATTTTAAAAAACGTAATGGTTATTTGATTAAAGGATTGACAACAGATTCTCAAATTTAGAAGCCTCAGTAACTGCAATTAAAAATAATAGACAATAAGAGCCAATACAATTAAAATTGTTGTTTTCAAGTACATTTACCTTTGAAAGGATGAAAAATTGAATCAACCATAAAAAATTAAAATTAGTTAAGTTTTATTTTTAGTATTAAATAAATTATTGTATATTTTTATTGATACTTTAAATATTATTCATTTTTTTTACAAGTATCCAAAAAAATAAATATGTAAAGTATCAGTTTAAAAAATAAAGATAAAATTATGATTATTTTTAGGTATAATGAACGATACTGTCTGTCCTTCCAGCAAAACAAATTTCTTTGGTGTAAAACATATAAAAAAATTAATTTATCATTTTTATCAGGGTGTCACAATCAGAAATAATCGAAAAAGTCACGTATACATTTATATAATATGTAAAAAAGAAACAAAATATATAAAATTCAAGTATTTTGTATTAATACATTTAGCTTTGAAAGGATCTATAGTTTTATTTTTATAGTTATTGTCTCGTTATCCTTTTGAAATCACATTTTTTTCTCTTATAATTTATGCAAACCATGCAGTCACGTATTTCTTATGAAATTTAAAAAGAAATTACACAAAAGTTAAATAATAATTTTAAAAAATGAAAAAAAAAAATATGAAATATAAAAAAAATTATATTTTAATACAAATTTATGTGATATTTAAGGATGAAATAGTTAAAATATTTACCAGAAAAATTTAATAACATTTTAAGAATTTTCTTTATTAAATGAAATAGTAAATTTTTATGGGAAATTTAAGAACTCAGTGCTATAACTATTTTGGGTCAAAAGAGGGTGTTTAAAAAACCCACAGTTTTGTCTGTAAATGATTTATAACCGTGGGTTCAGAATCGTGGCTTTATTTTTGGAATAGTTTAATTTCACTACAAAGTATTTGTATCTAAATATAATTTTCTAGCGGCACGGGGCCATAGATAAAATAAATAAACATATTCTAATCATCCGGTGGACATGACAAAAATATTATGTATAGATTTAGAAAGAATTTTTATGAATTTTTATTTAATTATACAATTTTTGTTTATTTTGGAATTTGGACTGGTAATAAATTACAAGAAAAAAGATTTTCTTTAATAAAATTTACAAATTAAACAATCCAAAGGAATCTAAAATTTAAACAGAACATTTAAAATGAATGGAACTAGAAATTGCTCACATAAATTGACTTTCAACATGTAAATCGTTATTATCATTAATCAATAATTACACAAATAACCACAAAATATATCAAAAAAAAATAAGTTATGGCAATTTCCTTAAAACAATTTCGAAATCTAATATTAAAAATTATTTTTACTATACTTTTAAAAAACTAAATTTTAATTTATGGTCCTTTCTATATTGTTAATTTTCAATTCAACTTATTTAATTCACGATTTTTTTAATGCATATTATTTCATAGTAGTAAATAAATTATGCTATATTTAAATATTTGATAAGTCGCGTGTCAAAAATTTATTTCGCATAATTATGAATAAATTTAATAAGTTTAAATTTAATGATTGTATAGAAAGTATAGTAAAAAGGAATTTTAAGTATAAAAACTAATGATTATTTCCAAACTAAAACTTATTATTAATAAAAAATAAACACTTTAAGAAGAAACTTTTTTTACCTTTTAATGTTCTAAAAGTGTTAATAAAAATTTCAATATATTTAAATATTGTAAGATGGAAAACACGCAATAAAGGACGAGGACGACTATACTTAAAAATGTATTACGTTTTTATTATTATAGTATGTAGACATGAAGTTAAACTATATATAATTTCTGTAATAAATAAACTTTACGCTAAGAGTTCTTATAACTGACCTCAGTGGTTTTCCCTCAAAAAAGTGTGTTGAAAAAAATTCAGGGTTTATATACAAGACTTTGATATTATATTCCAAAAATATTGCAATAAATTTTTAAATTTTCTTTCAATAAAAAACATTTTAAGCTCATCAAACTTTCACTTTTAGTTTTGCCAATATTTGTGAAGAAGATATATGTAAGCAAGACACAAGCAATACAAAGTTATTAATATATTGATTAGTATATTGATACCGACAATATGACGCCTTTAGGAAGAATTCCGAAATATTAAAATGAAAATGTTATAAAATTATAAAACTTATTGACCTCCATGTTCTACATTCAAGCAGTTTTGTGCTGTTTGGTTGAATCTATTGATTATATCTGAATTGTTCTTTAAATTCGCTATAAGATATCGATTTTTGCAAAATTTTTGTATTTTTAATGTATTTTCAGTTTGTTGTAAATATTTTTTTTTGTTATATTACATGAGGATGTATAAATTAGTTTTATTACTATAATAAAAATTAAATGTCCTTGTAATAATTCTGTAAGTTTACAAAATGTGAATTAAAAAAATTATGTAATTTTCATTGAAGCTTCCTGTTCTTATATATATAGCAGTAACATTGTTAATAATTTTTTTACAGAAATTCAAAACTGTAACAACTTAACTCATGAACACTACTTATAAATTAAGATTGCTGGCAACATGCCAGAGATTCATATTCTAAATTTACAAGTAAACTGAGTAACTTTTTAAACCGGAACAAAATATACACACGTAAGCTCAAGTTTTTCTGTATCGATATTTAATAAATTAATGGCAATAATAAATTTGCTGCTATCATAACCGAATTTGTTAATTAATTATCTATTCTTCACTTATAGTTGCCAAAATGAAATCGCTTGATTCTTAATTGGTAAATATACTAAATATTATTCTTCGAACTACTTCACTTTTAATTTATGACTTTTAACTATCAAAATGAAAAACTTATAATTGCTTTATAATCTTTTACATTCTTTGTATTTTTCAACATAAGTAAATCTCTTAAATTTTAAATTGAAATAACGAAATTCTTTTTTTAAATTTGGATATATTTAGCATAATTTTATTGAGTTATTATATTTTTTACGATAATTTAATAATAATAATCGCTCCTTAAATATAAAATGAAAATGTGTTACCCAGAGAGTTTTTCACATTTTCCTATAGACCTCTGTAAATTATATATTAAATAAACAACAAAACAGAAAGATATTAAATTCTAATACAATGTGCCAAAAGAACTTTACAACTTAGTCACATTTTCAGGGACAGAGTTTTTATTTTTATATTAAACTTACATGGAAAATTATCAAAAAACGACATACAAAATGCTATAAATTCCAAATTAAGTCATAAAAAAGGAAATGGAATTCTTAAACGTGCATGTATAGTCATTTTTAATGCTTATGATATCTTTCATTACAATAACAAATTTTTGCCAGTTTTATCTGTTAGAAGGACCTCCTCTATAGGCATGGGTTGAAACCCTAGTTACAAATGAATTTGCCTTTTTGTTTGTTATGTGCATGTATGTATACGCAAATTACATAATAAAGTTAGAAAAAAAAAAGAAAATTTATCATTCTTATTCATGGAAAATAGACTTATTAAAAAATGGGAATTTTGTTATGACTTTATATATCCTTTCTATGTGACAATGAGAATATTTAAAGCAATTTTATTTTGATAAACTTAAATTCTAGAGGAAAAACAGAAAAAATAAATAAAAATTTCCCATCTTCAGTAATCATTCATTCTTCTTGATGGTATGAACATTTTTATTTTTTCTCAGAATGATTATTATATGAAAATATTTAAGGATATTAAATTAAATTATAAAGGCCTAATAAAAATTCTACTTTGAACTTTACTCCTAATTCAAATTCAATACAAATATAACAAAATATTTATATAGACAAAATAGCGAAAATTCAATTTAAATATATTTCATAAAATATTTTGTAATAATTTTTTATTATTTGCATTTGTCTTTTGGTAAAATGGAAAAATACAAATTGTATTCTTTATTTTGGGAAAATTGCAAATTTTAATCAAACAATCTCGTATATAAAAATATTACGAGTACAGATTCGAAAGATGTCGAAATGATGTAAGAAGTTCTACAATTTTATACAATTTGGTACCAGTTTAATTAATTTTAATCATAAATTTAGATTTTTTACCAGAAATCAATGGCAAAAGACGAAAATAATGTTTAATAATCTAACAATAAAATAAATTCAGTAATGGAATTTAAATTTAATTACTTAAAACTTTGAATTAGACTGAATATAGTTTGTAAGAGTTTTAACTTTTTATATATTAATATATAAAAAGTCTATTTTTTTTAATTTAAATTGTGTGTTTGTATGAAAACTATGAAAAGTCCAGAAAATTACCAGAATAAGTTGCAAACAATTAAAATTAATATTTATCCTATTACAAATAATTACTAGATAGCCAGCCATAAAAACTTAGTAATATTTATTCAAAACATTATTTTTATATCAATTTTGCCATAGTATTTTGAGTTATGCCTCGTAGATGTCATTAATTTTCCTCAATTTTCAGTATTCATTTTTGTAGATTGTTTTATTTTCCTAACCCAATAATTTATATAAAATGAAGATTCAGAATATTGAAATACAATTTGTTTTGTCACATAATTCAATTGCAATTTAGTGAATTGAATAGATAGTAAAATTTTCAATTCAATTTGAAAAATATATAGATACAAATTTTATACATTTTAAACATTGCCAATTGTGAAAATACTTTCAGTCTTTTTTTTTGTAGAACTTACAGTACGAATATATAAAATTAAATTCGACAAAGTAAATTTCCATACAAATATTAAAGATTTATCTAAATAAATGAAAAAAAAAAAATATAGCAAATAATAATATGATAAATATAAAATTGAATCGATGTGCTATTTTTTCGAATTCACTCGATTTTCTTATGTTGAAATAAATAAGTTCAATTGAAAAAAAAACAACACATTTCTAAATTGGATCATTCTCAAAAGACATCAGAAAATATCCTTAACCCTATTATATAATCCGTACATAATCTTGAACATCGTCACAATCTCGCTTTTTCCGGCTGCAATATATAATTCATGTTATTTTTGCTTTCATTTCCATTTTTGAGGAAAATTTGTATATTAGAAAATACTTTGTAAATGTTTGTATAACTATAGAATAGAATTGTATAGTAAAAAGGAAAAATGTTTTTACATATATTTTATCTTATGGTATTTTTATATATATTTTATATTTGTATTTGGTATACAGCATAACTTTATTTGGGAAACTATACATAAAATTGAATAATGTCGCAATAACATGGATTTTATTAAAAAAAAAGTATGGAGAGGATAATCTAAAAATTTCTGTTAGTCAATACTACTTGGATGTAAAAGGATATTACTTTTTTGTAGCATATAACAAATCATAAATCGTATTTTATTTTTTGAACTTGACGTGTTTTGCATTTAGTATTGCAAGGCAATGTAATGTGAATTTAATGACATCAATATGTAAACCACAAATTTATTGAATAACTTTGACAATTTAATTTATTTATTTCGACAAAATGTAAGTTTTATAAAATCAAACATTTTTTCAGAAGAAATTTTAAAATTTATTTAAAATTATAGAAAAGTTCCATTGGCATTACATTTTCTTTTGGCAACTAAATTTTCTTTTGGCATTACATTTTCTTTTGGCAATATAAATTATAAATCACATTATTTTAGTTATACAAATTCGATTAAATTGTATTATTGGGCTAATAATAATATTGGTCATATTTCGTAGCTAATGACTTGGTTATTAATATTATACAGACCGACGCACAGTTGCCAAACTTCCAATTTCGGAGAAGTTATACCCTTTCTAAAAATATGCAAGCCATGTGATTATTGCAATTAAACTCCTATTAAAATACTGATATAAATTATATATTAATATAAAATTAAAAAGTATAATTATGCAGAAAAATTTAAAATTAATTATTTATAGTTTATTTCAAACGTAATTGTTCAAAATAATAAAACTTTTCATGTGAAATAGAAACTTTTAATAAAATTGTAAATCCTTATGAAAACTATTAGTGAAAATGTTTAATTAACTTCGTGTGTAATTTTGTATTTATTTATTAGTTAATATTATGACATTAAAAAATAAAGTTTGACATAATTTTGTTCACACATTTGTTATATAGAAATATAAAATAATATCACAAACTTCGTAGAATCAAAAATTATGGCAAAGATTATGAAATTTGTAAGAAACTTAGACCTGATGTATAATTTTGTAAGCGATTTTCATATTAATATTAGAATTCTTTTAGAATGTTGTCACAAAAATGAATACAAATTGTCAAGTTATTCATAAATCTAAATGTAGTTTTGAAACAATTAAATATCATATTAATATTTAACATTTTGCATAATTTCTTCAATTTTAGTGCATTGTTTTAATATTTATAAGCTTTTTAATTTAGATTACAGTCTTTAACTTTAACAAATCTTACAGTTCTTAATATTCTTACATGTTTTACGTTGGTAATAAATAGTTACAAATATCCGAGCAAATATTAATTTTTATCAGAGTTTAATGTAATTTGACTAAAATTTAGTTTTGTGATCTAGTTGGTGCCTCAGTAACTCGGTAACATTATTCTTTATGTTCTTCAACATTTGAATTATTTAACAAAGCTCAGTTTTATATAACGCCGAGTTATCTAGTCCCCTAGATTAGCAAGATTTTTAAAATAACACGATTTAGAAAAAAAAATTAAAATTATTTTCATTTTGTAAAATGTTTCAGACACAAATTTTATATGGCAATTTCAATTAATTCAATTTGGACGCATATAAAGAAATTTAATTATTTATTATTACGTCAAAATGTGTTAAGGATCATTTTGAGAGTGTTTCTATATATTAATGTGTATGTGTGTATACTTATGTCAAATAGATTGACATTTAGAATAATTAATCTTATTTTCGATTGTCAATTTGTATTTTGTTCTTAAAATTGCTGTACTAATACGTTAAATATACATTAAGGATAATTTAATTGTTATGGATAAATTGATATAAGATACTCATTATATTGAGTATAAATAAGATGAGTATTTTAATAGTCAACAATTGTTTAAAAGTAAATGTTTTTACTAGAATTCATAACCAAATAAAAGCATACAAAAATTATTTTAGTTAAACTTTAAACAAACTCATTAATTTATATAAATTCCTAATTCAAAATGTACACATTTCAGTTATTTTTAGAATCCTAAACCTCCTTAACCAGTCACAACCAAACCTTCATTAATAATTGATATTCTTTACACATTTATTTTTTTCGACACGACAGCAGAAAAAGGCAATGAAATTTTTTTGGAAAAGTCAAAAAAACACACAAAATATAGAATTAGGCCGGAATAATAATTCAATTAAGAAACGTTAAATGTATTTACAGGATCAACTTTTTTTAATCCCAATAAATTCTTTAATTTTTTTTATACAATTTTTATATATTTATGTACGCACATTATGTAAAAAATCGTATAAAAGTGAATTTTAACACTTATACTTACATAATATTTCCCCTGAAGAGTTGATGTAAAAAGGATCACGAATTATTTAGTTGCAGAAATTGGTATGTTAAATATTGTGTCTTTATGTTTAAACCGAAGAAGCACAGAATTTGTAATTGCTCATCTCATTCGAAAAGAATTTAACATCTCAGAGGATATTCAAATTTTCAATTCAAAAAAATATTAATAAAATTTAGATAAAATAAATTTATCTTATTATTTTCTAATTTTTATTTAGTGTCTCCTTGAATTTAAATTAGATATATGGAAATAGGTCAATTCAATTGAACTTTCAGTAAACCTATGAGTTAAGTAGATTTAATAAAAATATTAGAGATTAGGGATAAACTGTCTTGAAATTATTTGGATTCTTTAATATTCCGCATACGTCATGAATATATAGAAGGTTTTTCTTATGGGAATGAATATAAATTAAGTTAAGGATAATATTTAATTCTTGATTTGGCAAAACGTTAGAAATTTATAAGATACTGAAGTCTTAGTAAATTCTAGAAGCCAATATAAATTTATTTAATTTGAAAATGAAATTGTTTCAAACAAAAATCTAAACCAATCAAGTTTCAAAGGATGACTGACAAAACTGGTAATTGTTAGTAGCTATACTAATAAGGAAATATTAGCATAGCGTAGTGAAAAATTATTTTTTATAAAATCATTCTACAGCTTGCAAACAATAAGCAATAAAAAAAGAAACTTTGTTTTTCTTAGTCCTCATTATTTGTTAAAAGTAAATTAATTAAATTTATAAAATACTACTTATAAAAAAAGAATTTTAATTTATTATTGAATATATAATTTTCTCAAAACATTAAATTTTATTTATAAAATAATTATTTTTATATCCGGAAAATGTAATCACAGTAAAAGCCTAACAAAATTTAGATCTATGTCTCTGATCTTTACGATTCTTATAAAATATCCTTTTTCAATTAGTTGAAACATATTTTTTTAAATAAATAATAAATTCATAGAAAAAAACAGGATATCTAAATTAACATAAAATAATGAATAAAGAAAATTGTCTAATTTGAAAAGGAAAATCAATTTTAGATTACAAATTTTTTATGTTGATGTCTAAAAATGTTTTTCCTAAATAATTTTCTAACAGCAATTACACATATTTATGCATGTTTAGTAATTTTCTTACATATACATATACACATGTGTAGCTTTATAAAAATTTACTTAAATTGTAGCCTTGTACATACATTTTTTTACGGTAATAAAGAAATTTCTTATTTTTTCGTTATTTTGCTTTCGCGCCAAAAACAAAATTTTCCTCTTGTATATTTTATTTTTTGGTGTGAGTACTAGGAGTAAATATTTAAATAAGTGATTCTTAGCGTGAATGTTAAATATGTGCCATAACAAAAAAAAACGTTTTTTCTTTCATTTTGAATTAATCTATAATTAAGTTTCCGTTCTCCTAGTTCTCTACCGAATATAACCGTCAAGTTAAAAAAGGATGTTTATTGCCTACCGTCATGAAATTCCTTTCTACGTTCTTGAGTTTTGTTGTAAGCTGGTTAAATTTAATTCTTTTAAAATATATTAAAAAATTTCGAAATTATAAGGTTTTTTTTCTTTATATATTTTCACGTGAAAATAGATTTTTCAACCATTTATTTTATAAACACGAAAGTTCTGAGAACACCGAAAAAAATCTATAATTTTTATATTTTGTATCTTATTTTTAAAAGAAGGTAAAAATAGAAAATTTAATATAACAAAATTGTATTTTCTTCATTTTATATAAATACAAAAATAAAAAAAAGAAAATTGTTAATTATCATTTTAAAATTTTGTAAGAATATGGGAAATTCTGAAAATTATTAAGGACTTTAGAGTTTTATAAACATCTGTTATTGTATTTTAATTTTATTGGTAGTGGTGGGTAAGAAATACATAATTTTTGTGAAAATGTTAGTTTAATAACATTCCAAAATTAAATTATTCAGATTTGCTTTTTAAATATTCTACGGATTAGAATTATATTAGAATTTAAAAATGTAAAAAACTTTAGGTACAATAATCTTGACATAATTCGAAAACAAGAAAATTAAATATTCAAATTTCAGATTAAAGAATATTTTTTCGCAGTTTTAACATATTTAATTGAAAAAAGCTGAATTCTATTTAAAGTAATTTAAAATTTAATTTGATTTGAAGGATTTACTAATAATTTTGATTTTACAGCCAAATAAACTCACTAAATTAAGTTATGTTCAATTACAAGCTTAACTCTTACAATGACAACATCTGCAGTTCTACACAGTTGGAAAATGGTTCAGCGAGTTGATCCGGTCATCAAAACTATCGGAAGAATGATTTGCAATTCTGATATTTCTGATATTTTAATATCATTTTATGAATTCATAGATCGATTTTTTTATAAAAATCAACTCCAATATCAAAATTTAGCTTGAATTTATTGTCCCGACCAATAATACCGACAACTACAGTACAATAATAGAAATGATTTTTTCTATCAATTTTTGGTTTGAAGTAGATACTTGGCTTTGCAATTTTATACTTTAGATTTCACTTTATGAAAAATTAATCTTACCACAAATTCCGTATCGGCCAATATTCTAAACTTAAATCAATATAATATAAAATCATATAACTAAGCACTAGTCAACGGCTTCGATAATTCTTATTAATTTAAAATGTAGTAGCTAATTGAATTATATGTAATCCTTTCACTCAATTAAAGCCAAAATATATTAGATGTTCAATTCAATTCAATTCAATTCAATTCAATTTATTCTGTTCAATATAAAATGTATGTTACAAAAACAAAAAAAAAAGTAATTTAGAGATGAGGAGGCTTGTCCTTTACAACTATAATGTGTACATATATTATTTTTAAATTTTATATTTTAAGTATATTGTTAATGTAATATATAATTATAAGGAAAATCAGTTAAAAAACCTTATTTCTGATCACTTTATTTTATTATTTTACCTAAGACTACTTACAAACTAACCTTAAACTAAAGCAAACTTAAAAATAAGTTAAATACATTATTAAATAAATTTATTGATTTAAACCACTTATAAGTGGATTAGATGAAATTGTACAATTTGCAAAAAAATGTTGGTTTAATAACTGAATACGGCCTTCAATTTTATGTACATTACTTATTGTATGTAATTCTGTAGTTGAATAGAGCCATGGTAGATTTAGCATTAATTTAAGAATTTTGTTTTGTTTTATTTGTAACGTTTTTTTATTTGATTTCGCACAGTCACCCCAAATTGGAGAGCCATAAAGTAGTATACTTTGAAATATAGATTTATATATCATTAATTTGTTATCACTATTTAATTTTGAGTTCCGACATATTAAAGGATATAAATTTCTTATAATGGAGTCACATTTTTTAATAGTATGATCTATATTTTGTTTGAAGGTTAATTTTTTATCCAGAATAATACCTAAATATTTTAAGTTTTCTCCCCACGGCACATATTGTCCATCTAAGCATAAATATTGAAATGGTAGATGTTCAAGTTTTCTCTTTCGAGTAAAAAACATTGCTTGAGTTTTTTCAACATTTATTTTTATTTTCCAAACATTTAAATAATTTTTAATTTGGTGAAAACCATTTTCTAAATTTTTTTTAATTGTTAATGGGGAATCAGATGCTGTTAATATTGCAGTATCATTAGATGTTAATTAAATAAAAAACGTCTGTAATTCAACTTTAAAATCTAATGAAATATTGTCGCCTTCATGTTCATTAGCATAATTAACTTTAATGGTATCACAGATAACTTAAATTATTCGTACTTTCTTTCCAATGGAATTCGTTGCGGTTTCTTGTACTTAATCACTTAAATCCGTCACACCATTTTTCTTTCTACACGTTTTTTATTATTAACCAAAAATAATTAAGGATATTTTTTTAATCATTTTATGGCAAACCAAGAAATACTTTAAAACAAATGATGTCAAATAGACAACAGCAATAAATAATTGTGAAAATAAAACGAATAGAAATCCTTAATCATTCTAGAGAGAACTGATAAATTACAAAATAGGCAAAGCGACACTGATTAAATGTCGTTTGTCCCTGAAGAAATCCCAAAATAAAGAAAATTATGCGTAACCATATTTTTTATTGAAAATATAAAGGAAAATGTAAATTAAAAGTTATATTAAAGAATTATTTCTAAAATGTATTAGTGAATATTTTCTACATTTACACATGCAAATATCATTTAACAAAATTTGAATATTTAGTATAAAGTTGTAAAATCTCTTGGCTCTATATTAAACGATCTAACAAACTGTTATCTAGAGACTTTAAAAGGATATTTATTAAACTGTCAAATATTTTTAATACTATTAGAATCGGTATAAATATAAATTTGTTATATTTCAGTGAAAATGAACACATTTTTATAGTAACTCTGAATATAACAATTTTCTATAAGTTTTTAAAGAACTAAAGCTTTTCATACAAGAATTTAGCACGTACAGCACCAGAAGAAGAAACTCTTAGTTCAAAACTAATTGCTTCGCATTAATCCACTAGCATAATAATTATTCTCTAGTCATTGGAAATATTTTCTTTTCTTTCTTTGGGTTTTCCCTTGTGTTTATAGCTAACAGTTTTAAAATATAAAAAATTTTATAAAAAAAAAAAATATTTTTATATTTATTTTAAAGAAAGTTTATTTGCAGATATTAAGATTGTTTAGTAAAAGATTTTCATGATATTTAATGGTATACTTAATTAGCCCCAGTTTTATTATTGCTTCCTCTTAATGAATATTTATTTACATATAATATTAGTTTCTAAATTGAAAATAGTTTTTAGGAAAAATCCAGTTTATAATATGAGAGAAGAAAAATAAATTCAACATAAAAAGAAAATTTATTTTATATACGAGGAAATAAATAATTCTGAAGATATTCAATACTTTTAGTCGGAATTAAAAATTTGTAAAATCAAAGATAATTAATAGACAATCAGAAAATGAATCATTTTTAAATTTCGTTTATGAAATTAGTACAATTTGTTACGCTTGTACATAGTTAGCTAAAATAACTAGAAAATTGAATGCACAGAAATGCAAATATTTTGTGATATTTTGAAGATACTGATTGTACTTAGTTTTTATATATTTATCAAAAATCCTTTATACAACCAAAAAGTAACCTGTTTTCCACTTTATATTGAGCGTTCTACTTTAAATACACATTTTAATATGTAGCTCTAGTTAAAACAAATATACGTCCCGTAACACTTAGTCATCATTTATTCAGGTATCTTACCAGAACAGGAGCGAAACTGGTTGTAGCCTCAACCATAGTTGATATCGCACTGACATCCCTACAAGGTCGTAGAAGCCATTATATTTGGTGATGGCGCTCTTAATAGGGAACTCAATAACTGTTTCATGAACCTGTGAGGCAAGTTATGATTCTTACTACATTAACGAAATGTATGAAGCAGTAGTTCTAGGTTTGTCAACTGAATGTGTAATGTAAATCAATCAATTAATATTAAAGTAGCAATCCATAAAGGTTACTTTTTTTTATAATATGTATTTATAAATATAGTGTTTCAAACATATAATCATAATAATTAAATTAATATAATTTATGTTCATTCATTATTTAATTAATTAATTTCAAAATTATGATAAATTTTATATTTTAATTTTAATTTATTTTTATTTAGATTATGTAAATAAATTATACACAAATATTAATTAAAATATTACTAATTGGACAAGATATTAATTAATTATAATCTTTATAATATATTAGTAAAAACATAATACAACTTATAGCAAATTTTAAAACCGCTGTAACATAAATTACTGTAGACATGGCCACAATGATGCGTTATCAATATAAAAGTATATTTTCAATTTAAGTTGAAATTAATTTTGCCAATACAGATAACTTTTAAGTAACGTTAATCCTTTTTTCATATGATATTAGAATAAATTATAACAATTCCAAATTATTTTATAAATCTTATGTAATTACGTTTATCTGATGGATTTAAGTAACTAAAATTTAATTCAGGAATTCCAACATCAAAGGAAATAAATAATAGAAATATATTTACGTGGAAAAATTATATGAAAATGTTCAATTTATAAACCAAACTAAAATGTATTAGTACCAATTATATTGAACTGTCAATGACTCATATATTTATTTCAACACCTAAAATTTAAAATTTGCACCTTGTTATGATAGTTAAATATTTTACTAACTGAATAATGTTTAATTTAACCTTGATATGTTTTATGCAAATATTCTATATAATTATTATTCACTGTAAAGCAATTTATCCATTAAAATATTTATTTAATTAGTGGTTATTTTTTACAATATTATCACTGATTCAGTGACAAATTGTGGACATAATAAGAGGATAAATAAGGTTACACGGCATCCATTTAAAAACTATCAGTTAATAAAATATAAAATAAATTGTTGTGGACATTTTTGCATGTAATTTATGGCAGTAAGTTATTTTTATGAATTAAAATAGCCCATAAATTATGATAATTTTGTTAATAATTGTAATATATAATAACGTGAAATGAAAGTAATAATTAAATCTAATTTATTTTATGATACTAATAAAGTGTAAATATTGATATAATTTAATAAGAAGGCATAAAATCGATTATTAAGATGGATAATAATATAAATTTTTCAATTATTACTTCGAAATTATCTAGTTTTTATAATTTATCGTATCTACCTAGTTCACAACTACATCTTATTTCAGTATTACAGATAATTTCTTAATAATAATTTAGAAATTCTTGGTAATTAATTAATATTGAGCTGTCCACAAGCAATTAAATTTTACATTACAATATTCTAAATGGCATTTAAGGAATTTTAGATAAATTTAATAATTTCATATTTATTTGGAAAGACATTAAATAATTATTATAAAGTTTTCCAACTAAAAGAAAATTTACAAATATTTGATTCAACTAATTAACAAATTGTTAAAATCAATAACGCTTAGCAAGTTTTAATTACAAAGTTAACAATACAAAGGAAAATAGATATAGAAATAAATCGTATCAACCTAGTTCAAATAAATCGTATCAACCTAGATAACGTAAATAAATGTGATTTTTAGCTCCAGTGAAATATTTATTATAAATGAAACTATTTCCAATTAATTCAAATCTAAATTTAATTATAATTAATTCAAATCTAAATTTAATTACAGTATGTCAGCCTGTCAAACAAAAAATGATATTATAGAATTGGCAGGTTATAGAAATGGCATTGGAATATTATTTATTCAAGAAAAAAAATCCATTAAAATAAATATCCTGTTTAATAACACCAACAATCAAATAGGACATTTCCAAACAAAAATATTGGTAAATATATATACAAAATTTACACTCATACGAACAAACTTTTATCAACAAAACAATAAAGTAATACAAAAAAAAATGATTTTTTATTTTTACTGTACACAAACACAAAATAACAAAGGATATTTTATTGTTGAGTGGAAATGCGTGTATGAGTACCTAAAAACTCAATCAATTTGGTAAAATGGAGTTCATTGATAATGACAAAAAAAAATCTCTCAATTTGACGAGAGCGTATGTATTGGTACTTTGGTACGATCAAGATAATAGAAATTGGATTGAAGTGTTGTCACTGCAAATGTGAAAAATACAATTTTGTAAAAAGTCCTTTTTTTTTTGCTTTTGCTGTCGAACAAAAAAAAATGTTTAATGTCTTAAGTAAAAACATGAAAAAATTCTAATTTCCAGTTTAATTCCGGAATATATTCAAAGATATTTTATTTAAAAGTTGACTTAAAGTCAAAGTAATTTTAACTTAAAGTTTTAATCACAATTATAATTATAATTTATGGAATTTAACTAAAAATATTATAATTAATTTAAATTATTGATAACATTAAAGTTTTATTACAATTAAAATAAATTGATTATAAGAGAATTAGGATATTTTTTGATGGACTTTTCCTGTATAATTAAAAGAAATTAATAAGCAAAAGTTTTGTCAAAGTGAAATATTTTCCTTAACAACAAAGTTAAAAATCTTCAATTTACATTTAGGACTAAAATTTATAAACTGTTCGTTACTTTCGTTCGATTGAAACAAATTCTATCGATGAATTTAGTATGAAAATAAATTCAGCTTGTGTTTTGTAATCTTTCTTAAGTATTCAAAAGTTTAAATTTTGAATATTTTCTTTTTACCATAACATTTGGTTTTAGTTCAAACTAACAACAACTAAAATTAACAAAATATCTAAAGATCGAATAATACTAGACTCTTTAAATACATTGGACTTGCTTTGGATATTTAGTGATGTAATCATAGAAATAGTTGGAACATTGACATTAGACCATTTTTATATATATTACAAAACACTAATAATTTTATCAACAAATATTATTTATATCCTGTATAGTAACAAATTGAACGTATCCAATAGAAAACTCTTAATTTCCTGTAAATTTATGTGCCGTGCCATTGAATGTTAAAAAAAGTTAATGCTATTCCGATACACTGCAGTCAATTTGGTTTTTGTTTCGATAAAATGAACAAACAAATTATCTAGCAAATATAGAATCTACGCTACCGGATAACTACAAATAAAAATATCAATTTTATAAAAATATCATTAAAGAACAATATAAAACTAATTTTATATAAAATAATGGCTTTTAATTTTGCGGAATTTGTATTTTATTTGTAAGTCAGCACACCGCAAAACATGATGAAAACCTGGAATGGTTCATTTTTGTTAATCCATATTAATATAGATTAGATTTGAAGACTTCACAATAAAATTTTGTATTTTGTATTTTTAGAATAAATTGAAGAACAAAATATATTAGAATTTTCTGTGTTGGGTTGACTACTTTATCGACATATTTCGATGCATTAAATTTTTCTTTATTAAGGTTCAACGGGTCTAAAAGTTAGTTTGTTCGATGCAAGTTAAACCACTTACAAATCTATATTTATAATAATTAGCTCTCTTATTTATTAATATTTTGTTAAAAACTCAGCAAATACAGAAGTAATGACGCTAATAAAACTTCTTTGAATTGTGAATTGTAACGAAATTTGACGTGACAGCACGTTTGATACTAAATTTCAATTTTTTTTAGATAATCTTTAAAGTAAACAAAATTATATTTTCGTATTGTACATCGGAATTATAAATTGAATTTTGAATGAACAATTCTTCATCATTTTAAAAACATGTCTCCATTTTTCAATACGTAAATTATCCTTTCTGCACATTTGTCTATATATTCTATTGTTTTTGTAACTGGTGATAATTTCAAACCCTCAAAAGTTTCAAGAAATTGTTAAATATATTTTACAATAGCATATTTAAAATTATATTTCAATTGTATATTGTAAGGATATATTTGCCACAAGGAATTATTAAATTTATGACACAACATGTGCGATAAAGATCACAAATACGAAATGCCATCAAGCAGCACAGTAACATTGAGTTGATTGAATTATTCAGTTAAGATAAATTATTTCTTTTACATATATAAATATATATTAATTTATATGTGAAAAATAATCCTTGTGAATATTGTAAAACATTTAGACAACGCTTTTTTGTATACGAGAGGAATTGAAATTAGGTTGTAAAGTTAATTACACCACGAATTTGTCTATACCTTTTTAAAGTAATAATTATATTTTGAAATTAATAAGAAATATAAATTTCGTTTTTCTTTAATGTGTTAACAAAACGAGAAATAATTTAATTAATTATTAATTTTTTACCAAATTGAAATTTTCATCCGAAAAATAATTTTCATGATTGATTGACTTACAGGTAATAGAAAGATACCAATACCATCTGAGACTTTATGTTTTATATCAATCTGTCATTTAATAATATATAACAACTCAAACAATTTTAAAAAAATATTTAAAGATAAAGTATTAAAATATTGTAGAAACAAGAAAATTTAAATTTATGTTAAATACTTTCTTTGAAATTATCCGTTTAAAAATGTTCCAACAAATTTTTATTACAAACGAAATCGTATTTTCTGATTATGTCGAAATTATCTTGTTGACATTTTAGGTTATTAATGAACCATTTACTCACAGTTTGCTCCGATTGCTATCAAAATATTTCAAATCAAATTGAAAATGTTGAAAAAGGATCAAGATTAATGGGTTAAATCAAATTATTTTAATCTACAAAAAACTTGACGCATGACAAAATTTGCAAATTCCATTAAAAAGACTTAAAAAGTTTTGGAAATTATAATATTAACCAACAGAAGCAAAACATTTAGTTTTGTCCACTGTGTGTCGTCCTACCCGATACTGGTAAGTCTTGTGTCGTTGACGATGAACTGATTAACAAAACAAAATTATGGTAACAATGTAAAAACGAGTATTTAAAATTAATCGTTGTTCTACTACGACTTTTGTGTTAATTGAATAATAATTAGGTATTTATATTAAATTTAAATATTCCATTAACGCATGTAGTGACACCTGGTGGAAAAATAATAAATAAATATTTTTACAATACGGAGTATATAACAATTTCTCTACAAAATATCAGCTTCAACAAAGGAGGACGTACAACTCGTTAACAAAAATGGATTTCTTGGTTTCAAAATTCTGTAAAAAAGTTCAAGTCAATTAATTGTTTTCAATTTCGGAAAGTTAAGAAAACGTTTTTTAATAGAAAAATTATTCTTTCAAATATTTTCATTTCTAAAACTCAAAATTTTTTTTTAACATTCATATTATAATATTTACGCCAAAAATAATATAAATATAAATAATTATATAGAAGTTCAATATTTCGTTAATTATGCATCAATTCTTTAATACCATGCAAATAATTTTTTTATCAGTTTTGTTAAGTAAAACTTTTAATACTGAAAAACTATTCTTTATTCAATAATTTTATACTCATACCAAAATAGATGATGATTTGTACATAAGTAGTAGTTGTATCATAGATAGAGAAATTTTGGCATCATTCCAAACATAAAAGTTCACCTAAATAAGCATTTAGTAAAATTATTGATTCATTCACTGGTATATGCACTTATAAAGGATGAAAGAAGGATTATACAGTGATATAGAACTTAAATTACCACAATTTTATAGTACCATTGATAAATTTATATAACAGCGTTTCAAATTATAGTAATTAATTTTCGATGAGAATATTTACACTAAAATTTCAAAGATAGAATGCAGTGTGGACGACGGTATCTATTCCGAAATATTTAAAACAAACCAGTCAATGTTTCAGACTTGCGACTAGATTAGGCATTCCGTAAAACCATTCTTGGCATAACTGCAATGAACACGGGTAAAAGATAAAATCATTCTGTTTATTGTTATTTTCATATCGTTATATTGTAATCGAACAAAACTACCTTATACCCAGTAAGCGACCTTTGGAAAAGTAACGTTTGCTAACTCCACGAGGTGGATCTAAACAACCACATAGCTAACTTTTTTTTAGCTAGTACGTGGATACAAATGGTGTTAGAGAGCTAATTTGAAGTAGGTTTCTGACAAACAATTTCGTCTCATATAATTAAACCAATTGGAAAGACTTTGTATAATATAACCATTTTCTCCATAATTCACATCGATCTGTTAGATACTTTTATAAAGATATCTCCGTACAGATTTCCAACCCAAAATAAAATAAATTAAAATTGTTAACTTTCGTTGAATTGCAAATATAGCTGAAAATTTTATGAAAAGAATATTGTAGACATGGAGTTTTTTTTCTTGTAGCCATACTAAATTAATATTCAGGACACAACAAATATGTAATACCTTTTTTTATATATGACTACTCCAGCTGTACGAATGAATTCCATTTTATGGGTACACGTAACGACTTTTGAAATAACAAAAAAAAGGACTATTTCTGACAACTATACAAGAATTATGTTTGACATTTTTTTAGAAAATATATAAATTTTAAAAGATTAAAGTAAGGTGAAACCTTCCATAATACATTTTTTTTTTATAAATTAACAATTTGATGCTTTCTCTTTTAGCTTTAGACCAAAAATACGAAAAATAAATTGGATATTTTTACTTTTTTATTACGAAAGATTTTTTTTAATTTCACGAAAATTAAACTTTTTTCTTTGTGCCGCCGGACAATTTAAGATTATATTTTTCTTTTTCAGAATGTAATAATAGGGAAAATATATGGCAAATTTTGCAGTTAGGACCAATTGCCAAATAATATAAAAGATCGATTTTTTTTTTAACTTTTAATAAAGTTATTATAAAAAACTCCAACAAAGAATTGAAAAAATTTATAAAATATAATCAAAATTTGTGTAGGCATAAAAATTATATAAAAGTTTCTTAATAAATTCTTTTAATCTTATAAATATAATAAAAAGTTTGAACAATTAATTGCAACTTCATTTCATATAAACCATTATTAATTTATATCCACCGACAAAATCAGTGTTGGCCTTTTTTATGTCATGATAATTTCAGATTCATCACGATAATTTCTAATTCATTTCAGTTTGATAATCATTTTCTATTCTCAATTTGTCTGTTAGGGAAATAGATCAAATCAGAGGAAAATTAGGTTACCAAACGCAACCAAATCTTGTATTTAAACTGATAAATCAAATTGAATTCGCAAATTTCCATAAATATATTCTACAATTTTTACACTATCATATATAGTACATCAACAAAATTTTGGTTATACAATCGAAAATATCGAAATCTCAATTAACTTAGATTGAAATTAGAGATGCAATTAATAAGCAATAAATAAAATTTCATAAAAACAGAACCAGTTCTTTGATATTAGCAATATTCCAAATTATGCAATATCACTTAATTAAAAATATTTAAGTTAATGTAATGTTTATAAACTCATTTTGTACTCTACATTAAGTTTTCAATAAACAAACGCTTCAAGTAACCCAAATATTAAATAAAAGTTAATTTCAATATGTTAAAGAATATGGAAAATGTGCTGGCAAAATGACAATAAATATAAACTGAAAAATATTTTAACAATTGTGTGTAAAAATATACAATGTAAAAATCTTGGAAAATTGATTTTCCTTATGCTTGTATACCCTCATTTTAACATATTTATATATGAAAATAATATGTACATAAAAAAAGGTAAATAAATTCTTTTGAATATTTTTTTTTAAATAAATAAAAGTACTCGAACTGAAATATGATTTAAAAATCAATGCTTTCTGTGGAATTTCTTCTATTGAAATTGAATACATCGTCGATTTTAAAAGAAATCTGACCAATGAAATCGGTTTTATATGCTTCTAATGTCAAATTTTATTATGATTATGGATATAAAATTTCATATGAAAACATTTAAATTTATTATTAATAATTAGTAATAAATTTATAATCAATCAATTTATGATTATATACAGGGTGTTTCATACCAAAGTATCTTAAAGTATACCCCGATATTAGGAGATGCTGAAAATATGCAAATTTTGATGGTAAACTCCCGGAATAAACATCAAAATTACAAGTTTCATGGTTTGTATATTCTGTAGTCATAGAAGTGTTATGTAACTTGTTTGAAGTTATGGACTGACATTACAGCTCGAAGTTGAGGCTTTGATTTTCCATATCTTAATTATTTTCCTTATCAGTTTTTTTAATATATTCTAAGATACTTTGATTCGAAACATCCTTTATAATTCGTAATAAACAGTAAATAAAAACAAAAACTTATGTAATCGGCGGGGGTTAAAGAGAATTACCTACATAACCAGACAACGAGTATTTTAATGAAAATATAATGAACAATTTCACTCTAAAAATCATGCACGCGATAAATATAAGAAAAAATGTAGCAAGGACTCAATCCTTTCGAATTATAGTTACAATTATAAAGAAGACTTAAAATTAAATAAAATTTTTTAAAATATTTAATTTATGTGTGGAGCAAAAATAGATTATGTAAAAAAATTATATATAACTACATATTTACATACCCGTAGTATTTAGAGATATGTAATAGATAATTTCAAAATTAATGTTATTAGTTAACATAGTAAACTTTTAAATAAATGCATTTGTGTGCAAAATTGTATATTTTTCATTAAATATATAGAGTTTTAGTATACTCAAAATTAAATATCTTAAATAGGGATAAAGAATGAAGTTTTTTTTTTAAGATTTACTTCTTTTTTTAATATATATAAATTTCATTTTAGGTTTTTTTCTTATATATTATTATTTTTATATGGCACACCATTAACCGAAATAACAATATTTATTATACAGGATCTGCTTTCACTCTTTTACAGGGAACAACTGCTCCTATACTAAACGCGACAAGAAAATAATGATACATTTCCCAATAATATGAAAATTCAATAATTTTTTTTGTTAAAAAAAATAGTGTTTATTCTTTCACTCATATGAAATATATATTTATTATATATCTTTTCATATTTTTTCATTATCCTTAAATTGGTAGAACTGTTAAAATAGATTTTCGGAGAGCTTTTACATACACATATACATTCGATAATATATTTTTTACCTTAGTATTAGATTAATTATGAAAATAATGTTAGCTCTTTCTAACAAAGTTTCGGATTGTACTAAAATTAGGGGAAAATTATATTTATGTAAGTTCATTTAAAAAAAAATCACAAATATTTTCTTTTTGTTTTGGAAAATTATTAGATAGAATATAAAATTATATATAGGAAAAATCGAAATAATTTGGTTTGATGATTTTATTTTACAGGATGTGCATTTGAAAAATAAATATTTTCATTATATACTAATTTATGAAAATTAAAGCATATTTATTACATAACGTGTAGCATAATTATTTAGTTAATAATTTCGGTTTGATAATATTAGTTTTTTTTCCATAAAGTTTGTTTTACCAATTTGTAAATTTAAATTTGTTTTGAAATTTTCAATACTTAACAGGCAGCGATTGTTGATTTTCGGAAATTTATGAAATATGACAAAAGTTACAGAATCATTTAAGTTTTTTTCATTTTCAAATAACTCTGTAATTACAAATATATTGGTTGTGTGAACGTAACACATTGCGATTGTGAAATATGAAATATGTATATAGAAATTTCTTCGAATAAAATATTATAAATCAATTTCGGGGAACATAAATTTTAGGATTGTTTTTACATGAATTATTTGGGATTATATTTCAAGGAATTTACACCACATTGTGTACGTAGTACAATATTATGTATTGTAAATACCACTAATCACATTTAATAATGATGATATATTATCTTTTTTATAAATGATATTAAAAATTATGATTTAGGATCATAATTGCATAGTCGCTTCCTGTTAACTAAACTACTAAATAAGCGTAAAAAAATGATTACAATTTTTACTTTTAAGTTCTCTAGCTCTCTAGTTCTAGTCAATGCAGTAGAATTTTTTTTAAATTAATTTCTGATTAATTAATCGACTAGCACTAGACCAATCCAGAACGAATTAATAAATAATTGATCTAGAGACAATAAATTTTAATTCTAAATATACAATCCAAATTAGACAATACTGAATCAAACAGTCTGGAAAATTGAAATATCTTGAAAATATTAAATAAAATCTTTTAGCACATGCAATTATCTATGAAGTCCAATATTAATTATAGTATACTATGTAATCCAACCAACCAACCATTAAAGTATAAAGTAAATAGAAAATATTTCCCAAAAGAATATTAATTTTTTGTCGACCTTTTTTTAGCCGTACTTAAGTAAAATACAAAAGAAAACGAAGTTCTTTTTATGAAATCGATATCTAATTACGAGCAACAAAATTTTCTTTCATTATACTTTTTTTTTTCTTCTTCGTACATTTCTGAGATGAAAGTAATATTATTTCGGTATATCAATTGCTTTGTAATTGGTTTAAAAAGGACGATGATGAAATTTTTAATAAGATTATTTTTGACAGGTGACATACACAAAAAAGAAGTATTTTTATAAATTAAATATATATTAAATAAAATTTAAAGGAGAATTAAATAAAAATTAAATATTATTTCTTTTAAATGAACATAATTTTATCCATAAATGAACATAATTTTAAATTCCTAGAAAAAACGATAAATATTTCCATATATCAAAGAACTTCTGAAAACATGAAATAATATAAAAAAAAATATATTCCTGATAAAATGAATACCGAAATCTTATCTACAAATAATATTTGATATTTGATAATGATAAGAGAATCGAACTTTTGTATACAATTATTTACGATATAATGAAAATATTAATTTACAATTTCTGACAATATATTTTTTCTATCAGTTACATAAATAAATTTCCAGAAAAAACTAATATTTTTAATGAAACTATTTTTATAAATCAATATAATTATTATGGTTACTAAATATAGGGTAACCAAACTTCCTAGAATTGTTACAAATGACATAAAAATACTATACCTAAGCCGAAAAATGTTAGTTATAGAACCAAAAGAACTATCACCCTCGTCAAACTATATATGAAATTTATTATAATCACCAACAGTTTAGTGACAGTTCAAAGCATAATAATCAAGAATTAATGGTTTCTATGTTGAATTAATTATAACTGAATATATAATTTTATATTTAAAGAATAAAACTTTTTTTCTTTGGTTATATTTATGTTAAATCAATTTATGATTTTATAATGGTAATTTTGATTGGCTATAGTTTCAATTAAATCAGGGACTAATAAAAAAGGCACTAATTTTTAGGGATTAAAGAAGCACTTTTATCCCTAGCGACTTAAGTATTACTTTAACTTCCAAGGGAATAAATTGAAAAAACAAAAATTTGAATTTATATTCCAAATAGAATTTTAAATTTTTTATTTATTTGATTGACTTATGTAATTGAGTTTATACCAGGAATACTATTTAAAGTATTTTAAACAAGTTTTTCAAAAAAAGTGACTAAAGTGGCACTAAGAATTTAACTAATCCTGAAAGTGGAAAAATATCGTATAGCACACTGGACCAATGTATATTTTAATCCCTCGTGATGTTATTTCCTCGACAAAATCTTGACAAATAAATTCCATACTTCGGATGAAACTTATATACTATTAGTCACATTTAGAAATGAATAGTCAGTCATTAAGACATTTGTAAAGTGAATTCTATGCTTTTAACACTTTATATTTTATCATATCAATTGTAAATAATTTCTATATTGTTAATATAAAATAAATTAATTAAACTGATCAAATTAATTCATGCTGTGAACGTCTACTACATATTTCCATTAATATCAATTGACAGGGACACGTTTAATGTTAATGGATTAAAGTGCATTACCCTTTTGTAGATAACTTAGACATTAATAAATACGTTTCGAAAGGATATACGAACAATTTACAACAATATTAATAGAAACTATAAAAAGATTACTTACATTTAATTTCATTTATTATCAGTTTCAGATTTTTCTTTTTCTTAGTTTTCTTGTGGGAAATTTGTAAAGGGATTTTTACGCTACGTGAAAAAAGGCACCACTATTTTTATTTAATACACACAAGACACAACTAATTTCTTACTAGGAATTTTCTTTATATACAAACTTTTATTATTATTTATTTATTAAAATTCGATGTATTTTTGTTGTTGTTGTATTTATAAGAAAATTTATTGCATTGATTTTATTTATTTATTTATTTATATAATTTTCCTTATTTAAATGTATTTGTAGTTTGATATTAATTTTCACCAATTCATACAAATAAACAAAAACAAAATTTACTTGTATATTTTAAATTACACTGCAACAAAAAACAAACAAATTTTCCAATTGTTGTTGTAACTGAATTTTCATAAAAATTATGAAATGTCAATTTTACAAGTTCTCTCTCAATTTATAAAATTTCTCTTATTGATATAAATTTGTGGTGGTATTTGTAATTGTCAAAAGGAATAAAATTGAAAATTGTTTTGATTATTTATGCATATGTATTTGTAAAATTTAATATTGCTTTTAGTATTTCGCTGTAATTGTATATTTTGTATGAGCGTGTGTGTTTTTTTTTGTACTCAAGAGCTTTTCAAACTTGTTTTTTCTTTAAATTTTGCTTGTGTGTAATTTTACACCAATGGAAATTATTTTTTTTTAATTTGGAAATTCTTTAATTCTAATTAACGATGGTAAAATTAGTGATTTTTGTTAGTCACTCAACACAAAATAAAACTATAAAATTAACACAAATTATTTCTTGATTTATCTAATTAATTAATTTTTATTATTTTTTTTGCTATTTGATACTATAAAAATATATAAAGGAGGGCAAAAGTAATCAGATAGACTGACAAAGGTTAATCCTTACAACTGGTCACTGACTACACATAAACAAAATCGGAAATCGTGAGGTGAAAAGCTCAATTTTCTTTATGTGTCACAAAAATTACAAAATTTCTTGTAACCAAAATATTCTTATTACTTTTTTGATAAATTCCAACTTTAGGAAGTAGAAAAGTTTTTATTGTGATGACGGATGATCAGTTAATTGACCCATGTAAAAAAAAATAAAAATAATTTTGAAACTTTTGAAAGTTATCAAATATTTTTCAATCTGTAATTGAATTTTATAATAATACTCAAAACAAAATTTTTCTTATACCAACGAGACAGGTGATTTTTTTGTAATGATACCACTCCGAATATTAAAAAAGAAACAATTTTATATAAAAACTTAAGTAAGAAATTCTTAAAATTATTAATGAATTTGCTGATTTAAAAAAAAATTGCACTGTATTCAAAGCAACAGGATATCTGCTAAAATACATTCATTATCAATTTTTCAACGCGACACATTTTATTTTTAACTTCAATCTTGATTAAATTTAATATCGTAAACAGCAAATAAATTTCCTTGGAAAATAAATTCATTGAATTAACTAATTAATCATATTATTCAATAAAACTTTGTCTACAAATAGCAAAATTTATTGAGAGCGCAAGAAAAATTATTGTAACAATCTTAAAATTTTTTTTACAAAGTCACATATGAAAAATCGACATTTCCCCATTTCAGGTTTCCATCATGTTCATAACAAGGTATAAAAAAATACTTTGGAATATTTACCTATACTGCGATAAGGATACAATCAACAGAAATGCCAGGTGGGAGTGAAGTGGGCTGGGAAAAAGAAAATGTACTAATATATGTATAACATTATATAAAAATACGAACAATCAGGAAGAAATTTCCCAATTTTTATTTCCCTTGTTTTGTATAGAAACAAACAGGAAACAGATAAAATACTTGAGATATCCTTTTTCATGAGTTTCGATTGTTGACTGTGTGTAGTAAAGTAAAATGATACAAGGAAATATTCCTGCTTTTCTTTGGTTTTTCTTTCGGTGTGGAAAAAGGTAACCGGAAAAAATTTCATAAAGCTTATTAATTTTATGAAAAAATATTCACCACTTTGCATATTTTTTGACATTTCTATGAAAATATGGTTCACTAAAACCACTAAAACATAAAAACCAATTTTTTTTTAATTAAATATCATAATATATTTCTGAAAAAAACATTATTTCTTGACAGAAACATTTTTTTAGCTATTTATACTACGCTGCTTGGAAAACTACCAAAAAAATATTTTTGATATGGTTACTTAAAAGTTTTAAACAACAAAGATTTGCGGAATTTTTGTACAATTTTCAGGAATTTTTGTAGGGTGAAGGGTTTTGATAGCATAGAGAATTTTTGGGTATGACTTTAGAACTTGAAAATAGCGTACATATATAGAGATTTTTGTATATACGACTATGTATTGAAAGTTTTGAAAAGATTTTCGATGATAAACTTTTAAAACTTTTAAATTGTTTGTATATTAGGGTAATGAAATGGGACACAGACCGAGGTAATTTTTCCATGATATATAGAAAATCAAAGACATAGGAAATGGTAAACAAACAATTTTGGTTTTCCTATATGAGATATAATATTAACAAGAACTTTTAAAGGACATTATGCTAATTTATTGTCGGTTTTTGATTGGGATTACAGAGACTTTGTGTTAATCATTTAAATTTATATGTTTATGTCACCAATATTATTAATAAAATAATTAAGAATTTTTATTAAATATTTATTTTGTTGAAGTTTTTGAATAGAGTAGAATACAACAGTGACAATTAATCAATAATTTGCATAGAAGATTCTATTAGATACTAACAAAATTATTTTCTTAGCTTTGTGATATTACCAAAAGGAATTCCGAAATTATTGGAAAAACTGGAGAATTGTTAATAACGAAAATGAATTATAACTTTATATGAGCAAATTATAACTTTATATAAACACTTTAAACACAATTTATCTAAACAAATCTCTCTTTAATTATTATTTCAATTCAATTATTTTTCAATTTGATCTTACAGCATTTTATATCAGACGGACATAAAACTTCATGATAATAGTTTCTTCCTTGAATGCTTAGTTCTAATTTTATTCAGCCAAAAATTAACACAATATTTTTTTACAACCATAATCTCAAATCTCATTGAGCGAAAATTCTATTTAAAAAGCATAATATAAAAATATCTTCAATTTACATCTTGTATTCAATATGGACCATAAAATTGCTTGCACATTTAACAGATGGAATGAACATTAAGTTACCATAAGTAAACTATAAAGATTGCACTCTAAATACATAGTAAATGCTGTTGGCAGTAAAATGTAAAATGCAGTTTTTCTTAGAAATCATTGTTAATATTTTCTGTAAATATTTTTAAGTTTTTTATTGTACAAAAATGTATGTTTAAAAAATGATTTTATATTATAATAATAGAAATATGAATTCTCACAAAATATTACAATTTCTATACAGTATTTTTGTGAAATTATATTACAAGATTTTTCATAAATAAAATATTAATTCCCATTTAAATGATACAATATTTTTAACTTTATCGATATTGAGGTATTTATTAAGAATTAACATATGAACATTATAAACCTATTCTGCAAATCAAGCTAAACTTTAATTTAAAATTATTTTCCGGGTCGACGTGGTAAAAATCTAAATTGTAAATTTGTTGAACGACAAGTACAAGTTAAAGACAAATTTAAAAACTCTATTTTCCAAAGTAGATTTAAGGTTTTTTGAAAGTGATTAGGATTTAAATAATCTTAAAGTTCTTCGAAATATTGCAAAAAACTAATATATCCTTTGCTGCGATTGATTCATTTTTTTTTATATTTTACTACTGGCTAATTAATCAGTCCAAGATGCTATCATCATATATAAAATTTAGAAATTTTAATCATATGTGAAATCTATACAAAAAAATTGATGGACTAAATCAAAATTTAGAATTACACTAATCGTATTTATTTATATACGTGATTTTCAAGTCTATTTTTAAATTTCATAAATTCTGAATATTTGTAACTAAAACATTATCAAATTATTCCCGAATTAAATTTAATTATAATCTTTTGAATTCATAATATTAAAATTTAATCTTATCACGTTTAATATTCAAAATATTTATTCCTATATGTAGTTTAGTTAAAATCCTTTATTGTCGCATTCCTATTAAAAATTATATTTTATTCCTTAAAATTGTGTTTAACGAAATTCCTTACTAACATTCCAGGTCTAAATTTTTATATTTCCCAATAAAATATTTTCTATTATTATAATCCTAATCTATTTATACAAATATAAAATATTCGTATTTGCTGTAATAGAAAAATCTAATTGATATTCTAAACAAGAAATTCTGACAAAATTTACCATAAAGGTATAAAAATTTTTGTTCCGGTTGGAATTTCCTATTTATGGTAAAATCGAGTAAAAACGGAAAATCATGTTTTCCAAAAGGAGCCAAAAAAGAAAAAAATTCATGAATATTATTATTATAGTAATGATAGATACGAATAAATTAAAATTTTTGTAAACGATAAGAAATTCTTTTATTATTTCTATGAATCTACAAAAAACAAAAACGTTTAAATATGAAATTGAAAAAAAAAAAATTATTAAATTTAGTATAAAATGTTAAAGGTGAAATTAATCATTATTTAGCCATTAAGTCTGTTTTTGCCACAAAAAAAAAAAATGATTAATGATTGATTGTTGAGAAACATTTTATGGACATTATATAAAAACTTATAATCGTTAAGAAATAGATAAACTTGGTTAGCTATAAGATTGTATATAATATCAAAATTTAAGTATAACGACAAATGGACAATTTTGAAATTCACATAAAGACGTCACCAAACATATAACATCAGTTTGCTATGTATCTATTATTATATTATATAATAGGAACAACGTAAATTAAGTTAACGCGAATTTTGAATTAGAAAATTTGAAATCAGAATTTTAGTTATATTTAATTATAATTTATTATATCTTAGTAATTAAATAGAACTTATTTTACGATATTATATGTTCACGATCGCGGTTAACTAAAATGTTAAATTGTTCAGGGTTGTGATAATTGACGCAGTGAAGTACTTTATTAGTATAAATTATAAGTAAATATGTAATTAAATTGTACAATTGCACAGCATTCACCTATGTAAGTGCGATGGCATACGTTAATGATATTTTGTATCCCACTAACATGCCTTTTTCATCCATTAACAATAATAGAAAATTAAATAGAAATTTATAAAATTTATTTCCAATTTTCTGTTAAATCTTTGAATTGAAGCTTAAAATTGAAACTATTTTGAAGCTAAGTGCAGTAACTTATTAAATTGGTTTATTATAAATCGATATTTGGACCGAACGTATTATAGCATGGTGGACAAAAACTCAAAGCAAGGTTTAAATTTATATATGTAAAATTTACAATATTTCAATTACGTAGTATCAATCTTAAAGTTACTAGCTTGTATATATTATAAATTATGTTAAAATATAAATATTACATAAATAATGACACGTTATATAATATAACAAAAAAATCATTAACTTTTTGAAAATTTGTTAGAAATTCATCATTTTTTTTTTCTTATTTTTCAACAATTTTTAAAATATAAATCAAATGTCAAATATGACTACAAGCTACAATAAAACAAAATCAAAAAAAGGAACAATATAAAAAAAATCTAAAATTCTATCATTTTAGATACTTCGTCTTAATCAATCAAAGTGAAAAATATAAAAGTCAGCAAACTGTGAAAAGATATTTTTTTGTTAAGAGAAATATAAAAAAATAACAATTTATATAAAAATTATAGGTGTTTAAGATAAAAAATATAGAATCACTTTTTATAGTATATACCAAAAAAACAAAGTTTAACAATAAAAATAACTCGTTTTTTAACTTTTCCGGAAAAGTTATTGTGGGTAATTTTTTTTTATGATTATAGGTTATATTGAAATGTTAACATTAAAAAACGAAATTTTATATATAAATAATCATTTAGTAGAAATAATAATAATCATAAAAAATAGGGTAGAATAAAATTGAAACGTGATAAGGTACAAATCAAAGTAATTTCTATTTCCCACCATTATCGGAATGAGAAATGATTTTTACTTATATTATAATAAAACTGAATATTCTTGAAATAATAATAAATAACAAAATTTAAATGGTTTTTATGCAACCTTTAGATAAAAAATTAAAAATGAATTTTAAAAAGACACTTTTTGAATAAAATCTTTCGAAACCTTTAACCATTATTCAAATGATTTATATATACCCTTTTTTTATTAAATTTTCGATTATAGTATGACATATTTTTGCTATCGAAGTGCTTCACTGTAAATAGGTATTTTAACAATTTGGTGAAACTTTAAATATCATAAAATTTTAAATTTTATTAGAAATGAAAATATTAGAGTATAAAATTATATTTTATCGCACTTATTAATTTTCCAGTATAAAATTTACTTGTGCTACTAGTAGAAAGTATACCGTATACAGCTTGTAAAACAAATTTGCAAAGAAGCTAACTCGATTAAACAGCGACAAGAAAACCTCACTTTACGATTGATATTTATTTATTTACTTATTTCATAATACAAACAATTTTCAACATATTTAATAATTAACTAACAAATCTTAAACTGAAGAGCACTTTTAAATTAAAAGATTTTGAGTTTCAAAAGAAGTTATATAACTAAAGTAAATTAAGTAAATTAATTTAAATTTAAATTACTGCTGTAATTTGATAAGAAATTACACATATTCAAAGTTAGTGCAAAGTTTCTCCAAATATGTTTTCAATTCTAGCTACGATTCAATTCTAGAAAGGAGAAAAGAAGGCCAAAAATAGGAAGGAAACCAAACTTGGCTTTGCATATTAAAGGTTAGGCCGAACTAGTGATGTAAATAAAGGCTTTAAATATGCATCATCAAATTTCTTAAACCATCTTTCAACGAAACCCATCAATGAGTTAGTTTTCCCTATTATATCAAAATAACGATTAACTCAATCAATTGGTTTATTGTCAATCGTATAAATAACAATAATTGGTGTAGTACGGAGAGTATAACTAACTAACGTACACTTAACTTCTAAAAAATTATACAATGTCCAGAATTAAATATGGTTCAAGAACGAAAAAGATGTTGCTCCAATATAAATATCAATCAAAGAAGATTTTGTTTTTAGGAACAATTTTCTCGTTTTCTTCCTAAACTATAACCAAATGATGAAATAAGAACGTTATTAATATCCCTGGTTAAAACAATTTTAAAAAAAATATTGGAAAGATAATTTAATCAAAATATTTGATCTTGCACAAAATCGTTAATCTTGTTTCTAAATGTAAATTATACGGATTTCTACATTGAACGCAATATAAAATCAAATTTTAATACAAATAAATTTCGTTACTAAAAGTAAGATTTATATTTTGATAACTAATGAAAATAAAAGTCGTATTTTACTTGTATCCTAGAATGTAATAAATTTCAAAATGGTATTTGCCACTAAAATGAAAAAGGATGTATAAAAGTTCAATATTGAGTGTAAAAATGTCGAAAAAAGGATAATTTTAGTTTGAACTTAAATTGTCAATTTTATTTATTGTTGCTATTTTTTTATCATCATTTCATAGAATACTATAAATAATCGATTAAGATTTAACTTTATAGATAATCTCAATAAGCATAAATTATTTTATGTTTCATTTTCTAAACCATTTATTTATCCAATGCAATTTTTGTACTGAAATATGATGATTATAAATTATTTAAAAGGAAATTTAAATTTTTTATTTGTAATATTTGGAATGATTTTTGTATTATTAGAAATTGTTCATACCCTGTAATCTACTAACCAAAGTTCGCTTAAAGCGTATCCTAAATCATTTAAAAACGATCAATAAAGTGAAATTTGAAACCAAAGAAGAAAGAAATACGACGCGGATGATCTCGACGAGTTATAAGGTTTTATAAAAAAATAATTAATTTTTATAGCTACCTAATCCTTGATTTACACGGTACTTTTGGGGAACCAATTAACCCTTGTAAATCGATGATTAGTTGTACTAAATGAGTTAATTTACTTATAATATTTTATTTATTTAAATATGATTTAGCGAAGCTGATAAATGAGTTAACAAAAACGAGTCATAAATAATTCACCGATACATTCCCAAACTTTTCAGCAAAAAAAATCGTTAACGATTTACTAAAGCGGCCCAAAAAACGAATTACCACTACATTAAAATAACTTCGTTTCCATTCTACTTATCATGTGACTCGGAAAGGATATAAAAACGATACTTCTGGAAGAACTCTATGTTTACAGGGTAATAACTTTTAATTAATCAATTATATATGATATTTTTTCAGTTTGAATTTGCTGTAAAATTCATTGAATAAATTTCATTCCTAATATAATTATAAAAATAAATTAAATTCATTTATTAAAGTAAAATTTTCTCTCAACAAACTTAACTAAATATAAAATATTTTATTAAGTAAATATTTTTAGTGTCAGCACCTTTCATTTACATAGGTAAACTTTTAATAAAACTTTTTTAGAACTTTCTCAAAATATTTTGAATTAAATTATTTTTTATGTAATTGAAGAACAAAAATAAAATCGCATTTAATTTTTTTTTTTTTTTAATTCTAAAGGAAGCTCATTAAATTTGAATAAAAGCATCTTAAAAAGTGCATTTAAAAGTTTTGAAAATTTATGCAGGTAAACCATTAAAAACCCACAAAGGATATTTATACTTTCAATAGCTACAAATGTAAATAAATTGATATAAAATAAAATTTATATGAGTAAATTTTGATTTAATTGTAAATTTTATTAATTTTTTAACACCTATTTTTGGTTAATAATACTTGATTTACAACACACGCAAATAAGTAAGAACGAAGAGTTTAAAGTTAAGAGAGATAATAATGTTAAGAAATGTTCATAGGGTTTTATTACCAGACGTAAGAAATAGAATAAAATGATCGGTTAACTAACAAAAAGTTAAACTTGATTTAATCTTACACATTCTTGCGGATGGTAATAATATTCGTTCGTAACAAATGTGTATATGTATCTTAACATTCTTAAAAGAATTCGCTATTTGTATTTATGTACATTTAAAAATTTAAAATGTGCAATTTCATAAATAAAATTCTGGATTAGAGTAATACAAAAATGACAATATTTATTATTTTTGATTCAAATGCCAATGAATATTGTATTCCAAATATAATCATTATTATCAGTTAAGTCATTTCGGAGTTAATAGCAATCAATTTGACATCTTTAATACTTTCATCGATAGACTAATCATTATTAAATATTCCTTTTTGCTCCTTTCATCCCTTTATCATTTTCCACATGAAAATGTGGTTGAACCCTAATTTGCAAAACACATACGAAATTTAATATTACTTATTCAACATTTTTAGTTACTAATTATATTAAATAAACATTTTGTTAAAGTCATAAGTCAAACAACTTTTGAATTCAAATATTTCATATAAACTATTAATGGTGGAATATAAACTAAACGTAATCACGTCCACTACAAAAATGTTCCTTTTAAAAGCATTTTCCTGTTTTCCTTTAACTCAACAAAAACCAAGCAGCATTTTTTAACTCATAAAAGAAAAATGAACTTTTACATAAGAAATAGATTTTTTTTAATAAAAATTCAACAAAATTTATTATTTCCACAAATTTTATTAAGTAGGGATTGAAAAAAACCTTACTATTAATAAGAAAAAATAGAAAATTAACTCCTTACATGGCACCAAAACATCGCACCATTAAATCAATTGTCAGCTCAACTGAATACGAAATTATTTTCAACTCCAAAAAAAAGTATCTTTTTTCTAATCTATTACATAAACAACTAAACTAACAATAAAAAAACAGAATCTTAAATATATTTATTTTAACAATAAATTTTGTGGATTTGTTTATTTACTTTCTATTTCCTAATGTTACAATATTAGAAAAAGAAAATAAATTGAAAATCTTAGAATATTATAAAAATAATAATAAAAAGGATTTTTTTATTCGTTTTATTTACAACTGTGAAAATTTTATTGAAAATGATTGCAAGTGTAAAAATAAGGAAACATTCGAAAAGACGGAATTCGCAAAGAAATTTGAAAGGTTTGTCAGGTCAGGAGTCCTTAAAAAAAGGAGTTAAATATTCGATAAGTTATTCTGCAAAATAGAATATAGAAATACTTTCATTTTGTATTCAGTGTTCACATGAAGAGAAGTATAATATTTTATATGTAATTGTATTGAACAAGATAAGATATTCTATTAAACCTGAAGTGCTAAAGTAAATCAAGAACTGTCATTATAAGATTTCAGAATTATGACAATTTGAAAATTATAACATCACCTGGACAATATTCAATATTAAAAAGATAAGTGAAACCTTACCGATCGCAAACATGTTGGTCTATCTCTCTGAAATATACACAATAAATTAATGAACTTTGAATTACAGAAAATGACTGCGTTTAAATCAGTATGGCTGAAATTATATACAAAAAACTAATTGAAAATAGAAAATGTTAATAAAGCGAAGAACATTACCGAATATTATACAAAATTATTAAAATTTTATAACTTTAGCTTAAAAGTATCACTAAAATTGAATCAGTAGGAACAAAAAAAACTTCTGGCATGTTAAAATTTATATTAGCAATTTTACAGGCTATAACTCAATATCTCAAATACCGAATTCTTTTACTGTTTCAAATAAATACTAATAGAAAACTACAATATAAAATAAATTTGTTTATTTTATGAAAAAAAGTTAAATGGCATCGCATTATGTTTTGTATTTGTTATTTTGTTTTTGTTGATTTTAACTAGCCATGAGATACTCGTCCTATCCATTAGTTGACCGGAAGTTTATGCTTATTCTTGATGTTAAATACACGGTAAATAATACCAAAAGTTATCGTATAAACTATAAAGTATTGTAATGGAATGGACAGTAAAATTTGTGGCTTAGTAATTTAAATTGATTCCAATATCAAAATTTCCGAATTTTATAGGAAGTTAGAAGAAATCTGAAATGTTGTATATATTTGAAATTCCGTTTTTTACAAAATCCGAGTTTTGGCGTAGATTAGCAGCTTACTTTGTCGATACTACTTTCACCAATGGGTTAGATTATGTTGGCACAATTTATGTTGCAGATAATGATTTCATTGGAGTTCTTTTTGGTTATCAAAGTAATAAAAAGTTCTATCTAGTATCGTGAAAAGATCACAATTTTATTTTGATGTACAGGGTGATGCTGGAGTTGAAATAAAATTGATAGATAGTAAAACAGGTATTGGAAAATTACTTGGACAAGCTTTATGGAAATCAACTGATACAAAAGATCAAGTAAAAATTTTATGGAAGGATCCAAATAAAATGGGTTGGAAATCAAAAGTTTCATATCGGTGGCATTTAATGCATCGTCCTTCAATTGGATTAATTAGACTAAAGTATAATAAATTAAATTACTTTTCATTTAATAAATTATATATTTTATATTTTAAAGATTATATGAAGGAAATAACCTTATTCTTGATACTAAAAATATTACTGATCATACATTAAAAGGTGGACGTAACGTATTGTTATTCACAGGAACTTATTTCATGGTCTAATTTGGAATATAGATGCAATGGTAATGTCATTTCATAAATTAAAATTACAAACTTAATATAAATAATATATATTTTTAATTAAAAAATTTGCCACAATAGAATTGAATTTAGCCGTAACATCAAATAGTTACCAACATTAATGTTTTAAGTTTGATTAATTTTACGGAAGTTTTAAAATAAATTTTAATATAATAATTATAAAACAATTGAAACGTAGACGTATAGCAACATATTACCATTCAACAATTTGGAATATAAACGTAATACAATTTAAAAAAATTAATTTATATATTATTTAATTTAAACCAGACTATTTGCAATCAAATATACATAATAAAGTAAAGACATAACACTAAAAATATTTATTTTAGGCAGTGTAATTCTTAATACCATCTTATTAATTACCTACATATTAAAATAAAAAAGTATGAGTTTTTATTTCACATAGAAACGTTTCAGAACATCACAATTTCTATATCTGAATAAATATTTTAAATTTTATATTAAAATTATTTTATTTTACATAGACTTATTCCACGAAAAATATAGAGTATGTAGATTTTTTATGCCACGCTTCTCTTTGTATTAGCTTTTGATATTTACTCAGATATTTTCATGTTTAATATTTGTATTACATAAACTAAAATATGTTAGCTAATTCTGAAAGCTACTTAAATTTTAAATTTATATTTTGTTGTAGGTAAAACATTTAATGGAATTTGTTAAGACAATTATGTAAGTAACTAGAGAAAATTCTGATGCATATATTTTGTTAATTTAAAATTATGCTGCGAAAAATGTTGAAATCAGAATATATAAAAAAAATTGATTTAATGTAAACTTTAATAGAAACGATTTTAATATTTTTGTTAAACTTTTAAGGGCGAAATGCTTCAGGTAGGTAGTATAAGATTTATTCAAGTTATGTGTTCCTGCAAATATGTGGATTATTAGATTCGTACCTGAAGCTCTGAATAGCTTTAAAAACCAGTAAATTGAATATTTTAGATGGAATGCAATGATACCGGATTAACCATTCGTGAGGCCCAAAGTTAAGTAAATTCGACCAAACCATAACTAAAATGTTAAGAATATCAGTTTATAAATAAAATTTGAAGAAATATAAATTCATTATAGTTCATTCAAGGAACAAAAATGTAGTACAAACAAAATAAAAATAATAAAAATTTTATAAAATTTAATTAATTTTCTCTTCCCTTCATTATTCAAAATTTTAAAATTTTCCTAGAATTTAAAAAATTGAAATCCCAATTAGAAATTTAAATAACTGATGAAAAATACCACAAAAATGTTCAATTTTTATTTAATTATGAATGACACTTACAACACTTTACATTTATTTAAGAGTTATATTGATGACACTACATTTAATAAATGACTTATTAGTTATAACATTAGGAAAATAAATATAAAGTAAAATTTCTAAGCCTACTTCTAAGCTAGAACCAAATAAAAATAATGCTTAACGAAAAAAAAACTACTGCAATTTAAAGAAATGTGATATATTTTTTTTCGTTTTTTATAATTAAAGTTAGATATACAATTGAAAGCGTTCGGCGCCCTGAAGCTGCAGCTTCATTAGCGTATAGGTTGATCCGCGCCTGAATGATACACTGAAAGCCTAAGTTTATCCACCCTTAAATTCACAGTATATACAGTAGAAATATATAAACTGGTCAATTGTGCGTTTATAAGTTATACTAACTAATCCAAAAACTTGAATTAGTCAGAATTTGCGTTTATAAGCAAAATAAATGGATTTACTATAATAATAATATTTATTCATATTTTGTTATATTAATTTCCAAAACAGCTATAATATCTTTATTTAATTATTTTCCAAAAATTATATTCAATGTCAATAAAAAACTAATAAATTGTTTTAAAAACAATATTTTATTAAGAATTTATTAATAAATTGTATTTTTTTAATTGTTTTATTTGCTCGTCAGATGTTACCTAGCTGAAAACACTAACTTTTAGTTCAATATTTATTTATGATTCTTATTATAAGTTATGATGCTTATGTATATAAATATATTTATCATATTACTTAATATAAAATATTTATGTTTTTCATAAAATATATATTAAAAATGCCACAAATACAAAATTTTCAAATTGTATATAAAAGCCCAAATATTTTATTTCCGTTCATTTTAAATTAGAATTTCATATCGTAATTATATTCGTATTAGCTTCACTACAGAGCTTTAATTATTTAAAAATGAAACTAATACTAGCATTTATGTGCGTAGTTGTCGTTTCTGTAACAAACGGATGCCAACAAGGATGTTCTAACAATTGTCCAACAAGTACAAGCGTTTCCATCAAAATGCAACATTATTTTTTGAGGCAAATGACGATTGATTTTGAAAATTTTAAAATATCTAATATTTCAAGTGCGTATTTGGAAGTTGTTTTAAAAGATTTGAATGAATTATATTCCGAGTCGAAAATTTTGAATTTAAATATAATTAAAAATCTTGTTGACGAAAGCACAACAACCGGCTATGAAAACTATTTAAAACTATACCAACTAATTAAAGATAAATATATTCATTTTCGAGAATTGTTACAAGAGGAATCCGAGAAATTAGAAAATCATAAACAACAACAAACCAATCTGACAGATACACAAATTCGTAAGAAACTCTCAAAATGGAAATATTTCTATTTAAAAAATATATATTAAATAATTTTCAGATGAAATGGCTGTGATTTCGAGACTTTCAGAGCTGACAACACCAACACCACATAATACACATAGCTCAACTTCTACTAATACCACCACAAGTAATAATTATGTAGAAAACTTTAAGAATATTTTATTACAGTTTAAAAAAGTCTGGATGGAAATTCAAAAGAAGAAATGTGAAACATCAGCTGAAGCAGAGTCTGAAATTGGTAATATAATTGGTTTAAATTATAATTACAACTTATTCCAAATTAATAATTTTAATTTAATATAGTAAAAACAGGATGTAATCCAGATGATCCTGGAAAAGTATGTAATTCAAACGCAGATTGTTTGCTTTTATCAGGTACACACTATGGTTGTAAATGTAAAATTGGTTGGATTGGAAATGGATTTGTATGTGGAAAAGATAGTGATTTAGATGGATGGCCAGATCAGCAATTAAATTGCACCGATCCTCATTGCAGTGTAGACAATTGCCCAAATATTAAAAATGCTGGACAAGAAGATTCCAATAAAGATGGTATTGGTGATGCATGCGAAGGACACTGCAATCCAGATGAACCTGGAAAAGTGTGTAATTCAAATGCAGATTGTTTGTTGTTCCCAGACAAACACTATGGTTGTAAATGTAAGACAGGGTGGGTTGGAAATGGATTTGTATGTGGAAAAGATAGTGATTTAGATGGATGGCCAGATCAGCAATTAAATTGCACCGATCCTCATTGCAGTGCCGACAATTGTCTAAATATTCAAAATTCTGGACAAGAAGATTCCAACAAAGATGGTATTGGTGATGCATGCGAAGGACACTGCAATCCAGATGAACCTGGAAAAGTGTGTAATTCAAACGCTGATTGTTTGTTGTTCCCAGACAAACACTATGGTTGTAAATGTAAAGTAGGTTGGGTTGGAAATGGATTTGTATGCGGAAAAGATAGTGATTTAGATGGATGGCCAGATCAGCAATTAAATTGCACCGATCCTCATTGCAGTGTAGACAATTGCCCAAATATTAAAAATGCTGGACAAGAAGATTCCAATAAAGATGGTATTGGTGATGCATGCGAAGGACACTGCAATCCAAATGAACCTGGAAAAGTGTGTAATTCAAACGCAGATTGTTTGTTGTTCCCAGACAAACACTATGGTTGTAAATGTAAAGCAGGTTGGGTTGGAAATGGATTTGTATGCGGAAAAGATAGTGATTTAGATGGATGGCCAGATCAGCAATTAAATTGCACCGATCCTCATTGCAGTGTAGACAATTGCCCAAATATTAAAAATGCTGGACAAGAAGATTCCAATAAAGATGGTATTGGTGATGCATGCGAAGGACACTGCAATCCAGATGAACCTGGAAAAGTGTGTAATTCAAACGCAGATTGTTTGTTGTTCCCAGACAAACACTATGGTTGTAAATGTAAAGCAGGTTGGGTTGGAAATGGATTTGTATGTGGAAAAGATAGTGATTTAGATGGATGGCCAGATCAGCAATTAAATTGCACCGATCCTCATTGCAGTGTAGACAATTGCCCAAATATTAAGAATGCTGGACAAGAAGATTCCAACAAAGATGGTATTGGTGATGCATGCGAAGGGCACTGTAATCCAGATGAACCTGGAAAAGTGTGTAATTTAAATGCAGATTGTTTATATTTGGCAGGCAAACACTATGGCTGTAAATGTAAAGTAGGTTGGGCTGGAAATGGATTAGTATGTGGAAAAGATAGTGATATGGATGGATGGCCGGATGTACAATTAAATTGTACTGATGTTCATTGCAAAGCGGACAATTGTCCTCGTATCCCGAATTCTGGACAAGAAGATGCCAACAATAATGGTAAAGGTGATGTATGTGAAACAGATGCCGATGGCGATACAGTACTAGATACAATTGACAATTGCCCATTATTTCCGAATACTAACCAAAAAGACACCGATCGTGATGGAGTCGGTGATGTCTGCGATAACTGTCCAACTATTTCGAATTCAGATCAACAAGATTCCGATAGTGATGGTGTAGGAGATTTATGTGATGCAGATTCTGATAATGATTCAATTCCAAATGCAAAAGATAACTGTCCTTTAGTGCCAAACTTAAATCAATCAGATATTGATCATGATACTATTGGAGATGTTTGTGATAATTGCCCAAAAATAGCAAATACAAATCAAGCAGATAGTGATGGAGATTTAGTTGGTGATGCATGCGACAACGATATTGATACAGACAAAGATGGTATTCAAAATAGTGCTGATAATTGTCCAAATATTAGTAACTCTGACCAGTTGGACACTGATGGAGATGGAATGTAAGTATATATATTTTTATTGAATGCCCTCAACAGTTAATATTTAACATTTATTCCAGAGGAGATGTTTGTGATGATGATATGGATAATGATCATATACTAAATAATGTTGATAACTGTCCACTTGTTTCCAATCCCGATCAAATTGATGCTAACAGTATGTACAACCAACTTTCTTATTATAGATTTAAGAGTCCATTTTATAAAGCTAAATTAAATTACAACCTCATTTGAGTCATATATTTTGTCAATGCATCCAAAAAAAAATTTGTAATATTAATTTTGATTTATCAATTCGAAAATAATTCGCACACTTAACCAAGCTATTAAGTTTTGTGTAAAAGTTGTTTAAAAATTCCACCCTTAAGACTCCTAAATATTTTATTTTTCATATTTTATTATTATTATTATATAGAAAATGGAAAGGGTGATGCTTGTGAATTCGATGAGGATAATGATGGTGTACCTAATGAGCTCGATGTTTGTCCATTAAATAAATTTGTTACAAACACAGATTTCCGTAAATATCAAATTGTGAATTTGTCGCCAGGATATATTGTTCCAACTTGGGTTATAAAAGCTAATGGTTCAGAAATATTAGAAACTAAAAATAGTGATCCAGCACTAGTTATCGGCAACCTTGGTTTCCATGGACTTGATTATGTTGGCACAATGTATGTTGCAGATACTATCGATGACGATATGATTGGAATTCTATTCGGTTATCAAAGCAATAAAAAGTTCTATCTAGTATCTTGGAGAAAAGGGGAACAAGTCTCATTTGGTTATCGTGCTTATCCTGGAGTAGAAATAAAATTAATAAATAGTAAAACTGGTGTTGGTGTTGCACTTGAAAAAGCTTTATGGAATTCAGCTGATACAAAAGATCAAACGAAAATATTATGGAGAGATGCAAAAAAAATCGGTTGGAAACCATTTGTTTCCTATAGATGGAATTTGATACATCGTCCATCAATTGGATTAATTAGATTAAGGTATAATATATTAAAAAAAAATTTTTTTAAATCATATTTATAAATTAAATTTTTAGGTTATATGATGGTGCTAATCTTATTGTTGATACGAAAAATATATTTGATAAAACATACGATGGTGGACGTATAGGAGCTTATTGTTATTCACAAGAAAAGGTTTCATGGTCCAATTTAGGATATAGATGCAATGGTATAAATTATAAAAAAATTCATTATTAATTATAACTAAAAAAATGTTTTTATTATTAGAAAAATTACCAAAAGATATTCATGCCGAATTACCAGAAGATTTGAAAAAACTTATTCAATCATACTAAGCTGATTGAATTTATTTGTAAAATTCCATACTGTATTAAAGTTATATTTAATATGTATAATCAATAATTTACATAAATGAGTTTTAATTAATCTTTATTTTTTGTTTTTATTAATAATAGTAAGTATATTTTATTCCGATTATATAATGTTTATAAGGAGTAAGCAATTGCTTCTAAAACGATATTAACTAGTAAGTCATATTAGAATCAAACTGCTAGACCTACGGGGAACATAATAGTGCTGTGTATGATTTCAAAACCATTATATTTGATAGGATCTCACTAAATTCTCCGAATTTAAATTGTAAAGGTACCAATACATGATCCACAAAATACAAATACTGCATTATATCAGTTGAATATATACACTTAAAATAATTAATTTATCGATGTTATTATAATTTAAGTGGTTGCTAATATCAAAATGTTTTATATTCTGTGAAATTATGAAAAGATTTAATGGAATGAATCTAACACTTGAATGAATCTATTTCTATAACAATTTAAAAATTCGAATCACATAATGTATAAGTATACATAAGTACATAAATAAATATAAGTACAATATATCTATAAGGATGAAAAGGACATTTCAAGGATAATGGTTTAAGTGTAAATTAATGTTAGTAAATTTTTTTATCACAAAATTATATTTTCAGTTGAATGCATTATTATATTATACTGAATATTTATGTATGTATGTCTTTGAAATCTAATTTAAATGCAGTAGAAAGATGAAAAATAACGATATAATTTTGAATTATGTGGTTTCAGTTTATTAGAAAATCCCAGTAAAATAATATAAGCGAAAGACAAAAATCTTAAAAGAAAATGCTAAATAAATTAATTAAGTATTTTAATTTAAAAACAAATTATATAATGAATAAGTTTTAAAAATATTTTATTATATGAGATAGCCCCCGGGTCGTGGTAACTTTTATCAGTAGATTTTATGCTCAAGTTCAATCCATTTACTTAAAGCGAGGTTGGAGTGTTCACTTTGTTTACCGCCGAACGGCGCAAGTCCAATAAGTGCTTCAGCCAGTTTTATGGCAAGACTATCTGTCTTGCTATTTCCTTAAGGTTATACCCACATTACGGTTATTTTATACCTTTTGGCCAACAGTTTTAGGTTTTTAAGACAGTCCCAGACCAATTTTGATCCCTGTGTGTCAAGCTTTAACGACTGCCTAATTGTCTGAAAGGATGTAGATAGTAGTTTTGCGGTAAACTCTCCTTAAGTTCTCCTGAACTGTATTGACGTTATTGCAATGTTTAATAAAGTGCTGTTTTTTTAAACAATGTGCTATTAAAACAAATTTTTGGAGATTTTAGACTTTTCTTCTATGTTATCTTTTTTTACATGCTAAGGTAGTATAACAGAAAGTTGTGAACTAGACAAATAATTTATAATTGACAGAAAAATTTGAAGAAAATAAATAATGATCCAAACAATGTAAAACTTTGTCTCTATTTAAATTCGGCAGGAAAAATCGTAAAACAAAGGAAATTTTTAATGACGGTTAAATAACATAACAGAATATTTCATATCCAGCAGAAGTATACATTACAGATAACCAACAAAATCTGTTATCACAAAAATCTGTGGTGAATACTTTGGTATATTTAGTGGTAACTTTTTATTTATTTTTCTTCATGTGGTTGGTAACGTTTAACGTATTAGTTAAGTGCCCTTGAAAAAATAAATTCTAAAATATTTATATGATATTTCCTTTAAAGTAAAATTTCAAGCTAATGTTTTACATGCACATTAAGATTTTATTGCTTATTATGTAGACAGAAAAGCCATAAATATAAATTTTATGTAATAAACAAATAGAATAACACTCATTACACCAAACCAAAATACCTGAATGATTTTTGTATATAATTCATAAAAAAAACGAAAATATAAAAAGTACAAGTCGAAAATAATTTATGATCCATCACAAAGAAAGGAATAACATATAAAACATCATTTGCGTATTTAAATTATACTCAATTTAACTTCTAGAATTCTAGAATTTAAATTTGCTACGTAATTTGTGTTTAATGGGAATATTAAAATATTTTTTCATAAACTTTTTAAATTTTAAAAATACGTGTATTTAGAGAATTAAATGCTTATTTTTGCGAATACCTCATTATTTTGAGTTTTTAGAGTCAATAACATTATCACTTACGTTGAAATATAAATTCGTGCCATGAGCTCGTACAATTTTCCATTATCATTATCAGAAATCAATATTTATTTGTGACTACATATATTAAAAGTGGAAAATTTAAGTAGCATAAAATTAAAGCTGTATTAACATAAAGATATTCAAATTCAAGAAAAACGATGTAAAGAATTGAAAACCACCTTTCCGCTGTGAAAGCGACCGAAAAAATACTTTTGACTACAGGACCAACCGAAAAACTGGTATTTCATTGTTAGAAACAAATTGAAAATTTTAATTTTTAACCTTTTAAACTCTTAAAATCAATTATCAATAAAGTACGAGCGACTTCCTATCTATGGTATATCCTTGAAATCGATACTAACTTCTAAATTAGTTAACGTACACAATTGAAATAACTGGCAAATCGAAAAAACAGGGAATTGTTCGTACTTTGTCTTTTATTATCAAAAGTATAAATTTATTTAATTTCTTACATTTACCAATTTCAATTTATCTTAAATTCGTCATTGCTATTCGTATTTTTTATTAAAATTTGTCTTAAAATTTATATGTTTTACTAGATTTAGTCGAAAATTATTGTAATTGTTATAACTGTTCGGAATATTATCCGATGGACAAAAATATATAATTAATATTCGTAGATACGACAACATAATCATCAGGCAAATAAAAAGCAAGTTTTATTTATTTTTATCACTATCAATAAATTTCTAAATATCAGAAACCATAAAAACATTTAAACTTTCGAAATCATTAATTTAAATGGCTGCCTCATAATTCATCGAAATTGTTATCAGAATAACAACAAAAATATTATTTTATAACCACAGAAGAAATTCAACCATTTTTTTTTACATGATGTATAAATTTTCTCTGCCAGTTCATGCTACAAAGGATAACGAAGACAACAATAATGGCAACAAAAATATAAATACTTTTAACCAATGTTGAAATTGTGTGGCATATGTGGTTGGTCAAAGATTAATTTCAAATTTACTTTAGTATGATGGTTATCAAATTTTGTCCATTGCGTCGGTTTTTGTTTAACTTTGAAAGAATTAGATTATGGAGGACCGGAGTTAACAGATAATGGTTAATATTCCTCTTAAAATCGTTCAAATCATAATTCAAATGGAGAAGATGAGGTGGTTATCCATAATTTTGTATTTTCGTAATAAACGAATTTCGAAATTTCAGTGTATCGACGTTTGGCTTAAGTGAATATATGTGAGTCTGTCCTGTTCTTCGTGTATTGAGTACAAAGGTTTTAAGTTTGGCAATATGCAATTATTTTTCTCCACGGATCAGTTTCCCAGCAGATATCTGCAGCATTTATAAATTTTATTGCCAGCTTTACTCTATAAAATTATTGGAGACAGGTTTGGGATACACCTCTATTATTTTTCTCTTCATGCAGAAATATTAATTTGTAGAAATGGTTAAACTATCTGCATAATAATAATTGAAATGTTGGTCTAAACAAGAATAGCGTACATTACGATAAGAAATAAGATTATATATTAACTATAGCTCACTGAATCACAAGCAAAATAAGATTATAAAATATATGCAAAATTATAGTATTTAAAGTTATTCAAAATAAAATTATTAAAATTTCTGGATATAAATACTTCGAAAGTAAAATGTTACACAAAAATGCTTCAACAAATAAATTGTATCTGAATTAACTATTTGGATATTGTGTATATCTCACATTTGACGATTTTCCAGCAACGTTTACTACAATTTTAAGATAATTTTCTATTTTAATGTATCCAATAAATAAATTTTACTATAAAAGCAAATAAATATGATTTCTAAAATTGTTTTGTGAAGAAGTGTAAAGATTAAAGTGTTTGTAAATATTATAATAATTAACATAAATATTCCGGATTTATTTTAGTAAAAGTTTAAAATTAAAATTTATTAAAATTATAGCTGGATAACACCAGATGTTAGCAAACATGCAATTTAATTATTCGAAAATTTTGATACGAGTATTTCACATAAGTAGAAAATATATCAAATTTTAAAATAATTTTGTTTAGAACTTTATTGTGAATTACTGCAAAACATGTTTTATAAATTATGTCAACTAGGATAAAAGATATCTTAACATGATTTTTATGAGAACACATTTATATCTACGTATAATATTCTAAAAAAAGCATGAAAATATATACCTAAAGCAGTTTTGAACAAAGAATTTTGTACAAGCTATTAAAATTCATAACACTATAAGGAAATTTACATTTTAACTAGAATATAATTTTTATTTTTGAAAGTTTTTTTGTAGCTTATAATTAAAATATGTAAAAAGCATATTCATGTATACAAAATAAATTCTTTAAAATAAGATTTATGCAAAAAATTTTAACAAAAATTTTATAGTTAACTCTTTATTATATCATTATTCATTTTAAAATGCATTATATTTTATGAACTTTATGGAAAAGTATATTTTTCATTTTTCGAATTAGTAAATAAGTATTCCCGCAGCTGGAGAACCAACAAATAAATAATTTTATCTTATGTAATAATAGAGCATACTATATGAACGGTTCTGCCTCATAGTAAATTACTTCTGTATAATATTCAGGAATATCAAATATCTTATATAGCTTTTCTATGTTAAATCGTTATTTTATAAATTGCAGACAATTTATAAAATAACCTTCCCGCAATGATATATAATATATAATCGTAATTATGCACATTGAAATTGCTGCAGAAGTTCATATATAATATAAAATTCAATATTATTGCATTGAATGTTCTACTGCGAGGCTTATATAATAATTCTGCATACATTATATATGGTAACTATATAGGTATTTACAATGGTAAATATGAGAATTTTAAGAAATTATTTCATATTGAAAGTGACATATCGTTCAATAAACAACCAGAAACAATAATGATAAATTTATTTATAATTTAGTGATGTAGTCTAAATTATAACATAAAAATCTATGTAATTTTTAACTGTTTCATAAAAATTATAATTGGTACTAAAGATAAATTGAATAGTAATATTCTTCTAATGACAGTGACAAACTCCTTCATTTAACTATTTTCTATAATTTTTGTTGTTTAATTTGTCAACTTGTCAAATTCATGATAAATGTTTTAAATATTAATTATTATTTTATTATTATTATATATAATTATTATCAATTAAATAATTAATTATGTAACTAAATAAATAAGAAAATGATCAGAAACACTCTTACCTTAAGATTGATAAATCAACTTTGATGTGATAATTTTTTTTTATAAAACTTTAATAATTGTATATTTTTTAATATTTATTATTTTAAATTAAGTTTCACAAAAAATAAAGAACACAAAAACTTTATATGTAATAAAAAAAATAATCTAAATATTTTAAAACACACAAAAATTCCATATTAAAAAACCAAACATCGAAAAACCGCCAAGTTAATATAAATGTAAACAAACAAAATTGAAAAAGCGCAATTACTTTTCTTGACACAAGCTTTTTTGACATAAAATTGTTTTGACACAATATTTCAATAGATGGCGTATTACAATTGAGATCATTTAACTTTTATATGTTAACTATACGAACAGTGCTGCCAAATAATCATAAATATTAATCATATAAATTTTGAATGATTGTTTTTCTTATCATTTTAATAGTGTTGATTATAATAAATTACATAATTATATTTAAATAGTAATAGTAAAAAAAAATATAGTGAAATTTATATTTGTGATAATTTTATAAAATAAAATTTCTCGTGAACCAAATTATGTATAAATTTTTAACATTGACCTTGTCCACAATTAACCTTTATTCATATCATCCAAAAAAATTAAATTAAAAAAAAAATGATTTATTAGTAAACAAATTTCGAAGTACAGGCTGTGTCAGCTGTGGCTGAATTTATAGAACTATGTAAATGTTATCAGTACTCAAACAAAATTTTAGTGTCGTGTCTGTGATTATCAATTTCTTTATTTTTTGTGACCAATTATTTGAAACTTTTTCAATTATTCTTAACTTGGTGATCGGAAAAAGGATCAACATTTGCTTCTATAACCTAGAATAAGTGCACAATAAAAGTTATTGCTTTTGAATAATTAAGTCACTCTGTATTAAACAATTTTAGGTCATCAGTGCGGAATTATAATAACTGATAATATAAAAATCTTCAAATGTACATAGCTATATAAGCATATAACACAAAGAAAATTCTTAAGCGCAATTTTAATTCGAAAATGATTTTATTATTTAGTATCATTAAAACTCTTAAATTGAATTAAATTAAAATAAATATTTTCGCGTAAAAATGATTTTAAAATTATCAAGAATTTTATTTGTACAAGTATTATTAATACAATTTTTCTCATTAATTATATTGAAAGTATCGTGTATTGAAATAATATTATTTAATAATCGAATTGAAGAATTACGTTATATGGGAAATTTATTAAAAAACTCATTAAAATTACATCCATCAACAACACCGTGTACAAGTTTCTGGGATTATGCGTGTAGTAAAGATAAACAAGCATTTCCAATTGTTGGTCAGACATTACGAAATGGTAATGTAAAAAATTTAATTGATGAATTAACAAGTCGCAGATATGATTTCAAAGCTAAAACGAAAATATTGAATTTCTTTCGATCATGCAAAACATATAAAAATATTGATTATTGTTATGAAGAAATTTTTCAACATTTTCGATCACTATTAGGATATGCTGCTATGACAGCAAATGTAAGTACATATGATGGTATTGTTATAGATACAATAATAACACGATTTTTACATAAATTCGAAACTAATCATATATTTGATAATACCGAAGGTCGTTGGAAAATTAATGAAAAATTTCGATCATATGAAAATCGTTTTCGTATTGTAACACAATCGAAATTAAATCAAGAATATGAAAATTTAGAAATTGATCCAAATAATTATCATCAGAATATATTAAATTTAAAAAATCGTATAATACCAACCGATAATATATTTAATAATATTGTTGATATATCAATGTTTTTTCATCAGAGCCGTACAAAACCAATATCATATTATTATCCTAGTTTTAATGCACCATTATGGATGATTCTATATAATAGTACAATTACATTAAATGAAACTAAATTTAATGAAATTATTGATTGTTTAAATTTACCAGAATATGTTGAAAATGATAATGAATTGAAAAAAATTGCTGTAATTAATTATAAAGCATTTAAAGAGTCATGGATAGAATTTATTGATTGGCTTAAATCAAATGATTTACATAAAAAAATTACAGAACAAGAAGATATTATTTTAAGGGAATATGGTTTAAATACAAAGAAAATGTTTTTTATAATATTTGCACAAAGTTCATGTAATATTGGTAAAGATCTTATGGATAATGTATGGTTAGAAGGATTACGACATTCTGATGATTTTTCAAAAGCATTTGCATGTGGTGAAGGAATGCCAATGAATCCAATTGAAAAGTGTACCAAATAAAAATTATTGTAAAGTTTTTGTTTTTAATTTGTATTAATGAATTGTATAATAAATTTTTTAAAAGATCTTGTTTAAGTAAAGAAATTTTTATTAAGTAATATTTTAGTAATAGTTTACTAATTATTTTAATCTAGAAAATGCTGTATAACCTTTATAATAAACAGATAAAATAAAGGACATTTAATTACATTTTTTTTTAATTTGTAATAAAACAGATCCTGCTGAGTTGTAAAAATTAAATATTTGTGGAAATCGTTTATATCTAATGTTTTTATGGTGTTAAGTCTTTTATATCTCAATTAAACATATTTAATTACTTAGAAGTGGATTATATAATTACCTTGGATGAAAAAAATCTGACTTGTGGAAAAAAAATTAATGATTTATATTAAAATGTTTTGTACAGTATTTAAACTAATGTTTTGATTCGAGTTGAATAATGACAAGAAATCTGGATTTTAAAGAGTGTACAATTAAACTGCTTGATATGTAACTATGCAATAAAACACTTCCATTGTTGAAATAACATGAAACACTGCATTAAATTTTGGACCTGTTTGTCCAAAAATTAGTTGTACAACATTTAACTGGAATGGAAATTTTATTTTTGTAAGTGAACTCGGATTTCTGCTTAGTTACAAATTATAATTTCAAAAAAGCTTACGAACATTTTACATTATTAATATGTCTAATTTTCATTAAGTGCTAAAACTTCTTCTACAAAATCGAAAATTGAATGATTACCGAAATAAAGAAGTAAAAAATTAATATAAATTGCTTAATATAAAAACTTCGTTTCTTCTTATGCTGGAATTTATTTCTATTTGGATATTCAAATTATAAATTTTCTTTTTTAATAACTTAGAAAACCGAAAAAGAATTTCTAAACAAATTTTCCTGATGATGTTGTATTTGTATAGTCACGATTGGTATTTTTGTGTGAAATATTTCTTAGTAAATTTATTTTAATTATATTTTTATCATACATAAAACAAGAAAAAAAGAATTTTGAAGATTTTTTATTTTCTATAATTTCCATTTACACATTAACCAAAAAAAATATTTTACTCATCTTATAAAATTTACCTTACATTCTTTGAATATTTAATAATGGAATTTTTATCCTTTAATTTTTCATCCATGGCATATTTTGCTTTTTCCTTTTAAACATAATTGTATATGTGTAAATATATATTTAAAATGGATTTTTGTATATTCATAAACATATTAAAATATTTTTTATATTCAAATATTCAGACAAAGGCTAGTAATGATATAAGCATAAGCATATAAGTAATAGCAAATTCTTTTATAAACATTATGTTATGTGTCCAGTCCAGCGCTCACAAAAAAAACATAGTTTTACTACTGATTAGTGTTAACCATTGTAGTATGAATATGAATAAAACTTCATTAAAACTTTCGTCAGTTTAATTAAATATTTATGTATAAATAATTATTTAAATAATTATCAATATTTTTAAATCATGGCAAATTAATTTTCTACTATATGACCACCAACCTAAAACATATTAAATAACTCGTCTATAATTGAAACATGTAAAGAAATTTTAAGGAAATATTGTTGTTGGGTACTGGTACCAGGTAGTATTATACGGTACTAAAAACACATTGAACGTATCATCCAGTTGAGAAAATTTGGTGTCCAGTTTGACCACATTTTTATTTTATTAAATGAATTTGCTGTAAATAAATATTAGAAAATTATTATATAAATCAAGAGTTTTAGAAATATTATTAATTATTAAATCAAAACTATTCTGATCTGACCCCGAATAGTTCTTCTCTTGATTGTACTTGTACTTACTACTCTATAAATTTCAACAACATTTCAAATAAATAAAAATTTCATGTGTGAATACTAAAATTTATTGTCTAATTTAAATTATTATTAATTTAAATATTAAATTTTTGAATATTATTTTAACTGAAAATTTGTCCGATGCCCTGAAGTTTATATTTGTGAATTAATAACCGTGATAACTGCCTATCATATGGGCGGTTAACAATATAAAAAAAATTAAATAATCCAAAATAATCCAAAAAACTTTCCGATATGACCGTTTGGTGAGCACAGGATTATCTAAGCTTCAAACCATTTATGTTTTTGGTTGTTTCATAAATTTCGAAAGCTTCTTTCTATACCGTCGTTTTATTACTTTTTTAAATCAAGTTTTATAGTTTGGAAAGAAAGCTTTTACTGTCCAAAGGTAGAATAATACAAATTGAATTTATATGTATTAGGCCAAGGCCGCCTCGCCTACCTCAATATTACAAGTTTTTTTCTGAATTATGTGATATTTTGTAGTAATATTTTTCATATTATTAAGATGGTCTATTTTCAAGAAATTTAGATTTAAAATAAATAACCGTTTAGGGTTTTGTAGACTTAGCAAGTTTGATGAAATTTTCTTTCATACGGAATATTATAAAAACATTTCATTGATGCCTGCTTCTAGAATTTCTTACTAGAGTTTTCTATAACTTATAGTTCCTGAGAAATAGAACAATTGTTTTATGTAACTTGATATAGTATGACAGGCAAAGAAAAATAGTAACATAAAAACAAGCAATTTCCTCTTTTCAGATTTATAACAATTTCCTAGGCACTCAGTCGTATCCTTGAACCAAAAAGGAGAATTCAAATTATATAAGAACAATTGTTAAAATTCATAACGACAAGGATTTACTTATTTTTATTTAAATATTAGAGAGTGAGAGAGTTACCTTGAATTTATATTATCACGGGAGTAATGTATTAAAACACAATTAACCAAATCCAATATAATTTATTGCGTTTTTTTCTGAAACTTTACCATCTGTCAATTGTACTTTACGCAGTGTGGCTACTAAATGTTTTGAATTAAATTAAGCTAAAAATTTCAATAAAAATAATAAACTTATATAAAACTTCATCTACTAAATTGTCCTATTCATTAAAGCAATTAGAAGCAACAATTTTGAATTTCTTTTGGAATATGAAAATTGTGACAACATATTTCCTCTGTTTATTGATGTCTAATTAATAAAATTGCATTTAGTGAATCAATTTACTTTACATTAATTCTATGTCTATGTTTCGTTTCAAACAAAAAGTAAAAAGATAGAAATATGAATGAAAAGTGGTGAAATTTCCAATTAAGCTTAAAATATACTAAAATTTACAAATTATGCTAGATTTTTTATACCCGAAAGCAGATTTATTGCTGTCTAAAACTAGGTAAAAACTACTCACAAAATTCTATAACGTTTAGTAAAAATTTGGTTGTACATATTAAATACCTATATGATTTTTATGGCTTCGGTTGCATTGTTGGTAGGATGGACACATACTATTTGTAAAAAGAATTTGCTATTAATATATTTATTCTTATATATATTTTCTAGAATTTGTCTGAATATTTAAATTTTTTTTTTAATATGTTTATGAATATATGTACTAAAATCTATTTTAAATATACATATTTACACACATACAATTATGTTTAAAAGGAAAAAGCAAAATATGCCATGGATGAAAAATTAAAGGATAAAAATTCCATTATTAAATATTCAAAGAATGTAAGGTAAATTTTATAAGATGAGTAAAATATTTTTTTGGTTAATGTGTAAATAGAAATTATAGAAAATAAAAAATCTTCAAAATTCTTTTTTTCTTGTTTATTTGATAAAAATATAATTAAAATAAATTTACTAAGAAATATTTCACACAAAAATACCAATCGTGACTATACAAATATAGAACATCATCAGGAAAATTTGTTTAGAAATTCTTTTTCGGTTTTCTAAGTTATTAAAAAAGAAAATTTATAATTCGAATATCCAAATAGAAATAAATTCCAACAGAAGAAAAAAACGAAGTTTTCATATTAAGCAATTTATATTAATTTTTTACTTCTTTATTTCGGTAATCATTCAATTTTCGATTTTGTAGAACAAGATTTATCACTTATTGAAAATTAGACAAATTAATATGTAAAATATAAAAGTTCGTAAGGTTTTTTGAAATTATAATTTACAACTAAGCAGGAATCCCATTTGACTTACAGAAATATAATTTCCATTCCAATTAAATGTTATACAACTACTTTTTGGACAAACAGGACCAAAATTTAATGCAGTGTTTCATGTTATTTCAACAATGGTAGTGTTTAATTGCATAGTTACACATCATGTAATTTAGTTGTATACTCTTTAAAATCCACATTTCTTGTCATTATTCAACTCTAATCAAAACATGAGTTTAAATTTTGTATAAACCATTTTAATATAAATCATTAATTTTTTTTCCACAAGTCAGTTTTTTTAATGAATGGAAAAATAAAATCTAAGATAATTATATAATCTACTTCTAAGTAATTACATTTTTTTTTTATTATCTTTTGCGAATATGATCATAAATTCAGATATAAAAGACTTAACACCATAAAAAAATTAAATGAGATATAGAATTCCCACAAATATTTAATTTTTACAATTAAGCAGGATTATTTGTAAGTTAAAAATTGTAATTAAACATTTTAATATCGTTTTTATTAACTGATTGTACAGCATATTTCGACTTAAAATAGTACTTAGTAATCAAATTTTTATTGTATTTTTAAACCAAACGAATAAATTCGTGATTAAACGCTGAACGAGGAATTGAAAGGCATTTAATTAATTATATTATATGTATACGTCATTTTTTGCGTTCTTAGGCAGCAGAAGAACTGCTAAATAATTATTCTAAATTCATTAAACAATATAATAAATAATGCCTAGGTAAATTCAATAAAACATATCAATAAAATAAATTAAAATTGCTTATTTTCTATTTAGTCCCCAGGGAATTGAAGAGTTACTAATAGTCCTTAGAGCAAAAAACGGGACTAAACACTAAAGTATATAGTACATTTAATTCAAGGAGGACAACAATTATAATAAATAAAAAACTTATTCTGGTTTTACACGACATATTGAACATGTCATATATGTTAAAATTCAAAAGTTTTTATAAAAAACTCATCAATTAATTATTAACCAATTGCTGACTGTGTTAAATCAAAATAAATCTTGTAAAAACGGAACTGATTATTCATTCTTTGCCGTGTTGTGAGTTATATAAATTTTACTATACGGTACAACGGTACATGTACAAATAATTATTAATTCGTTATTATATTTGGCTGGCATCACTGCCTTTGAAAGTTAAGTGAAAAGCTTAGAAAAATATTGAACATTAAAATAAAATAGTTAAATGATCTTAGATTAACGCGCCATCTATTGTAATAAAATCAAAAAGCATCTGTCAAATTTTTTTATTTATTTATATTGAGTTGGTGATATTTTTTGATGTTTATTTATTTTGTTTACTATAAATTTCTTGTTTGAAGTATGAAAAACTTTATTTAAAATATTTAATTTGTGTTTTTTTAATTACATATGACTTTTTTGTGTTTTTCATATTTAATATAAAACTACCATAAATCAGATTAATTTTTTCAAGTAAGTTTTTCTTCATTTTATATGTTTATTTATGTGATGAATTTTTAATTGATATAAAGTTATATATATAAATTAAAGTAATTACCACCTGTCAGTAATGAAAGAATTACGTATTTAACATTAATGACTAATAATAATTATATGTAATTTAATAAACATATCATGAATTTGACAATTTGACAAATTAAACCACAAACAAAATTATATAATAAATAATTAAATTGAAGAGGTTACAAGTTTAATTAAATTATTAGCAATAAATTGTGTTTTCAATTTGGAATAAAGTAAAATTTACGTTAATATTTAATTATTGTACAATGAATTTATAGAGAATTTCTGTTTTAGAAACTATATTTAGATATTAATAATTATTATAAAATTATTACTTGAAATATTATATTAATTTTATATAGAATATATATTGTTTTATAATCAATTATCAATACAAAAATATTAAAAAATTATATAGAAATTATATTAATAAATTGTTAATCTCGATAAGATAATAAATAAAAATTTTCTGATATCTTTCACCATAATTGTAAACTCTTTTCTGATACTACATCCAAATCGGATTTCTTTCTCGCGATTAAAACTTAGCTATAAATTGAAATGCATTTGGTATCGATCGGCCTGGTGCGTGGAACGCTTATAATTAGAATTTTAGTTTTAAAATTGGATATATAATAATAAATTAAAAACTTTTGCAAATTCATATATAAAATTCATGGCTGTTTTATTCAGAACTATAATAAAATTAAAATTCGAATAGGAATAGTTGTCACTTGTACTTGTAACCGTGTACTATATTTATAAATTATTTATGTATTTAATAAAGTTATTTATTGAACATATAATTCAATAAATTATGTAGCCATTTCAACAATATTTATTCCTTAGAGGTCTTAAGAATTGTTTTCGTTACAGTTTTTCATAGTTTCAAATGCATTTACAATTTTGTACAAAAATCTATTTTTATTTTAAATTTCTATAATGAAAAATGAAATATACTTTTCCATAAAGTTCATAAAATATAATGCATTTTAAAATGAATAATGATATAAAAAAGAGTTAACTATAAAATTTTTGTTAAATTTTTTTGCATAAATCTTACTTTAAAGAATTTATTTTGTATACATGAATATGCTTTTTACATATTTTAATTATAAGCTACAAAAAAACTTTCAAAAATAAAAATTATATTCTAGTTAAAATGTAAATTTCCTTATAGTGTTATGAATTTTAATAGCTTGTAGAAAATTCTTTGTTCAAAACTGCTTTAGGTATATTTTCATGCTTTTTTTAGAATATTATACGTAGCTATAAATGTGTTCTCATAAAAATCATGTTAAGATATCTTTTATCCTAGTTGACATAATTTATAAAACATGTTTTGCAGTAATTCATAATAAAGTTCTAAACAAAATTATTTTAAAATTTGATATATTTTGTACTTATATGAAATACTCGTATCAAAATTTTCGAATAATTAAATTGCATGTTTGCTAACATCTGGTGTTATCCAGCTATAATTTTAATAAATTTTAATTTTAAACTTTTACTAAAATAAATCCGAAATATTTATGTTAATTATTATATATTTACAAACACTTTAATCTTTACACTTCTTCACAAAACAATTTTTGAAATCATATTTACTTGCTTTTAAAGTAAAATTTATTAATTGGATACATTAAAATAGAAAATTATCTTAAAATTGTAGTAAACGTTGCTTTAGAATCGTCCAATGTGCGACTAATAGTTAATTCTGATACAATTTATTTTCCGGGACATATTTATGTAATGTTTCTTGGTATCATCGAAATCTTGATTTAGCATATGAGAATTTTAACATTTTTACTTTCGAAGTATTTACAATAAAAATATGATCAAAATCCAGAAATTTTGATATTTTAATTGAAAATCTTTTCTGTTTTAATAAAATCGACCAATTAAATTCTGAATTTCTTAATTTGTCATTCAAAAATTTCTCTTTGGAGACAGATTGTGTCATGGGTCAGATTGTGGTGGCCCTATTTCGATGGAAATATACAATTTGAAAAATAATATTCTACAATTTTGTGTCCCGATTGCTACAAAAGTTCCGAAAAATAAAAACCTTATAAATTCTATCCCAATAAGCAATAAAATTATTAATACAATTTGGCAGTCGCAAATAAAAGTAATTACAAAAAGTATGTGGGTGCCTTCCACTTCCAAGTATCCGAGTATTCTATAAATACGAGTACGCAGTTTAAAAAAGTTGAAACAACCTTAATTTATTAACTTATTAATTAATTAACTTTACTATGTCTCAGATCATTTTCTCAGAAATAAAAGCCAAAGAAACTGATAAAGAAATTTATTGAATTAGAAAAATAAAACACGGAAAAGAACTAATTAAATTATACTAATTAATATACTTATTAAAATATATTCAATATAGATAAAATTAATATTTTATTAATTTTTCCAAAACATATTTCATACTAAAAAAATCTTAAACATTTTTTGCACCCAATTTATCAATCACATTTAGGAAAACGTCTCAGTTTCGTTGGACGCAAATTTGATAACCATCATAGTAAAGTAAATTTGAAATTAATCTTTGACCAACCACGTATGCCACACAATATCAACATTGGTTAAAAGTACTTATATTATTGTTGCCATTATTGTTGTCTTCGTTATCCTTTGTAGCATGAACTGGCAGAGAAAATTCATACATCATGTAAAAAAAAAACTTGGTTGAATTTCTATGTGGTTATAAATAATATTTTTGTTATTATTCTGATACCAATTTCGATGAATTATGAGGCAACCATTTAAATTAATGGTTTCGAAAGTTTAAATGTTTTTATGGTTTCTGATATTTTGAAATTTATTGATGGTCATAAAATTAAATAAAATATTGGGAATTTTTTCTTTGTCTGATATGAGTTTTCATAGCTACGGAATCTTATCGCAGTATCCCTTTTGCCTTTATTAGTTAGTTTTATATATTGAAACGCATTTAACGAACTTTTTCTGGTTATATTTATAATATTTGTGATTCCATTAAAAAGATAGTTTAATGTTCATATAATAAAGACAATGTTAAAGGAAAAACTTTTCTATTATTAATAAATGTTTAGTGGAAAAGTTTTTCGTTTAACATAGCAAAATAAATGAAAAAATACTGATGAAGGAGGAAAATTCACGACATTGTATTAGGGATACATATTATTAGAATTAGTATGCGTTTTGTAATGTGGAAGTTATGACTTAAAAAAGAAACTTAAGAATGAAATTGGCTGAGTAAGGTACAAAACTGATAGAAAATTACTAGTTTTAAACCAAGGATTAAAAATGTCCTTAAAAGAAAATTAGGACTTTACGACCTCATTATGGAGATGAGAATGTCTGAAATGTCTGGAGATTATATGACTTGAACATTTATGAAAATTATTAAAAATAAATCTGTAAATCTTAGGAAAATCATAAACAAATTATAAAAAAAAATACATATTTAATATAATTTATGAAATTTTCTTAAATTAATTTTCACAACCGATTTAAAATACTTACAGCTATTAATTTGCATTTCATATAAAATGATATTTTTATAATTTTCAATATTTTAATATTAATTTACAATTAACACTATATATTCTTATTTTCTTTAATAACATTTTAATGATAATTTTAAGTAATTTTCACATTTCATTTAAATCAACTCAAAGTTAATTTAAAAGAAATTTCATCAAAATACTTGAATTTATCTAAACATTTTCTTTACACTTTTCTAATCAACTAAAACCACACAATTCAAACTAATATCTTTACTTTTATATTGCTTTTCATCAAAAATTATCTTTCTACTGCATTTATACATGAGATTTTAAAGGCAATAAACATACATAAGACAGAATTTACGATATTGAGTATATAATAATGCGTTCAACTGAAAAACTTAATGTTTGGATAAAATAAAAAAAAAATTGCTAACATTAATTTACACTTTAACCATTATCCTTGAAATGTCCTTTACACTTTTCATCTATATAATTATATTGTATTTTAGAATGAAACGCGCATTTTCTAATCGTGATAGAAAAGATCCATTCAAGTGTTAAATTTATTCCATTAAATCGTACCACAATTTTCATTCGATATTACCTCATTTTGGTATTAGCAACCACTAAATTTATAATATCAATAAATTAACTATTTTTATAGTGTGTATTCAACTGATATGAGATATTTTCAACAAAAAAAAAAAAAAGAAATCATATTAAAGATTACTTAAGTTTTATTAAAAGAAAAGTTTATTTCATGTTTTATAGCTATGTATGTAATATAGAAGTGGAGTCTTTAGAAGCGTTTATATAATTTTTGAGAATATAAAATTGAGATGACTTAGAAATATTATTTTATTATACGTTCTTGAAAAACTTAGAAATAATAATGGAATTATTGTAATGGAAAGATCGATTAAAAATCTGGAAATTGTTCAAATCAATTTTTCTTTACGTTTCTGATAGTTAGACTTAGTGATAAATTTCAATAATTAATTGGATTACAAAAAACTTACTGATCCAAAATTTTAAAAGAATCAACTCAATATCAATACAAAGCTGTGTCCCTCAACTATACCGAAATATTGCATTATTGTCTCCATTATAAATTTTGTTTAGTGCCGACTTAGTTAAAGTGGTACTTTAGTCTCAAGGGGGAAAACATTATAATTTTTTTTTTATATTCACAAATATTCACTTGAGGCTTGAGTCCAGCTTTCACCGTACACAGAAATTTAGAAACTCGTTTATTTCTCGAATCATTAAATTATGGAACCAATTACCACATTATTAATTCCATTTGGTTTATATAATTTGAACGAGTTTAAGAAGTATGTGAACCGTCCCTTTTCAAACCCGGTCATTTAATCTAATACCTTCGTAATACTAATATACTAAAAAATCATCACTCCCCAATATCCAAATTTTGTTTCCACATTAAGGGAAAATTTTCTTAATATTTGGTTAGTTTTTAAATAGTTAATCCTTATGAATATTGGCTTGATTATATCAATATATAGGAGTCATAAAAATAGCAGTCATCTCCTCATTAATTTTTCTATTTTGGCTTTAGACAGAAATTTGCCAGGATTTAGAATAAAGATTATTTTAAAAAAAATAAAATATTTAAAAAAAAATTCTTTAGCTTGAAGCACTCTATTACAATTATCTTATCTATACATGCAATACAAATAGAACAGAAATACAGGAAATTGAAGTGTTTGTATTGACAAAGAATATCCTTATTTAGATATGCAAATAATATTTTTTTTTAATAGTTTAATTTTATGTTTCTGACACATTCTTCAAAGCTTTATATTATTTAATTTTCTTAGCAGCAATTTAATTTCTTAAGGACTTGAGGGTATTTTATTTCTTATAATATCAATAATCCATTTAAAGTGCATTATTATTTTATAGAAATATAACAAGAAATAAATATTAATTAAAATCATTTTTTAAAAATACTTTTTTTTTTAAATTATTTTTCTAAAAAAAATTGATTTACATTATTTAAAATTTTAAATTATTTAAAATTTCATAAATCAATCAATTCAATGCCTTAATCGTTATTGCGAAATAATAATAAGTTCCAACGCCCAACACTCAACATTTTATCAATTATATTATTAGTATCAAAAATAAAATGGTTCCATGATATATCCTTAAAATTTAGCATATAATTTTGCTTAAAAATTATTTCAATAAAATGTATTATGTATTTATTTTAAAAAGAAAATGTTTAATATAATTTACGGATTGTATTAATATTCAAGAATTCTAAATAAGTAATATAGTTTTACGAACTATCATAGCTTACAGGATTTAAAATATATACAAAAATAATATTGGCATATACGATACAGTTTATATCAAGACTAACAATATCTTTTAAGCATCCTTGCTTAACAAATAAACGGAAATTATTGGCATACAGCAGAGTAAACAGCTAAATAAAACTTATAAAGGTTAAATTGAGTTGAATACAAAAGAAGGACAACATTAAATAAACTTATAGGGTAACAGTATTTGTTGTTAAGGAATTACCTCCTGCTGTCTTTCGGTTCTTTTTTATAATTTAATTTACACTGAACATTAAATAGATATATTTTTTTATTCAATATAAACTGTAAAAAATTAAAATATAAAATTTTTAATATATTTAATATAAGATAAAATGAAAATTTCACTGTAACTATTAAACGTGTTGAAAGTAGTATCGACAAAGTAAGCTGCTAATCTACACCAAAGCTCGTATTTTGTAAAAAAAAAACAGCATTTCCATTATATACAAAATTTCAAATTTCTTCTGGCTTCCTATCAAATCTGGAAATTTTGGTATAGGAACCCATTTAAATTATCTGTCACAAATTTTACGGTCCATTCCATTACAATACTTTATAGTTTATACGATAACTTCTGGTATTATTTACCGTGTATTTACATCAAGAATAAGTATAAACTTCCGGTCAACTAATGGATAGGATGAGTATCTCATGGCTAGTTAAAATCAACAAAAACGAAATAACAAATACAAAACATAATGCGATGCCATTTAACTTTTTTCCATAAAATAAACAAATTTATTTTATATTGTAGTTTTCTATTAGTATTTATTTGAAACAGTAAAAGAATTCGGTACTGGAGATATTGAGTTATAGCCTGTAAAATTGCTAATATAAATTTTAACATGCCAGAAGTTTTTTTTTGCTGGTACTGACTAAATGTTAGTGGTTCTTTTAAGCTAAAGTTATAAAATTTTAATATTTTTTAATAATATTCTGTAATGTGCTTCGCTTTATTTAGATTTACTATTTTCAATTAGTTTTTTGCAAATAATTTCAATGATACTGTTTTAAACGCAGTAATCTTCTGTAATTCACTGTAAAAAGATCATTAATTTATTATGTTTATTTCGCAGAGATAGACCGACATGTTTGCGATTGATAAGGTTTGACTTAATATTGAATATTGTCCAGGTCATGTTATAATTTTTAAATTGTAATTATTCTATGAATCTTATAATAATGACAGTTCATGATTTACTTCATCACTTCAGGTTTAATATCTTATCTTGTTCAATACAATTACATAAAATATTACTTCTCTTCATATGAACACTGAATATAAAATGAAAGTATTTCTATATTATATTTTGCAGAATAACTTATCGAATATTTAACTCCTTCTTTTGTAAGGACTCCTGACAAACCTTTCAAATTTCTTTTCGAATTCCGTCTATTCGAATGTTTCCTTATTTTTACACTTGCAATCATTTTCAATAAAATTTTCACAGTTGTAAATAAAACGAATAAAAAAATCCTTTTTATTATTATTTTTATAATATTCTAAGATTTTCAATTTATTTCTTTTTCTAATATTGTAACATTAGGAAATAGAAAGTAAATAAACAAATCCACAAAATTTATTGTTAAAATAAATATATTTAAGATTCAGTTTTTTATTGTTAGTTTAGTTGTTTATGTAATAGATTAAAAAAAAGATACTTTTTTTTTGGAGTTAAAAATAATTTCGTATTCAGTTGAGCTGACAATTGATTTAATGGTGCGATGTTTTGGTGCCATGTAAGGAGTTAATTTTCTATTTTTTGTTATTAATAGTAAGGTTTTTTTCATTCTCTACTTAATAAAATTTGTAGAAATAATAAATTTTGTTGAATTTCTATTAAAAAAAAGTCCATTTCTTATAGAAAAGTTAATTTTTCTTTTATGAGTTAAAACCTGGTGATTCGTTTTTGTTGAGTTAAAGGAAAACAGGAAAATGCTTTTAAAAGGAAAATAATTTTTGTAGTGGACGTGATTACTTTTAGTTCATAGTCTTAAGTAGCATTAATAGTTTATATAAAATATTTTAAGTCTGACGTTGTTTGACTTATGACTTTAACACATTGTTGATTTTATATAATAATATTAACAAAAGATTTCAAATAAATATTTTATGAATTACTGATGCTTATAAACTGACGGCGATATAAATTGATGAAATTTTAAAAAGTAAATTCTATTATTAGCTAGAAGTAGTATTTATTCAAAGTTTAGGTAAACTTTAAATAATTATAGTTATGTAAAATAGTTATTATAATTTTCTTCTAAAAATAACTATATTTAACTTTTATGTATATAATTTTTATAGCTAATAAAGTTTTATTTTATAATTTAACTGCTTCGATTCTGTCTTTAAGTAGTTAACTAAAAATGATTTTAAAATGGAAAAATATGATACAGTATTCGTTAGAGGTTAGACAGTCGAATTTAAATTAATAAATTAATATGCAATTTCAGACTTTTTTTGCAATTTCAGACTTACTAATTTTATATGCATTCCGAACCATAAGTTTCTTTATAATTAATAACCTAATGGTTTTTGTAGTGAGACATTTGTTATCAACAAATAGACAATATTTCAACTATATCATTGTAAAATTTTGTTACTGGTACTCATTTAAAGGTGAGTTGCCTCAAGCGACATCGACAAGTTTTCCATTATCTCCTCCTCTTCTTCCATTGTCTCTTCTGCCCTTGCCGGGCATAGTAAAACCTAATCTAATTGCATCCTTTATAAGAGGCGCATGTCTCGTGACAATTGTTACCTTGTTCATTTTTAAAATTGTCTTGTAGTTTTTTGTATAAATACCAATTTTAAATTGCTATATATCTTAAATAACATTTAGCTTTTAATCTTTACAGGAGGGTAACATGATAAATCTATACAAGGTTTAGCAGCATAAATTTGCAAAACTTTTAAATATACTTTTTAGGGTGTTTTATCCAGATTTTAGGGGCTTTAGTTTGAAATTTAAGAAAATGATATAAAATAGAATTAAATACGATTTTAAGCAATAAATTTTTAATTCATTTTTGTTGTGCAAGCAAACAAAACATATTTTAATTCCTTTTTATTGTAGAAACACAAAAGTATTAAAATAATTTGAGAAAGTTTTCAAAAGTTTTATTTAAAGTTTACCAAAATAAAATGACATTAAAAAAAACATAATTTTTTATTTTATTTTTGGACTCACCGACCACGTTTCTTTCTAATTACATTTTTGGAATTCCGAACAAATTCCTAGTTATTCTTAATTACTCGTAATATTATATTTATAGTTAAATTTGTTCATATAATATTTTAGTTTAGTAAATTAATTTAATTTAATTGTACAGTAAAATTGATATAACTTTAATGTCGTTAACTCATGCCAAGATTTTATTAAGTAGCTCCTCTAGCAAATTTTCTTATTAACAAAATTTATGTGAAATTTCAAAGTACGTTACCATTGCATTTATAATCCAAACTGGACCATTAAGTTTCTGTGAATAGCAGTATAGATGTAAAATTAAACCACCTGCATTTTAATTCTACTCTTTATTTCTTTTCTAATGCGGTATGTTATGTCCAATTACCATTCAAAATTATTATTCATTATGGAAGTTATAAATGCATATATATTGAAGGACTTTGACATTATCTGGCGAAAGAACTAATTCTTTTTAACTTGCAACTTTGTACTTATATCAATTTTTATTAAATTTCAAATTTCAAGTATTCTGCAAATACTTATTTAAAGTTTGCATAAAAAATCATTCAATTTTTTTGATTTATTTCCTATTTCAAGAATATTCAGTTTTATAATATAATATAAATAAAAATTAATTTCCTTCCGATAATGTTGGGAAATAGAAATTACTTTGATTTGTACCTTATCACGTTTCAATTTTATTCTACCCTATTTTTTATGATTATTATTATTTCTACTAAATGATTATTTATAAATAAATTTTCGTTTTTTAATGTTAACATTTCAATATAACCTATAATCATAAAAAAAAATTACCCACAATAACTTTTCCGGAAAAGTTAAAAAACGAGTTATTTTTATTGTTAAACTTTGTTTTTTTTTTCGGTATACTATAAAAAGTGATTCTATATTTTTTATCTTAAACACCTATAATTTTTATATAAATTGTTATTTTTTCTGTTTCTGTTCACAAAAAAATATCTCTTCACAGTTTGCTGACTTTTATATTTTTCACTTTGATTGATTACGATGAAGGATTTCAAAGAATTCTACTTATTTTTATATTGTACCTTTTCTTTTTTTGGTTTTATTATTGTTAGTGCTTGTAGCCACATTTGTCATTTGATTTATATTTAAAACAAAAAGTTAAAAAAATGGTAAGAAAAGTTTTATTATAAAAAAGGTGAATTTTATATTTAATTTACTTTTCTAAAAGTTAACATTTATTTTATTTATATACCATTTATATTTTAACATAATTTTATAAAATTATAGCTAGTAAATTTAAGATTAAAACTTTGCAATTTGAAATATTGTAAATTTATCTATAGCAAATTATGCTTATAGATAGTACATTAAGTAAGTGTAAGGATCAATTTTTAATAAACCAGTCGAACGAGTTACTACACTCAGGTTCAAAATTGAGTATACGATTCAAAGAGTTAACTGAAAATTAGATAGATAGCTTATAAATTTTTTCTCAATTTTCAGTTAAGGTTTATTGATGAAAAAGGGATGTTCGTTATTTACAAAATATAAACGTATGCCATCACACTTACATAGGTGAACACTGTGAAATTGTCCAATTTAATTATATAATTTCCACAAAACACACGTACAAATTATGCTAATAAAATACTTCACTATCAATTACTACAACCCTGAACAAATTAACATTTCGTCTAACCGATTACTTAAATTGAACTTATAATTTCGTAAAATAAAATAAGAATTATATTTATTTATTAAGTTATTATAAATTTTAATTGTATATAATTAAAATTCATATGTTTTATTTTCAAATACAATTTCCGCGTACTAAAGATAGTATGTCAATTTCCGGATGAATTAGATACAAAGAAATTTCGTCATAATTTTCATGTCTTTATGCGCATTTCAAAATTATGCATTTCTCGTTATAAAACAATCTTAAATATTACGAAATTTATGTATTTCTAGATTTTCCAACGATTATAAGTCTTTATATAATGGCCACAAATGTTGCTTAACTTACAAATTGTCCAAAAAATATTTCTCAACAATCATTCATTAATCATTTTACAATTTTACGAGTATAGTTAGAATAACTATGAGTGTTGCATTCGACTTGCACTTGATGGATGGATTCGATTGAAACCTTTTTTCTATACGGGGAGTCCGGAAATGTAAAAAAAATACACGAGAACCCATTGTCATATTTTAATGAAATTTTTATGCCAGTACAAGATGAGATCGATACTTTTAGTGGTACCAAGTTAGAAATTTCTGTATTTGTTTTAGGCCGTAGTTATTTGATTTACGGAAAAATTACCAAAAAAAAAAGCTATCTGATTATCTGATTTCAATATTTGGTAAATCAGTGTTGAAATTGAACCTACCTACGAGTTATCTACTACCCCTAGCTATCAGTTTTTTTTTGTGGTAAAATTAGACTTTATGGCTAAATAATGATTAATTTCACCTTTAACATTTTATACTAAATTTAATAAATATTTTTTTTTTTTAATTGAATATTTAAACGTTTTTGTTTTTTGTAGATTCGTAGAAATAATAAAAGAATTTCTTATCGTTTACAAAAATTTTAATTTATTCGTATCTATCATTACTATAATAATAATATTCATGAATTTTTTTCTTTTTTGGCTCCTTTTGGAAAACATGATTTTCCGTTTTTACTCGATTTTACCATAAATAGGAAATTCCAACCGGAACGAAAATTTTTATACCTTTATGGTAAATTTTGTCAGAATTTCTTGTTTAGAATAATAATTAGATTTTTCTATTACAGCAAATACGAATATTTTCATCCTGTATAAATATATTTACTACCAAAATATTTTTAAGAAAATTCCGATTACTGTTTTATATTTGTATAAATATATTAGGATTATAATAATAGAAAATATTTTATTGGGAAATATAAAAATTTAGACCTGGAATGTTAGTAAGGAATTTCGTTAAACACAATTTTAAGGAATAAAATATAATGTTTAATGTTTTAATATAGGATTATAACTAAACTACATATAGGAATAAATATTTTGAATATTAAACGTGATAAGATTAAATTTTAATATTTTGAATTCAAAAGATTATAATTAAATTTAATTCGGGAATAATTTGATAATGTTTTAGTAACAAATATTCATAAATTTATAAAATTTAAAAATAATCTTGAAAATCACGTATAAATAAATACGTTAAGTGCAACTCTAAATTTTGATTTAGTCCATCAATCTTTTTGTATACATTTGACGTATGATTAAAATTTTTAAATAGCAGTTAAACTATGACTGATTAATTAGTCAGTTAAATGTAAAATTAATCATTGATCTAATTTTGAGAAAAAGAAAGGAAATTATTATTGAAATGAATCAATCGCAGCAAAGCAATTATTAGTTTTTTTAGATGAACTTTTAGATTATTTGAATCCTAATCGCTTTCAAAAAACCTTAAATCTATTTTGGAAAATCAAGTTTTCAAATTTGTCTTTAACTTGTACTTGTCGTTCAACAAATTTACAATTTAGAATTTAGATCATTACCAAGTCGGTCCCTGAAATATAATTTTAAATTAAAATTTAGCTTGATTTGCGGAATAGGTTTATAATGTTCATATGTAAATTCTTAATAAATACCTCAATATCGATAAAGTTAAAGATATTGTATCATTTAAATGGGAATTAATATTTTATTTATCAAAAATCTTGTAATATAATTCCAGAAAAATGCTGTATAGAAATTGTAATATTTTGTGAAGAAATATAAAATCATTTTTTAAACATTCATTTTTGTACAATAAAAAACATAAAAATATTTACAGAAAATATTAACAATGATTTATAAGAAAAACTGCATTTTACTGCCAGCAGCATTTACTATGTATGTAAAGTGCAATCTTTATAGTTTACTTATGGTAACTTAATGTTCATTCCATCTGTTAAATGTGCAAGCAATTTTATGGTCCATATTGAATACAAGATGTAAATTGAAGATATTTTTTTATTATGCTTTTTAAATAGAATTTTCGCTCAATAAGATTATGGTTGTAAAAAAATATTGTGTTAATATTTGCCTGAACAAAATTAGAACTAAGCTTGTAAGGAAGAAACTATTATCATGAAGTTTTATGTTCGTTTGATATAAAATGTTGTAAGATCAAATTAAAAAATAATTTAAATAATATTTAAAGATCGATTTGCTTAGATAAATTGTGTTCAAAGTTTTTATATTAGCTATAATAATTTGATAAACCTCATTTATATTGCTCTAATGATTTATTTTTATTGTGCGAGTTTTCCATTAATTTCGGACTTACTTTTGGTAATATTGCAAAGTTAAAAAAATAATTTATTAATATTTAATAGAATCTTCTAGAAATTATTGATTAATTGTCACTGTATCATATTCTCCTCTATTATTAACATTTATTTTAAAAATTTCCACAAAATAAAGATTAAACATAAATTCTTAATTATTTTATTAATAATATTGCTGACATAAACATATAAATTTAAATGATTAACACAAAGTCTCTGTAATCCCAATTAAAAACCGACAATAAATTTGCATAATGTCCTTTAAGAATTCCTTAAACATAATTGTTAATATTATATTTCATATATGGAAACGAAAATTGTTTGTTTACCAGTTCCTATGTCTTTGATTTTCTATGTATCATGGAAAAATTACCTCGGTCTGTGTCCCATTTCATTACCCTAATATCCAAACAATTTAAAAGTTTTAAAAGTTTATCATCGAAAATCTCTTCAAAAGTTTTACAACATACTCGTATACATTTTGAAAATAACTCTGTGTATGTATTTAATAAATATTTGCCATTTTCAAGTTCTAAAAATTCTCTAGACTATCCAGAACCCCTTACCATATGAAAATTCCTCAAAACTTTCTTGTTTCAAAGTAAGTCCTTAACAAATATTTTTTGATAAATTTCCACATATTAGAAAATACAAATTGTATATACAAAATTTCCATTGAACAAAAGCACAAAATTTTCTTTAAAATATTGATCGGTAAGCAGCGTAATATGAATTCATAAAAAAAAATGTTTTTTCTAACATGGATTTTTTTCCAGAAATATATAATTTATTTAAAAAAAAATGATTTTTATGTTTTATTGAACCATATTTTTATAGAAATGTCAAAAAATATGCAAAGTGGTGAAAAAATTAAATTCATAAGCTTTATAAAATATTTTGCGGTTACAGCTTGTATCAAAAAGAAAAAGAAAGCTCTTCAACAAAAATATTCCATTTAGATTAGTAATCTTTTTCCACCGAAACAAATAAATGAGGGAACATCTTTTTTTTTGTATCCTTTTCCTTCACTACACACAGTCAACAATCGAAACTCATCAAAAAGGATATCTCAAGTATTTTATCTGTTTCCTGTTTGTTTCTATACAAAACAAGGGAAATAAAAATTGGGAAATTTCTTCCTGATTGTTCGTATTTTTATATAATGTTATACATATATTAGTACATTTTCTTTTTCCCAGCCCACCTCACTCTCATCTGATTTCTGTTGATTGTATCCTTATCGCAGTATAGGTAAATATTCCAAATATAAAAATGAATAATTTTTTATACCTGAAGTGGGGAAATGTCGATTTTTCATATGTGACGTTGTAAAATTGTTATATTAATTTCCTTGCTGGTTCCTACTTTAACTCGGGTTCGAAATCTTTTTGGTGTTTGTAGACAAAGTTTTATTCGGTATTTCTAAAATAAAATTAAAAAAGTTTTCAGAAATAATTTCTTAATTGAATTAATTTAATTGCCAAGGATATTTATGTGCTATTTATGATATTAAATTTAATCAAGATTGAAGTTAAAAATAAAATGTGTCGCGATGAAAAATTGAAAATCAATGTTTTTGCAGATATCCTGTTGCTTTGAATACAGTGCAATTTTTTTTTAAATCAGAAAATTCATTAATAATTTTAAGAATTTCTTAAGTTTTTATATAAAATTATTTCTTTTTTAATATTCGGAGTGGTATCATTACAAAAAAATCACCTGTCTCGTTGGTATAAGAAAAATTTTGTTTTGAGTATTATTATAAAATTCAATTACAGATTGAAAAATATTTGATAACTTTCAAAAGTTTCAAAATTATTGTTATTTTTTTTTACGTGGGTCAGTTAACTGATCATCCGTCATCACAATAAAAACTTATCTACTTCCTAAAGTTGGAATTTATCAAAAAAGTAATAAGAATATTTTGGTTACAAGAAAAATTTCTTATTTTCCATTCAGAATTTTGTAATTTTTGTGACACATAAAGAAAATTGAGCTTTTCACCTCACGATTTCCGATTTTGTTTATGTGTAGTCAGTGACCAGTTGTAAGGATAAACCTTTGTCAGTCTATCTGATTACTTTTGCCCTCCTTTATATATTTTTAAAGTATCAAATAGCAAAAAAAAAAAATAATAAAAATTAATTAATAAGATAAATCAAAAAATAATTTGTGTTAATTTTATAGTTTTATTTTGTGATGAGTGACTTACATCGTGAATACAAAAATCACTAATTTTACTATCGTTAATTAGAATTAAAGAATTTATAAATTAGAAAAAAAAAATTGTCATTGGTGTAAAATTAGCCTTTTAAGAAAAAACAAGTTTGAAAAGCTCTTGAGTACAAAAAAAACACATACGCTCATACAAAATATACAATTACAGCGAAATACTAAAAGCAATATTAAATTTTACAAATACATATGCATAAATAATCAAAACAATTTTCAATTTTATTACTTTTGACAACTACAAATACCATCACAAATTTATATCCACAAGAGAAATTTTATAAATTGAGAGAGAACTTGTAAAATTGACATTTCATAATTTTCATGAAAATTCAGTTACAATAACAATTGGAAAATTTGTTTGTTTTTTGTTGCAGTGTAATTTAAAATATACAAATAAATTTTGTTTTTGTTTATTTGTATGAATTGGTGAAAATTAATATCAAACTACAAATACATTTAAATAAGGAAAATTAAATAAATAAATAAATAAAATCAATGCAATAAATTTTCTTATAAATACAACAACAACAAAAATACATCGAATTTTAATAAATAAATAATAATAAAAGTTTGTATATAAAAAAAAATCCTAGTAAGAAATTAGTTGTGTGTATTAAATAAAAATAGTGGTGCCTTTTTTCACGTAGTGTAAATATCCCTTTACAAATTTCCCACAAGAAAACTAAAAAAAAGAAAAATCTGAAACTGATAATAAATGAAATTAAATGTAAGTAATCTTTTTATAGTTTCTATTAATATTGTAGTAAATTTTACGTATATCCTTTCGAAACGTATTTATTAATGTGAGTTATCTACAAAAGGGTAATGTACTTTAATCCATTGAATATGTAAAACGTGTCTCTGTCAATTGATATTAATGGAAATATTTAGTAGACACAGCATGAATTAATTTGATCAGTTTAATTAATTTATTTTATATTAACTATATAGAAATTATTTCAAATTTTACAAATGTCTTAATGACTCACTATTCATTTCTAAATGTGACTAATATGTAGTATATAAGTTTCATCCGAAGTATGGAATTTATTTGTCAAGGAAATAACATCACGAGGGATTAAAGTATACATTGGTCCAGTGTGCTATACGATATTTTTCCACTCTCAGGACTAGTTAACTTCCTAGTGCCGCTTTATTCATTTTTTTCGAGAAACTTGTTCAAAATTAAATGAACATTATAAAATTCAATTTATTCCCTAAGTAGTTAAAGTAATACTTAATTCCCTAGGGAGAAAGGGTGCCTCTTTAATCCCTAAAAAGAGGACAATAAATGATTGTTTTACTCCCTGCAGGACTAAAATATATTTAATTATTAAATTAAATAGAACAAATATTTAGTTTCACTCCATTTCGACAGTCAAAAGTATGATTATAATAATGATAAATTGATATTACATAAACATAACCAAAGAAGATAAGTTTTATTCATTAATTATAAAATTATAAATTCGTTTATAATCAATTGAATATAGAAACCATTAATGGTCTTATTATTGCTATAGTTCTATTTTGAAGTTTCTGTAAACTACTCGGAACATATTTTAAATAAATTTGATATAGCTTTGACTTTGATTACGTGATAGTTCTTTTTATATCATTTGTGAAAATGATAGGAAGTTTGGTCACCCTATATTTAGTTACCATAATAATTATATTGATTTATAAAAATAGTTTAATTAAAAATATTAGTTTTTTCTGGAAATTTATTTATGTAACTGATAGAAAATATATTGTCAAAAATTGTAAATTAATATTTTCATTATATGGTAAATAATTGTATACAAAAGTTCGTTTCTCTTATCATTATCAAATCAAATATTATTTGTAGATAAGATTTCAGTATTCATTTTATACATAAATTAATCAGGAATACAATTTTTTTTATATTATTTCATGTTTTCAGAAGTTCTTTGATATAAGGAAATATTTAACCTTTTTTGTTAGGAATATAAAATTATGTAATTAAAATCCTTTTTTACTTGTAGTCTTTGATGTTCATTTAAATAAAAAATAAGATTTATAAAAACATTAAATTTTTATTTCACTCTCTTGTATATTTAATTTTTTTTTAAATTATTATTTTATATAAAATTACTTTTTCTTTTTTGTATGTCAACTGTCAAAAATAATCGTATTAAATATATCATCATCGTCCTTTTTAAACGAATTAATATATAAAAAAAACTAATTGATACCGAAATAATATTATACTTGCATCTTAAATATGTATATACATGAGCAAAAAAAAAGTATAATAAAAGAAAAAAATCCTTGTAATTAGATATAGATTTCATAAAAAGGACTTCGATTTTTTTTGGTAGTTTACTTAAAGACGGAAAAAGGGCAACATAAAATTAATATATTACTTTTTATAAATAATTTCTCTTTATTTAATATTTACAAAAGAAATTAATTGACAGAAATATAGAATGAAAATATATTTAATTTGATTTAATATTTTTCATCAATGTTACAATTTATCAAACCATTTTAAAAGCAATTCAACGAAACGATTAGAAATATTTATTTTCAGAATTGAATGTATCATTACTAAACAAGAATTGAGAATATACAAACTAACTACATACGACAGTTTGACACTAATTGTGGGTATATGCAACCCTGTAAGGAAAAAGCGTAACAACCTTTTAATTTAATTACATCATTTAATAGTGAATAAATAAAACTATCTTCCACTCAACACACCAGCTTAATATAATTAGTCCACAAATTGTAGTTGTGAATTTTAAATCATGTCTTTCAAATATTGTTAATAATTAGATATTTTCCACATTATGGTGATAAGTGGAGTTTCAGATACGTTAATATCGAAATTAAATTCTAAATAATTCATATAAAAATTTAGTTAATTGATTAGTTCGCCCAAAAGAATTATTTATTCCCAAATTGATTTACAATTTTCATATTGAATAAATTCCATTAATATTTCATAAACGCAATATGTTCTCTATTTCACATACATAATTAAATTGTAATACAATTTGTAATTACACGAGTTATTTTCAATTCAATTTGAAGATAATTATATTATTTTGTCAGTTTTTGATATGTTTTAGCTATTTTCTAATAAAATATTTTATTTACTTTTCTTTTGAATCAACTACATTCGATATTTTGTAAAGTATATAACAACAATTAAATAATTATCCTTACAAATAAAAAATAATTAAACATGCTTGAATTTTCACATATTCACATTTTTTTTTTTTAAATCTTGTATGTAAATTAAAATCATTAAACAGAATTCCTTAAATTGTTATTTATGAAAAACGCATGCTCTTTTCCTTATGTGATATAAATCTATGAATACTACAAACATAAAAATTTAATGATTTTCCACATCAACAAAAATATATGAAAATACATAAAGATTTTCATCTAATATTTTTGTGGTTTGCTTTTTTTTATGTATATATTTACCCCTTGGACACTAATACAAATTTAATTATAAATCGGAAACATTGCTAGAAAGAGAAAATATTATATTTAGAAATTATAATGAGCTTAAATTTAAATATATTATCGAATGTATATGTGTGTGTAAAAGCTCTCCGAAAATCTATTTTATCAGTTCTACCAATTTAAGGATAATGAAAAAATATGAAAAGATATATAATAAATATATATTTCATAATGAGTGAAAGAATAAACACTATTTTTTTTTAACAAAAAAATTATTGAAATTTTCATATACAATCTATTGGGAAATGTATCATTATTTTCTTGTCGCGTTTAGTATAGGAGCAGTTGTTCCCTGTAAAAGAGTGAAAGCAGATCCTGTATAATAAATATTGTTATTTCGGTTAGTGGTGTGCCATATAAAAATAATAATATATATAAGAAAAAAAATATAAACTTAAAATCAAATATATATAAAAAAAAAAAACAGTCTAAAATCATAAATTTTTTTTTTTTTATTTCATTCTTTTTTCTCTATTTACTATATTTAATTCTGCTATATACTAAATATACATATATACAATTTTACACATTTGTATATATTTAAAAGTTTACTATCAAATAATAACATTAATTTAGTAATTAACTTTAATATCTTCAAATACTACTGGGTATGTTAATTAATACATAAATTTTTATTATTACAAATATATTTTTTTTACATACAAATTGAGTTTAATTTATTTAAATTAATTAATAATTTATAATTAATTAAAATTAATAACATTTAATTAGATTTTACTGGATTTGAAAATTTGAATCTTGTCAGATTTTCAAATTTACATTTTCCGTGCATACTTTTAGGCGTCAAAATAAATATTTTTTTAATACTATTTTTATTTAAAACCCACCGATAATTATAATTTCAATATTTATTACGTAAGTTATTCTAATTTTATTTTATTTATTATAAAATATAAATTAAATTATATTTGTATTTCGATTATTAAATTTCATTTTCTTATTTAATTATTTAGATAAAAGAATTTTCATAATTTACAAAAATATTAATGCTGATTTTATTAATCAAACTAATTTTACAAGCTATCTAAATTAATGTTTTTTTTAACTTATATAGTATGAGAATAACAAATAACATTATTTTTTAGTAATTATATTGAATTGAAAAGATATTGATATATCTAAAAAATATTCAATTCAAACTTTATGTTATTCAATTGTAAAATAAGGTCATAAAATACGAAAAAAAAAATTGATTTTAAGTTTTGTTGCTTGGCACTTTTATATTTGTTTCACATTACATTAAATTTCAATAGAAGAAATTATAAAGAAAGTATTGATTTTTATCTCATATTTCATTTCGAGTGGTTTTATTTATTTTAAAAAAAAATATTCAAAAGAATTTATTTACCTTTTTTTATGTACATATTATTTTCATATATAAATATGTTAAAATGAGGGTATATAAAAGCATAAGGAAAATCAATTTTCCAAGATTTTTACATTGTATATTTTTTACACACAATTGTTAAAATATTTTTCATTTTATATTTATTGTCATTTTGCCAGCACATTTTCCATATTCTTTAACATATTGAAATTAACTTTTATTAAATATTTGGGTTATTTGAAGCGTTTGTTTATTGAAAACTTAATGTAGAGTACAAAATGAGTTTATATACATCACATTAACTTAAATATTTTTAAGTGATATTGCATAATATTTAGAATTTATCTAATACCAAAGAAATCAACTTTATTGGTTCTGTTTTTATGAAATTTTATTTTTTGCTTATTAATTGCATCTCTTATTTCAATCTAAGTTAATTTTATTTTCGATATTTTCGGTTGTATAACAAAATTTTGTTATTGGACTCTATGTGATAGTGTAAAAATTGTAGAATAAATTAGATAAAATCAAATTTATTTATATTTGTGGAAATTTGCGAATCCAATTTGATTTATCAGTTTATTTGCAATATTTGGTTACGTTTGGTAACCTAATTAGTCTATTTCCCCAACAGACAAATTGAGAATAGAAAATTATTATCAAGCTGAAAAACTATCTAGGACTGAATCTCAAATTATCATGACATAAAACAGACCAACAATGAACTTTATACTTGATTTTGTCGGTGGATATAAATTATAAATTAGTAATGGTTTATATTAAATCAAGTTCCAATTAATTGTCCAAACTTTTTATTATATTTATAAAAGAAAAAGAATTTCTTAAGAAACTTCTATATATTTTTTATGCCTACACAAATTTTGATTATATTTTATAAATTTTTTCAATTCTTTGTTGGATTTTTTTATAATAAGTTTATTAAAAGTTAAAAAAAAAATCGATCTTTTATATTATTTGGCAATTGGTCCTAACTGCAAAATTTGCCATATATCTTCCCTATTATTACAATCTGAAAAAGAAATATAATCTTAAATTGTCCGGTGGTACAAAGAGAAAGTTTAATTTTCGTGATATTTTTTTTTTATATTTTTCTTACGTAATAAAATAGCCAATTTATTTTCTGTATTTTGGGAATAAAACCAAAAAAGAAAAGTATCAGATTTGCAGAAAGTAGATTTTTTTTTAATATATAACAAAAAAAAAAGTATATTATGGAAGGTTTCACCTTATTACTTTAATCTTTTAAAATTTATATATTTTCTAAAAAGTGTCAAACGTAATTTTTGTATAGTTGTCAGGGATTTGTATCAAAAATGGTCCTTTCTCCTTTTTTTTTTGTTATTTCAAAAGTCGTTACGTGTACCCATAAAATGGAATTCATTCGTACAGCTGGAGTAGTCATATATATAAAAAAGGTATTACATATTTGTTGTGTCCTGAATATTGAATTAGTATGGCTACAAGAAAAAAAAACTCCATGTCTACAATATTCTTTTGATAAAATTTTCAGCTATATTTGCAAATTTTACGGAAGTTAGAAATTTAATATTTTCATTTATTTCATTTTGTATTTGAAATTTTTTACGATCAAAATTTTATGAAACTTTAAATTATTTTCATTTCATATTTTGCTAATTCTTTAAAACTGGCTCGATATAAATGAGATGGAATTGGAGTATTTTAAATTAAATTAAACATTACATTTATCTATAAACACATAATAAATAAAATAATTTTGTGAACAATTTAGTATGTAATTTGATTCCATCTTTTAAATTTTAGCTTATTTAAGTTCTATATCACTGTATAATCCTTCTTTCGTTCTTCATAAGTGCATATACGAGTGAATGAATCAATAATTTTACTATAATATTTTTTTATATAAAAATGCTTATTTAAGTGAACTTTTATATTTGGAATGATGCCAAAATTTCTCTATCTATGATACAACTACTACTTATGTACAAATCATCATCTATTTTGGTATGAGTATATAAAATTATTGATCTTTAATATACATATAATAATATTTCCGTACTAAAAGTTCAACTTTTTTCATATTATTATTAACGACGATGCCATCATAAATGAAATTAATTTTTAGGTCATTACACTAAATTGGAAATTTTAGAAACGAATATTTGTAAAAGAATAATTTTTCTATTAAAGATAGAAATCTATTTTTTACTTTTCGGAATTGAAAACAAATAATTCAACATTTTTTTATTTGATTTTGAGGTGAGGCTCTTCAAAGGCTGTTTATTTAAAGGTTTAAGCCATGTAAATGAATCCTAATTATATGACAAATGTTAATTTAAGATGTTGTTAAAATGTGGTAAGCTTCAGCTTAAACAAGTTTTTAATGAAATATTTAAATTTAATATAAAAGCTCGTACCAGTTATACAAAATTGGTAGTAGAACAACAAAGAATTTGAAAAACTCGTTTTTACATTGTTACCATAATTTTTTTCTGTTCATCTGTTCATCGTCAACGACACAAGACTTACCAGTATCCGGTAGCACGACACAGTGGACAAGACTAAATATTTTGCTTCTGCTAGTTAATATTATAATTTCGCAAAACTTTTTAAGTTTTTACAATCAGTTTTTACAATCAGTTTTTACAATCAGTTTTTACAATTTTTATAAATATTTTAAAGAATTTGCAAATTTTGTCATGCGTCAAGTTTTTTGTAGATTAAAATAATTTGATTTAACCCATTAATCTTGATCCTTTTTCAACATTTTCAATTTGATTTGCAATATTTTGATAACAATCAGAGCAAACTGTGAGTAAATGGTTCATTAATAACCTAAAATGTCAACAAGATAATTTCGACATAATCAGAAAATACGATTTCGTTTGTAATACAAATTTGTTGGAACATTTTTAAACGGATATTTTCAAAGAAAGAATTTTACATAAATTTAAATTTTCTTGTTTCTACAATATTTTAATACTTTATCTTCAAATATTTTTTTTTCACTTGTTTGAGTTGTTATATTATTAAATGACAGATTGATATAAAACATAGAGTCTCAGGTGGTATTGGTATCTTTCTATTACCTGAAAGTCAATCAATCATGAAAATTACTTTTCGGATGAAAATTTCAATTTGGTAAAAAATTAATAATTAATTAAATTATTTCTCGTTTTGTTAACACATTAAACAAAAACGTAATTTATATTTCTTATTAATTTCAAAATATAATAATTATTACTTTAAAAAGGTATAGACAAATTCGTGGTGTAATTAACTTTACAACCTAATTTCAATTCCTCTCGTATACAAAAAAAAACGTTGTCTAAATGTTTTACAATATTCACAAGGATTATTTTTCACATATAAATTTATATATATTTATATTTATATATGAAAAAGAAATAATTTATCTTAAGTGAATAATTCAATCAACTCAATGTTACTGTGCTGCTTGATGGCATTTCGTATTTGTGATCTTTATCGCACATGTTGTGTCATAAATTTAATAATTCCTTGTGGCAAATATATCCTTACAATATACAATTGAAATATAATTTTAAATATGCTATTGTAAAATATATTTAACAATTTCTTGAAACTTTTGAGGGTTTGAAATTATCACCAGTTACAAAAACAATTGAATATATAGACAAATGTGCAGAAAGGATAATTTACGTATTGAAAAATGGAGACATGTTTGTAAAACGATGAAGAATTGTGCGGTTCTTCGTTGTACAAAATTCAATTTAAAATTTTGATGTACAATATGAAAATAAAATTTAGGTTACTATAAAGATTATCTCAAAATTTTTGAAATTTAGTATCAAACGTGCTGTCGCGTCAAATTTCGTTATAATTTCATAATTCAAAGAAGTTTTAATGGCGTCAATAAAATATTAATAAATAAGAGAACTAATTATTATAAATATGGATTTGGAAGTGATTTCACTTGCATCGTACAAACTAACTTCTAGACCCTTTGAACCTTAATAAAGAAAAATTTAATGCATCGAAATATGTCGATAAAGTAGTCAACCCAACACAGAAAATTCTAATAAATTTGGTTCCTCAATTTATTCTAAAAATACAAAATACAAAATTATATTGTGAAGTCTTCAAATCTAATCTATGTTAATATCGATTAACAAAAATGAACGATTTACGTTTTCATCATGTTTTGCGGTGTGCTGACTTACAAATAAAATACAAATTCCGCAAAATTAAAAGGCATTATTTTATATAAAATTAGTTTTTTATTGTTCTTTAATGATACTTTTATAAAATTGATATTTTTATTTGTCGTTATCCGGTAGCGTAGATTCTATATTTGCTAGATAATTTATTTGTTCATTTTATCGAAACAAAAACCAAATTGACTACAGTGTATCGGAATAGAATTCACTTTTTTTAACATTCAATGGCACATAAATTTACAGGAAATAAACAGTTTTCTATTGGATACGTTCAATTTGTTACTTTACAGGATATAAATAGTATTTGTTGATAAAATTATTAGTGTTTTGTAATATATATAAAAATGGTCTAATGTCAATATTCCAAATATTTCTATGATACTCAACACTAAATATCCAAAGCAAGTTAAATGTATTTAAACTGAAACCAAATGTTGTGGTAAAAATAAAATATTCTAAATTGAAATTTTTGAATCCTTAAAGAAGATTAAAAAACACAAGCTAAATTTATTTTCATACTAAATTCATAGATAGAAAGGATAAAATATTTCTTTCAATCGAAAGTAACGAACAATTTATAAATTTTACTCCTAAATGTAAATTAAAGATTTTGATCTTCGTTGCTAAGGAAAATATTTCACTTTGACAAAACTTTTGCTTATTAATTTCTTTTAATTATACAGGAAAAGTCCATCAAAAAATATCCTAATTCTCTTATAATCAATTTATTTTAATTGTAATAAAACTTTAATGTTATCAATAATTTAAATTAATTATAATATTTTTAGTTAAATTCCATAAATTATAATTATAATTGTGATTAAAATTTTAAGTTAAAATTTCTTTGACTTTAAGTCAACTTTTAAATAAAAATATCTTTGAATATATTCCAGAATTAAACTGGAAATTAAATTTTCATGTTTTACTTAAGACATTAAACTTTTTTTTTTGTTCGACAGCAAAAGCAAAAAAAAGGACTTTTTACAAAATTGTATTTTTCACATTTGCAGTGACAACACTTCAATCCAATTTCTATTATCTTGATCGTACCAAAGTACCAATACATACGCTCTCGTCAAATTGAGAGAATTTTTTTTGTCATTATCAATGAACTCCATATTACCAAATTGATTGAGTTTTTAGGTACTCATACACGCATTTCCACTCAACAATAAAATATCCTTTGTTATTTTGTGTTTGTGTACAGTAAAAATAAAAAATCATTTTTGTTTTTGTATTACTTTATTGTTTTGTTGATAAAAGTTTGTTCGTATGAGTGTAAATTTTGTATATTATATTTACCAATATTTTTGTTTGGAAATGTCCTATTTGATTGTTGGTGTTATTAAACAGGATATTTATTTTAATGGATTTTTTTTTGAATAAATAATATTCCAATGCCATTTCTATAACCTGCCAATTCTATAATATCATTTTTTTGTTTTGACAGGCTGACATACTGTAAAGTTTATTAACAAAACTCTCTCCACCACACATGCACACATAAACAGTTATTGACAATTGACTGAACAACTAATCAAACTAAAAAATAAATAAAAATGGAAAATTATAATTAAATTTAGATTTGAATTAATTGGAAATAGTTTCATTTATAATAAATATTTCACTGGAGCTAAAAATCACATTTATTTACGTTATCTAGGTTGATACGATTTATTTCTATATCTATTTTCCTTTGTATTGTTAACTTTGTAATTAAAACTTGCTAAGAGTTATTGATTTTAACAATTTGTTAATTAGCTCAAGCAAATATTTGTACATTTTCTTTTAGCTGGAAATCTATTTAATAATTATTTAATGTGTTTTCAAATAAATATAACATTATTAAATTTATCTAAAATTCCTTAAATTACATTTAGAATATTGTAGTGTAAAATTTAATTGCTTGTTGGCAGCTCAATATTAATTAATTACCAAGAATTTCTAAATTATTATTTAGAAATTATCTGTAATACTGAAATAAGATCTAGTTGTGAACTAGGCAGATACGATAAATTATAAAAACTAGATAATGTCGTAGTAATAATTTGAAAATTTATATTATTATCCATCTTAATAATCGATTGTATGCCTTCTTATTAAATTATATTAATATTTACACTTTATTAGTATGTATCATAAAATAAATTACATTTATTATATATTAATATAATTTCATTTTACTTTATTATATATTACAATTATTAACAAAATTATCATAATTAATGGGCTATTTTATTTCATAAAAATAACTTACTGCCATAAATTACATGCAAAAATGTCCACAACAATTTATTTTATATTTTATTAGCTGATAGTTTTTAAATGGATGCCGTGTAACCTTATTTATCCTCTTATTATGTCCACAATTTGTCACTAAATCACTGACAATATTGTAAAAAAATAACCACTAATTAAATAAATATTTTAATGGATAAATTGCTTTACAGTGAATAATAATTATATAGAATATTTGCATAAAACATATCGAGGTTAAATTAAACATTATTCAGTTAATAAAATATTTAACTATCATAACAAGGAGCAAATTTTAAATTTTAGTTGATGAAATAAAAATATTATTCGTCGACAGTTCAATATAATTGGTACTAATACATTTTAGTTTGGTTTATAAATTGAACATTTTAATATAATTTTTCCTCGTAAATATATTTCTATTATTTATTTCCTTTGATGTTGGAATTCCTGAATTAAATTACTTACTTAAATCCATCAGATAAACGTAATTACATAAGATTTATAAAATAATTTGGAATTGTTATAATTTATTCTAATATCATATGAAAAAAGGATTAACGTTACTTAAAAGTTATCTTTATTGGCAAAATTAATTTCAACTTAATCGGAAATATACTTTTATATTGATAACGCATCATTGTGGCCATGTCTCCAATAATTTATGTTACAGCGGTTTTTTAATTTGCTATAAGTTGTATTATGTTTTTAGTAATATATTATAAAGATTATAATTAATTAATATCTTGTCCAATTAGTAATATTTTAATTAATATTTGTGTAGAATTTATTTACATAATCTAAATAAAAATAAATTAAAATTAAAATATAAAATTTATCATAAATTTGAAAATAATTAATTAAATAATGAATGAACATAAATTATGTTAATTTAATTACTATAATTTTATGTTTGAAACATGATATTTATAAATACATGTTATATTTAAAATAAGCTACTTTAATATTAATTGATAGATTTACTTTACACATTCAGTTGACAAACCTGAACTACTGCTTCATACATTTCGTTAATGTAGTAAGAACCATAACTTGAGTCGCAGGTACATGAAACAGGTATTCAGTTCCCTATTAAGCGCGGCATCACCAAATATAATAGCCTCTACGACCTTGTAGGTATTTCAGTGCGATATCAACTGTGGTTGAGACAACTTCCAGTTTCGCTCCTGTTCTGGTAAGCTACCGGAATAAATGATGACTAAGTATTAAGTGACGTATATTTTCTTTTAACTAGATCTTTTGATTAGATAGGAATAATAGCTTTTAGCTAATAAAATCAGTAGTATATGAATGTAGAACGCTCAACATAAAATGGGAGACACATTACCTTTTGGTTGTATAAAGGAATATTGATAAATATATAAAGACTAAGTATAGTCAGTATCTTCAAAATATCGCAAAATATTTGAATTTCTGATTTTTTTTTAGTTCTTTTAGCTAACTATGTATAAGCGTAAAACTAATACAAATTGTACTAAAATTGGTGGTTTAATTACTAATTTCATAAAGGAAATTTAAAAATGATTCATTTTCTGATTGTCTATTAATGATCTTTGATTTTACAAATTTGTAATTCCGACGAAAAGTATTGAATTTCTTCAGAATTATTTATTTTCTCGTATATAAAATAAATTTTCGTTTTATATTAAATTTATTTTTCTTCTCTTATATTATAAATTCGATTTTTCTATAAAAACTATTTTAAATTTAAAAACTAATATTATATTTAAATAAATATTCATTAAGAGGAAACAATAATAAAACTGGGACTAATTAAGTATATACCATTAAATATCATGAAAATCTTTTACTAAACAATCTTAATATCTTGAAATAAACTTTCTTTAAAATAAATATTAAAATATTTTTTTTTTTATAAAATTTTTTATATTTTAAAACTGTTGGCTATAAACGCAAGGGAAAACCCAAAGAAAGAAAAGAAAATATTTCCAATGACTAGAGAATAATTATTATGCTAGTGGATTAATGCGAAGCAATTAGTTTTGAACTAAGAGTTTCTTCTTCTGGTGCTGTACGTGCTAAATTCTTGTATGAAAAGCTTTAGTTCTTTAAAAACTTATAGAAAATTGTTATATTTAGAGTTACTATAAAAATGTGTTCATTTTCACTGAAATATATCAAATTTATATTTATATTTAGATAGCACCAATTTTAATAGTATTAAAAATAATAAAAATATTTGACAGTTTAATAAATATCCTTTTAAAGTCTCTAGATAACAGTTTGTTAGATCGTTTAATATAGAGCCAAGAGATTTTACAACTTTATACTAAATATTCAAATTTTGTTAAATGATATTTGCATGTGTAAATGTAGAAAATATTCACTAATACATTTTAGAAATAATTCTTTAATATAACTTTTAATTTACATTTTGCTTTACATTTTCAATAAAAAATATGGTTACGCATAATTTTCTTTATTTTGGGATTTCTTCAGGGACAAACGACATTTAATCAGTGTCGCTTTGCCTATTTTGTAATTTATCAGTTCTCTCTAGAATGATTAAGGATTTCTATTCATTACGTTTTATTTTCACAATTATTTATTGCTGTTGTCTATTTGACATCATTTGTTTTAAAGTATTTCTTGGTTTGCCATAAAATGATTAAAAAATATCCTTAATTATTTTTGGTTAATAATAAAAAACGTGAAGAACGAAAAATGGTGTGACGGATTTAAGTGATTAAGTACAAGAAACCGCAACGAATTCCATTGGAAAGAAAGTACGAATAATTTAAGTTATCTGTGATACCATTAAAGTTAATTATGCTAATGAACATGAAGGCAACAATATTTCATTAGATTTTAAAGTTGAATTACAGACGTTTTTTATTTAATTAAATTCTAATATATTTTGGATTTAATTGAGTGAAAGGATTACAAATAATTCAATTAGCTACTACATTTTTTATGTTAAAATAAATAAGAATTACCGAAGCCGTTGACTAGTGCTTAGTTATTAGATTTTATATTATATTGATTTAAGTTTAGAGTACTGACCGATACGGAATTTGTGATAAGATTAATTTTTATATAGTGAAATCTAAAGTGAAAAATTAGATGAACATTTGCAAAGCCAAGTATCTACTTCAAACCAAAAATTGATAGAAAAAATCATTTCTATTATTGTACTGTAGTTGTCGGTATTATTGGTCGGGACAATAAATTCAAGCTAAATTTTGATATTGGAGTTGGTTTTTATAAAAAAATCGATCTATGAATTCATAAAATGAATTAAAATATCAGAAATATCAGAATTGCAAATCATTCTTCCGATAGTTTTGATGACCGGATCAACACGCTGAACCATTTTCCAACTGTGTAGAACTGCAGATGTTGTCATTGTAAGAGTTAAGCTTGTAATTGAACATAACTTAATTTAGTGAGTTTATTTGGCTGTAAAATCAAAATTATTAGTAAATCCTTCAAATCAAATTAAATTTTAAATTACTTTAAATAGAATCCAGCTTTTTTCAATTAAATATGTTAAAACTGCGAAAAAATATTCTTTAATCTGAATTTTGAATATTTAATTTTCTTGTTTTCGAATTATGTCAAGATTATTGTACCTAAAGTTTTTTACATTTTTAAATTCTAATATAATTCTAATCCGTAGAATATTTAAAAAATAAATCTGAATAATTTAATTTTGGAATGTTATTAAACTAACATTTTCACAAAAATTATGTATTTCTTACCCACCACTACCAATAAAATTAAAATACAATAACAGATGTTTATAAAACTCTAAAGTCCTTAATAATTTTCAAAATTTCCCAATTTCTTACAAAATTTTAAAATGATAATTAACAATTTTTATTTTTGTATTTATATAAAATAAAGAAAATAAAATTTTGTTATTTTAAATTTTCTATTTTTAACTTCTTTTTTAAAAGAAAGATAGAAAATATAAAAATTATAAATTTTTTCGGTGTTCTCAGAACTTTCGTGTTTATAAAATAAATGGTTGAAAAATCTATTTTCATGTGAAAATCTATAAAGAAAAAAAACTTTATAATTTCGAAATTTTTTAATATATTTTAAAAGAATTAAATTTAACCAGCTTACAACAAAACTCAAGAACGTAGAAAGGAATTTCATGACGGTAGGCAATAAACATCCTTTTTTAACTTGACGGTTATATTCGGTAGAGAACTAGGAGAACGGAAACTTAATTATAGATTAATTCAAAATGAAAGAAAAAACGTTTTTTTTTTGTTATGGCACATATTTAACATTCACGCTAAGAATCACTTATTTAAATATTTACTCCTAGTACTCACACCAAAAAATAAAATATACAAGAGGAAAATTTTGTTTTTGGCGCGAAAGCAAAATAACGAAAAAATAAGAAATTTCTTTATTACCGTAAAAAAATGTATGTACAAGGCTACAATTTAAGTAAATTTTTATAAAGCTACACATGTGTATATGTATATGTAAGAAAATTACTAAACATGCATAAATATGTGTAATTGCTGTTAGAAAATTATTTAGGAAAAACATTTTTAGACATCAACATAAAAAATTTGTAATCTAAAATTGATTTTCCTTTTCAAATTAGACAATTTTCTTTATTCATTATTTTATGATAATTTAGATATCCTGTTTTTTTCTATGAATTTATTATTTATTTAAAAAAATATGTTTCAACTAATTGAAAAAGGATATTTTATAAGAATCGTAAAGATCAGAGACATAGATCTAAATTTTGTAAGGCTTTTACTGTGATTACATTTTCCGGATATAAAAATAATTATTTTATATAAATAAAATTTAATGTTTTGAGAATTTTACATTTTATAATAAATTAAAATTCAATTTTTATGAATACTATTTTTTAAATTTAATTAATTTACTTTTAACAAATAATGAGGACTAAGAAAAACAAAGTTTCTTTTTTTATTGCTTATTGGTTTGTAAGTTGTAGAATCATTTTTAAAAAAATAATTTTTCACTACGCTAGGTTAATATTTCCTTATTAGTATAGCTACTAACAATTACCAGTTTTGTCAGTCATCCTTTGATACTTGATTGGTTTAGATTTTTGTTTGAAAGAATTTCATTTTCAAATTAAATAAATTTATTTTGGCTTCTACAATTTAGTAAGAAGTATCTTATAAATTTCTAACGTTTTGCCAAATCAAGAATTAAATATTATCCTTAACTTAATTTATATTCATTCCCATAAGAAAAACCTTCTATATATTCATGACATATGCGGAATATTAAAGAATCCAAATAATTTCAAGACAGTTGATCCCTAATGTCTAATATTTTTATTAAATCTACTTAACTTATAGGTTTACTGAAAGTTCAATTGAATTGACCTATTTCCATATATCTAATTTAAATTCAAAGAGACACAAAATAAAAATTAGAAAATAATAAGATAAATTTATTTTATCTAAATTTTATTAATATTTTTTTGAATTGAAAATTTGAATATCCTCTGAGATGTTAAATTCTTTTCGAATGAGATGAGCAATTACAAATTCTGTGCTTCTTCGGTTTAAACATAAAGACACAATATTTAACATTCCAATTTCTGCAACTAAATAATTCGTGATCCTTTTTACATCAACTCTTCAGGGGGAACAATTATGTAAGTATAAGTGTTAAAATTCACTTTTATACGATTTTTTACATAATGTGCGTACATGAATATATAAAAATTGTATAAAAAAAATTAAAGAATTTATTGGGATTAAAAAAAGTTGATCCTGTAAACACATTTAACGTTTCTTAATTGAATTATTATTCGGGCCTAATTCTATATTTTGTGTGTTTTTTTTGACTTTTCCAAAAAAATTTCATTGCCTTTTTCTCTGTCGTGTCGAAAAAAATAAATGTGTAAAGAATATCAATTATTAATGAAGGTTTGGTTGTGAGTGGTTAAGGAGGTTTAGGATTCTAAAAATAACTGAAATGTGTGTACATATTGAATTAGGAATTTATATAAATTAATGAGTTTGTTTAAAGTTTAACTAAAATAATTTTTGTATGACATCTTAACGAAACGAATTTTATTTGGTTATGAATTCTAGTTGAAACATTAACGTTTGAACAATTGTTGACTATAAAAATACTCATCTTATTTATACTCAATATGATGAGTATCTTATATCAATTTATCCTTAACAATTAAATAATCCTTAATGTATATTTAACGTATTAGTACCCCAATTTTAAGAACAAAATACAAATTGACAATCGAAAATAAGATTAATTACTCTAAATGTCAATCTATTTGACATAAGTATACACACATACACATTTATATATAGAAACACTCTCACAATGATCTTTAACACATTTTGAAGTAATAATAAATAATTAAATTTCTTTATATGTGTCCAAATTGAATTAATTGAAATTGCCATATAAAATTTGTGTCTGAAACATTTCACAAAATGATTTTTTTTTTTTTTTCCAATTTGTGTTATTTTAAAAATCTTGCTAATCTAGAGGGGACTAAATAACTTTGTGTTATATAAATAAAACTGAACTTTGTTAAATAATTCAAATGTTGACAGACATAAAGAATATATTTTATATAATTTGGAATTTCGATATGAACCCACTAACGACTAACGTTATTGAAGTACTAACTAGATCACAAAACTAATCTTTAGCCAAATTACATTAAAATCTGATAAAAATTAGTAATTGTTGGATATTTTTAACTATTGACCTACATAATTCTCAAAATTCTGAAATAATGCACTAATATTGAAGAAATTGTGAAATTTTTTAAATATTAATATGACATTTAATTGTTTCAAAACTACATTTAGATTTATGAAAAACTTGACAATTTGTAAATTCATATTTGTGATAGGAGTTTAATTGTAACAATGACATTGGCTCGAATATTTTTAGAAAGCGTATAACATCTCAGAAATTGGAAGTTTGGCAACTGTACGTCGGTCAGTATAATAATAAGGACCAAAGCATTAGCTACGAAGTATGACCAATATTAGTATTAGCCAAATCGTGCAACTTCATCAAATTTATATAACTAAAATAATGTGATTTATAATTTATATTGGTTATGTTGCCAAAAGAAAATGTAACTTTTCTATAATTTTAAATAAATTTTAAAATTTCTTCTGAAAAATTGTTTGAATTAATAAAATTTGCATTTTTTGGCGAAATAAATAAATTAAATTGTCAAAGTTATTTAATAAATTTATGGTTTACATATTGATGTCATTAAATTCACATTATATTGCCTTGCAATACTAAATGCAAAACACGTCAAGTTCAAAAAATAAAATACGATTTATGATTTGTTATATGCTACAAAAAAGTAATATCCTCTTACATCCAAGTAGTATTGACTAACAGAAATTTTTAGATTATCCTCTCCTTACTTGACTTTTTTTAATAAAATCCATGTTATTGCGACATTATTCATTTTTATGTATAGTTTTCCAAACAAAAATTGTGCTGTATACCAAATACAAATATAAATATTACATAAAAATACCATAAGATAAAATATATGTAAAAACATTTTTCCATTTTACTATACAATTCTATTCTATAGTTATACAAACATTTACAAAGTATTTTCTAATATACAAATTTTCCTCAAAAATGGAAATGAAAGCAAAAATAACATGAATTATATATTGCAGCCGGAAGAAGCGAGATTGTGACGATGTTCAAGATTATGTACGGATTATATAATAGGGTTAAGGATATTTTCTGATGTCTTTTGAGAATGATCCAATTTAGAAATGTGTTTTTTTTTCAATTGAACTTATTTATTTCAACATAAGAAAATCGAGTGAATTCGAAAAAATAGCACATCGAAACAATTTTATATTTATCATATTATTATTTATTTAGATAAATCTTTAATATTTGTATAGAAATTTACTTTGTCGAATTTATTTTTATATATTCGTACTGTAAGTTCTACAAAAAAAAAAAGACTGAAAGTATTTTCACAATTGGCAATGCTTAAAATGTATAAAATTTGTATCTATATATTTTTCAAATTGAATTGAAAATTTTACTATCTGTTCACTAAATTGCAATTGAATTATGTGACAAAACAAATTGTATTTCAATATTCTGAATCTTCATTTTATATAAATTATTGTGTTAGGAAAATAAAACAATCTACAAAAATGAATACTGAAAATTGAGTAAAATTAATGACATCTACGAGGCATAAGTCAAAATTCTATATTTATTTTAATTGTTTGCAAATTATTCTAGTTTGTTTCTTGGCTTTTCATAGTGTATTACAACAAAAAAAGTTGAAACTGTTACAAAATTTATTCAAATTTCTTTAAAAGTTTAATTTAAAGTTTTAAGTAATTAAATGTAAATTTCATTACTGAATTTATTGTATTGCTAGATTATTAAATATTATTGTAATCTTCTGCCATTTGGGTTAAAATTAATTAAACTGATACAAAATTGTTGAATTTTCTATACAAAGTTTTGTATCAAATTGTAGAACTTCTTACATCATTTCGACATTTTTTAAATCAGTACTCGTAATATTTGTATATACGAGATTGTTTGATTAAAATTTTCAATTTTCCCAAAATAAAGAATACAATTTTTATTTTTCCATTTTACTATTTTACCAAAAGACAAATGCAAATAATAAAAAATTATTACAAAATATTTTATGAAATATATTTAAATTGAATTTTCGCTATTTTCTCTATATAAATATTTTGTTATATTTGTATTTAATTTGAATTAGGAGTAAAGTTCAAAGTAGAATTTTTATTAGGCCTTTATAATTTAATTTAATTTAATAATCATTCAGAGAAAAAATAAAAATTTCCATATCATCAAGAAGAATGAATGATTACTGAAGATGGGAAATTTTTATTTATTTTTTCTGTTTTTACTCTAGAATTTAAGTTATCAAAATAATATATAAAATTTCTTTAAATTTTCTCATTGTCACATATAAAGGATATATAAAGTCATAAAAAAATTCTTTCTTTTTTTAATAAGTCTATTTCCATGAATAAGAATGATAAATTTTCTTCTTTTTTTCTAACTTTATTATGTAATTTGCGTATACATACATGCACATAACAAAGAAAAAGGCAAACTCATTTGTAACTGGGGTATTCAACCCATGCCTATAGAGGAGGTCCTTCTAACAGATAAAACTGGCAAAAATTTGTTATTGTAATGAAAGATATCATAAGTATTAAAAATGACTATACATGCACGTTTAAGAATTCCATTTCCTTTTTTATGACTTAATTTGGAATTTATAGCATTTTGTATGTCGTTTTTTGATAATTTTCCATGTAAGTTTAATATAAAAATAAAAACTCTGTCCCTGAAAATGTGACTAAGTTGTAAAGTTCTTTTGGCACATTGTATTAGAATTTAATATCTTCCTGTTTTGTTGTTTATTTAATATATAATTTACAGAGGTCTATAGGAAAATGTGAAAAAACTCTCTGGGTAACACATTTTCATTTTATATTTAAGGCGCGATTATTATTATTAAATTATCGTAAAAAATATAATAACTCAATAAAATTATGTTAAATATATCCAAATTTAAAAAGAATTTCGTTATTTCAATTTAAAATTTAAGAGATTTTCTTATGTTGAAAAATACAAAGAATGTAAAAGATTATAAAGCAATTATAAGTTTTTCATTTTGATAGTTAAAAGTCATAAATTAAAAGTGAAGTAGTTCGAAAAATAATATTTCCTGTAAGTTTAATTATCAGCGAAGTTTTAATAGTTTATTTTTTATATATTTAGCAACTAAGAATCAAGCGATTTCATTCGGCAACTATAAGTGAAGAAAAGATAATTAATTAACAAATTCAGAACTAATTTATTATGGCCAACTAATTTTTTAAATATCGATACAGAGAAACTTGAGCTTGCGTCTGTATATTTTGTTGCAGTTATAAGCAGTTCCTCAGTTTACTTGTAAATTTAGAATATGAATCCCTGGCATGTTGCCAGCAATCTTAATTTATAATTGTTCATGAGTTTAACTAGTTACACTTTTGAATTTCTGTAAAAATTAAATTAACAAAGTTACTGCTATAAATATAAGAACAGGAAGTTTAAAAACTTCAATGAAAATTACATAATTTTTTAAATTTACATTTTGTAAACTTACAGAATTATTACAAGGAAATTTGATTTTTATTATAGTAATAAAACTAATTTATATATCCTCATGTAATGCAACCAAAAAAAATTTTACAACAAACTGATAATACATTAAAAAATTTGAATTTATGACGTTCATTTTTATTTACAATTTTACAAAATTTTATTTAACTTTTTAGTTAATTCTTCAAAAATCGATATCTTATAGCGACTTTAAAGAACAATTGAGATATAATCAATAGATTCAACCAAACAGCACAAAACTGCTTGAATGTAGAACATGGAGGTCAATAAGTTTTATAATTTATTACATTTTCATCGTAATGTTTCGGAATTCTCCCTAAAGGCGTCATTATATTGTCGGTATCAATATACCAATCAATATATTAATAACTTTGTATTGCTTGTGTCTTGTTCATATCTTCTTTTGATGAGCTTTAAATATTTTTTTATTAATAGAAATTTAAAAATTTACTGCAAGATTTTTGTAAAATATTTAAGTCTTGTAGATAAACCCCGAATTTTTTTCAACATACTTTGTTTAGCGAAAACCACTGAGGTCATAAAATCAATTAAGGTCAGTTATAAGAACTCTTAGCGTAAAGTTTATTTATTACAGAAATTATATATAGTTTAACTACATGTCTACATAATATTATAATAAAAACGTAATACATTTTTAAGTATAGTCGTCCTCGTCCTTTATTGCGTGTTTGCCATCTTACAATATTTAAATATATTGAAATTTTTATTAACACTTTTAGAACATTAAAAGGTAAAAAAAGTTTCTTCTTAAAGTGTTTATTTTTTATTAATAATAACTTTTAGTTTGAAAGTAATCATTAGTTTTTAGTTTTTATACTTAAAATTCCTTTTTACTATACTTTCTATACAATCATTAAATTTAAACTCATTAAATTTATTCATAATTATGCGAAATAAATTTTTGACACGCGAATTTAGTATCGTTTTAGAAAATTATGCAAATATTTAAATATAGCATAATTTATTTACTACTATGAAATAATATGCAATTAAAAACATTGTGAATTAAATAAGTTGAACTGAAAATTAACAAAATAGAAAGGACCATAAATTGTCCAAGACTTAAAATTAGTTTCTTAAAAGTATAATTTTTAATATTAGATATCGAAATTATTTTAAGGAAATTGCCATAACTTATTTTTTGATATATTTTGTGGTTATTTGTGTAATTATTGATTAATGATAATAACGATTTACATGTTGAAGGCCAATTTATATGAGCAATTTCTAGTTCCATTCATTTTAAATGTCCTGTTTAAATTTTGGATTCCTTTGGATTGTTTAATTTGTAAATTTTATTAAAGAAAATCTTTTTTCTTGTAATTTATTACCAGTCCAAATTCCAAAATAAACAAAAATTGTATAATTAAATAAAAATTCTTAATAAAATTATACACAATATTTTTGTCATGTCCACCGGATGTTCAGAATATGTTTATTTATTTTATGTATGGCCCCGTGCCGCTAGGAAATTAGATTTAGATACAAATACACTATATAAAGAAAATAAACTATTCTAAAAATAAAGCTGTAAATGATTCTGAACCCACGGTTATAAATCATTTACAGACGAAACTGTGGGTTTTTTAAACACCCTCTTTTGACCCAAAATAGTTATAGCACTGAGTTCTTAAATTTCCCATTTCATTTAATGACGAAAATTCTTAAAATGTTATTAAATTTTCTCGAAAATAATTTAACCATTTCATCCATAAATATCACATAAATTTGTATTAAAATATAATTTTTATTATTATTTCATATTTTTTTTTTTTCATTTTTTAAAATTATTATTTAACTTTTGTGTAATTTCTTTTTAAATTTCATAAGAAATACGTGACTGCATGGTTTGCATAAATTATAAAAGAAAAAAAATTTGATTTCAAAAGGATAACGAGACAATAACTATAAAAATAAAACTATAGATCCTTTCAAAGCTAAATGTATTAATACAAAATACTTGAATTTTATATATTTTGTTTCTTTTTAACATATTATATAAATGTATACGTGACTTTTTCGATTATTTCTGATTGTGACACCCTGATAAAAATGATAAATTAATTTTTTTATATGTTTTACACCAAAGAAATTTGTTTTTGCTGGAAGGACAGACAGACATACCTAAAAATAATCATAATTTTCTCTTTATTTTTTAAGCTGATATTTAACATATTAAATTTTCTGGATACTTGTAAAAAAAAATGTAAATATTAAAGTATCAAAAAAAAATATACAAAAATTTAAAGATACTAAAAGTTGGCAGATAGCTAAACGCTATTATTTTCATACAAAAAAAAATGTTTCATGAAACTTTTTGTAATGGCTTTTGACTGTATGATAATAATTCAAATGTAAAAATCCAAACTTTCAAAATATAAATGCGATAAAATACAAATGTGCAAAAGCAAATGGGGCTAAATCCAAACTTTATTTTCATATTAAAAAAGACATAGCTTTATTTTACATTCAAATTACATAATCAACATAGGACACCTCATCAAACGGGAGGTGAATTAACCTATGTGGGTAAACATTAGAAAAAAGTAGACATGGCAAATGGAAAATTAGTTTTACATTTACCATAAATAAAATAGTTAAAAAATAATATTTACAAAGCGTTTGTCTTATGTTAATTTTAAAGTTGAGTCCAAAATATTTTTATGTATTTAATCAATTTGAGTTACTATAGATAAAATAATAATATAAATAAAATATAACATTAAAATTATATTACCAATAATGCAAATGTTAATTAAATTATTTTTATTTTCAGATTTCTTTTTTCAACTTAACTTGATTTAAAAGGTATGTTTATAATATATTAATAAGCATTTATGACATAGACATTAGATGAATGTAGAAACTACTTTTATAATGACCTTAATGTAGACAAGAATTTTATGGTCGAGTTATGGCTGAAAATTCGATAAGTCTGTTCATAATTTAATGTTAAGTGAGAAAATCTCAATTATAAAGAAAACCACGAACATTCAAAATTTCGATTAGCTTTTATTGACATTGAATTGCTTTAAAATTATGCCTTAAACGTGTAGAATGTAAATTAGGATTTTATAGCGACTAAATATATAATTTAAACCAACAAATTTCCATAATTTGGAATTGGAACATAAAATCAAATCTTTTAAAAGGTTTAATTCCATTCACATAACATGCGAGTTTAGTGGATGTTATAATATAATGTTCAAAATTATTCTATAAAATTCCCTGTCAAATTAAAAACCATTAATTCAATATAATAAACACCAAAAATTTTCGATACGAACTCATGCATAAATTCAATTTTTAGAAATTACGCAATAACATTAACAAAAAAATAATATTTTTGATGGCACTCCTTAGGGGATGGTCTTTTTTTATCCAGAGTGATTATAATGTTAAAGGATATGATTTTTTTTTTGTCTAGCATGTCATTTTTAAATATTTATATCTATAAAAAAAGAATGTTGAATAAGAATCAAAAAAGTTTAACAACATAAACTATGTAAATATTTTACGATGTTGCCAAGGTAAATAAAGTATGAGGAATCATAAATGAATAGAAAAACACTTTCATTCAGCTATCTTCATCTATGTAAATTTAATAACATTAAAGTGTAATAATGTTGAATATTTTTTGTTTTTTGTAAATATTTAATTAACATTTTTGTTTAAATTAAATTACGGCTATTTAAATCAGTTTTACTTCCCGAATTCCATAGAAATGAAATTTTTTTATTAACCAAAAAATTAACCCTCATATATTTTTTACAATTTTAAATACTTGGAGCTACTTTGAAGCCTTTTTGCAGTAATGTTAATCTTTTAATGAAAATGTTTATTGCTTAGTATCAATTTCTGTTTATGAACATAATGGCATCTAAAAGAATCAAAAATCTATTGTGAAATGAATCTTAATATTGTTGGCACAAAAAAAAATATAGTAAAGCCCAAAATGATCTTCAAAATACTATCAGTAATAATTTCATATTGGTTACCTTCCGTATTTTTATGGGTATTTCTTTATAAACATTTGGATTACCTATAATAATTCATTTAATTAATATTGAACATAATTTTTTTCACTTCTTTTAATTTGCTGCTAAAAGAAAAGACATTATTAAAAATATTAGGAAATTAATTTTCTTTCATTGCTGTTGCTTTAATAACACACTTTCAAACTTTGCAAAAAAATTAAAGAAAATAAAAGAAAGGAAACCATAACAACCAGAAACTAGAACTGAATTAATAACCATTGAATCATGCCATATACTTAATAATAAAGTTTTATTTAGTACTTAAAACATATATAAAATTCCTCAGAAATGTTCCTTTCATAATTGATGACAAACACAAGGAATGGAAGAAAAAAAACTTATTACTGTCAGAAAAATAATAAAGTTTTATTTGCTCAAAAATAAAATAAAAATAAAAACATAAATGAAATCTTCAAGTTTTAATGTTTCTAGATAGCAGCAACCCACCAAAATTCACAAAAATTTTATGAAATATAATTTTTTTGTTAATATCCTTAATCCTGACAATTCTTTTTTTTTTTTTTTTTGTAGATTGGTATGTGTGGCGAGTTACTTTCAATATTCATAATTTTTACGTTTTGTTTTGAACAAATTTTCATTTTTGTGTCCATTTTGGTTAAATTTTTATTAAGCATTTAGTGTTGGAAAACATAAAATATAATAATCAGAAAACTAAAATTATATAATTTTGTTTTTATTATTTATAAACGCTCATAATGTCTTATAGTTAGCAAATAAGGAAGTTTTTGATGATGAAATGTATGGGGTATTGAAGGAAATGTAAAGAACTTCTGCTGAATATTATAAGCTTTATTAATAAATTTCACCAAAACTCGAAACCATTTTGTAGTATTGTACTTAAACCGTCAGAATGGACACTAACTACACAGTTTAACGACAGAATACTGATAAAAATGAATGATAAAATTCTAATCTCCATAAATCCTTAAGTTTCTAAAATTATAAATTAACTAATTTTCCATTTTATCTGTCTAGACATTGTCGTTTTACTATATTAACAAAATATTACAATTCATGTTGCATGTTGCCGGTGAAATTGATGAAATTGCCATTCTTTGTGACTGTGAAGGTTTGCTCAAAACAGATTTCAATTGCTTGATCAATTGCTCTTAATAGAAGCAGAAATTACCAGACTTCAACCAGGCTTCATAAGATACATTTAAATACATTTAGTCCTTTAAACTAATTTCGACTTTCAAATTGTAACTTCAGTAAATCAACTATTAAGAAACTTGCTGTTCTAAATTCTTCCTAATATAAAGTTATAATTTTTTGACTAGGTCAGTTAATAAAATTACTGTCTGATCATTTCTTAACCTCAATCTTAACATTTATGAAAATTCGAAGTATTGAAGATCTAAATCATTAACGTTTTGACTTTAACTTTTAAAAAATTCTCATATTTCCGAACAAACTCTTTGTCATGTTCAGTTTTGTTTTGGTTACTTTCACTTTGTACTTTATATATTAACATTATTTTCACTTTACTACCACATTATATAATTTTTATAGGTAGATTTCTATTATGTATATGAATTATATACCGTATACATAAAACATAATTGTATATTTTCCAATAAATACATGGTTTCCATATGGTTGGTGTATGTTACAGAGGTACAAATATGTAATACGACGTGCTCTTTTGTTATATACAAAATAAATTTTACACTTGCAATGCGTGCGAAGATTTAAAAGGATTTAATATTAAGGATAAATATATTCCCTAGAAATGGATAAAAAATTCATAAAGATTATACTTAAGAGGTTTTTCTTTTTCATTTTATATGTATAGCTTAATTTAACAAAAAAATATGAAAAAATACAAGAATAGTAAAATAATAAATAAAAAAATTGTATACTGTAATAATGTGAAAACCGTTCAAGGTCCTGTTACAATTTTATTCTTTAATTATTACTAAAACCTTTGAAATATATCAGCTTTATAAAGGAGTGGTGATTTTCATGTACTTGCATATAAAGATATTATTACATAACACATAATTGTCTGGATACTTTTTTAAAAGTTATGTATAAATATGTAGGTGAAAAAATGTTTTCAGTATTTTTTAAAATTAAAAATATATAAATAAATCATAATAAATTTGTCGAAATTGTTTTTTTTTTTGTCAGATTAACCTGAAAAAGGACCCATAATTTTTTAAATTTTAAATGCTTTTTTATAATTATAAGATTGTTGTTTGACTTTATGTTTATATTAATTCATTTACTGCTGTAGTTTAAATAATTCCTAAAGTATTATGCGTTTTCCACCTGAATATTGGATGTTGTACTTATTCTCAATTCTCAGCTTACTGAGAGTTATAAGTTCAACTTATAATTGTTAATTAACACCAGTATCTACTGTAATTTATATAACTAAATGAAGACTCTTCTCATAAAAAACTAATAAAACATTTTTTTGATAGTGGTCAATCAGTCACAATCATTGCTTTCGTGATTCTTTTAATCCTTGCACACTTTTTTAATCCTTACACATTTTAAATTAATTTAAATTAACTATATAATTCAATATTGAATTAATTTGTATGTATTCAAAATAATTTTATGAACAGTGACGTTCGGGTCCTTAAATGTACAATATATTTTAAACGTTACCATAAAAAAATATAGAAATTTTTTTAAATTCTTTATCCGACTCTGAAGACTTTATGAACTTATAAGAACAGGATACTAAAATATATTTACCGAAAAATGTAATTTCCGAATTGTTAAAAATAGTGGACATGAGACGATGTAATGCACTCTCTGTATTAAAATAGGTTAAAATAATTTTATTACGATAATTATTTTTTATCAGATATTTTATTTATGAATCTGAAGAAATATAATTCTATAATAATTGATTCAATTAATCAAACTGAATCGCAGATAAACAAATACAACCAAACGTTATTGAAAATTCTTCATAAATTCAATATTAAAATTATAACAAAATTTTCCTTCCTATGGAATTCGGAAAGTAAAAAATCTTTTATCTTTGTATGTTTTATATCATGTCATCAATATCAGTTAAATACTTGATTGAATCCATAATCCGTCTAACCAAACGTTAAAAAATTCATGAAGAAAAGTTATCATCTTTTCTGTAACACTGCCCCAAATTCATTTTTTTTTTTTTTTTTATATATTTTTAGGAACATTTTTATCCTGATTTACTCTGTAATCCTGTTTACACAACACTTAATACATTTATACACGAGTATTATATACACATATATAAACTTGATTTGATCTATATATACATTTACGCGGATTTTGTAAACTGAAAGCCTGCTTTTATGATTGCTCAATCGTTACCTTAAGCCTTAGGCCTTAGGTATTAAGAAGTTTTTTTTTCTTTTTTGATTTTATATCATTTCCCATAAATTTTTCTTCTGATTTTTCTGCATCAATTCATCTATGATGTAGTCATCATCATTCTCTGTACCGTTTATATAATATAAATTTTCCGTATTCTTATTGAATTTCCTTGAAACTTAATAATTCTATATTTACTCATTTATGTAGGTCCCAAGAAAATTTTATTTTTCTTGTTATTTTATGTTTGTATCTTTCAAACTTTTTAAGATTAATTTACTACCAAAAAAAAACACGTACATGCGTTAAGAATATTATATACCAAGAATCCGAATCCTTCTTCCCTATAAACAAACACGTTTTTTGTTGTCTGTGTATCAGAAAACAGAAAAAAAAGAACATATAAAAACCAAACGGAAATAATTTGTAGAATTATTTGTTGGATTAATTATTAAGGAAAATGGAATTTATTTATTTATATAATCTTTACAAGCTGCTGGTATTCAAAAAGATACGTATATTTATTTGTTTCTACAATATTTACCTTTTTTGGTTGAGTTTCCTCCTGATATTTTCTTTTGATACCGCTTATAGGTAAAACACGTATCTAGAAAATAAGATAATATTGATTGAAGTTAGAAATTTTGTATAAAATTAAATATAAAACCTAAATGTCAATTGTGTTGATTAATTGAAAACAAAACAATATTCATATTAAATATAAGCAATATTAAATTAAAAGGAAGTCATACAAAGGATATATGAATATGTATTTTTTATTAAGTTTTAATAATAAATTACTTTGAGCTCTTAACTACACTCCTCATAGTTAATACATTAAGCAATCTTTAATAATAGTAATCTACACAAAAAATATCGAAAACTATATTTGATACTCATAAACTATTTGACAAGTAGTGCAATTACTTTGGAATTGCACTACAGCCTTAATCAAATCTGGAATTGCACTACAGCCTAAAGGAACTGTTGTGACATGTAATTGCAATTACACTAAAATATGGTCTAGATTAAAAAGAATTTCATTATCAAGATTACATCTGGAAGAAAATTTAAAAATGATAACTTTCTAGGTGGAGTGTTAACTCACATAGACTGGAATTCAGGATAGTGTTATCCTCTTTCTTCTTTGTAGCATTATTAGAGCTGGCAGACAGTTTCATTATAGGTTTTATTTGCCGTTTTTAATGCTTGGAGTACCTTTCTTTTAAAAGTTATCTGTTATTTAACTAGAAACTTCTAAATTAAACATTAAATGGGTTAATCTCAATTCCTTAAATTCCTATATCGGATTTTTTCTGAAACATGCAAAGAATTCGTACCGTAATTGCAGATGAAATACTCAATTTAAGACTAGACTAAACTAAATTAAGTCATTTAATAAAAACTCTTCTCGGAAATACTTTTTACCGAGATTGAATACCGTGAAGGAAGGAAGGGTTTTATTTACTACTTGAACAAACTTATTAAATAGCGTAACTTCACAATAAATTAATTTAAATTAAAATAAAAGTATTAACTTTATCTACCTGATATTCGCATAAGGAACGACTTCATCCTAACAAACATTACATTTTCCATTATTATTAATATTGTATAGAAAATCGAATTATCTTTTAATTTTCTTTTCAAAGACATAAATTTCTCTTAATTTTTTTTTTATAAAAATTGTATCCATTTAATTATCTGGAAAATGTAATAATCCTTAAAGATTTACTTAATTAAATTTTTTTTTTTTTTTTGAAATCGTTTGTAAAAGATGAAAATTCAAAATTAAGTTATCAAATTTCATGTCTTTCGTCCTTAGAAAATTTACTTAAGATGATCATCTTAAATTATATATTAAATAAATTACATATACATATATAAATGTGTATGTATATAGACATATATAATTTTAATAAAATTCCGGAAATATTGGGAAAAAAACGTATAGTAAATGTTTTTCACAATAATTAAATTTTATGGAAAAGAAAATCTTTTGACATTATTTTTGGAAATTTTAAAATTCAATTTTTAATTTAACTTGTTTCTGTGGTGATTTTCATTTTTTCCTGTATAATATGAAAAATATAATTTTTTTAATTTAAAATTTTAATTGTTTATAGTTCTAACAATTATATCAGAATTTTCAATACTTTAATTTATCAAATTGTTTTGCCTTACCACAACTTATATTCAAGATAATCTCGAACTTCTACACAATTTGCTAATACATTTAAGTAAAATTATAAATTTCTTAACTAAATAAAATGTCATAGAGCCACTGTCAATATTTCAATCCCTGATATTATCTATCACAACAGTTCATAAAGATAAACTGGCACTGTTTAGATAACTTTTCATCGATAATTTTACTTATATGGTTACTGTCTGTAATAATAATCGAAATGGAATTTGCCTTTTTTGTTTGTGTGTCTGTTTCTTTTATGTATATCCTTTCGTTTAGGTTAAGATTGTTATTTTTTTAAACAAGAAAAATGATTCCAAGGATTATCTCAACTAAATATATTTTCAAAGAAAATAACTAAATTTATATTTATTATAGTTACCATTTAATAAACTTCTGTTCTTCATAGTGATATGCTTATTTTATATCCTGATATACAAAAAAGAATCCTTTATTTTATTTTTATATCTATCTAACATACTTTTCCATAATCCTTTTATATTATTGTATCATTTAGTTTTAACATGGACAGTAATAACGTCATGACAAATTTTAGTGTTTCGGAGACAGCATTGGAATAGCTTTGTCAGATAAAACTGCAAATTGCATGATATCTAGTCAGAAATTAGTGTATTATTTCCCAAATTACAATTGTATACAAAAAATACCTTTAAGAAAATTCATAAAATTATTCAACAATATTTTTTAATGAGATAATCTTAGACTACGAGCCTAAATTCCTTACAATAGCGTATAAAACAAATACAATTTTATAACTTTTAAAATGAGTTGAATTATTCATATTGTTAGCTTTGGAAAAAATGAATAGTGATTCATGCACGTAGGCCGGAATTAGCTCCTTTATATAACTCGTTTTTTACGAAGTCTGGCTGATCCACCAAAACATTCAACTGAATTTTAGAAGTGGTTTCCAACCGGTATTCGTACAGTTCAGTCGTGTAGTAGGAAGCAAAACATTTGCATCGTAGGTGCATGAGGCATAGACCAGGGGTTCCCAAACTTTTACCATCCGCGACCCACTAATTAAAACCGTAAGGTTCTCGCGACCCGCCTGTAAAAAAAGTAAAATGCAAAAAATTAAAAACTTAAATTCATATATTTATTAATATCAAAATAATTAATTAATGAGATGAATGGGCCCGTTTTCTATTTTTGCTAATAACATTTACGACATCTATCTTAGTATTAGTTATTTTTAGGCGAAGTGAGTTTGATAATTGTAATTTATTGCGAATTTATTTTTTAATGGAAAAATTTGGAAAAATCCAACCTCACATATAAGTCGCGTTGTGAATGGAAGTACTTTAAAAGCTGCAGTGTGTAAAATTCGATATTAATTTTGTACCAACAAACAAAACTATCAATTTTTAAAAGTAAAATAATTCTAACTAAATAATAAAATTTTTGTCGACCCACATTGAGTCAGCACGCGACCCACCAGTGGGTCGCGACCCACACCTTGGGAACCACTGGCATAGACAATGGTTTAAAATTATCTGAATCTTAAATATAATTAATTACAGAATTGAACCTTCAAAATTTGAAAGTTTGTAATTTTTAACTATACTAAATTATTTTAAATAATTTTCTGGCAATCAGCAAATTACTTATTTGTTTTTCAATAAAAGCAGATTTAAATTTTTAAAAAAAATATATTTATAAATAGAAAGGATATTTTTATTAAGAATTAATTTCGGATTAAAAATTTATTATCCTTTTATTAAGTTAATTTCAAATATTTTTTTTATTGTTTTCGTTATTAAAACGAAATTAACTTTGTTTCTAAATTAATTTTTTTTATACAATTTAGTAAATTTTCTTAATATTTATTTAATATTGACCATATTTATTTTATTTACCTATATAATTTTCAGTTTAATAAATTTTCTACAAATTTCATTTTAATTATTCATAAAAGGTTTTGTGGCGTTTTTATTGTATTTGGATTTACCTATTTCAAGTTTATTTTCGTTGTTTTACTTTAAGGAAATTTAGGTTAAATAAACAAAATGTTAACTTTTACTATCCTTTTTAAATTATATTCAATAAAACTTTGTGTTTTTTTGCAGATTTTTATATGAGTAAAGAAAACAAAAAAAAATAGTCGTGATTAATTTTTGGAAAGTTTGTTAATTTGTTTAGTATAGCGAATTACTTTGGTTTTATAGATTTACTTTTGGAAATGTGGTAATATTATTGATTAGCTTTCAAGGTTGTAAAAAGTTTGTACAGAAATTATAATTATATAATCAGTGTAAAATTGTAGTCCAGATTTAGTGAGAAATTTATTTCAAAATCTTATGATAGAACGAATTAGTTTTGTATAATTTGATCATAACAAAGTTTACTTCTTAACAGATGGCGTTAGAATTTCGTTATAATTCTGAAGATTATTTTTATTAAAACAATAATTTTTATCATAAATAATAATACAAATACACAAACAAAAGTACTGACTTTTTGTAAATTAAGTTAACAGAAATAAATCAATAAAAAATGGTTTATCAAGATTTCAACTTAATTACATAATTTAATTGTAAAATGAATTTAGCGAATTTGTTTGTATATTACTCAAAAAAAATAACTAAACTATAATCATCTCTACTAGATTCTAGATTTGATTAGACACATAAAGTTTTACCATTTGCCAACATTGGAGTCATTACAAAACCCCCAAGAAATGTTTATTTAATATTCTATGGTCCTAAAAACCATTTTCAAGTCAACATTTTGCGTTGAACAATATCATTTCAGTCTGATCAACCTCCCATATTGTCCACTTTATAAGATGGTAAATGTGTAATTACTTCTGAAAAACGACTTCTTTATTAAGGTGTTAGATCATGTTATATCATAATTTAATCCATCTGGTGACGAACTAGTTGACTAACTTTACGCCTATAATTCATTTTTACCTTTACTGAATAAAATCTTTCTTACTCTCCATTTCTTGGACGAATATTTTCAAATTTAATTTTTTTAAGTGCTTTTATGTAATGCTGTTTACTTCTTTAATATTTATAAATTAAATATCATTCCGACTAAAATTTCAAAAAATAAATATTTCTTTATTATAAAAACGAATTATAAATAATTTATTATTTTTTGGTAAAGTAAAATTATTTATTGTCCCACCTGGAAAATATTTAAAATTAAACTTGAATTTATATTCCTTTTCTCCATTCATATTTTTATTTAGACTGAATTAATTTAAATTAATTAAATTCTGCACAAGAAAGTCTGATATAATTTTTACTAAATAAAGGGAAAGTTTCAGTAATATAATTTCGATTCAGTTTAATTAAATAAATAATATGATAATTTAATAATTATCAATAACAAATGTTACTAAACTTTGATTTATTTCTGAGAATTGTTGCTTTCAGAAGCCTATAAAGTCATAATAATCATAAAAAAAATATAAATATATTAGATTAATTTTGACCTTAGTATTTCTTATGGTTTTTAGTGATAAATCAATGTCAAATCAATTTTGAATTTTTGATGATTTATTATATTCAAACCAAAAAGGACGACAATAGTATGTCATTATGAATTTATATTTTGATAATTGTAAGTTTTTTTATTAATGGTTTTAAATGAATATGAAAATTATATGTTTTTGAAAAAGTCAAGACTTTAAAAAGTCAGCCAATAAATTGAAATAACTTTCAATGTAAAAGGAGAAAATTAAATTCGAATTAGATCGGAATGGAAAATTTTAACTTGTATTATTTCTAATAGTATGTAAATCTATTCTTTCACATATAATATTCAACTTCAACTTCATTTGGTATAAACCCATTCATTTGTAAAAGTATCGAAATTAAATTACAATCTATAAAATAGTTTGAGTTATAAAATTCATTCATCCATAACTTTAATTTGTTGTATAAATTGTCGTAGTAATAATAAAATTAATATAAATTGTTTGTGATTTATTGCAATAATTTGTTCAATTTACAATTTGCGACTTGTACATTTAGAATTAATTATAAAATTACATTAAATATTTAATTTTATCTAGTCTAATTTATTTCTATTGGCATATTTACTATTACGTGATTACACCACGTTTAAATATACAACATTGATCATTGGATCGATTCGCGTAGTTAGTAATAAGCAAAATTTAATTAAATAGATAATAGTATTTAAAATATTTTAGTTATTTAGGACAAATTTGAATTATGTGAGTAAGTTTCAATTCGATTTAATTTTAAATGAAATTATACACAATTATTTTCAATTAGGTTAGGTTTTATTTGAAAAATTCAGTAGATTTAAAAAAAAAATTAATGGCTTAATTGAAATTGCTTAATTAAAAACTCAAATTATATTGTGATACTATTGATTGCCAATTAATTAGCTTAATTACAATATATACTTCAAATTTCAATGTACTTGTAGCTATCAATTATTTTAATTAGTTAATAAAATAAAGAAAATTAATAATTTATTATCCTCAAAATATTAAAATCCCTAAAGATTTACTTAATTTTAAATTCGTATCAGGACAATTTAATCAAACTTTTCAACTAAAGAAATGTCTAGTCAATTTTTTTTTAATTCTTGTTAATTAAACCACTTTTTTTTGTGACCCCAAAATCTAAATCTAAATTCACAGAATTTTGAATATTTTGCAATCTGCAAAATAAAATTTTATTATTTTGTTTTTGATAGTTAGAAATATTTTTGAAATTTTAAAAGTTTTCACCTTTTACCATTAAATATAAATACAGGATTTTCCTAAGTCCAAAGAAAATTTGTTCAAAAGTAACGTATACATTTATAAAGTTTATATGTACAGTTGAAATTTAACAAAACTTAGATTAAATATTGCAGGTTTTCGTTCATCATTTAAACTTTTAAACCAACGAATTTTCATAAATTCAAATAAAATAATAGAATTGTGTACCTTCTGCAAACTTTTTTTTTTCGTATACTTTTCTAAAACCAAAATTTTCTAAATAAAAAAAAAATGGAAAACTATTTTTATTTGTCATTGTGGGGAAAAGTTTTTCATTCATTTGTGCTACATAAAAACGGAAATAATTATTTTATTTTGTTTTTATTTGTTAAATCAAAAATGATAAAATAAAAACTTTATTAAAACTTTAAAAGTGTTTCGTCCTTTTAACAAAAATATACAATCCTAAAGAATGAATAATGGAGAAAATTTTAGTATTTGCATAGATAAGGACTATGAGTTTCAAAAAAACCACAAAGACCAATGACAGCTGTTGTCAGGGGATACCATTTAAAATTTATATAAATAATATACAGAAAATATGCTACAATTATGATTATTATTTCTACACTGGTTTTGGAGTAATGATTGCGTTCTCATTTATATGATTAATTTATTGCTTTTGGTTATAAACTACACCATATTTTAATATACGGAAATTATTTTATGTAAATTAATAAAAGAAATTTTAAATTTACATTTTTCCAATAAATTAAATATGCCTTAATAATGGCCATAAATTCATTAAAACTTTAAATCCACAGGTAGAAATAATTTCATCAGAAAGTAGGTTAAATTTTGAACGTTATGGGATTGAAATTCTTTAGTAATGGAAATTTATAATCACCTCTTCATAATATTATATTATTATGTAAATAATGATATATATCATTAAATAGTGTACAATGTAAAAATGTTACATGATTTCGTTCTATATATAATTCATCAATTTATTACAGATTAATATTTTATGTTTTCGCTATTGTTTCTTTCACAATTCTATGCAATTATATTGAAATGTTAAATAGGCTAAGTACGCGAGGTTCCAAATTAAAAAGAATTACAATTTTAGCGGCATTGCAAATATTAAATACTTTTTCAATATGCTAGAATCCATTAATAATTATTTTAAAATACTTTAACTTAATATAAATTATTTTGATTTTAATATATTTTCCGGATTAACTATAACTTAAATATATGTTTTAAATGTTAACATTTAATATGCTCTTGGATATCGTGTAAAAGTTAGTGAAACCTTACTAATCGAGTAAGGTAAAATATATGACTTTCTTTTGGTGGAAATATATTTTTTAATTATCATTTTTATTACTTAAAGCTAATTTTATTTATTAATAACCTATTTCAAATATGACACAGTATTTGAAATTTGAAATACATTCTAAATACTTTAAATATTTTTCAGCTTTATTGTATTTCAAATAAATTTAAAATAAGTAAGAAAGTTAGCCAAAATATAAAATAATGAAAACTTCCGAATTAAAATGTATTTGTATAGTAAAGTATTGGAAAAACCGTTCAAATACATTTTTAAGTACAATTACTTGTACGGTTCTGTTGGGAATATATATAAAATAATTTCAACTTTTTTTATTATTTAATATTTATTTTCATAAATTGCGTATTGAAAAAAAAAATATTAAATTTTTATGTTTTTATTTGTTGTTTTGTATCTTTATAGGCTTTTATTTTTAGTACATAATTTCATATTTTTCGCAAATATTTAAATTGTTCTTCAAAAAATAAATGCAAAAAATATTTTTATTTTTTATATTTTATTTTGTATTTATTTTATTTTGTTGGAAAATAAATATACAAAATAAAAAGGCAATATAAAAATCATATTTTTTTCAATGAAACAAAAGTTTTGTATTGTGGTAAAAAAATATTTTATTTTGTAAGGATTTAAATTACTCTAATCTTCTAATTAAATTTTTTTTCTAAAGGTTGTGTGCTTAAATTTATGTTTGTAGGTTGGTTAACTTTCATCGGACGGGAATTGATTTTTAAGTATTTGTAAAGTACGGATTAAATAATAATTAAAATATGTTTAAATTATTTGGAGTCGTAAGTTCTCTAGATGTAGACATCGTATTCTAGGAGAACCTACTACCCAGCTCTGAAAGAAATCTTGAATTTTCAGGAATGATTTTGACAAATTAAATCACTATACATGAAGTTGTAGCCCTAAAGTCTCATTTCTCATATCGCGGCAATTGGGATGATGTGACAATATGTATAAATAACAAAATCTCATAGCCACAATTTATTGGAACATATCGCAACATGAAATGTTTTTGAAATTGTTTGTCTCAGTTTACAGAAAAAACCTAGCAAGTGTCCAAAATCATTGCATTTAAAACATTTTGCAAATACACTCCAGAATTACAACCTAAATAATGTACTATTGGCGGATTTCGCAGTGGAAGCTTAACTCTTTGTCAGAGTTTAAGCTTCAGTTTAACTTATTTTTTTTACTAATTAACTTCTTAATATTGAAATTTTTGTATCCAATATTGTAGAATTAAAAATCAGTTTAAATTAGTCCTAATAACTCTTTAGAGACTAATACATTTTTAATTATTGGATAAAAATATTAGGAAAGACTTTTGAATTTTTACTAAAAAAATTAAATTCGAATAATGGTCGTACGAAAACAAGTAAATTCCATTCAAAAATCTTTTTAATTTTGTGTATTTTAATTTTGCATTGGGTTTTCAATTTTCAATATTTTCTCTTGTTATATTCACGGAAAATGTGTATATTTATATACGTAATTTCAATTTTTCCAATTCACATGATTTCCCCATAGAAAAAGTTATTATTTTCCAATTTCAATTCCCCCAATAGAAATAATTTTTTTTTTTCAACTTTTCTATTTAATTTTTTATTATGTTTTTGTAATATTTAATGACCGCGAAGTATAAAATCCTTAAGGAGCTTATCATATTTTTGAGTGGGTTTCTATTGTTTTGTAAGAAATATTATTTATTATCAAATTCCCATGTTTTTACTACCAATTACAAAACATTAACATCTAAATAACTCTAATCAAAATTTGATTTGGTTTTTTTAAATTATAATTAAGATTATTAATAAATACTTTCGTATGATAATAATTAAATATTTTTTTTTTATAAAACTTACTTTATTTATAATAATTGATGTATAAGTTAATTATAATTACAATTTTGCATAATTTTAATGTAAGTTTTTCATTAAAAATTATTTATTTACATCAAAGCAGCTCATTAATTTCCATTAAATTATATACCAAAGTTATATAAAGAAGACTAAATATTGTTACTACATTGTTATTTGCAGATATACTCTGTAAATTAAATTCTCATTAATCATTCTGATGCATATTCATATAAAGATCTACGTATGATAATAAAGAAAGAAAATTGTTTTGTCTTCATATAAATTACATGCATCTTAATGAGTTTTGGAAATTGCAGTTGTAATTAATTTTCTTAAGTTAATAAAAAAGTATCGTTTATGTAAATTGTAAGGATTACGAATAAGTAAAACAGTTTAGTTTTATGTTTTGTTTTTCTTATTTCGAAATATTCGTGTTAAAAATATCCTGGAAATTTTCTTATAATTTTCTTCGTTGATGTTTATTAGGAAATTTCTAAAACAATAATCAAAACTTAATGAAGTTCATTAAACATTTAGAACCAATTTCGACACCAGTTTTATAACACTGGTTTTCAAACGTTTAAGTTTGGTTTATTTTAGCGAAGTATTTGATTTAAAAGAAGAAATTTAAAGAATATAATTGACAATTATGAACTTTACAAAAATCCGTAGATCTCTAGCAACGGATTTATTATAGTTAGCAGCTATTAAATTTATAAGCTCACTACATAAGGGAACGAAAATGAGATAACCCTGCAGTATTGTTTATGGAAAACTCTCAATTTCATATATTAGCATGTATTTATAACATATATAACGGCAATCAATATTCAGTATCTTAAATTCCACGCTGCTAGCTCTTAATCTAAAATATGCAAAATATTTTGATAACTTTGGAAAATAAAAAGTTCTATAAGAGATTTTTCAAAACCTTTTAATTAAAATGTCAATTTGGAAATATTACATCAATTTAAAATTTCCATCTAAATTGATAATTATTTGCGATTTGTGTACAATGGCTAATATCTACAAAGTTTAATAATTATTATCGAAAATAGTCATTAGTAAGTCTTAAAAGTTAATTGACCCAATTTCAATTTTTTATTTAAAATGAATAAATATAAAACTTAAGTTGAATTTGTACATTATTAAAATATAATAAAATAAAAATTAATGTATAATATCTCCAGTCTCCAGTCAACAAAGTTGAAAAGGATTCCATTTAAATACAACAATTTTTATTTAGTATTCAATATCTTTTAGGCACAAAATTAGTGAAGCATGTTATCAAACTAATACAGATAAAATAAAAATAAATTTGAACAATTTTAGAAGTAAAAAATTTCAAATACAAATACAAAAATATTTTTAGATATTTTCTATGTACACTAATACAAAAATAATTTTCTTCTATACATTTTTCTATAAAAAATGACTTAAAAAAACTTGAAAATCCAATTTTAGTAATACAAATCCACTTTGTCAGGATTCTAAAAAAAAGGATGCTTGAATGATTCCATTAAACAATTTTAGATAAAAATCTTTAAAGGATTTTTTTTTTATATATAAACATGTTTTTTGTTTTGTGTCCTAATGTATTAAATGCGTATATGATATTTTAAGTATAAAGGATAATATTACTTATACATATATACAGAAATATTTAACAAACAATAATGAAAAAAACACACTTCATTACAAAACCGCACTAGGGCGCCACATGTCTAGACATTTTGTCGCTAATACAAAATCTTATTTGTACTAATGATACTTTTTAACTAAAAATATTCTATACATATATACACCAAAATGAGCAACAAGGACTTTTAATGTTATTATACTTGTTTGTAGTCGTAATTTCATATTTTCATAATTTAATATTTATAAATATTAATAATTATAACTAAAATGGACCTTCTTAAATTATATCCTTTATCTTTGTAGTCCTAAATTTAAGTTTCGACACTTTAAGAGGTATCCTTTTTTTGTGGAAAATATTTAAATTTATTGGTACTCGGCCTTAAAAATAAAAGCAGAGAAATAATTTTTAATAGCTTTTTATGATCGCATAATTTATGAGTCCTGTGTAAACATTTTTGTAAGTTAAATCTTCTTTAAAAATAATTTTGTTGATATTGTCGTGGTTTTTTTTAAAAAAAAATCCCTGGAAAATTATTTTCATTTTTAATTCAAGCTAACATAAACAAAATAATGTGAGAAAACATAATTTAAATGAAGGAAATTATTAAATAATAATATTTGTGGACGTAAAGCGACACGGACGTGTCGCAAGTAATTATAAAAACATTGTTTTTTAATGTTCTTTCTTTTCCTTAATTTCAGATACACAAAAAATAATAATACAAAGCCACCTGTGAAAATAAAGTTATTTAAAAGTTAATTGCTCATTATCTTCGTTAAATTCAGTCGCTACGTTGTTGTTTTATTAAAGTAATATTGAATTAATTACGATTTTTGGCTAGTTTTATTTAAAATACTAAATAGAAAACTAATTCATCAAACCGAAGGCAAAGAAAGAAATTCAAGATGGCTGCGTTTGTTGCTAAACAAATGATTGGAAATAAAATGAGTGCTGTGAAAGGTAAGTTTTAATAAAATTTAATTAAAAATTAACATTGGATATTCAAAAGATACTTTTTTTTTTGAGATCTCATCATTTATTTTTAAACTTTTATTTATACAAATCTTTACTGTACAGAAATAGTATTTAATTTTTCATTAAGCTGAACAAGTTTAAAAAAATCCACCAAAATTTGATTATTTAAAACGATTATCGGGGACGTCATGATAGTTTTTTTTTTTTTTCAAATAAACGAACCAAGAAAGTTGATATAATAAAAATTATTACGCTTTTTTCTCGGTCTTTTGGTATTAGTTTTATTGACAGTATTTCGATTTCATTATTGAATTATCATAAAAATGGCGTTTAAAATTATTTGAATAAGTGATGAGTACTGTCTGCTTGTCATCCCTTATATCTAGAACCATAAAATTTAATTAATATATTACTGCTCTAGAGGTAGTTAAATATACTCATTTTTTGGATTAGAAATAAAAATATAAAAACATGATTTTCCCTTAACACTAAAAGTAAAAAAAAAAAACTTTCACTTCAACATTTATTGCTTAAATTCCTCAAATATTTCTACAGAATATTATTAAATTTGTATATATCTAATGAATAAATTTTATTACTGTATTTATAACAGTGTTATTCAACCCTTTTTAAAGATAATTCGTAATTTTGGCTTAAAATTTGAACCCAATTCCCCGCGATTGTGAAACTTTGCTCATATTTAATTTATATTAGACAAAATATTCGAGGTAACATATTTTGCCAAAAATTCGTTACCTCAAATAATACCATCAGCTAGGAACGACCCAAAAGGTTGAATACCACTGGTACATAACTTTGAAAGCATAAAGAAATTCTTACAATTCATAATGTATCATTTTTTATACCATATCCAATTATTAACCACTAAATTAAGTTATTGTGCAAGTAATACTCTGAAGGCAATTAAAAGTAGATACCTGTAAAATTAAACTCATAAAAAGTATTCATAATTTAATTAAAAATAAATTCCTTCATTCTTAATTATAGAATTTACAGAACGTTTGAAATACAAAACCAGAAAATTTAAAATTATTTTCCCTCTCAATTAAGATTGTTAATAATTTTCCAAAACAGACAAAAAATTTACATTTCATTAAAATATTTCGTTGCATTTTTTGTAATAATATTAAAATTTTAATTGAAATTAATTCAATTTTAGTGAAATAATATTTCACTGCATAAATATTTATATTTAATTCTTTAGTTAAATGTGAACAATTTAGGAATTCTTTAAAAAAATTTTTTTTTTTTTTTAATTTCCCAGTTTTACTATTTCAAATATTCACCATGTTAAAATATATTGTAAGTTCTTTGAGTAATTAGTATATAAAACACTACAATTGTACCAAATTCAGTGACTGTAAATTTAAGTAAATGAAATTCTAGTCATTTTTTTTTTTAAGATTATAAAAATGTGGTAACAAATTAAAATATTTCAAAATATAGTTTTACTCTTTGGAGTGATGATTTTATATTATTAAAAAACGCACTGACGATAAACGTACTTTGTAAAATGTGAATAAGTTGTCATAATGTGAAAAGAAATGTTTTTTAATATTTTTCACATATAAATAATTAAAGATACGTTTTTCATTTATAATGTTTTAATGAAATAAAAACAAAAAATAGAATAGTAAGAAGAAAGATTTACGAATAATAAATATATTTAAATTTTACATAAATATTTAATAAAGTTAAAATAATTTTCGAAAGGGAAATTATCTACATATTTCTAACAGAATGATATCACAATTTCATAATTGTTATTAACAGCTCTCAACTAATTTGATTTTGCCTCAACAAGATTTTACAGAAACTGTTATACTGCAATTATTATACTAATATAACAGTTACATTACAATATAACATTTTCTGTAACTACTAAACTAGTTTAACATTTTTACTGTAACTGTTATACTTGTGTAGTAATTATCGTAACTGTTTTTTAATATAACCGTTTTTGTAACTGTTATACCAGTATTGTTTATTTCATTTAAACTTACAGAAATGTACGATGAAACAGCATAAAAATCAGTTTATATGTAACTTAATTTGCTTGGTACAAGTTCTACAGTTTAGTGGAATTGCTTTAAATTTTATAAATTAAACGATAATTTCAAACAGTTGCAAAAAAGAATGTTTTAGTTTTATTTCTGTTCGAGTTTTTAATTTTCTAATGTCAGACTTAGAACTTAGAACATCATTTCAATGTATTTTTTAGCTACCAAACCCATTTCCTTGAATTACACTTTTCGTAACGATATTACGATATTATACTGGTATATAAACTAGCTAATATCAGATTTTATCCTTTGATTTCTCATTTTATTATTATTCCTCAAAATATGTATAACAAAAACCAGTTAATTTAATTATTTTTACAGAATGTATTCCAATTTTTCCATTAAATTCTACAGTACAATAATTTTCTTTATTGCAATTTTCTCCATGAAAATATCTCAATCGATTTTCAAATTTTAATAATACAATCTTCTTCCTTTTTTTTAGTTTTATGTACAAAAATTTCTATTTTAACTATAAATTTTCAATAAAGCTATTTAAAATTTCACTACTCCAATTTTGTCCATTAAACTTTATGCCTTGTAACTTGGTGTGTTTCTTTCCTTTTGGTATGAAAAATGCATAAATTTTTATCACACCACGAAATGTATTGATTTTTTACCAAAAACCTAGATTAAAAACATGAAATTGTGAACTCATCTGAAGGTAAGTCGGTTTTTTACAACACGAAATAAATTTATTTTATAATGTATACAAAAATGAAACTTTAAATTCTTTATCCAAAGTTTTTAGATACTTTTTTTTTTGTTCTGACGTAGATTTTGGCAATTTACCAAAAAAAAAAACTAGCACAGAATAAGGATGGAAGATTGCTTTATTTATTTGGATTTTCCTTTGGGAAGAGAGTCATGGAAAAAATTTAAATCATTTTATATTATTATAAATTTATAAATAATTTATATTCTTTTAAGGCTTTTCTCAATGCTGCAAAATTTTCAATAGCATAAAAACTATTAAAGTTTAGAAATTTGATAAAAAACAGAAAGTTATTATTAAATATTTAATTTTTTTGAGCTGTTTAACTATATTAAAACTTTTTCATTACTATTAAAATCAATATTTCTACTCATGTTAAATATATTTTTTGCTAGTATTAAATATGTTTAATAATTTACGTATTTACGTATTTGGTTATTCAAATAACAATAACACTTTTTCAATTTTCGTTAACTGGAAAGTGAGTTAATTCTTAATTTATTCATCCAATTTTACATCTAATCTCATGGTCTGAGTAACTTCAGTTGCAATTTAAATTACATATTTTAAAAAATAGTTCATTAGAATTTAAAATATTGATATTTTTTTAAAATATGATTACAAGTGCGAACCACATTTTTTACATTAATTTGGACATTTTGATTTTGTCACAAAGATTTGTGATTTTCAAAATTATTTCGATATAGTATTTTCATTTGTGAAATGATAAAAACCCTAAATTTGTCTCGATTTACATGTTCCTTAAAGAGCTATAATTTTGATTTTCTATATTATCTATAAGAGCCAAAAATTTTACAAGAAGTAGGCAAAAGTTATAAAATACAATTTCGGTCACGAAAAAACTAGCTCATTAAATTTACTTTGTCATGTACATCGGCTCTAATAAAATTTTAAATAAATTGAACTTGAGATGTAGCCATAAATTAATAAATTTGATATACATAAATGCGATTTGTAGGAAGTTTTTAAGTTTTGTGAAAACATTGTATAAAAATTCAATATCTTGAAATTAAAATTTAAAAAGTTTTACTTAATTTATATTCTAATAAAGAAACAAAGTTTTATTCATATTTTTAATAGCTAGATGATTTTTATGCTTGTCAAAAAGTAACACTTTATAAAAAATGTGAAATTTTTCATATATGACATAAAAAAATATTTAGTTAATACAAAGAATATTTTTATAGTTGAGTTATTCAATTTTTCAATGATAAAGTTTTCCACATAAAATTTTAACAATTTCTATTTTAACAATTTCTATATCTTATTTTGAAATTCAGAAAGTAAAATTAATTTTCTTTGTGAAAGATCCATGGAAACCAAAAATTTATTATTTTAGTCATGCAAATTTTCTTGTTTTTGACAATTTACTAAAATCAAATGTTAAAATTGTATTTAAATAAAATTATAAATTAATTTAAAATTTTCGTAGCTACCATAAAAATAAGAAATTTTTATTCATAAAGTAAAATCTGATAATATTTTTCTGTACTGTTTAAATATCTTTACACTTCTGACGCTGCTCTCTATTATCGTAAATGTTAACTTTCAGCATGAATGATTACTAAATTCTTGTTATTAATAAAAATATAGAAAATCATTTAACAACGTTTCTGATAAACTATAAAAATGACAAAATATAACATTCTAAATGTAGTGTCTCCATAAATTGCCATATTTTTTTAGAGTTGTTTGCTTTTAAGGAGGTTTTATGCTATAATTCTGCAAAAATTGCAAATAGTTTTCAAGAAACTTAAATAATTTTTCTTTTTTGTAGTAAAATCGATTATAGTTCAATGGAGTTAAGAGCTTTGTAAACTGTCAAGTAGAGAACTATAACAAAAAAAAATGTTTAATACTTGAATTCTTTATTTTTCTGTGTTCGTTAGTAAAATTTATAAAGCCCTAAGGGTTTTTATATACATAGCAATTGTTAAATATTAACTTTGTAGATAAGAAATTACCAGGAAAAAAAACATTATTTTTGTAATAATAATCCAAAATCAGATTCGATTATAACCGCTGGCTATAAGAGGTTAAGATATTTGTTATAATGTGATTATTTGGGTTATAAATTTCCCAAGACCAATACGAAAATATTTATATTAAAGCTAATCTGTAAATTATATAGAAAACTTTTAATTTTTTCATTATAAGAAACTTTTAGAATCTTTTTTACGAACCTATCTCAGAGGTTACCTTCGAGTGGTGTTAGTCCACGAAAATGAAATTCTAATTTATCTGGAAATTGAATTTTACTTTCTTAAACCGTAATTCCCAATAAACTGAGAAACGGAAAATATTTAAGTTTTTTAAAACTTATTTTGGGTTAATCAATAATATTTTTAACTAAAAACGCTTTTAAAAAATTACAGGTTTTCGTGATTATCAAAATACATTATAATATTAATTTCTTTCATATTTGAAATTAGTTAAGATTAATTTCCAATAACTTATGCATCTTAAAGATATTGAGATAATATAATTTCCTTCGTCATACTTGATTTCCTATAATTTCCTAATCATAATTAATACTGCACATAATGACCTTCTACCGTCAACTTTACTTCCTAGCAATTATTCATGTCATTAAAAATAATCAACACAAAAAAAAATTATATTAATTACATTTTTTTTTAAAATAATTTTCATTGCAAATTACTTTAATAATTCCTAAAGTACAATTTATCATTATTAAATATGTCATAATAACACTCTACTAAAAGTCATAAATTGTTCACACTTGAATAATTTGCCCTCATTAGATTCTATGTAAAATGGAAAATCATATTTCAATAATGATTATTATTTTCAATGTTCTCCGTCTCCTCCTTTTGGGGAATCAATAATATAATACCTGAGGGAAGGTTCAGATTTTTATGCATTCTAATATTTATATTGTCATAAAGATTTTTGTAAAATGAATGACACCACAAGAACATAAATGACTGACTAACCTAAAATAGACAACACAATAAGAGCATATCATAAAAATCCATTATAATAAAATTCATTTTCTATTCAGAATATATCGTAAATAGGAAGATATTAAACATTTTTTTTATCATTAAGTCATTTTCTTCTTCCACGTCTTTGTATGGATCATCAGAAGAAAATCATCATATTCTAATAAGTTTTTTTTTACACCATTTTCCAAAAATAAATTCTCGCACATAATTATCTATCGATAAAAGTGCGACTAAAAGGAAAAGCAATTTTCTAATCGTTTCCGATATACAATAAACATAAAAAGAAGAATATTTTATATACATACTTTATAGATAAGAATTTCAATTTCTATTTAAACTAGATATAAAATTCATACAACAAAAAAGAGAAATTCTTATAAATATATAAAATGGAATACAATCAGGAAGGATATCCGAAATATTTTAGTCAAATATTTATACATATATAAAAATGATTGCTGTCATTGGAAATAATGTTTGCATAGAAGTTAAAAAGAAACTAAGGATCTTGTTGAATTAAAGAAGAATTTTTGTGAATGAAAGGATCTTGTGAGAAGTCAAAAGGATTTTTAAAATTTTCAAAAAAAAAATGTTTTAAATATTTCATAAATTAAATTACAAAAAATTTATTAGTTGTTCATTAAGTAAAAGTCTTTGAATTTTTCAAAATTCATTCCAAATTACAATTCGATATAGTTTTGTGAATTATAAAAACAGAATTAGAATGTTGATATTTAGGAATAATTTGAGATTTATATGCCTTCAATTTCAAATAAGTATTGCACTTAATTGACAGAAAATACATTTGTACCAAATCAAATTCAATAAAATGAAGCTATTTTTGTTTGAGGAATTAAAAATCTATAAAGTAATTTAATGAAACTTTGATGAACATGTTAACTTCAGTAGTTAGATATAAAATGGATTCTAAATACAATATAGCGCTGAAGTCTACTCAACGCTTTTATCATTCAGTTTTTAAAATAAAATTATTATATAGTGTAGTTACTGACAATTGTAAATGAACCTACTAACTAATATCTTTCTTAACCTTGCTTTCCAATCCGATTCATTCTTAAGCACCTCATTTTCTTGGCAACGAGAAGGTGATGCTTGATTCTAAGACTGATCGGGATTAGATAATCGATTACTAATACGGTATAATTGGTCAGCAAGACTTTATATTTATTAAATAAGTACATTTATAATGAATCCTTGAAAAAATATCGTTAAAGTCATTTTTATGATTATATACATTTGCTGTATTATATTTGTGTTAATGTTATACGATTATTTTAGTGGAATACTTAAGTTGACAAAAAAAGAAAAACATAATTGATTTTTGCCTATCATCGTTATCGTTATGCTTATATTGTTGGTAATGGTGTCGCATTACTTAGTATTCACGTAAATATCTTAAATGTTGGAATAATTTTGGCTTTTCCGATTCCTTTTTTTCTTTTGTACTTAGGATGAAAATTGAAAATTCTTATTGCACCTATAAATTATCATCATTATTCAACATACTTTGAAATGTAAATGTGACGCACAGCATGAGATTTATAGTACAAAACCGAATTATATTATTTATTAGTGTAAAAAATTTTATATAATTTTCTTTTTAATTTTACTTTAGTAAAGTATTGTATTTTTTATTAGTATTTTCCTTAATTTGATGTCAGAAAATAACCTACAATATCGTTAATCTTTTGCCCAATCTTAAAACGACATAAATCCAATTGTATTACCTAAAGAATTTAAAGCTAAGTTAATTTTGACCAACATCGTTATCTTAAACTTTATATCCATTACAGGTCAGAGCATGGAAAAAAATCAAAAAAATCTGATCGAATTCGATATTAATATTGATACTGAGATGAAAGAGCATTTTCAAGTTATCTTAATTTTAACATATTTTGTAAAGAATTAGCTAGTTAATCAGTTCGGCATTTAAATAAAACTTAATTATTGTCAGCAGAATATCAAAAATTTATATTTCAATCATAAAAATCAAAAAACAATCAATGATTGGCCAAATTACCAAGAAAATAAATAAAAAATCAATTAAAAAATCTTCAACATTTTGAATAGAAAATTACATCTTCTTATATCAAATTTTCACAACCTATTTAAATGACGTTATTATTGAAGAATTTATATAAATTTCCACATAAATTTGGTATTTTTCCAGAATGACTTACTCCTTGTATGGTATTTTATTGAAAAAAAGAAAAGTGGAAATATTTCTAGATCCTTTTATCGTTGTAAGGTTTAAATTCATTAAAATCATAGACTAAAACTGATTATATTATAATACAAAATTGAAAAATAAATGCTAAACCAATAAAATATTTTATTACGAGTTATATATAAATGTAAAAATATTGAATTATTTATAAAGGACTAAAAATATTAAAGAATTTAATAGAATTTTCTTTATTTTTAAATATTTTCACTCATTCCTTAAATTCTTTTAAAAAAATGACAAGAATATTGAAACAGTTTCATTCTTCTCATTTTTACTTATTTATTGACACGAAGTCCTTTCTTTTATTTTATCAAAGGAGGTCAATATTGTGGAATTAGTAATAAGTAAAATTTACATATTTATAAATTAGTTCGGAAATTCTTTTGAAGTAATGACAAGTTCTTTTTTATGTAATCTTATAAGAAAGAAAATCGAAATGATTAAAGAATGCAAGTTTTTCTTATACAATTTTTGAAAACTCTATTATAAAGTAAAACAAGAAAAACTTTTTATTTTTGAGATCTCATTAAAGTTAACAATTTTTTAGAAATTTTGATTAATTAAAAGTCTGTTAATTTTTGTAAAATAAAATTTTTGTTATTTGTTATTTCATTTTAATGTTTTTCAGTTTTATTTTTATTTTTCCCGAAATCATTCATCAATGAATTGCAAAAACTTTGAAATTATTTAATTTCGTTAAGTACTTCTGTAAGGTGGAAAGGTAAAAATTTTTGTAAGATGGAAAAATTATTTTAGAAGTATTTACGCAGTTTGTGAATGGAGAAATGTTTTGAAATTGAATTATTAATTAATATATTAGAACATACTAAAATTGTCATTGAATTATAATAAAATTCTACAATATCAAATATTTTCAATTGTCCCGATAAAATCTTTAATTAATTTCAAGAAAATATTTGACTCATATTAGAGAAAATCCATTTTGTATAAAGGATTGAACTCGAATTCAAAAAGTCTCACTTTAGGAATATTTTTAGCACAAACTTTAATCCAACTTAAAATTCAACTGTTAGCAAAGATCTTAATTTATCTTCGGTTACGAATAATTTTTGTTATTACTAATTGAATTTTTATGTTTGTTAATAAATTTCAAACCAGAAAATGTGAAAAACTTGGAAAAACATTCAATTTTCTCTAATTTATGATTGTTATTTAATTATTTTTCCAAATAATACAAATCATCAATCTTAAATAATGTTAAAATTTCTGTTTTTAACAGGAAATTTGTTATTGTTTTTATTATTTCTATGTTTTTCTTGTTTTGATCCTTAAATACCATTTGGCGAAGATTGAATTTTAACATGGATTATACTAATAATTATACATATATGATAAAAATCCAATAACATCGGAACAAATTGTATTTTTCTCAAATTTTCTTCTTGCTTTGTGTTATTAAGTTTTTGGTAAAATTTTATTTTTGTTACTGAAATTGATCTATTACTAAACGCAGAATAAAAATAATTTCATGAAACTCAAATTAAAGAAGTAGCAGAAAACACAAATTTTAATTAATTATATAAATTTATGAAAACGTATAAAATAAAAATTATATAGCTAATGATGATTAATTGTTTTGAAGGAAAATTATAATTATTTAATTACAACGAAAAAAATTTATGAAAACCCACAAAATTGTGTCTGCATTTTTAAAACCGAAACCATATGAGATTTAGAAATATAATGAGTTTCCATGTTTGGAACTAATATTGTTAAGTTTAATGTAAAATTGTTTTAAATTCGAAAAATATTAATTTGATAATATCAAGAATTTGATAGATACGTTATTATTGAACCTAATATTGAACGAATTTAATTACGTCTATTTTTCAACGATCTTTTATACATTAATGTAAAGTTAATATTTATAATAAAAGATTAATTTTCAACATCACTCCCACAAACACCAATTTCCCAATATTAAAGTACACTTCCATCAATTTATTAACAATTTAATTAATAAATAAACTGAAAATAACAAATTTCTTTAATCTTTTGCAGGTAAGCAATTTTGTTAATTAACATTTTATCATTGCCAGATTTTAATAGACCAAAAAGTAGTAAGTAAAATATTAACTTAATTAAAACTAAACCTTTTTGTGATGTAATTAACATTAAAGGTTAAACGATCCAAATTAATTTTAATGTTCCCATAAGTTTCGGAAAATTGTCATTAAATTAATGAAAAGTTTATAAAAATCCACCATGTACGATGTAAATATTTATTAAATAAAAAGTAATTTAGACAAATTTTATAAGTAATTAATTAAAGTTGAATTATATTGTTAAATTTTTTCGACAATATTTTTCATTTAAGCAAAAATGATTTTCTTTTGTATTGCAATTTTTTACATGATTATATTTACAATTTAGAAAAAAACTTGTAATAGAAGTTGTAAAAAATAAATAACAAAAATAATTTTCTACTTCCAAAAGCAAACATTCAAGGATTCTTCAAATGACAGAACATTTCAAATGTTTTCTTTGCCATTTATTTTTTATTGTATACTTTTCTATTTCAATCTGAATTCATTTTACAAAATTTGTTTGCAAACATTATTTAAATTGTAATCATTGTTGGGGCACAGATATTGCTAAATAATGTTGTACTAATTTTACAATTTATTTAAAAATATTTACAAACACATTAAAGTACAGCTTACACACGCTTTATAGGAATTATTCTAAATATAAATTATAAATCTTACCCAGTCTAACAAGTTGGAGTTAAGCTTCAATTAAAAATTTATTCTGTTAAAAAAAGTTGGAATTAAAAAAAGTTCTGATTAAGAATAACTGACAATCATTTTAATAGAATTATTACTTTTTAAATTTCGTAGAACATTTATTCCATAATCTATTTTTATATTACTTTCTTTCAAAATAATGTTACTTGTCAGAAATATAGACAAATCTTTAAGTAACTAAGAGTATTTTCATGTAAGTCTTTAGATTTTATCCTGTTCGTTTTTTGCAAATGATTTTCTAGGAAAATAGAAACTATACGATTTTACCTCTACACACATATTTATATAACGTATCATTAAAAACCTTTTATCGTGTTTCTATTTTTGTAATTCCATTTCGACTTATGTTTTTTTTCCACCATTTCTGGACATGGAAAAATACACAATCCTGGTTTATGTCTTTGTTATATGTATATACAGTAAGAGATTTAGGAAATAAAAATCCTTTTAAAATAAATTTTCGAAATATATTTCAATATGTTGCAGAATATGAATTTATATATTTTTTGCGTGCCTCCACCTAAATATGTTTTACATATATCCTTTTTAACAGAGGATAAAATGATTAGGTCAAATCACAGTTAAATCATATAATAATACAAATAAACTTGAATTGAATAAGAAATAAGGATATCTGTTAATGACAGACAACTATACCTAAATATATAAATTTTGACATACATACACAACAAAAAAAAAAGATAAATTTCTGGATTATTTTATTTATTTATTTTTTGTGTATTATTATAATAAAGGATTTACAGAATTAGTGGTGGAATCCGTTTTATTGATATGAAAAAATTCCAAACATTGAAAAGCTTTTAACTCTCAGTAGATTATAATTTCCTTCTCGTGTTTTTGTTCTCGCTTCTAGAGTATATGAAAAAAAAATAAAGGATATTCAATGATTTAATAACCATAACTAGCACATATGTTAAAGGATTAGCTACAAATTAAAATATAGAATTAAATCTTAATGAAATTTTTAATTTTGTATGTAGAAAATGGTTTTGCAAGAAAATTTACTGATCTACTTGTACACTAATTTTTAGTGACATAATGAAATTAATTATTAACTATTTAAGTATGACAATCAATGATTTTTTTGTAATTGTACCATTTCTACATAATTTTCTGGTTTAGAAAAAATGATCTAAAAGGATAATTTCTATTTTAGAAAAATCGATTTGTTTATTAATTTATGAATGGATTGAAATCGAATTTTATTTCTTGTGGGAATATTTCCTATTTAGAGATTACAATAATGTGACATCATTACGTCTCTAAAGTTCTATACGTCATCCTTTATATCATTTTTATATTCATCAGTAATTTCTAATATTAAATAATTATGCAATATTAAATTATCATAAAAATTTTATATGATATCACAAAAAAAAAGATTTAACGTTTGAGTAATTAAATTTTTTAAATTCATAAAGTACTCAAAAAGTATAATACCAAATTAAATAATAGACAGAATCCTTTATGAATTCAGAATTATAGAACATGTAAAGTATATCAAAAACCTGAATGTAATAAGGTTTTCTCCCACAAATTATATTAAAATTCGTCATACGTTCGTACATATAGTGATAACATTTTTTCATCTCCATTTTTTTCATTGTATAAATGTTAATTTTCCATAAAAACAGCCTTCACAAATTTATATAGTTTCATACCAAAATTGGCTTAAATATTTTGTGATGTAAAGGATCGTTTGAGTAATTTGTAAATTATAATATGCCCATATTTAATTGGTTATGTCTACGTACATACAGAAAACAAAAAAAATATATAATTGAATAATATTTGTATCATAATTTAAAAGCAGTATTTTAAGGCTCTGTCGGACATGTTCTAATAAAACTGTACAGGACGAAAATTATATTCCAGGTATATTATAGATAAATTGTTAATGTGTTGTCTGTTTCATTAGCAGCCAATTATCGAGGATAAAAGTTTTCCATGTCAGATGAAAATCACCTCTTTAAATATTTATTAAGTCAAGTTTTAGTAATTCTTTTTTACATAAAAAGATTTTTATAGTTGCGTATAATTCGTAGATAATATTTGTCTCTATTATAAATAGAAATAAATAAATAGATCACGTTCGAAAGTCAAATTAATTATATACAGAAAATTATCCTATTTCATTTAATAGGTTAAAGTTGAAAATAGTTAAAATTGAAATTATTTCTAATTATATTTTTTATGTTATATTTAGCATATAAACAAAGATTTTTATCACAATTAATGATAGTGCAAGGTTTGTAAACTATAAATGAAATTATCTGGTTTTAAAGTTCCTTAAATGCATTAATCTTTCAAATATCTGTAAGTTATGCAACGTCTTAAAATATAATATAATAGAAATTCCCATAAATATTTAATACAGAAATTTAAAATATAATTTGTACTGAATTAAAAATTAATAATTATTCCCAGAATTTGAATAATATTTTTTTAAATTAAATAGAAAAATAAATTTGCCTTTACATTTCCATTGCACAAGGTTTTACAATTTTAGCTCCGTTCTGGTAATAGTAAATCTCGGTTGGGGTAATACTAATTAACCTCCAGCTTACAAAATCCCTTGATGAATATGTAACTAAAACCACAAAACCTAGCAAATTCATTCAAGTAAACATTCATTTTATTATTTTATGTTACCAACGTTTTACATGACAAATACATTTTGTTTGAATGTTACCAAAAAAAAACTAGAATTTATATAATTTTACAACAATATAAATATAATATGTAAATGAAACGGAAATAATCAAATACATAAACATATCATTATATATTTTAAGTGGTGTTTAGATTCTCCAAGGATACATGTTTACCAGGATCATGCATTTTGTTACCATCACTCTACCAACATTAATTTATTTCAATAGTTTTTGTGGATTTTGTTTCTTTTGGTCCTCGAAAGTTCACAATGACAAAAAAAAATATATTTTAAAAAAATATGTAATAAAAAACTTCCATAGAAAATCCTTCTGAAAATAAATATTCAAATTTTTTAAATACATGTTTTCATATTATACAAAATTGTACAAAAACTTCTGTAATATAAATTTTTTAGACAAAAATTCGAAAAAGTTTTTTTATTTTGTATTGTCTCATTTTCAAAATTTCTTATTTATTTATTTATTTATATTTGCAAATCGTCACCACAGTTCAATGGGGCTCAATAAATCTATTTTTATGATTTTTACAGAGTTTGATTATGTAATTTTTATACTGAAACCAAAAATTGTATATTTAAAAGTTTTCTTCAGTAAAAATCCATTAGTAGTCAATGTCCGTAACAATTCATGTAAAATAATTATAATATTCTAATTTTTTAAAATTGGTTTTATAATTTTAAATAAACGAAAAATGAACATAAATTCGAAATGGAATCATGGAGTTTAAAATATAGTTTTACATAAAAAACAATTGAACAATTAAAAATAAAGTATTCAGGTGACGATATCTATAAAGTACCTACTCGTTAAAAATAAGAGACAAGAGAATAAATATAAAACAAAATATAAAATTTACATAAAAATATATTTACGAAGGATAAGTAAAGTATGAAAAATATCCTGCATTATTTCGGTGATTTCATTTCACAATTTTTTATGTAATATATTTTTAATGTTTGGTTGTCTTTTTTGTTAGAAATGAGATGCTCTTATCTTCAATTTATCAATGGTTAAGTCAACCACAAATGTAAAATTTTTATTATGTATAATATATTAAAAACTTCAAGGATGATTTAGATCAAATCAATTTACTGGAATTTAAAAAAAATCAATTTTATCATTTTATAAATTGGAAATATTATGAAATCTTGTGATTGAAACACAAAAAAATTCTTGGTAAATAATGCAAAATCCTTTAGAATTTAGAATATATTTCTCTATTAATTACTTCTGTTCGATATATCAATTTATAAGAATGTTAAAAGAATTTTGTAATTCAATCTTTCACTAAAAATATATTCAATATTTTATAATTCATTACATTGCAAGACTATTAAGTGAACTTTAAGTGAACTTTACACATATATTTACCTGGTAGATAGACACCATTAAACGAAACCAAAAATATTCTAATAAATATTTTTATAACATAAATTTATGTTATTATTAGGTATGCAATCAAATTGGCATGCAGCTAAACTTAGTTTCTATATTTTACATATTTTTCAATTTAAAATTATTACTAATATCTTCTAATATTCCTAATCGAACATTTGTGATGCATTAGAAAATATATCAGCAATAAAATTAAAACTTCTGGTACTACAAAATTATTTATGTTCAAGTGAATTTTATGTTGTTCTTCAATAGTACAATCAAAATATCGTACAAACCTATAAATAAAAAGTGATGTTTGTTATAAGGACATGTTACAGATATTTTTAGTTCTTGGAACAATATTTTTTATGTTGTTTATAATTTACAGTTTACATTCATACATAATTCATAATATCGACAGATATGTAAAATGTCCTTATTGATAACTTAACTGGAAATTATGTAAAAATTATTTTCAAAACTTTATAACATCAAATATAAATGACATGTAAACTTTAGTTGAAAAACTTTGAATAAATATATTTAATTCATTTTCAATAAATTAAAATGTTTTTTTAGAAATTCTTTAAATATGTGAATTTTTTAGTAACAAAATTATATGAAAGAAAATTTATTAATAATTAAGGCATCACGATGGAATCAGTTTTGAATTTACTCAGCTGTAATATTGGGTAATAAAATTTCCACTTATATGATTAAGTCTGGAAAATTTTAATGATTTTTTACAATATTTCAAAACCGTATATCATTTGAAAGCATAGGCCAATGCTCTCATTTAGACTTCTATTAAATAATAGCATCCTTGGAATAGAATTTTCATTTTAGTGAACTCAGTTAGTTTCAGAGCTTTAGGTAGAATATAAAATAACTTCTATATAGTAAATAATATTTATTATATCATGTTAGTAGATTGGATTTAATGACGTTTAATTAATACAAAAAATTGTAATATAGTTTTATTTTATATTCTACCTAAAGCTCTGAAACTAACTGAGTTCACTAAAATGAAAATTCTATTCCAAGGATGCTATTATTTAACCGCATATATTCATCAAAAAGTATAGAATCTTTTTTGTAGATTAAATTTTATATGAATTCTATTTCCTGATTACCAAGGGTAGGATATATATACACAAAATTCACTGTTAATAAAACATTGGGTCGTATATAAATTTATGATGTTTTATTTTTTTCCTAAAAACATCATCGTAAAAATATCTCTTAACAATACCAGAAACAAAACTGGATGAATTTTTTCCACTGTTGTGTTTACGGATTTATTCAAGCAAATGAAATTAATGTTAATATGTGAATTTATTAAAGTGTGCTCAATGGACCAGATAAATATGGTGGAAAAATAGCATATAGCTAGCACCTTTTTCCAATTTCGTAAATGTTATATGTACATAGTATGTTAATATAAATGGTTAGAAAAGATATTTTCTTTTAATATTGATGTTCTTGGTTAGAATATAAAATTAATTGAAAAAGAAAATTATTTTTTTTTTTATCAAAGACATGAATAAATTTATGTTTTTCTAAAATGAAATAGAAAACATTAGCAAAAAAATATTTAAAAAATTTAAATTTATTAACAAATTAAATATTTGTATTGTCAGCAATTGATTCTTTTTCAATTTTTTTTAATAATTTTTATGTTTTTATACAATTTTTACATAAAATTATATATTTTTTTTTACAAATTTTGACCTCTATCTATAATTTTAACTGATTCAGCATTTTTGCAAATTTTGTAAATAATGTAAAAGATAAAATATTTTGCTGACCGTTTCTTATCTTATAAAAACCAGGAATGTCGGAATTCACTTTGTAATTTCAATATAACGAAAGTTGTATAAACATTTATTATTAATACAATTACTGGAATATTTATTATAAATTATGGTAATTGACAAACTCAAAAAATGTACGTTTATTTAGCATAAAAGCCACAGAAATCTACTGCAAAAATTGGATTAAAAGCGAATGTTCTATGGAACATGAGTATACATTGAAAATAGGTACCAAACACTTAAGCTACTTAAACTATCAAGCAAATAATGCTGAAGGGCACTACAATAAGTCTTTTGGCTGCCGTGGTTTTATAGGTTTTTTCCGTCCAGCCCTTACCTAAATCTGCATCTAATATAGTTGGTAAATTTAATTTATTTCTGAGCAATAAAAAATATTTTGATTATGATATTTCTGACCGCCGTCGTATAATAAGTTTTTAAAAAGACTTAAAAATTATCCGTGGTCTATAACAGAAAGTAGAAAGCATAATAGTAAATCATTTTGGATTTACATAAAAATAAAGAAGAAAATCTTTCAGCTTTACAAACCAAATGATTTATATAAATAAAATATCTAATGATATGCATCATTTATCACACTTGAATTATTCAAATTCCAATATCAATTATTTAACAAACTTAGGTCAAGTATTTTTATGTGAAGCTGATATAATCATTTTTATAACCTCTCTTGGTAACAATCAATATTCCTGTTCCATAAAATACATATATGTAATTTATTTCTCAAACGATGATTATGCTTTCAGTTCGGAAATTGTTGCTATCTTATAAAGTAAGGTGTCGTGTCAGCTTCTTGGACTACTCTTATCAATAGGTAGAAAATCTAGAGTGTTACTTTCATTTCTGATGTTTTAGTTAGTTAGTCAGATTAATTGTTAATTGGCTTAAATGTTTAATCAATTTATCGTTCAAAAAACTTGTTGGATGTTCATCATGAAAGAAAGATTAACTTGTGTATCACGTTTGTTACAAAAAGATGGCTTCAAGTTGTTTTTAATTATTTTTTTATTTTGTTTCTAAATAATTGTAAATTAATATAAATTCTTAATTTTATATTTTCCTATAATTCCGATATTAAGTAATAAATAATAATATTCGTCGACTGAGTGAATAAATAAATAAATATATTTAGAAAAAAAACATTATTGAAATTCATTATTTGAAAATAATCTTACAAAAATATATGAAAAATTAATAACATTTCCAAAAAATTTCATTTCCAAATAAAAATTGTTAAAAAATAAAATACACAATAAAATGACATTGACTCACTGTCTATCAATCACAATCCATTTATACAAACTCGATTTGCTTCGAAGGGAGTTCATCTCTGGTATTCATTTTTAACAATTTTCGTGATGATGATTAATTTCAAAATTGTATATTCATATCTCCTTGGAATTTAGCTAAAACGGATGATAAACAATGGTTTGTTTCTATTCGAGGTCGTTCAAGTTTATATGAAAAAAATACATACATTCATGAATGATTTAATCAATAGATCGATAATGGGGAGGTAAATATTTCCTTAGAAATTTTGTGCAGCTAAAATAAAAGTTATTTTAGTTGATATTAAGTGCTGAGCTATAATAAAGAACAAGATTCTTCATATATCATTGTTATCATTATTTTAGTTTCTGGGTCTGGGTACTTTGTCACATCCTTTTACGAGTATTTTATGTGAATGTATAAGAATATATTTAAATGTAGTAGAGCTAATGTAATGCAATTAGAAAAACAAGCAGACTTTAAATTGATCAACTAACAAGTTAAATTGATTTACCTTAAATATCTCATACTTTGCATATTAAAAGAAAAATCCTTTATTAAATATCCTTGGAAATATTTTTATACATAAATATCGTCTATGCAAAAAATGAACAAAAAAAAATGTTTTAGCTTTTCTTTATTCACTCAAATCATTACTTAACATCTTCTTTTTGGCATCATTTTCTTTTTCTAGAAAACAGAAAACAAAGTAAAGTGTTGAACTTATTTAGTAAATTGTAAATCTAGAGAAACTATAAGATTATAAATAGAATTTATATTGTAAATTTAAGAGGATGAAAAAGTTTTTTTTTTTTTATAAAATGTTTACATAGAAAATCACTTTATTTGTCCAAGCAGGATGCCAATATTTAAGTTTAACTATGCATTTATATAATTTTATAAATATATTATTATAATATTATTTAATCGTACTATAGAGGTAAATTGATATTACTAAATTAAGACAGAGCTGGACAAGAACATTTTATATAAATATTTATTTAATTATCAATTAAAACGTAATTGCAGTGTACATAAACTATTTATATACAAAAGAGAATTAAAATTTAAAAATATATTTATAAAATATGGAAAATATTTTACTTATAATTATTTAAGTTTCTACTGATTTTCCTAAATACTGAATTTAATCCAACGAAAATAAGTAAATTTGTAAGTTTTGCCTAATTTCTATCAACTAAAAACATCGGATATAAAATTTAAATATTTTACAGTCCATGTCATTGTCTATTTTAATTTTGAACCTTAAGTAACGAGTTAAATAAATAATTTTTATAAATTGAAAATAGATTTGCTAATTGAATTTAAAATTTTATATATTTTAGTTAACAAAAATTACAGAGTCACTCAATAAAATATTTCAATTTTAATAATTGAAATAGAATTTAAATTATTGTCCTATTTTTGGGTTTACTTTTATATTGAATCCTTTATTTATTTAATAAATAATAACATTTTCTTCTATTTATTTCCAACATTTAGTTTTAAAACTGATTATTATATGTATTAAATCTTAGAATATAAAATGTATTTACATTATATATTTTAGTTTTTACAATATTTTTCATAATTACTATGTAAATTCGGGGCCCTCTTATGACACATCGGTAGTTACATAATTACACCTTCAGTAGCATGATCCTTGGCACTCCAACAACTGTACTGTTTTGTCTATAGTATGGGTATGGAAAGTGGCGCATAATTAGAAAATTCAAATCACAATCAACCGTATGGCTGCCCTGTTAAATCAAAACTAACTAAACTAACTTTTGCTCTTCCTTAAAATATTAGAAATGCATATTCAGTAAAATTCATCATCAAATAGTATCCTTTTTGAAGACAATCCGTTTTTATTTACATATAAATTCAAATAATACTTTGAATGTTTGTCCTTTGTACATATTTAAAGAGTATATTATAAAACTATGACCGATATTTTAATATGGTAAAACTTTAATATAATATTTTCCAACCCTCCGCTTTCACAACAGTCTCTCAAAACAACATAACTGATAAATTTTATTTGTGAAAGGGTGTGTTTGCTATGTAGTATACTAAAACATAATATTTAGCTGACACATTTTATATTGTATAAATTTTTATTTTTAACAGATTACAGATAAATATATAACGCGTGTAAGTTTGTGACAATTGAAATATGTTAAAAGGATTTTCTTTATTTTTTTATTTAACATTTCTTACTCACTTAAACACGTAGTGGTAACAATATGCTAATACATAAAGGCGAGTCCTAATTCTTAAAAATCATGTAACAATATTTTAAAAGATTTTCAATATTAAAAGTTTTATCAAACATAATTTTTGATTATTTTGTTGTCTCAGACATTATTGCATAATTTTTTTATAACGAACTTTTAAAATTGGAAAAATGAATTTGGCAAAGTGAGGTCCAGTCATTTAAATTCAACTTTTGCTAAAAAATAACTCTCTCCTTCCTTGTACGAATCGTAAACTTCTTACCCATTAACATAATTTGCTTCTTATAAAATTGATGACATAATATTTTGACTTTGGGTTAGTATAAAACTTTCTAAAGAGCTTTATAGAAAATGATGTCCCACAAAAAAAAATCAGGATTAAACATAGGGAAACCATATTACTGTATTTTGGGGGTTGTCACTATAGAAACAACACAAATACAAATGAAGATAAATTTAAAGAAAAATGCTCACAAATTGTATATATATTTAAGCATATGTCACATTACATGATTTGTATTTTGAAAAGTTATTTTCCTTTCCTTTTTAGATCTCATTTTCTGAATTTTCATTTCTTTCTTTCGGGTTTTTTACATCACTTTTCTGATAACACAAAACAATACTCTATTACAGCCAGGACTTATTTATTATTTGGTATTCGAACTCCAGGATATTATATCCAACAGATCAATTTTACAATAATTTACGAATAATGCCTTATGATAATCCTTCACAATAGAAAAAAATTGTATAAATCCAAAAATAGAGAAAAAATTAAATAAATCTAAGGATAATGATATTTAGGCACGTTTCGACTTATTTTTTATGAAATTGTCATAGAATATTTATATAAATATACCAACATTTTTTATTATTAGTATTTTTTAAATTTTATTTTGACAGTTTATCCATAAAAAAATATGTTCCAAATACATGGGTCCTTTTTGTTGTAGTAGTGGTGGTTTAACCATTTGTGCCTGATTAAAGAGGTCATACCCAAAAAAAATTAAATGGTTTCTATAAAATTATATTGTAGCATGAAAGACGTAAAGTACATACAATTTTCACCAATAACAATAAAATCTAAAAATAAATTTGATTAGTGATACGTAAAAGCGTAACTGAGTGGTTATTGATTTGTAAGTGTTAATTTATTTAAAGAATTATAGATTTTTGGTACAACAATTTAAGGGAGTTTGTTGATAGTACATGAATAATGAAAACAGAACAATTTTGAAGCATAATTTATTTAACTAGATACGTTTTAAAGAGGTAGAGAGTTTTATCGATTTGTAGATTCAGTAGAGTTATAGATAGTAGAGATGTTGTATATAATTATTTCTTTTGAAAGTTTTAGCACGTTTTGGAGAGCTCCAACAATTTTTTGTAGACTTCTAATAGAGTATCAATTAAAAGTGCTTTAAATACGGTGAGTTCTCTAATTGGATAGTAATATTTTAATTTAAAATTTAGTTTTTATAAAAACAAGGACATCTACCTATATAAATGGAAATTATGTATTGTTGAATTACTTGCAAACTTTTCGCTAAAAATTGTATCTAAATAATAATTGTATTTATCATATCATCGAAATAATCAAAACTTATTAATTTAAATTTAAATTAACTAACAATTCATTTTAATTAAATAAATCATTGACCATAATATAATCATTTATATAATTGGGAATTGTAATAATTCACAATTCAACGAAATTTTATTAAACTTTGCAATTAATCAAACTAATTTAAATATACACAAAATTATTAAACAAACATTTTTCCATATTTCCAATATTTTCGATTAATCCCAAAAGTTATAAAAAAATCAATTTTAAATAAAACATTAAATCACTTTTATTAATGTAAAATTTCTTCATCAACATAAATCTATACAAAATGTTATGTAATCATGCAAAAAACATTTCCTTTTTCTTTGTAAAGTCAAAACAAAATAATTTTATTTAATACTCAATAATTTGTTATACAAATTTTCCATTATTACAAGGATAAATAAAAATTAATATTATGTATATTCTTAAATATCGATCCTTAATTTTGGTTTTTATTCATGTAACAAATTTGATTTATTTTTTATGTACGAATAATTTATTTACATTTCAAATATCAATTCGCTAATATACTAAATGTTGTATAAAAATCTCCTTAAGGAAATGAATTCACTCATCAAAAAGACATATGAGCATAAAAAGGATCATAATATCAAGGATATAAAAATGGTTCACCACCCGCAGTTTATATATCTCCCAATTTATCTTAACTATTAGAGTGAGAAAAATAAATAAAATTATTCTGGTTAGTTAAATGAAATTTAGAAATATATTTTTTATCTATAAAATGGAATAATATAATTTCAATTCTATATATTTGATTAAATGCACTCTTTATATCCTGACAGGAATTCATTACATTCATTTTATGTATGTAGTAATATTAGCCAAAAGGAAAAATATATTTAAAATTTCTTCAAGTATTGTTAACAAAATCATGTTACAAGACAAGACAAAGTCGAAAATTTATATTTTATTATAATCAGATTCTATTTCAACTTTGTTGAAGATTCTTTTATTTATTAGCTTCATTTATAAAAATCATGTATAAAGTGAACATTTTTATCTTTGTTGTTGTGGAAGAATTAAAGATAACTTAAGGTGAATAAAATAGAAAAATTGTAAATACAAATATATAATATCAGAACAAGGTTAAATAAAATTCATAAATTAGTGAACTTAACCAAACTGTAAGGAATAAATTTCAAGAGGAAAATGAATTGATACCTTAAATTTATGATAAATATAAAGTAGAGATAATTATAAAATATATTAAAGTAATTAGTTGATCCGCAAACTGAAATAATTATTGATTAGTTTTAATTTTCAAGTAAGAAATAAACATTTTGTTATCAAAAATACAAATTTTTCGCTAAGCGTTTTAGAAAATATCGATTAATTTTCAGATGAACTTCCGCGCAAAATATAATGTAATAAAAACATAATCGTAATTTAAATTTATTATATTAATAAATTATAGAATCATAATTTTTAAATTTAAATTAAACTTGTACCTTTAAGCATGCGGATTCCGAATGGATTCTAAAATGGGCGACTTCATTTTGGAATACAATTTTGTAATTGCTTTTAGAAGACATTAGGAATACTTTCATGTTTCTAAATTAGAAAAAAAAATCTGAAGTCGATTAACTTCATTTTGGCTTCATTATTGAATTCAAAATGAACTCGAAATGCAGTTAAACTGAATCCATTATGAAACAAAAAAGCATTCAAAGTAAATTCATAACGAACTCAAAATGAAGACAAACTGAACACAAAATTAATTCAAAATGAAAACATTCTGAAGCCAAAATGAATTCAAAATGAATTTAAAATGAATTCAAAATTAACACAAAATGAATTCAAACTGAAGTCAAAATGATTTCAAAATAAATTTAAAATGAAGTCAAAATGAATTTGAAATGAACTAAAAATGAAGTAAATTAGAACAACTTCAAAATTCTAATTTCTTTTTACATAATTTTTTTTTATATGAAAAATTCAGATTCAGAACGGATTCTTTTTGGGTTCAGAAAAATAGAATCCGAATGATGCTTAAAGGGGTATTACTTATCAAACAACTTCAAAAATACTAGGGAAATATATACGTTCAATTTCAATGTTCTTGTGAGATATACAGTATCCTTTGAAAGTAAAATTTATTAGAATATCACATTTACTTAAATTATAAATTTTATTTTATTAAATATATTTTCAGTAATTATTTCATAAAAAAAAACTTTTTCTATTCCTTAAAATATTAGAAATGTGGATTCATCATCAAATAAGACAATCCGTTTGTATTTACATATAAATTCAAATAATACTTTGAATTTTTGTCCTTTGTACATATTTAAGGTGTAAATTATAAAACTATGACCGATATTTTAATATGATAAAACTTTAATATAATATTTTACAGACCTCTCCGCTTTCACAACAGTCTTTCAAAAGTGATCAACTGATAAATTTTATTTGTGAAAGGGTGTGTTTGCTATGTGGTGTACTAAAACATATATTTAGTTGACAGTTTCTATACTTTACATAGATTTTTAAACGGATTGCAAATAAATGTATAACAAGTGTAAGACAAGTTAAATTTTCTTAAAATTACACTTCCATTTTGTAATGGTATTATCGGTTACTTCATCAAATATACAATTTCTTTAAAACCATAGAATTTAACTTAATCTTAACATCAAAAATGGATAAAAATTTCGCAATTATACAAAACCATAAATTTTATAAAATATAAATTTAAATTTACCTTAAATTCTGTTCAATTTAATAGAAACGCCGATTACAGAATTATATTATAAAATTTTTATAATTTTCATTGTCTCTTCTAATAATTTCTGTTTTACCAATTATCTTTAAATTACAATTTCTCATTACAAAAGCAAAAGACAAAAATTGTAGTAGTACCACAGTAAAATTAAAAACCATTAACTTACAAGATCATTAAAAATATTGGATAACAGAAAACCTTTATTTCAAAGTATTATATTACCCAGCTATAGAATGGTGTATCTGAATTGGTATGAACCGGGTACATCATACTTTTTTTTTATATAAATATCTAATACAGAAAGCGTGTTAAAACCGCTAACCACATAATTAAATCCCTGTGACAAAATGCGATAAGAAAATTGAATAGACTTTTCAAATTAAATTTCTCGTTTCCATTAAAAATATTTTCTTTTTTTTTGCTCTATCTTCCATTTCTATTAATTTTAAATTCTAGAAAGATTTTTTTTTATAGCTTGATCTTATTATTTTTATAGATTTTAGTTCTGTATAGAATTTCGTTTTGAAAAAAAATATAAAAATGCCTTAAAATGGAATTTCGAATTAAGATATTATCTGTTTAAGACTATATCCAGTATGGTTGTACTGATGGGTAGGTGGTTTTGTTATATTACATAATTACTTCAACTTATATAAGAAAAGCAGAGTATTTAAATCAATAGTGACTCGTCTAAATTTTCATTTCGTCCATGAACGCATAAAAAATATCTGAAGCACATTAAATTTCAATAATTAAATTTATAGTTTTATTAATATTTTTATAATTTCAAAAAAAATAAATTACAGAACAATACAACAATTCTTTTTAACGTATGTATTCAGTAATAAATGTCATACGCCACTATAAAATTAAGCCAATTCGTACATTCGCGATATAAACGAAATTTTCCTAAAGTTTATATTTCATGTGGTTTTCAGACTCTTAAAAGGATTTTCTAAACAATGGACTTGTGTAACTGTGGTACTATTTTGCAGCTCGCAAGCATTGCAAGAATAAATGGAAATTTTGTTATATATCCAATCGCTTATCTATTCTTCTGCCTACTCACAAACAAAAAATGTCTCGAAAAGTTCATTAATTTTAAATAAATTTTATCCAACAATTTTTCAAAACTTTTAATTAAAAATTCTTTATAAATTTAATATTATCTTAGTGGCAGCAGTACAACAATGACAGTTTTTTTTAGATATATGATAAAAAGATAGATCATAAATCTATAATTCACACTTGTGCATTGACTTTAAACCTTTTAGCTATTTAAATTCATATAATTGTATATATAAAATTATGCTAATTAAAATTGATTTTTTTATACAAACCACTTTAAATATATTATAAAATTTCAATCAATTAAATTTTGGTTGTTATATAATTAAATGCTTTTACAGATTGTCAAAATTTAAAGTTACAAAAATATGTTTAATTAACTTTATAAATTTTAAAAGCATTTGAATTGAATGAATTAATTCGACGAAGCAAAATTTACATAATTTTGTTTCAATAAAATAATAAAATAAGTTTCAGTTTAATTAATAATTTTGAACTTTGATTTTAAATAGTTTCAATTATTAAATATTTTCTTAAGCTATTTTCAATTATAGTTAAAATGTATTTATGTTAGCTTCTTGAAATAATTCCTCAGCGAAAAATTAAAAATTCCTGAAACTGATTTAATTATGTAATAACTCCTTACAATGAAAATGAAATAAAAGACAAATTGGAGTTCCACAAAATCGGAGTACCATTTAATTCAAATACATTTTAAATTATATGTTCTTTAAATATTTCACATCTCCAAATACAATTTAACTAGTACAAATAAAGAACATCGATTTTAAAAATAATTTTTGTTTGATTTCTAGCTGATTACATGAAAACTTTCATAAAAAGAAACGTTTTTTTTTATTTATTTAAATTATTATTTACAGTATTATGACATATACAGATAAGATTTATAATTTCTGTCTATGATAATTTTCCTTTTTATTCATATAAATTCTAAAAAAAAAAGAAAAACTTTATAAAAATTTTCTCTTTATATTATAATATGGAAAATATTAAGAATTTTATATCTTTATTGTAATTTGTATAACTCGTTATTACTATCCTTAGCGCAATTCCTTAGTTTCCTGAATTTCTGTTAGAAGACAATAGTGATGTAGAACTTATTCCTTTTAAATTGTTAATATATATTTATGTATATATCTTTAGTGTATACATGATTCGTACATACTTAAGCTAAGAAAATTCTGTTAAAAAAAAATTATGTACAAACAAAATAAAAAAAATGAAGAATTCTTAAGAACCATAGAGTCATTACATTCCAAGGCATCTCAATTTATGCACTTCAGGAAATTCCTCAACAATAAAATGAAATAATAATGAGGACAACAACGACGACAACGATAACGATGAAGACAACAAAGAACTACAAAATATTTCTGATGAGGATGGGTGGAAATTTTAGTGGTTTTAGGGGTTGATGTCTGATGATGTAATTTTCATATTTCATATCAATAGACACGTACAACATATACCAGTATATTTACAAAGATTAATACATTTATTAAGATTACTATTTTATATACCATTTTTAATAACGTATTAACGAAATTAATTAAGAAATATTTTCCTAGCATAAAATTTGGTTTTTTCCCCAATTGTTTGTCATTAAAAATGAAATTTTATTGGATCTAACAATAAAAAATATAAAATAATAATTTTGAAAAATTTGTATTTAACATCTTAAATCGTTTTGCAATATTAAATATTATTGTAGTTTTATCATTTTTAAGGATATTAGTCCTTAAGCAAAATCTAAATTATTATCCTCGTAATAATTTTGTGTCTATAATTTTTTTTTATTATATAATTAAATAGAATTTTTTGGGAGATTAATTTTTTATATAGTTTTCTTTGCTTTTGACAGAAACTATTAAAATTTTAACGCAAAATTTGATTTAGTTATTTTTGAAAGCGGAAAGATTTTTTTTAGTAAAAATTTAATTTAAAATATTTTTTGATATATCTAGTAAAGACATAAAAGATATTAAATAGTAAAATTAATTTTTTGAAATAATTTAATGAATATATCCTTAATAAAGAACAATTTCATTTAAGATTAAAATATTTCACAAAATTTATATTTGATTTTCAGTTAAATTTTAAAACCATATATTAAATAAATAATTAGTCTCTTTTTAAGCATTTTTATATTTTAATTAATATTATTTATTTATATTTATTTAAATGATTTTTTTTTAAATATATTTTGCAATTATCAAAAACCGGAAATTAAATAATTTCCAAATTATTAAATTTATTAATATCTCACTTGAATATGATTTATTAAAAATGTATTTTCATATTATTTAAGATGTGGCCAATAGTTGAACATTATAGGCTCCTCGAAATTTTATAGTGATTATTTTTGGTGATTATTATATTTTTATATATAAATAAATCATAATTTACCTCACTTTGACTGTAGACTATTTCAACAATTTTCAATATACTTTTGGACAAATTTAAATTTTGTACTTATTTCATTTCTTGGTGTTATATCAACCTTTTACACCTAATATTAGTACAGATATCTCCCTTGTAAAATCGACTAATTATCTTCAGGGAATTAAGATAATTGTAGAGCCAAAACAGGCTTACTAAAACCAGTGGCGGCCGATGATCATAAATTCTGGGTTGGCTAAATTTCTTTAAAAAATTAATAAATATAACCTTGTAGGTTTACACTTTACCGTGAGCTTCAAGTAAGGTACCACACTTCAAGTATAGTAAGGTATACTATACTTAAAGTGCAGTTCCTTTAAAGTGGGCTGTGTCCGTACTTTAATTTTGCATATTCCAAATTATCATATATTTTTTATTGTTATATAAAAATTTCGTAGAATATAATTAAGATTTATAGAATTTTTAATTCAATAAATATTGAATTTATGATTAAATTTCTGGCATTTTACTGCAGTGTGAGATAGATCAACCCACCTAGCTCATAAGGATAAGGAGCAGCCGCTGCTGTTGCTAACAATATTCTTTCTATGGTGTTCGGAAAGCAATAATTTTTTTTAAATTATTTTTTAATTTCAACAATTATTTTTAATATTTTTATATTATATTGTTAATATTATAATATTTCAATTCTAGGCTTCCATTTAAAATATTTATTTTATAATCACTTTTAAATTTATATTATCCCTCAAAAATCCCATTAATTTTCCAGCTAAAATTAATTACTGCATAAAATATTTAAAAAACTCAAAATTATTTAAATGTAATTTTCATAAATATTTTTATTAATTTATTAAAATTTTAATTATGTTAAATTTTTTTGTTGATGAAATAATTCATATAAATAATTTCCATTTAAAAATTCATAAATAATTATTATATTTTATTACTGAATGCATTAACACTTGTGAGATTATGAACCACGGAAAATATTTTCAAACAAAATTAGCCGAATAAATTACATCGAATTATTTACAGAGACGTTAACGTGTAAATAACTAAAAAAAGTTACGTCAATGCTTTTGTAATATGTAAATAATGTAAATAACTTAAAAAACTGAATTTATAATTAATTATATTTTATGTTTTATTATATGAAATTTTCCTACACATTCTTTCAGTATTTTCGGTTATTTTATAACCAAAGTTTACGTGTAATTTTCCAATTCATAGCTACATAAACCAATTTTAATATTGAATTTGTCATTTCAATTTTCTCTGACATCATATTTCATTTTCGTATGGAATTATTATATAGATATAAAATATTTGCTCGCTTTAACTCTTCTTTAAATTTACATAATATCAAAATTCGACAATAATTTTACCAATAAATTATTAATTTTCCAGTAGAAAAAATAATAAATATAAAAGTATAAAAATAAAAAAAAAAATAACAAAAACTTTTCGAATATTAAAAATATTTGGAAAATTCATGGATGTGGAAAAATGATAAACAGATTATTAATAAATTTTAAACTTTTTTGCCTGAAAGTAATAATTTTCAATTTTTTATTTTAAAGAAAATTTGTATCGTTTTTTGTATTGACAGCAGATTAGCATAAAATGAAATAATTTTCCATTGAATATATTTATTTTTAAATTCATCTCTTTTAATTTTTTGTTCTTTATAATATAAAATCATTCAATTTTTTTTTTTCGTTAATTTTAAAAGTCCTTTGTATCCTTCCTGTATGGGCATTTCGATACTAAAAGAAAAAATAGAAAATTTGCTTTTTTTATGGGTAGTGCTTGTTTTTCTTTCAATATTATTAAAAGCTATTCATTGCAACCATTTTAGAAAAAATCAAATCTTCCGGAAAATGATTTAATAATAATAATAATAAAAGAAGAAAAAAAACCGAACTCTAAGCGCAAGAAATAAAATAAATATTAAATAAATATCTTTTTCCTTGTCCCAAGGATATTTTTGAAATGAAAAAGGAAAATAAATATATATATGTATATATATTTATAAGTAAGTTGAAATGATAGTATATAATTATTAAAAATCCTTCGTTGTATAATAAAAAAAAATTACGATGATGGAATTTTACAATGATTGAAGAATTTTCGTTAAGAGAATGAATTGAAAAAGGATGAAATTGTCGCCTTAGTGTATAAATAAAATCCCATTGGACCGATAATAGGATTATTTCTTGTGTATATATATATATAGAATATTGTCTGATACACTATGACTATAGTCTAAATTGTTATTATATATTAGCAGAAGTGATTTTCTTTTACTATCAATTTAAAGAAAATTTAAGTTAATCAAGAAAATATTTACAATATTTTTTATTTTTTACTTTAAATGCAATTAAAACTCCATTTAAATCCTTCATTTATAAAGGAATGGAATCCTGTTTAATATTTTTGAATTACATTTTTATTATATTTATTATTCTGTGAAAATTTTTGTAAAATAAATATATAAGAATTCTGTAATGCACTTCTAACTACACTGTGTGTATGACAGCTTGTCAAAGTCAATCGAGCTGAAAGATTTCATTACATCAACTACATTTACACAGTGTTTCATTCTATTTCAGAGAAAAACACTTATTTATATAACTGTTTTTCTTTGTTAAGAATATATTTTGATTCGATTCTATCCATAGACATGACATCCCCATTTGAAACCTCTGCGGGGTTATAAAGAATGAAAAAATTTTAAAAAGAAAATCAGTAATTATTTATCGATATAAATAAATAATGATTGTGGATAAAAAAATAAGTTTTTCACAAATGTGAAACAATTTTACAGATCTGTTTTTATGTGTCACATTTTAAGAATATAAAATGTTAAGAATTTTCTTTCAAACTTCTAGTTCAGTGGATTCCAACCCAACTAAAATTGATAGCTAATGCTGGACAATTGTGTCATTTGTCAACAATACTTTTTTGTCAATTTACTTTAAATGCAGTTAAAATTGGTAATCTCCTGAAATCAATTATAATTTTCTTTCAATAAACGAAATTTCACTCGATTATAGATACCAAAAATAATTTCAAAAACCTTATAAACGGAAAAATTTTATGTTTTCCATCTTATAAATTAGAAAAACATAATTCCAAAAGCATATTTTTCAAAAGTAGTTTGAAAAATATTAAGAAACCAGTTAAAACTGGTTTTTACCACTTTTGTAATTCAAAGTTTAGTAAAGTTTTATCAGGTTTTGTTTAAGTTTTTAAAAAACTTTCAAGCACTGCATAGTTTCAGAAATTTTCCACAAAGCAGAAGAAGTTTTTGTAGTACCAATTTTGTTGAAACCAATTTTTTGAACAATATTATATTTAAACAGTCTCAATTTAATATTATCAATGTAATATAAGTAATATTTTTAAAAAACAAAATAAATTTATAAATAATTTTCTCTTTTCTTTTCAGGTAATTTGATATTCTTCTTACAACTTTACAATAATTAAATTTTGATTGCATTTCCACGTAATGTGAGTAAATGGTTTAACTTTTTTTTAAAATAAAATATATTCTTTCAATAAATTTCATTCTCAATAAGCTTAAACAAAGATGTATAAAACCGACAGGTTATTTTTCTAAACTTTTTCTGCAGGATAGATAATCTATATTAACTCGTAATATGTCCTAGTACATGTATAAGTAAATAATGTTCTGGAACTTGTTCCCATACATTCAATATAATAAATATGAACTAGAAATTTTTCGTAATTTGTTCACGGATACAGAATGGAAAAAATTATCATTCTCTGATGCTTTCGTTGGTACAAAATAGCAATTCTTAATGTTGTACGATAACTAGAATGCTATTACCACGCTAAGAGGATTTAGATAAACTCTGATTAAGATAATCATTTCAATTATCGCTTTGAATTCTTTATGAATTCTTATACATAAAAGCAATAAAATTTCAAAATCCTTAGTAAGATTACGAGATAGAATTAAACTCTTAGGTAAAATTGCATTTTCTTTTTGATAAGGTAAAAAATTAAAATTGTATAAGTTAATATTTATGCAAAGTTAATAGCTCCATCTCCAAGATTACAGTTTATTTAACAATATATTTCATCATTATTCATGAATAGCTATTCCAATTAAATTTTAATTTTTATAAGAAATCATCATTTTACAATCACCAAGAACACAGAAATCTATCATCAAAATTGTTGATGTTAATCATGATGATGAAAAAAATTGTCTGTATAAATTATTTTAAATCTTTATTTTGTTTAATTATAATACGATGATCAGGAAAATTTTTATATTATTTATTATTCAAAGAAAATAGAATAAAAATTTACGATGTCCTTTTTAAGTTGATTATCTTCATACTTAATTAGATTTTTAGTGATTAATATTTCATTTATGCTCTTCAAAAACATGTCAGAAACTATAATTTTTCATCCTTTTGGATTTACATTATTATTATTTTTTTTTTTGGTACTGTTTCTGTTGTCTATTTAATCTTTTAGGAAATCAGTTTTAGTTTAATATATAAAACTAGATAAATTTAAACTTAAAAGAGATTGTATCATTTTTAAAATTATTATCTAAAGTTTAGAATATGGAATTGAAATATGTATTTTAAAATAATTTATATTTGTAACTTTATCTTTAATTTATGTTGTAGGGATAATATTTATGTGGGTTTTGAAATGTTTTGAATAAAAATGTCAATCTGATAAGAATATTTGAAAAGAATTAGTTTACAAAGAGTTTTGTTTGAATTATCATCATAAACTTTTTACTTAATACAAAAGACAGTAGTAGAATTACTTAGCAGTAGTTTTATTTTTGTAGGGCCAAACTGTTGAATATATCTTTACTCTTGCTACACTTAAAGTATAGTTTGTTTTCATTAACATATTTAGCAATAAAACGCTGCAATTTATTCCATTTTTTGCGTTCTAATGACCGATCTAACAGCAATTTAGAAGATGATTAAAAATTCTTCTTCGAAATGTAATGTCGTTTAATGTCGTTTAATTATTTAATAAATTAATATTTTGTGGGCTTTAAACTAACAGAAAATCATTAAAATTGAAATAAATCTATATTTTTTCTAAGTAATTTTCAAAAGTAAACTATATTTTTCAAATATTTTAATTTTCTATTAAATAGTAAACCTTTAAAGAGCTGAAATTTTGAAATCTTTATTATCAACATTTACCTTTAGGCAATATTTTTTTATGGTCTTTGTATCGTACATTTGTTTTTCCTACATATATTTTTCTTATATTTTTCTTGTCCAATTTTGTTAGAAAAGTGATGATGATTTTCTTTTCATTTTTTTCTTTCTTATAATAATTTTACGCCTTTACCCTGTCATTTTTTTTTTTTCAAATTTCTTTTACGTGTACGGATGTGTATACTGTGTAATGTTGAAATGAATGTTTTTAATGGAATCCTTGGGAATGGCATAATGAAAATTATTTAACATTAGTGAAAATATGTCTTCATCATTTCTTTCTTCTTTTTTTTTTTTTTTTTTGCCTTGCATCCGGTAAAACTATTATTTGCCTGCTTTTGAAAATTACTTTTTTTTTATTACATATATAGTCATTTGATGCAAAGGACGACTATTAAGAAGAGATAAGCTGTTATAATGCTGGAGGAGGAAAATAAAAATTATAGTTAGTTTTTTTGAATAATATAAAAAAAAATGTCCCTGGATTTTAAATGTAATTTTTGTGTTCGTTTAAAGTCAGAATTTTAGGTTTCTTTTTTCTATTTGTATTTATAATATTGTTTAAGTCCTTAAGCTATTTAACATTAAAGTATAAAATATAATTTTCGCGTAGTCAGAAAAGAAAATGGAATTAATAAAATACGAGTTAATTAATTTTTGCATTTTTTTCGTATATTAAATTACATTTTGTGTTTAATTGAAATTAAAGTTATCGTATACAGTTTAATATTGTAATATATTACAACATTTTACTAAGAGTTATATAAAACTTTGTTATAATGGGGAAAAATCGGTTGAAGAAATAGGAATTTGTTAAATCAATTACTTTTCCGATAGTACAAACAGTAAAAATTCTAATCACTGTTTTGAATATGCGATAATCATGGGTTGAGGTCGTTAATTTCACTTGATCAATTCAACAATTCCGATTTATATAAAATATATTCTTTGTGTCCCAAGATCTAAAATAGTCAGATTTCAGATTCCTAAGTTTTTTATAAATAAATTGTTGTATCAAATTCAATGTTTTTTGGTACCTACTCCTAGTTTCACAGGTTTTATTTCTCTGTTAAAGTTAGGTTATAGTTCAAACGAAACTTCTCATGAGCAATTGCAAATCCAAAGCGATACAACTTGAATGGATAGTAAATCTGTTCCCTAGAGAATTACTGATACAGACGATAGCTTCCTAAATTTTCTAGTTGATTTTGTACCTCACCCTGACGAAATTCTTTCTAATTATTAAGTGTCATTACGGATACTCACTAATTTATTATTTAGTTTAGAGCTTGATTATAAATTATATTTTTCTTATTATAAAATGAATTTAATTTTAGTAAATATTTTAACGAATATTTTTAATTGTACAATTTTAGCGAATATTTTTAATTGTGACTCAAAGTCATCTAAATTTTTGTTTCTTTTAGGGATTTTCTAATTAAATTTAATTTATATACATACTTATTTTACTGTCTCAGTTTATACGATGTACTTAAAAAAATTATATCAAATTTTTTATACACATTTCAAATATTTACAAAAACAAAAAAAAAAATCATAAAACTCTATGCAAACGTTTTGGGATATTGTTCTACATAAAATTCATTAATCATTTTTCATATCCTCTTCAAAAAGAATTTGACTAAAAAATAGATATAAAAAAAATAAATGCACTTTGAATATTAATAAGGCAAATACAATTTTTTTTATATATATATTTAAAATACGCATACGTGTTTTTTTATTGTCCTTTCGTTTGCTGTATGAAACTATGTATATATGTTATTTTTTGTTCATATGTATTTTATATAATAAACACACATTTATAAATAAATATACAAACTACATGGACACAAATTGTTATATGTACTTATATAAATAGTAAAATAGAAATAATATAAAATTCTAATCATATACAAGGCAAAATATTGATATCTATTATAAATTATGTATGACTATGTGTTATACATACATACATAAAAAACGTACATAATTTTATGCTTTTAATATTAGAAATGTTTGATAATGGCATTGACCACGTCTTCTATTTTATATATTAATTCTTAGTATATCCGAAAACTTTCTTTCACTGTTCAAAAGCTAAAACTTTTCTTCAAATTACCCCTAAACATTTTCCTTTAATTTTTCCGAATTTTCATTGTATTATATATATAAATTATTTGAAAAAAATAAAATAAAAAATATATTTTGTCATGCGCATAAATTTTATGCGGCTATCCATGTTAATAATAAAAAATCATTTTATTTTGTATAAATATTTTTTCAGATACAATACTATACTCTGACGTCATACTAATACTATAATAACAAAATACTGTATATATATGTATAAAAATTTTCAATTATGACGATTTATTGACACAAAGGATTTAAATTATATATACAAACAAACAAACATAAAAAAAGCTTTGTTTAAACTAAAGTTTAATGTTATTTTATATACGAATATCTTTTTTTTTATATGGAATAGTAAATAAATTATTTAAAATTATTTAATGCAGAGTATATATTTATATATAAAGAATTGTATATTGCAATTTACTAATACATACTTATAAAATATATATTAGTATATGTGTACATATAAAAATCTTACATTGCATTTAAATTTTTAAGCTTTTTATTCCGAAGGCACACAAAATTATTGATATTTATATATGTCTATCTTTTTCTAATCCTTGTATATATATATTAAAACTATTTAAGGATAAAAGAGATAAATATATTTTGTTTATATATATATAAAATAGATTTAGAAATTTTTCCTCTAAAGGAATTGATTCTGCACACAAACATAATTCTCATAATAAAATTCATTCTTTTTATGTATTTTTTACGAAAATTTCCCTTATTTCATATATGGCAATATTTTTATTGTAATTTTACACAGCTTTTATGTAAAAGGGGAATAAATTCATTTACAAAAAACACCACACCACAAAAATTATAATAGGATTTTACGGGGAGATTGTTGTAAATGGCAAAAAAAATAGGCTTATATTTAATAAAAAATATCCTTTTCATATTTATGTAATACAGAAAACAAAAAAAAACCACATGCGTTCTTATCATATTTCTATATAGCTAATATTTTTCTTTCATACTATAATTTTTTTTTCGGTATTACTAAATGAATACAAGTTTTCCGAGGGTTGTTCCGAAATATTCAACCCTTATACATAATACAGAAAATCGGAATCTATAGTTAAATGTATTTATATATACAGAAGTAGTTATATAATATATATGAAATATGTATATACAAGAAAAGCATTTTTTTATGACAAAAGTTAAGCTAAGCGGCAAAATATCTTTTGAAATTTTAGTTTAGTGCACAGAGTGCGTCAGTGCAAGTGGTGTCCTTTAACTGTTAACACATAAAGTGTTTTATTTTATTAATTATTTGGTTTTTATTTTTAAGTTTACTTTTTTGATCTTTACATATATTGAAGAAAACTTCTTTTATTGAAACTATTTACTTAAACTATTATAAAAATAATAATAATAACAAAATATTATTAACTCTTTTCTCTACATAACCAAATAAAAGAAAAATATTAAAGAAAACTTTATAAGAAAAATTTTCTTTTGAAAATTTTTTTAGTTTAATTTTTTTTATGTATATAAATTTCATTTAATTTTTATTAAAAAATAAAAAATCAAATTCAACGAAAAGAACACGACTTAAAATTTCCTGTTAATTATTTAAATTTTAAATTTAAATTTTAAATAAATTTATATTTTTTTTAAGTTAATTTTGTAAATATATATAATAACCAAAACGGACTCGTTGGCGAGATAGTATTTACTTAAAAGCGCCAAAGAAATATGAATTTCATTGGTACGGTATGAATTTTTAAAATATTACATTAAAATAATTTTTGATGTTGTTTTTATTTTATGTAATTATGATTTTTTATATGTATTATGTAAAATTATAAATAATTTTATATTATTTGTAAAAATTGAATAAAAATTTGTTTTGTTAAGTGTTTTTCTTTTATTAATTTTCAATTTTTCATTTTCTATATATTATGTGAATTTCATTTTCTATATATTATGTGAATTTCATTTTCTATATATATTATGTGAAATATTTGTTTTTGTGCTTTTAATATAAATGTATTAAAATAAAAAAAAAATTAATGTGATTTACATATTTAATTTATGCTTAATATTATTATTTATTTTAAAGTGAGTATTATTGTGTGATTCTGATTATTAATAATCGAATTAAAGTTAAAAAATAAAATAAAATACTATCGAAAATAAAATAATTTATATCCGTTTTTTTCATAAATATTTTATATCCTTCCGTTCACAAAATATGTGAATAAATACGAAATAAATACATAAAATATGATTTTCATATTTTTATTTTTGTAAAATTTGTTCCGGAAAAGCTGATAAGTCTAAAATTTACATAATTCATAATTATAATCAATATTATTTTTTTTGTGGTTATTGTTGTAAATAAATCTAATATTGTTTTTATTTTATTAAATATTAATTATTACATAATTTCAATATGAAAAATATAAATTATTTACAGACATTTTATTGATTTTCTACTTTCTTGTAATAAAATATTAAAGTATTGAAAGTTAGAGAACGTAAATTAGTTTTTAAGTGGAAAATTATAAGTATATATCAAATTTAATAGTTATAAATTCATTTTCTTACTACTATTTTAATATACAAAGAAAAAGTTTAAAAAAATTATGGTAAATTAAAGTAGATAATATCAAATTAGAACATATAAAATTTAATAAGTATATAATTAAATGAAAATTGTTCTTTATAATTTAAAATTACTAATAATTGCCTATTAAATAAATTATTAAAAGATAAATTTAAGTGAAAAAAAAATCGATTATTTTTTTAATGACTACAGAAAATTTTATGAGTATGGGCAAATATTGACCCAAAAAAAATCAATTTTATGCTAAAAAAATTTCCATACGTAATTTTGGTTAGAATTAGTTTATTATAAAATTTGTAAAATATTTATTTTTGATGATTTGCGTTTCCTTTATGAAAATATCGCCACTTAACTTTCACTAATCAAAAACTGTCACTATTATTAATTATGAGTCAGCAAAATCATAAATTTTATAAGGAGATTAGTCAAATACAAAGAAAATTCCTCTTATTTAACAAACCTTTATAGTTTACAAACCTTTATCAGATTTCCTATATTTTCTGGTAAAACTAATCAAATTGATATTCTTAATATACTCTCGCCCGATTTCATGAAATAACTACATTTCAGCATAAATAATTTTAATCAAAGATTAGCATAAATTTAGTTTCAAGATTAAATTATTCAGAGAGAATTGTGCCCTTAAACATTTAATCGTCAAATTCAGAACAATTGTCAACAAAATTAATATATTCTATAAGTTTGTTGGCGTCGGAATCATTATTCGTAGGCGTCATTTGCTTTCTAATCAATAACTATGTTCATGAAATGTTTTAAATCTTGATAAATTTTTCGTAATTTACTTAAAAATTTAATTCTAAATAATCATTAAAAAACTAATGAACTAATTAATTATATAGTAAATTTGAAATAAAATGCAAATACAAACAAAATTTCTATTACACAAATTTAAATATTCAACTTAAAAAATTGATTTTGTAATTCCTCTTACCCAGACCCCAAACCAATTATGTAAATTCATTTCATATAATACTCGACATACTAACAACAACAGTTGTAGAGTTGCCATCTCATTGTTGTCCATTTAAAAACAAAATATAAAATTCATTTATGCTCTAGAAGACTTTTGCATACATGACGTGCAAACATAAAGTTTTTTATGCTTCAGTCAGTCTATGCGTGTTATTTGAATAATAAAATAAAAATATATTTATTTTAAAATTCTGCTTTCTCATAAAAAAAACGATTCTTTATTTTGCTGTAAACATATTTTTTTTATATATATGTATAATATTTAAATGTGTTTGTAAAACTCTTTTGAATTTAAATTATTTTTATGTAAAATTTTTCCTTTTGTATTTTTTATTATTTGTAAATGTTATTTAATTACGTTTTTTTTATGTTTCCACCACTTATAACAATATGAAACTTTTATTATGCAGAACCATAGTACAAAAATTTATTTATGGATCAAAAATATTGTATTTAATTACTCGGAAAATAGAGTTTTATAATTTTCTTATTTCTTGTTAATGAAAATTCCCTCTAAAATGTAACAAATAAAAGAAAAACTACGAATATAAAAATTTTCTTTATTTTTTTACATCAAAAAAATTCTTATATTAATGGAAACTTTACTTTTATGTTTTATGTTTTAGTTAGTTGTTCCCATTAATGTTTTTTCTTCTATTTTGATTTAATTATAAAACGTAATTAAATTTTCGAGAAAATCATTTTAATTGAATCTTAAATATGTAAAAATTATATTTAAATAAATTACTAAAAATATAAATATTAATTTTGTCATAATTAAAATTTTAATATAATTCAGGAAAATTTACAAAATAATTCATTTTGATAAAAATAGTCATATAATATTTATTTATTAAAGATTGATTAAATCATCATTAAATACATTTTACATACATTTTACGGATTCCAATCCAATACTGTGTACCTACAATTCAAAACTTTTAAATCGCTATAAATTAAGCCTCAGAAAAATTGAATTACAATTATCATAGTTAATTATATGCTAACTCAACAAGTTAAATTACAATTTAGAATTTTCTATGCTTTAAATAAAAAATAATATTTTTATGTAAAATTTATTTATGTATTAATTTATGCAAATAATTTCTAATTAAATATCAGATAAATTTCAATATAAATCTTGTTTAAAACATTAACAATATCCTTTCCAGACGTGCTCACATATTACATTCTAATTAAATGTATAATTATATCTAATTAATAATTTGTGAACTGATGAGTCTTGGTCATTAACGATACACAATTATTTTGATACGTTAATTATAATATTACTTGTCAAAACATTATTCTGCACAACATTAATACAAATTATGCCCGATCTTTGATACTAAACAATATTAATTCATCGGAAAATGGAAATTATCTTTGCTATTTAATTGTTATATTCATTCACTAAACTTTTGATTTAATTTCATATTGTAATTTTCTTTTCTGATCCTTTTTTTGTAAATACTTAGAAAATTGTATTTACATATTATTCAATGTCAAATCCAGAGAAATGAAAAACCCTAACATTATATAAATGAAGCAAGAATGATTCTAGAATGAAAAATACATTTTTATTAACATATATTTATATAATACACATTAATTTTTTTTATAATATTATCGAATATTATTTATTATAGACCTCGTCGTCGTCCTCGTACCCCCCCCCCCCCCAAAATTTATAAAAACAAATTTTGACAACATAGAAAAAAAACCCTTGAATTATCCTTTCGTTTAAAAAATATTTATTTGACATAAATTGTCAGAAAATGGAAATATTTTTTCAAGGATTCTGAACATCAAAACAATTTTTAATGGTTTAGAAATAAAAAAAAATACCCTTTTTAATAGAAGTGTTATACGTATATAAATATATAAATTTTATTTTCATTTTTTATAAATAATTGTAATTTTTATTCATTGTTATGTAAAAGAAAATCGTTGTTAAATGTAGCATTAAATTGTGAAAATTGTTAAATTTTAAGTGAGATTTTTTTAATAAAAACACTTAAATTTTTTAAAATTGACATTTTCCATTGAATTTAAAATTATTTTCACTAAACTCTTTAAATCAAACATCAATTTTGCTATAGCTGCTAGTTAGTTCATTTTTCAATAATTTACATAATAAAATTTTACATAATCATTATTAATTGCAATTGAATTGAATTCATATTTAATTATTAATTCTATTAAATATATTTCATTAACTTTCATTAACTTAATTTTTTTTCTTATATCTTTAGGCAATACTTCTCCATTAATTTGATGGTTAACTCATTTACCAATATATTATAAATTATACATTGCCAACATCGTTTTCTATAATATTTTTTGTTAATTTGTAAGACAGAACGCTCCATGTCTTTTACATACTTGACGATTTATGTTTTGATGTTATAAATTATAATTTTGTACTCCATATGTTAAAACAAATCAATATCTATTATAAATAGAATCAGTTCTATTATAAATAGAACTGATTTCATATAATTAGATCCATTTCTATTATAAACCTTTAAAGATCAGTTTCTATTACTTATCTATTCAATAATGTAATAGTAAACTTACGAAATTATTACTACCAAAATTATAAACTTAATCATTCAACATTTTAAATATATTATAAATTAATTACAAAATTAGCTAAATCTTAAATTAAATTCTATGAATATTTACTATAAAAATAATTTTATTTCCAGTTTATATACAATAATTGAGATTGAAAATCATACTTCAACTTTTCATAATATTTTCATATTTTTAATCCGATTTTCCGGATTTTCTAGTAAATTTTATAAAAAATAGACTATCAAAAATAACACAAAAATACAAAAAACGACAATTCTGAATAAATTATTTGTCTATCTCTTGTGATGGTTAAGTTGATTTTCTAATAAACTTGTCATCAGTATTTTTCTTACTTATAGAAACAAAACGCAAGTTGTGTACATTTTTTTTAATATGTATAGAGCTATAAAGTCAGACAAAAGTCAGACTTTTTAATAATATTTGCATGTCAAATAGAAGAAAATATAAATTGACTTTAAGCTAATTTAATTTTAATACGAATATTAAATTTTGTCTTGATTTTTTATCATTTCATGTTAGTTCAATATTTTTACCCTTCTCAATCCAAGTTCATAAGCTTTGCGAAAACTTTATCTCCCACAAAGTAAAAATAATAATATTATTAAGTAAATTTTTTCCAATTATATTTGAATTTTTTCCTTGATTGCTATAATTTTTTGTTTAACATCCAAGGACATGAATTTTTATAAGTAGATATTTATTTTATCGTTTATGTATATAATAATAAAAATATCAAGAAACTACAAAATTGTAACTACATAGATTTATATACAAAGCGAATGAAGGTCCTTTTTAAACAAAACTGAAACTCTATACATATATGGATAGATTGAATTGATGAAATATTCTTGTAGAATACAGTGTGGGCCGTAAGTTATTTAAGAATTCGTTTACTAATTAAATTATTTTGGTAAAATGAGAAAAACATGAAAAATATTTCATTTTGAAAATTAATTATTTTTTAAATGTCCCTTTTTGCAATATCTTAATTTATATTAGTATTTAATTTTCTGGCTATTTTATTTACATGTTAGTTTCTGTTACCACCCAAAAAAAATTTGAGGTTTGCTGAAATAATTTCGAAATTATTGATTCTTGAATTCTCATTTAATTAATAAATTTTTTCATTAGTAAATTTATTTTTGATGTACATATCTCATAAACTGGTCCACTCTATACATAAATATTTTTAATATTGTGTATTCGTTTTTTTGTTCCTTTATAATTATTATAGTTTTACCTTTTTTACCTTTTTATATTTTTCCCAGTTCATCTTGTAGAAGTCAGTTTGTCATGACTATCTTTTATATACTTATAGAAAGTTCGTATTGATTACCTTATTAAAAATTAATTAGAAATAGAAGAATGTTCATGTCCTCAAAATGTGAAACAATAAAAATAAAGCTAAACTCTAACAAATATTACTAAATAGACACGAACACATACAACAACAAAAACTATATTAAACATTAATGATGGTAAAAAAAGTATCGAAATAAAGGAAATTTTGTATTTTTATGATTTATTTTTAATTATATTTTGTCGATAGTATCGACATTTTATTTTTCTTGACCTACGAATAAATTGTAATATAAATAGCAAAAACTTAAGTTTTACAAGACTAATTTAGATATTCCGAATAGTTAGAATAACTATGAGTGTTGTGACGGCGTTGAACCAAAAATAAAATCATGAATATTGTCGGTAGCTCAGTGGTTCCATTTGTGCAGTTTAGTTGTCATAATATACCAAAGACTAAAGTTTTTATTATACGATTTGAATGAAATTTGTCGAGGTTGGCACTATTATACATAATTACGAGTTATCTGTTCCCCTACGATTGCTAAATTTTTTTTTCTCTATTATTGAAAAGGGCAATTTAAAATAAATGAAAAATAATAAGGTAAAAATTATTTAACAGTGCAATTTTATTTTTTATAGGTTAACAAAAATATTATTATAAAAATTTTGTTTAGTCTTAAAAGGATAACCGCTATGAGTAAAAGTGAGTTAGGATTTTATATTTTTATTTTTTATTTTTGTGAATTTTGAATTAATATTAAATTAATATAACAAAACTAAATCTTAATATTAAAATTTTGTGTATTTATGATTAAAAGTATAAAATTTCAAATGAATAAATTTCTTGTCGCACCATCCAATTACAAATTTCTAATAAAATATAGTAAATTCGATAATAACAATTTGAAAGTATCGAATTATCTAGTTCAACCATCTAGAATTCATATGATTTCCTTTGAGTATTAATGCTTGTCAAGTGATTATTTCTAATTTAAAAAGTGAACCATAATAATTGGCATACGAATTTGAGATATTTTTTATTTATCAAGTGTAGAATTATTATTTTTTTATTGAATATTTGATTAAATAATTTAAAATTTTAACAAAAAATTAATTTTTAAAAATATATTTTTAAAGAATTTTGTTTAAAACTTTAATTAACTATCAAATTTATAATAATATATTATTTAATTAATTAAATCAAATATAATAAATAAAGTTAATTTTGAAGGTAATTGCGATTAGTTTGAAATATCTTTAATCCAAATTCAGCTACAAATTCAAAATTGTGGTGAAAACTATAAAGTTTTTCCTAATTGTTACAAAGTTTTTAATAAATACAAATAAATCAAATTTGAAAAAATTTAAATATATTTTTACAAAATATTATTTTTTATATTATATAACAAAAATTTAATTAATTAATTTACATTTTATTTTAATTAATTTCACAAATTTGTTCTTTTCTTAAATACTTTTTATTCATTTCACTATCCAAATTACATTGAAATATTTCATTAAATTCATTATGAAATAATTCCATAAAATATGTATTTAAAAATTCTTTATTATCTGTCCAACACCAACTAGTTTTAATTGCATTAATAAAAAATATTTTCAGATTTGTTAAATTTGGAAATTTATTTAATAATTTTCTTTCTAAATTTCGATCAATATTTTTTTGTTCATTTAAATTTAACCATGATTTTAATGCTAGCAAAGCTTGTTTCTCAGCAAAATAATTACGTAAAATTATCATTGAATATTTTGGATTTTTTATTAATTTTTCACGAATATCATTTGGAAAAGATTGTGAACAAATTGTAAAATTTTGATTAATTTGATTTGTTTGCCAATTTTCATTATCACCACACCAATTATATTGATTTGATATCAAACTATTATTATCAATATCACCAGCACCAATCATTTCATATGCTAAATTAATACCAACACTACCAAATATCATTGACATTATTGAATCTGGATATAATAATTTATTATTATTGGATGATTGACGAAATAATTTATAAAAATTAATTAAAATTGTATCATATTTTTTATGTTTAGCTAAATGTTTTGCACAATTTTCTAAACTTTCATAAAAATTACGATGATTGATACGTAATGAATCATAAATTGTATTTAATTTTGGATCACCATTTAATAATATATTAATTTGTTGATTTAAATAAAATTTTGAATTTTTTTTTGATTTTTCATTAAAACATAAACTTTTATCAAATATTTTATCATAGGCTTTACCAATTTCTGTAAATACTTTTAACATTTCAAATTGATTATAAGTTGGACGATTCATAATTGTTTCATAAATTGGATGAAAATATTTTTGTAATAAATTTATACAATCTTTTTGTGTTTTACCAGTTAAATAATTATACCAAATATAATTTGAAATTATACGTGGTTTTGTTTCATTTAATAATTTCAAAATTTTCTCTAATATAATACCATTTTTAATTACAATCCGATCAGTTAATTTTAATGATTTACCAAATATTTTTTGAAAATATATATTCCAATTAAATTGTGGAAATTTCTCATTTAATTCAATTATAGTTAATTCATTCGATTTTAATTGATTATTTGAATCATCATTATTAATAATTTCAATACGTTTTCTTTCAAATTCTAATAAATTTGTATGTATTTTTTGTAATTTTGTACGTAATATTCCATATTGATGCGATGTTTCATAAATTGTACGATTATAACGATTTAAATTCATTTTTTTATATAAAATTGGATAAATTTTAATAATACGTTGATTATTTTGTATTCGTATGGTTTGTGAAAAAAATAAATTTTCTTGTATTGTACTAAATTCGGCTAACATTAATTCTAAACTATTATTAAATTTCCAATTATTTTCTTCTAAAATTGGCCAACCGCCAGTTGATTTATATATATCAGTATTACGTAATTGTTGTAAATTTCTTGTACTACGACATGATAAATAAAATTCTTTTGATTTAATTTCAACATCTGATAAATTATTATCATCTTCAGTTTTATAAAAATTTTCTAAAATTTTTGTAATTCTTTTAATATCTTCTTGATTATTATTATTTATAAAATTGATTTTATTATTATCAATTTTTTCATTATTTTCATATTTTTTACAAGCATACGAATAAAAATCATCACAAGGTTTTATATCAAAGTTAATAGAATTTCGTAAAATATTTGTAAATTGAATTAATTTTACATTTTTTCCACTTAATAAATTTTCATTTAAATTTTCTTGTTCAACAGATGCTGTTGCCGTTGTAGAATTTGTATTTATAGTAGTCAATAATGATAAATTTTTGTCTGGATATCCTTGTACTATAGAAAATGCAATAAATTGAATTAAAATCACTGTCGACAATAAAAAACTAATTTTCCACATTTTCATTAAAGAAAATTTTTACCACTCCCTTTTATATTTATTTTGTATTTCAATTTTGATTAGTTTTTCTTTGCTTATATACAAGGAATTTTGTATGAAAGTTAAAATTCTTCAGTTTTTTGTTGGTGGACAATAAAGAAAATTTAGTTACCGTATAATGAAAATTTCCCGAGTTTTCTTTTTTTTCTTTTTTACTTTAATTTATTAGTAAAAGAAGACGGTTTTTTTTTTTTTGAAAAAAAAAAAAAAAAAAAATGTTTTTACACTTCAAATAATTTAATTCGGAAGTGATGTAAGCGAACTCGTGTACCTAACTAACAAAGACTGAAATTTTTGTTATATTAAATTAGAAAAAATAAAAATAATTTGATATTAAGAATGTCTGGGAAAAAATTATCGCAATTGGGTGTTAGGTCATGCTAATGTGTGATAAATAAATAATTTCAATGGTAGGAGAAATATAATTTTTTATATATATAAGTTAATGGGTCAGAATTATTTTGTAAAATAATTATATTTATATATTTTCATAATTTAGTTTCCGGATTGATAAGAAAACTAAGCAAAATATAAAATTTTGATTAATAAATGTTGTGAACAAATTGATTGTTAATATAATTGTCTGTCATTCATTCTGGCTTGTGTAAAAAGTTTTTTTATTTAAAATATTATATTTCGAAAATAAATGGTGCCAAACAATCGAACATAATCATTTAATAATGAATTCTATTCAGATTTTTATCTAAATTTCGAATTATAGTTAAGGCCCAACCATGGAAGACTTTTGCTGGCTTAAGTGAATTGAAAACGAAAAGCCAGCTAAAGTCCTGTCAAAATCGTAATTTACCCATATTAAAATTGATTTAAAATTTAATGAACTGGTTACAAAGTTTACATTTAGTATACCAATATTTATAAACTGACTAGTAGCAATTAGTTATGGTATTTTGAATATAATTGATATATTTAATATTATTTCAAATTTCTTTAATTGATAGTTTTTACACTACCCTCGTTTTGTTAAAAAATAATAAAAATTATTGTTGAGCTAAAAGTTTTATCAATACTGTAGCTCAATACCATATGAAATAAAAGTTATATGATTAATAAAATTACATTTAATAAAACATTTGATATTGCAAAATTAATAATTCATTTATATGATATTTTTTATGTATTGATTTATACATAACAGGCAATGCAACAAACTATTGCTTGGTACCACTTGATATTAAATTTTCCAGTTTATTTCTCTCACTGCAGATAACTATAAACAAGGCTAACTATACAATCAAAGTAACTAAGTAACATAAAATTATCATAAACAAAGAAGCCAAAATCTTAACAAAAAAAAATATTTTTTCTTATCACTTCGAAAACACCAAACACAAACAAAATTTATTTTATAATAATATCATATTTAAATTTTATGACTTTGAAATTGATTTTTTCATTAGATTCATAAAAACAAAAAATTATAAATTTACATATTATTAAACAACATAAAAAATGTGTTACTAAATTTTCGATAATCACCAAAAAAAAAAAAAAAAAATTATAATTTAAACATTAAGGAAAAATGAAATTCCGAAATTCACTTACATAATTTAAATACGTTTTTTTTTATGTTGAAATTGCTAAATCAGCTAACAAAAATTGCTTATTAATGCATATTTAAAAGAATATAAAATAAAAAAAAAAATCTTAACTTTTATAAGATTTTCCGTACACATTTTTCTGGGAAAACTTAATAAGTGTGAATTTTATTTTTTATATATAATATTGAAATTACATACAGGGTTTCCCAGAACGTTAAGTTCAAAATACCTGCATCAATATGAAATAATTTTATAATGCAGTGATTTAAATAATTACAAATATTATCTATAAGAAATTTGTAATTAATATAATTTAAGAAGGTGTTCTATAAATTTGAACTATCCTGGTAACGTGTGACATCCTGTATATAACTAAATAAAAGATAAAATATGAAAATGAAAGTATTACAAGAAAAAATAAGAAAATATGTTTGAAAATTATGTAAATTACTAAACTGTTTTATAATCAAAATAAAAAAAAAATGTTTTATTTATACTTTGATGAAACCGTTTTAATAAAATGATGATTAATAAATAACTCAGATTTATCTATACATTGTGTAAATTGTATATTCATGAAATTGGTGTAGGTTTTTCAAATGTAATAAGAAATTGTCGAAATTACTGTCATATTTCTGTCTTTTTATTTAAATATCAGATTATTTGAAACAGATAAATGGACTAATTCAAAAATACAGTGACCCATTGCAATTGCTTAGAAATAGAAATTAAATTTATTTTATCAGTTACATCAGATTTCGTTCAATTTTATAACATTTCCTATCAATTATAAAAAAATGAAAACATAAAAAAATCAATTTAATTTAAAAAAATTGATAATAAAATATTGATTAAATTTTTTTTCACATTTTTACTTTCCGAACTCTGAAAAAACGAATAAACAATATGCAAAAATCCAATTCCGTGTATTTTTTTAATGATTTTATGTGTACGTCTATCTACCTTTATCATTCCTTGCTTCCATTTCGAATAGTATTGTATATATACTCTATCGTATATGTCAACAAAGTATCGGAATCAGTCCAAACTTTGACTTTCAGTTTATGTGTCTGTCCATGCAGAAAGCTTAATAAAAATGTATAACAAAAAATCACCAACAAATAAATTGCTTCACTTGAAACTATAATGCAGTAGTATAATTCATGATAAGTTTATTAATGAAATTAAATAGGTCACATCGGAAATGATCTATAAAAATCAATACCAGAGAAAATTAAATATAAATTGACCATAAAAAATAATTTTAAAATATAAATATAGGAAATAGCGTAGAATGGTCGGAATCGGAATGTCAAGTGTCAGGAAACATCACAGTTTTTTTATATAATTAAAATTAATTTTTTTTTTTAATATTTTTTATATTTATTTATTTATTCACAAAAATATTTTCAATTTTATGAATATTAAAAATTATGAATTAATTTTTTTTGCTAGATAAGAGAATAATTTTATGTCGAATTTATTGTATATTAAAATATGATTTTAATACATAAATTCATTGATTGAAAACAAAGAAAAAAACTTTAAATATCCTATAAAAATTAATAATAAACATAATAAATCAAACGCAAAATTACAATTTCAATTTAAAACAATTTTTAAATACTATATAAAAGGACATTATTTATTATAAAACTGCATAAATTCATATATGGTTTCCATCTAAATCACATTAATTTAAATAAACATTATTAAATATCCGTTTCTTAATATTTTCTACAAAAATTTTATTTCCATTTCAACTACATAAAATGAAAGACTTTTCCGACATAAGAAAATTTCATATAGAAGCATCTGAATAATAAAAAGGACTTCCTTAAAATTTGAATAATTTTCTATTTACACAATCATAATTGAAAAAGATATAGAGTTTTCTGAAAAATGAAATTCAGTTTATATATCACTAAATAAAAATATCTTCAAGAGAAATAATTTGAATATTTTCGGTTTTTCAACTTTTTGAAAACCGAAATTTAATCTATTTAAAGTGGTTTTGCTTAACATTTTTTTCTTAATTTTCTTTACTTTTATGTACTTACGTACATAACACATTTTGTACTTACGTACTTACACATTTTTCCGGTTTAATTTTTTCTAACTAAAAATCGGAGCAAAATGATATTAAAATCAGTGTTGTCTGGGTATATAAGGACAACACAAAATAAAATGGAAATGCTAATAAAAAGGAAAAACTTTTCAATATTGCGGAAATTTTGTGGAATTTGTGGTTAAAAAAAAAACCCCAAAAAATATTTTTTTTTATATACAGAATCGTTTTATTTTATGAATAAAATTTTATTATTTTCAAAATTGTATCCTTTCGATATGTTACTAAATTATACATTTTATGTTGCAGATATAAATAAAAAACATTGTTTTTGTGATAGTTTGCAATTTTTGTTCAAATAAAATTAATAAAAACCCAAATTTTGATTGAAATTTTTAGAGCATAAAAACCATAGTCAAATTCATTAGTTTATATAAAAAATTAAATTTTGATTTTTTTTAAAAAATGTATAATTTATTCAAATGTTGAAACCAACTGAGCATAAAATTTAAAATAGCCTTCAATTGGCCCAGTTTGACGTATGTATAATGATTGTTTTGTTCGTAGCATATTTCAAATTCATAGTCTATAGTAGTTAGAAGTTAGATGGATCGGTCTTAAACAACAGGATTCTAAATATATTATAACATTTTAAATCTGGAGTGCCCAGCCTTTACTTTCTACAAATCTTTTGTTTAGCTGTTCCTCTATCAAAATATTTTTATCATGTTGTTTAGATATTAATATTAAAATAATCATTTTTTTTTATCCCTATTTCTAATTTAATTTTTGTCTATTTGAAATATAGGCAAACCTTAAAAAAAAGCCAAACCTTTTCAATTTTTCTTATATATTTATTATTCTTGTTAAAATATAAAGAGGATCGGAAAGAAGGTTTGACGTTTTTTTGTTCATTATTATTTTTATTAAAATTATATTTAAATACACAAAAGAAAAAGGAAAATTTTCACAATTGAAAAGTTAAGAAATTGTATATAAAGTAAAAAGTTGGTATGTCCAATTGAAATAATATTCCTCGAATAAATAAATTCACAAAAGAAAAACAATTTAACTAACTAAGAGTGAAGAAAAAAAAAAATTCGTTATTTTATTAACTTTTCTGAAATAAATTTACTAGAATTTTTAGAAAGTTTTGTTATTTTTTTATATTAAATAAAAAGTTATTGAAATTGATTTCCTTGTACAATTTCTTTCGATTAATTCTCGGCTAAATTGAGAAATCTTTCAAGAATTTAATCTTGAACTTTATAAAAAAAAAATGGTGATTTAATATGTCATCGAAATTATAGGTAAAACTTTGTTTTTATAAAAACTTTCAATTATTTATAGAGGTTGTATATAAATTACTTAGAAACTATATAAAAGCGTTACAATTGAATAATTATATGACCAATTCTTTTAAGTATTTAATAGCTACTCAGTTTTAAAGTAACATGAAAATTATATTGAAAAAATTATATCTGAAAAAAAACCTTTTAAACGATTAACGATTTGTATTAGAAGTAATTTTTACAATGTACATTTTTTATTATCCATACTCGAAAATGTAAAGTAAAATTGATGTGATTGAAATCCATTTTTTTACTCTTCTCATCATCACAACACTAAATGCTATTTTCCATCAACTACTCGTAATAATCTTTACACAAAGTTTCAATATTTAAAACTCCATTTTGTACGAATAATGAAATAATTATAATGGGCTGATTGAATTGCTGACATATAAGTTATATAAACTTGTTAAAGTTAATTCCTATAGTATTCTTAAAGAAACTTAACAAAATGTTACCAGATAAAACTTCTTGAGGCAGTTATAATAGCAACCATAAGTAGATTATGAACACTGAAAACTACTTTTAATATCTCTTCCTAATTTGCTGTCTTATAATTAAATTACATTTGAAATAAATCATTTTAATGAAATATTTAAATATTCTTCTTCCTAATCAAAACTATATTCAGTCAAGCATAAAAATCTGAAATCAAATTTGTAAAGAAGGATACTCAAAAGAAAATAATTTGTATTAAATATCGATATTAACAGATATTTAAAAAAAGGATTTCAAAATTTTTAATTTTGTTTGATTAAAATATCCTGAAAAAAAGTTCCGAAACTTTTTCTATTGCTATTCCTTTGAGTAATATTTCTCTCTATCAATACATTCCAGTTAAATGACATATTGAAATTGCTTTGTGAAATGAAATATTAATTTTCTACGTACTATAAATCATTTTCAATTTATAACTTAAATAAACATGTAAAAATGAAATTCATTACGAAATTTCAATTTCCGATGAAAAACTTTCTATTTTAAATTATTTTACAAATTTCTCTTTGATTTCTCTGGCTTTCTATTACAAATTTTAATTTTATTTAAGGACATTTATTAATTTATAATAAATTTGAATTCATAATTGCAAAAATTTACCTAATTTTTTTTATATGTATTTTGAAAATCCTTTGAAGTTTTGTTAAAATAAAATTCCATTTATATATAGCAAAAATTCTTAAATATTCATTTAATTTATTTGAATTTAATTTTCCAGCAAAATATGAAAATATTTTATTTTCACTTTAATACTTTTTTGCTTCATTAATTCCGGCTATTTATATTAAATTTTTTATCAAACCCTCTGGCAGGATAATACTTAATGATAAATAGTCTGAATAAAAAAATAACTAAGCTAGCTAAGTAAAATAAAAAAAAAATCATTTGACCTTTTTTTCTAGTCAGCATTAAATCTAAAACAGTCAAATCCTCAGCTCTGAAAGAGAAAAATATCAAAAACATACTATTGGGATTTATTATAATCCCAATAGTAACATAATATTTTCAAATGTACAGCAAATCAGCAGATCTACAAAAAATAAAAATCCTTTTTTCTATGTTTATATCCCTGCAAAACATAAACAAACACAAAATAAAAAAATAACAAAATTATTCCTGCTAAAGGACAGAAATGAACGCATAATTTCGCCCCTACATAAAAATTTATGAAAATATTTATTAGAAATGTGGGTAACAAGTAAACATACCCAACAGGATAATAATTTAATCCTTTGAAGAGATAAAAGCCTCCACAAATATTTATTTATTAAAAAATGTATTCCTAAAATGCACAAAATTTGAAAAATTATAAAAATTATGTTAATTTTCTAGGGAAAATTCTTATATACAAAAACAAAAAAAAAAAATGTTTTTGTTGAATAATGTGAAGGAAATTTAAAAATTTAATTTTCATGAAGGAACATTTTTAATATAATTTTTTTTTTTTTTTATTTGTGGTCTTAAAAAACATTTGATGTTTAACAAATTTTCAAAAAAATTTTGTAAATTTTTCATAAAAGTTTTTATTTTTTTTTCTGATGATTATTATGTCAAAAGTTTATCGAGTTTTGTGTATAACGAGCTACTAAAAATATGCAATAATATTTATGTTAAAAAATGGTAAACAAAAAAAACATGAATAACTTTTAAAAATAATTTTCCTGGAAGGTATTTTGATAATTTTTTAATATATATTTTCAACGATTTTCCAAATATATTCGAGATAACTGAAAAGTTTTTCACTTTTTTTCAAAAAAAAAATTGTAAAGTTAGAGAAAATTGATGAATTATTTTTGTTATCAAAGATTTTTCCATTATCCAATAATTCTACATTTAAAAAATTATTAATATAAAGATATTACTTTTGGAATAAACGAGATATATTTCAGATTGCAGGCTTTAACTTCAGATTTGTTGAGAATATTCTCGGCATTTTCATATAAAATTCCATTTCAAGACGAACCTGCTAACGTGAAACCTTGTTTCTGTTGACCAAAGTATTAAAAAAGAATTTAAAATATCTAAAAAATTAAAAATTTAACTTAGTCTAACTGAATTATAGCGACTTTATTTCCATTCACTCGGACGTATGAATTCACTCGGTTGTGTGAATTTTCATTGTCGTTTAATTGATCAAAATATAATTATTATCGTACTTGACATTAAATTAAAATTCTGGACACATAATCGAAACCAAAATTAAAATTAATTATTCAGTAAGTAGAAAATATGCTAAATAACATGCTGTCCATTTGAACTTCCTTGTTCGCAGGATATATTCTTTTTTTGGTTTTGACTTTGTTAATTAACATAAATTTTGATGAAAAAAATATTGAAAATTTTAAAAAAAATTGCAATATTTTTCCTCTGTTATGTTTCACGAAATGAAAAACCATCAATGATTATAATTACTTTCCTGTCAATAAGCTATCCTTAAAACTTTTTAAGAAATATATATATATATTTTTTGAATTATTTTATTACATTTTTCAGTAAAAATTTCCTGCTGGTCTTCTATAAAACTCTTGTCTTTTTCGGTTATCGTAATTTATTACACTTTGGCGAACAATTTGCGGAAAGATTTATATAATTTAAAAAAAAAATAAAAAAAATATTTTGAATTTATTTTAAGAAAAAATCCTTTAGAATATTAATGTTTTATAACTGCTGTCGTTATAGGAATTTCGTGAACGTAAAGTTTTCTAGTAAAACGAAGGACAAAGTTTTTCTTATAAAAAACGGAAAACGATGAAAAAAAAAAGTTTTTCTCATGGGATCAGAAGTTTTATTTGTTATCCTTGTTTTGTATAATACCAGAGAGATATAACAATAAGACTAGTCTTAATGTATTACAGATAAATAATAACTAAAGATTAAATTTATTAATTTAAGTTAATATAAATTTATGGTTTCTTGTTATTTAAAAAGATATTTAATATTTATTAATTCCGATTTGAAAAATACCAGACTTCGAAAAATTCAGGTATTCCAAGAACAAATAGAAACTTATCAAAATAATCTCAACATTTTGTAAGTTTATATTAAGCGATTTAATTGTAGCGTAGTTGCCAAACATTATTTAATATAAAGTTAATTATTAAGACAATTCTCACATAAATTCATTAGTAATATAAACCAATCTTGGGCACTCCAGCCGCTAAGAAAACTTGTATTATACTATCAATGACTAAAACAACTATTTATTTACTGGTATTGTCACGGGACACATTACCTAGCGCAAACATGCTACACAGTTATGACTGACCACAGTTTCAATCTGCAAAAGGTTGCGAAGAATATGAGGAATTCTTGAAGCACCTCCAGTGTCATTGTGCAAAGAAAATTACGACATTTAGAATACTACTTTCTAAATGGCCTGTTAAAGGCGTGTGAAATAAAACATGCCAACCTGATCACGATCATTAAGTAGGTGGGACAGGTTGATGTGTTATAAGATAAAGCCATCAACTTGAAGTGTACAAAGGTCCTTTATGTAGCTAGAAGTTAATTTCGACAGTTTCAAATCAGAACTGTTTCAATTTAAATTATGAATCATATAATTTGCTGCAATATTAAATCAATATAAATTATATTTTATATTTTTTCCATTTAGCTTTACTAATCAATGTAATTTTTATTAATCATGATTCCGAAATGCAGAATTTTAGAAATTAATTATTTATGTTAACTTCAATCTTTTTAATTTCCCACTTTAAATGGTACAATTAGAACAAATTACAAGTAGTATCGATTCATAAATAATTCTGAATAATTATATATTTCAAATATTATCAATTTTAATAATCTCAAGTCCTTCAGAATTATTTAAAGTTCAACTCAGTTACTTTTTAATCATAAACTTTTCTCTTTATTGAAATAACTTAAAAACGCTCAGGTATATTTTTTTTTTAATATTATGTAGTCTCTATACATTTTACTGAAAAACCTTGAATAAATTATTTAAAAAAAGGTATTTTTTTTTTGTAAGTGAAATCTTAAAATGCTATGGTTCGCTAAATATGAAGAATATATTTCTACAACATTAAAAAAAAGTATATTATACATAAAACATTATATGAAAAACATCAGATAAAAATTACAATACAAAGCCTTAAGCTTTTATAGAAAAAAAAAAATTGTGAAAAATATTATAAAAGAAAATGAAAATTTAAAACAGAAAAATATAAAACAATTTTTTTTTAATCAAGGTTTTCTGTTTTATTAACGCCTTTTGCACTGCAGTTGAAAATTTATATGTTCTACATAATATGTTTGACAAATGAACACAAGGTTTCGAAAAACAAAAACAAAAATGGATTTGCAAAAAAAAATCTATATTATAAACACAGACTAGGGAATTTGTATAAATAATTTTGCTTTAAAATATTATAGTAGAAAATTAAATGAAAATTGTCAGCTTTAAATCTTGTAAATTAATAGCTTTATCAAAAAAAAACCAATTAAATTTTCACTGAAATTCGAAATGTATATTAAAATTTAATTGATAAATTTTGTATTCTGAAAAATTTTAACTATAATTTTTATTTCCTATAAATAATTTTGTAATATTATGTTAGTCTTCCATCGCCCCATGGACGACTAAAGTTTGGTTCACTTCTATTAAAATTAGTCTTATTAAAAGATGAATTGGTCTTTTTTTAAATCCTTATCTTAACACAATTTATTTGTTAAAATAAAATTAATATTAACAAATTCATGCTCTCCAGTAATAAAAATTGAGAAATTTGACATGGAAAAATATGAATTTGATTTGTAAAAACATTTATTTCACTTGGAAAAGGATCAACTCGACTTGGTAATACTATAAACCTGGATTAGGAGATGAAATTATAGAAGGTTTATAATAATTTTGTAGAAAATTTCAAACTAAGATCCGCTAGCTTAAATTTTGGTATGAAATTGTCGATACAGAATGTAAAAATCCTTAAATTCTTTAAAATACAAAATTACAAATTAAAAGATATTATAATTTAGTACTATATGTTGCAAAAACATGGGGTTACCAATGCCACAATTATAGAGCACTGGTTCAAAATTTAAATATTATTGTAAAATAAATCACATTGTCAATCTAAATGAAATCAGTACAAAATAAACAAGTTAAATTTCATAAAATTTGAACACGAACACTTTGTCGGTAACTAAATAACTCTGAACTATATTAATTAACTATATTTTTAATTACATAATTTACATAATATATGTTAATAAAATATAAATTTATATACATACAAATATATATTTAATCTACTCTACGACTTATCTAACCTAAATTCACATAACAACCAAATAAACATTAATTTTCTTTAAAAATATATAAAAAAAAAAGGCAAAATTTTGTGGCGGTCGTTTATACTTTCATGTTGTGTGCAGCATGGAAAATATGTTTTTATTATGGTAATTTTTTATAATTTTTGAAAATTGTCAAAAAAAAAGAAACACAAACATAAAATATTAAATATTTACTACTACTAATGTAAATATTTTTAACTTATGTTGGTATAGGCATAAAAGATACTATATATCATGATTTTTTTTTATTTTATTTTTTGTATACCAACATATTTTTAAACGTGACATAGAACACAACACAGAACATAAAAAAAACGAAAATTTTAATATAATATATATTTACATAATTTTCTACACATCCTAATGTAAATAAAGTCCCTCTTTAAGGATAATTTGACGCCGGTTCTATCCTACATTTCAAAGTACATTAAGGTTTTTTTTTTATTTTGCTGCTTCATTTTATGTCCTTACAACCTTCATTCTGATGACTTTAGAATATATTATCTATATATATAAAAAAAAAATTGTTGAAAGTTTTATATATGTAAACAATTTTTTGTTTTTATATTTATATCCTTTACAAAATATGCTTTTCTATCAAAAGTTTTATTGATTGTGTACATTTTACAATCAAACATAAAAAAAAACATAAAACTTTGGTATTTTTATATATAGGAACATCCTTTTTAGAATCCTGTTTTGTAAAATAAAAGAGATAGTAAGAAAATTTAAAAATTATTAATGAAATTACATTTATACAGTACTGAAATATAAAAAAGAAATTACAAAAACTGTAAAGTTTACTTAACTTTACATGTTCATGTTGTAAACAAATTCATTAAAAACTTTTCTGTGTTTTTTTTTTCTTAAAATACTAAATACAAATTTTTTTTATTGATGTTCAAAAGGATAAAACATATTCACCTACTCAGGACAATCAAACACAATAAAAAAAAATTAAGAAAACCATCTTTAAGATAACTTTTTGAAGTAAAATACATAAAGATATATTGCAAGAAAACAAACTTGTGTAATATAGAAATATAAAGAAACCAGAACAAAAACTTTTATGATAATTTATTTAGGTCAAGTTTCCTTTAAAGTTTATTTGAACATATTATAATTTTTTGAAATTGTTTATTGTTGTCCTTTTTTATGGTGAATTTTTGATATGTTTCTGATTTAAAGTTTTCCAATTTAAATGGAAAAAACATATTTTTATAATATTATTTTTCTTTTAGTCATTTCAGATTTGAAAGTAATTGAATAGAATATGTTACTTTAAAGTAAAGATACTTTGAAAATGAGTTATGAGTATCGAATATCCTTTCATGACATCTGCCTGTATAATTGAAGCAGTAACTCCAAATATTTATTCCCATTTTTATACGTTATATGTACTTATAAGAATTTATTTAAATTTCCAAAAACATAGGTCCCAATATTTGTGAAAACGTTGAAACCATTTTTGTGTTAACAATATTAATACAACTGCAACCTACTCTACTACAAAATAGTCAGCACTTGTTCAGTGCAATAACATGCAAAAATGTAGTTTTGATTGTTCATCATATATTTATGAAAGAAATACATAAACTGGTGACATACTTCCTGTTATTATGCTAAAAACTATTCAGAAAAGTTCATGGAAGTTCAAAACATATAAAAAAATATAAAATTTACCATAAACTTATATAAATCAGGTTATAACAATATCTTATAATTAACCCTTGCGGAAATTATTATATAATAATTATTGTTATTTAAAATAATAAATTAAAAAATTAAATCATTTAAACAAAGATTAATATCTAAACTTTTTTAAACAAACAAATAAAAATTCATTTAACAAATTCTGTCGGTTTCCTAAACATAATTTCATTTTATTATATTGACATTAACAGTCAATATAATCCTTAAAATAAATAAATAAAAAAAAAATTAAATTATTATATATCTCAAACCATCATCCTACATACTTTATTATATATATATAATTATTTATGTTTTTAAGTATTCTAAATCCACTTAAAACTTTTTATAAACAAATTACCCAGAAAAGTAATAATTTACTTATAAAGCAAAATCAAAATTATACAAACCATCAGAAGCAGGTCTCTAACTCCCCAAGTATCTATCATTATATATAACAATGCCAAGTAATTCTTATGTATACATTCCAACAATAATTACAACCCTAAGAGTATTAAAAAATAAAAACAAAAATCAGAATAAATATTAAATTTCAAAATTTTGATCGAGAAGGTTTTTGTTGAAATGGGTGCAAAAATCTAGTAGAAATTATTATAATTTTTAATTTTAAAATATTAACCGGAAATTTATTAAATCTTAAATTTTAACAGATTTTTGTTATGTATTAAAATTTAACATACTTTAATTAAGGTTTAATTAATACCGAGAAACTATTAAAATTATCATTTTTTTAAGTTTCATATTTTACAATTGTAAATTAATATATCCTTTTTCAAAATTGTACATTTTTAAATCATTTCCATGAGATTTTATTAAAAATATCCTTAATTATATAAACATAATTTTAATTTCCGGTTATTACAATTTAACGTCAATTAAAAATATCAAATTAATTACAAAAAATTTTATATAGATATAATTTCAAAAGTAAATTAAGGACAAAATTTAACTTAATTAAAGGAAATTTTTTGTAAATATATAAGGAAATGATTGAAAAAAATAAAAACTTTATTTTTTTTTTTCATTTTGTTTGTATATATAACAATTTTTATATTTACCCAATATATACAAATACACTCGAAATGTAAGTAGACCCACAAAAAAAAAATGAAGTAAAAATTAAACTGAATAAAAACTTTTTCTACAAAGAACCACAGTAAACCAACAAAAAATATATATATAATATATAGAGTCCTGCGGCTTTTAAGGATCTTAAATAAAGTACAAGTTTACTTTATATATAAGTATAAAAATCTTATACCGTATTATATCGAAGAGGGATTAAATAAAATGGAAAATTGTTTATTTAATGATAGAAATGCGTCTTTACTAATAACTTTATATATTTAATTTGGTATATATGTATATGTATTTGTACTGTTGTACTATCATTTAAACGACAAATTTTTCATTATATCCTAAAAGGACACAAAAGATTCTTTGAAGACGAACATTGGAGACGGCTATCTATATATAGAAATAACATAACAAGAAAAAAAAACTAAGAAAATATTAAGTCGCTTGAACAATAAAGGACTAATTAAATATTATGTCGATATTATTAGTGTCCTCTTTTAAAAGGACATGAATTTTTCTGCTTTTTTTGCTTTAAAAACTTTTTGAAAAGGAAATTTGATTTGTTATTAATGTTTTGATTGGCCTACGTTTTCATAATAATTCTTAATTACTTTAGATTGTAAATGTAAGGTTATCTAATTTAATTAAATACATTTTTATGTTGAAAGACGACATTATTTCAAAAATTTATAAAATATAATTATCTAATCCATTCCTAATTATACGAATGAACAAAAATAATTTCCATTTTTTAATAAATATTTTTGTAATGTTTTATATTAAAATTGTTTTTATTGTATAATTGATATAATTATGATACATTTAGTTTGTAATTTTAGTATGTCACTAATATTTTGATTAATTTAGAAATTTATTTGTCTTTAAGGCTTTACGAAATGTCAATATATAATTTTAATATAGTTTACATAGTTCAAATGGTAAAAGATTAACATAGAAAGTCATTTGTTTGGAATTTTAATATTAACATTCAATACAGCTGTAAAGTATCGTACTTATGCAAGTTTTAAATTGGCTGTTCAAGATATAAAAAATGGTTTTCTTTAATTTTTATTTTATGAAAATTTGAAATACAATTTTCAGCTAACAAAATTATCTAAAATCCGAGTTTGCATGTAATCGATAGTGGCAATCTTTCATATTTTACGATTTTCAACAAAAGATTACAAAAATATTTAATATACTCGTAGGTTAAACGATTAAAGCCTGAATTTTCTAATAATACTTAGTATAACAATTACTTCTAACAAGAATTTATCGTTTTTATATTGTCCATTTGAAAACATAATCTTAAGCTATAATTATTATTAAATTATACAATTGTATAACACAATCTTGCAAGATTTGTAACCAAGGGAAATTATTTTCAGAAGTTTCAGTTTTATTATTTCAATATTAAATACATAAATATCTTGAAATATAAATAAATAAATTTATGATAAAGTTCTTCTAATTTCTTGTATTCAATGAATTCAATTAAAAATTTTAAATAAATTGAAAATTCAGTTAAATCATCCTTGTAAAACTAATTTATATCGATAAAATATTTTTATTGCACATATAAAATACGTTCAGGTTTAAATTTTAATTCATTATTTTTATAATTCATTAATTTTAAATCATCTGTAATAAAATAATGAATATCTGTCTAGTAATAATATGAATAAAGTTTCCTGTTCAATAAATATTACATATAAATAAAACTAATTATATCCCATTTACAGTACCATAAAATTAATAGCCAAAACCTAATTTGTTAATATCTATTTTCATTTTCTAATTAAAATATAAATTGAAAATTTCTGATTATTTTAATTATGATAAAAATAAATTTTCCATACCGTATTTTTTATGCTATAAATAAATTTATGAATATAACAACATAAAAACTAGTACAGAAAATTCTATAAAAAATTTTATCTGAATTTTAACATAACAAACACATAAAATATTAATTATCTAAATTGTATTTTATGCAATTCCAAATTTCAAAAATTTTATAATTGATTGAAATATGTAAATTGGAAATCTATAAATATACAGAAATTATGATTTGAAAAAACTATCCTTTTATGTAATATTTAGCTAAATGAAAACATAAAAAAATACTTTAAAAAATTGAATTTAATATGTTTAAAATGTATAAATAAAAATAAATGGCGTCAATTAAAGACTATTTAAATAATTCACTTTATAGAATAGGTCCATAAAAATGTTATTGCTCAATTAAAATATACGATTTTTATATCATTAAGGACAGGTTTGGTTATATTTTGTCATGACCCTTTGCAATCTGAATTCAACATTATTTAAACTTCTTAACTATAATTAATTTTCTTAATAGCATGTTACTCAATTTTCAAAGCTTGTAATTGAACTATAACTACAAATTGTCGGCTCAGTATTGATTTATCGTACTCGTCATTTGTTCCAATTCTGAAAAATGTATTTTAATGTTAAAACAATCAAAATTATAATCTTCTAGTTATTGAATATATTGCTCAAACTTGTAATTAATTTATGTTTTGAAAACAAAAATAAAAAATATCATAAACAAAATTTCTTATTGAATTTCAAATTTCCTTCTATATACAATAAAATTGAAAATCACTAAAAAATCTAATAGAAAATTTTTTAACGCAATTATTTTCTTTTTCAATTTTATTTTCTTCAAATAAATACAAATTAACTAAGAAGAAAATCTTTGAAAATCTTTTTTAACACACACAAAACTAATTACAATTTTATTTATATATTCCTTTTCTCTTATCCTTATATAATTTATACAACAAATATAAAGCTTTACTTTATAAAATTTTAGTTTTCAATTTAGTCCTTCTGTGAATTTAGTGCTCCCTCTTTCCTTAAAAGTTATATAAACTAATTCAGTTCTGTAGTGTAGATTGTATACAACAGAAGACGGATCTAATATAAAACATATTCAAGGCAATAAGTAACGAAATACATAATTTTCTGACATTAACGTACAGCCAACTTTCAACTATACAATCTTTAAAATAAATTAAATTTTGTTGTTATGATAAAGTTTTTGAAATAAATTCAATTTATATTCTAGGCTATTTTCAAAGTTAAATATTTTAATATAATTTTCCAAAAAATATGAAAAAGAAAATCATATTTATGTATTTACACTAAAGTGAAAATCTTCTAATTTTATCTTATAGTTTATTTTCTAAATAAATGTATGTAATATTTGCATATAAAGATTCTGGCAATCTAAATAAATGAACACAAAATTAGAAAATTTGATATTATGAAAGTGTGGTTATAATTGTTTACCCATATATGGGTTTAACGAAGGGCCAAAGCTAAAAGGATACTATATACAAATATAAAGGACAAAACTTATTAGAAAATTTAATTAAATTTTGTGAAAATTTCATCTTGAATGTGGTTTACTTTTTTTTTTTTTTTGAAAATGATTTTAAATATAATTATATTCAAAATGATATTATAGTTTATTTAAAAGGATATTTAGTGGTTACAAAGTGTTTGTATGTGTGTATAGGTTACAAAATAAATTACTTTCTTAGATTTGTATGTATATATACAATGCCGACCGGTACGGTATAAATTATATGCTTGTTGAAGAAATTATGAAAACTAATTTTTTTGTATAAGGAAATTGAAAAAGTAGTTAAATTTATGGTCAGTTCATTTACTTTGTTGATGAAGGATCCTAGCAATTTTCAAAACTTTAAGTAAATTTTAATTGAATTCCTCCTTTATTTTTGGTAGATGAGATTTCATATTAAATTATAAATTTTAGATGTTTTAGAAAATTTAATTACAATTTAATTGTAATTACAAGATTGGAATAAATTAATTTTATAAATATGATTTTAATATAATTTGGAATAAATTAAATTATAACAAGTTAATAGATAATAATTTTTGAAAATATCTAATTTTATAATTCATCTTTAATATACTTTAATACATAATTAATGAACATAATTTTTACATAATAAATTTTCTCTAATTATTAAAATCTTTACCACAATCTTCTTAAATTTTGGTATTTTATTTAAGTTTTAAATTAACAAAATAAATATTTTTGTTTTGATGTCACTGTCAAAACCAAACCAAGAATAAATATCTTTTAATTAATATTTAAAATATATTTTAAATTAATTATTTTATTGACATTATTTAAATTAGAAAATTTCTTTATGTTTTTCCATGTCATAATGACTAAAAAATTAAAATTTAGAAACAAAATTCATTTTATGAAAAGTAAAATGTTTGTTATTATGTAATTTGTTTAAATAAACATTTAAACAAATAAAATTTACCAAATAATAAATAAACATTTGAGAATATAAAATTTATTTATTTAAGCTGAATTAGATTCTGGTATTAGTGTATTAAAAAGAAAAATTAACATTGAAATTTTGATATTAAAAGTTTTCTGTTTAAATTTTTATTTTATTTTAACAAATTAATTATAATCATTTAAAAATTACTATACAAAAATTTAGGAAACTAACTAAAAAATATTTAAAAACTTCTAAATATTTAGAAATTTCAAATAAAGTTTTTGTATAGATTAAAATTTTAATTAGCATATTTCATTAGTCCTAAATAAATTTTACGTTATTTGGGAAATAAAAGTTTTAATTAATTAAATACTGTATAAATATTTGTGGTTTTAGTTTATTAAATAAACTATTAAATTTAATGGAAATTTTATATTTTGATTTACATTTTTAATTCTATACAATTTAAACACCGAATAATGATTTCTTTAAACTATGCTGGATTCATTATTTTGTCCAATTTATGCACCCTTTGAACATACATTTTATATGCTAAATTAATTATTTGTCCGGATTTCTGTGTCTTTTTTTTGATTTAGTTGATTCAATTTCAATTTTTCTGTGCAAAATTTTTTAAAACATCAAATCAATCAAAATGAATATGAAAATATTAAATATTTATGAATTATTTTATAATTATTGTCAATTTGCTAGAATAAAATAACCGCTCATACTATGAAGTGCAGCAAAAATGGAAATAGATTTTTACGAATAAAATTTATTTCATTTATTATTATGTACATAAAAATTTATTTAATTAATATTTTATTAAATTTCTTTTAGAATCATAAATTTTCACATTCAATATATGCAAATTAATGTTATTTAATTTTTCAAAAAAATACTCGTTCGTCAATAAAATATTAAATCAAAATCTAGAAACTAGTAACAAACAGTGCGGCTATGAATAAATTGTAATAATTTTAATCAAAAAGTTTGTGCTCAAAAATACTAAAATTAATCATCAGAATCCCAATAAACTACACTAAATATTTGAATATTTAATAAATTTATAAGCAACCAAAAAAAAATTAATTATAATCCAGTAATAATTAATAAATTCTTTAATTAAAAACTTAATCCAATAATTTTGTTATGTTTTTTTTTTTGGTTGTTGGTCATTTAGTTAATTTTGTATTTAAATTAAAAATTAAATTTTAATTTTTTTCATTTTAGGCGCAGTTGGAGGTGATGGTGACGGTGATGATGCCGATGCTAAAGAGAAGGCAGAGGAAGAGGAAAGAGAACGCCTGGAGGCAATTAAAGAAGCCGAAGACCGACGTAAAGAGAAACATCGTAAAATGGAAGAGGAAAGAGAAAAAATGCGTCAAGATATTCGGGATAAGGTATGTGAAAAGTTAATATTATAATTTAACCAATTATAATATTTTTTTTTGTTCCTCTTATTTCCTTAGTTTTACGTTTTCAGTTATATCAAATTCCCTTGTCATATTATATAAATGTCCTTTTTGAAAAAAAAAACAAAAAAAAAATTAAATTTTTAAAAGAAAACAAGCGAAAAACAAGAATTGGTAAATTTTTTTTTAAATTGACCTATCCTTAAAAAATTATCTAGATCTTTTGAAACAGAGAAAAATTGTGTTTACACAATATTTTCCAATTTTTTTTTTTGTATTTTTATCAAACCAATTTATCCTAATAGCATTTACCTCGACCTAACCTGATAGAAGAAAATATGGGTAATCATCCATATACATCGTACCTGTTTATTGCTATTTTTGTCTGTTTTTTATTGGTAATAATAACCAAGAAGAAAAAAAACTTTGGAGCAAAAATGAAACCCAGTTTCTTATACAAAATTTTCAAATTTGTTTACCTTCACATCAATTTATGTCATCGTTTTTTTTTCGTCCTTGTGAATATAATATTCTTATAAGAAAAATAAATTGATAACGTTAGAGTTGTTGTTTACTATCTGTTTGTTATTTTTATCTTAGAAAAGGTTTTGATACCATATTTTCCCATCCCCACCTATATTTAAAGGATACCAACAAAAAAAAACACCCCATACCAAAAAATAATGTTTCTAAAGTCTAAACAATAATAATTTTATGAAATTATGGTCCCTTTTTTTGAATATTATATGTAAATATATTTTTTTTTTGTTATTTCGTTTCCTTACTTTCATAATGACCCATATTTTTGTCCTATATTATTTTTATTTTTATGTCCTTTGAAGTACTTATAATATAAATACAATTGTGAAAGAAGCATAAAAAAAATAATCTAAGTTCATTTAATACATAAAAAATAGTCTTCATTTTTACATGTTGTCATGGTAAACAAAATTTTTTTATTTTTTTATTTTTTTATTAAGTATTTCAAATCACGCATATAATTTCGTTGTGTCCTTTTTTTCCCTTATAACTTAGAAACGTACTTAATCGATTTCAATTATCCTATAAATTTCATAAATAATTTTTTTATTAATGTTATCATTTTTATATACGTTTGATATCTTAAGTATAAATTGTGGCCTAAAACGAAATCATTTTTTTTTTTTGAATAAAATTATTTAAATTATTGGTTTTCTTATGAAATAAATTTATTTGTTTATTAGTATTATATTTCGTAAAATATAAATATATAAAGTTTATTAACAAAATTTATGTTTCTGAAATTTATGATTATATTGTACTAATTTTGTTGTCGTTTGTAATTGTTAGTAACATGTAACATAAAATAAAGAAATTTATGTAATTTAATTTAAATATTATCAAGTAAAAAATGATTTTTTTTTATAAAATTTGTAATTTCATATATTATGTAACATGAGACTAGCATAAACATTTGAATAACATTTTCTAAAAGCAAAATTTTATGTAATATTAAAGATGCCATTTTGTTCAACCTCTGCATATCAATTTCGGAAAACATTTCTTATACGTTCGATTCTAGCTGGAAAATTCTTAAAGATAATTTCTATCATTTCCATTTCACTTTAAACCTTATTCTATAGTAACAACAATTTAAGTGACAATTTACTATGTTAAATAATAATTATACAGAGTATTATGTACGGAAACTTCAACGTGGGCGATTTTCTGAAGAATAATATATTTTTATTCTGATAGATGAAGTTAATAATCCTTAAAAATGTAAATTCACTGGCATACCATTATTATTAACTATATACACAATCCTTTTAATCCTAATTGGGTAAATTAATTGTATATACAAAAAGTTAGATTATTTATATCCAGGTGCGTAATAATATATTTATAATTACTAGAATATTGTGGAAAGAAAAGGGATTGCCTTAAATTATATTAATATATATATAAATATAGTAACTATAACGTGTTTATGTCACTCTATCTTAGATACTATAAGGTAAATTCACGTTACCAGGATCTTACAAAATTGTGAAAATTAATCAACAAAAACATAGTTTGTCTTAGTCAATGGTATATTTTAATAATAATAGAAACTTTTTGAGTTATATAACCTTTAAGTAAGTATATATAAATATTAATGTATAAAGTTTTATATATAGATTTGATAAATTACATAGCGTGCTTTCGAAATTTTAATAAATTTATACAGACTATATCCAGAAATATTGCCAGCTTTAATTATTTGTTAGACTATATTGCCAGGTCGACTGTTCTTGGGCCTAGTTTTTCATTTCAAATTTTCAATATTCATTAAAACTATTTATATTTAAAAAATCATTAATTATTATTTCATTTTTTTTAATATCAATCATATAAAAACTCTTATATTTAAATACTACATTTTTGATTAAGATTAAATTTTTGATATCCAAAATTCTTAAAATAGAAACTAAAAATAGATAATTAAATAAATTTAGTACAATTTTTTTATAGAAACTAATTAACATTTAATTACTCTTTCACATGACTAGTTTTTGCTAAATATATATATCAAAAATCAATTTACATAAAATATGCTAAAAATAAAACATTATAAATTTTAGATTTTTGTTTTATTGTATTTGTTACACAAACTATGTAACAACTTTGATTACAAGAACCTAAAAAAATAAAATAGAATAAGGAAAAGCGTGAGGTTCAGAATAGTTTTAAAATTTTCGTAGAAAATACATTTTAATGTAAAAAGTATAGAAAATATTCAAACTAAAGTAATATAAAGTTCAAAATTTAGTATAGTTCCATTAATAAATACTCAATTGTCTTAAAAGCTAGTTCCTTAGTTTCATTTCTTTAAACTCGCTTTAAAATTTGCTAAAGGATATTCATTCATAAAAGGATTTTTATGTGTTTTTGTTTTAATTGAGATAAAATTTATTTTACTTAATTATAGAATAATTAATTAATTTTATCTTTCCCAGAGGTCTGGGAAAAAATCTGTAATGAAATATAATTGTATTATCAATAATAATGACAGATAAATCCTTACAAAAAGCATTAATTTCAAATCCAAATTTCAATAGTTTTTCTCATTTAAACTATGAATCAATCCTTTTTAATTAGAAAATGCAATTAAAAATAATTATCCTATTCAAAGAAAATGAAAATTTACAAAAGGAAATACATACTAAAGATTTTTAAAGATTTTCTTACTCTATCGTCAAAAGTACTTCCATTACTATTCGAGTATTATATCCTTGAAAAAATTGACTGCACATGACAAGATAACATACAGATATAACAAATAATTATGTAACATGTTAATAGAAATTAAATGAATCTTGTTCAATATTTAGTAAGAACCCTGTATTACATTGTAAAATAAAACAAAAATTACAAATAAAAAATGTTTTAATCAATGTTTAACAAATCATGAAATTATTCAAAAACTGTTTCAACATAAAACAGAACTTTATTAAATCCTTCTATATTTATTTTTATACGAATTCGTTATATTCTATAGAATGTTACATAATTGCAAAATATATTTATATATTTATGTTTTATTTGTATATTTAGATTTGTAATTATTCTCTAGTCTATAAATTTTCAAATTAAATTTAAATATTCATAGCTTAAATATAGTATAATCTTTTAATGAATTTTCTCGATAAAAGTTAAACCACATTTTTAGATATATAAATACGTTTATAAGTACGTATATATTAAATAGATAAATTTATATCCGTTTTCAATTTATAAAATTATTTGATATGCAAATAAGGTATAATAAATTTACTTTTTTATTTTACTAGATCTATCAGATTTACTACTATACATAAAATTGGATCAATTAAATTTAACATATAATATTAATTAACTATACAATAATTGATGTTTAAAATTTATGTAAATTTGTTAAAATTTATCTAAAATTCTATTTTCGAAATTATGATTTATGTATTATAGAAATTTTAGTAAATATAATCAATTCAGTAGCAGTGTTATTACTATAACTATAATTGTCAATAATTGGTGATTAAAATGAATATTAAATTAAAATAATGAATCAAAATAAAATTACATATAAGGAATGATTTCGATCCAAAATTAAATACTGAAATTTACTAAATTGATTTTAATATATTATATTATAATTATATGAATAATTATTTTAATTGTTAGTATTTTTGATATTTAGTAAAATTAATTTTATATAATATTAATAAAATCAATAAAATATTATATAATTGAAATTATGCAATTATATATTTTAGTTTAGTTAAATATTTATTCAAATTCAAATAGTTAAGTTGATTTTATTATCATCTTTATATCTTTCTTTATCGTATGGAAAGCAATCTTTGAAGAAAAAAAATGAATTTTCCATTAAATTAGGATAGTATTAAAATAATTCTAAAAAAAACCATGAAATATGCAATATTTATAAAAATTACCTTCATCATAAAATATATATATACATAATATATAAAAAATTTCAAGGATGAAACGTTAATAAATATTTTACAATTTATATAAATCCTTTAAATTGCAGTACATATATATTTCCAAAAAGAGAATTCTTGGTTGGCATTTTGCCAACACAAATACAAAATAAATGAGATATATCCTTTTCTCTGTATTTTTGTATATATATGTAAATTTTTATACATACATATATATTCCTTTTATGTGCCAAAAATAAAATAAAATTTTGGAAGCTGGCCAAATATTTATTTATCCTTCTGCATCCTCCATACTTGAATAAAACTAAGAACAAAAAACAATATTTTTAAATAAGACTGAGCTAAATTTAAAAAAAAATAGCCAAAACCTTTAAGAATAAATTTCGAAAAATATAAATTTTTATAAATGATAAAATCAGTAAAAAAAAACATTGTGCAAATTATTAAAACGAGGTGTTCATGTGCATTTTCCATAATTCGAAATAATGTTTTATAAAAATATCCTTTAATAAATAAAAAAAATTATATAAAAATTTGACCCATATTAAAGTAATACGAATTGTAAATAAAAAAAATTAAATATACAGAAGAAAATTTATAATTTATAATACTTTTTTAAAACTTATAAGTGAAGAAATTAAATATAATCATCAGCATAATAAATAACAATTAACATAAATAACCCATTCCATTAAAACAACATTACATATTTCACAGTAAACTCTGCAATACTAAAATTAAAATATGTAAAAATTCGAAAAATGCATATTAAAAAAAACTAGAATAATATTTAAATAATTATATGAAATTAAAACCCTAGCAATAGTTTTTCTTTATGTCATTTCAACAAAATTCTGACTTATAAGAACTTGTGACCGACACATAGTTATCACTACTATTCATTCTAAGGTTCAAAGAGTCTACCTACGAAATTATTCTGTTGTTGAAATGAAATAGATAAAAACATTGCCAAATTTCTTGGTATAAATATTATTTATATTTTTTTTCTAATTATAATAAAATAATTCATTAAATTTTATTAAAATAATTAATCAAATTAAAGAGTACCCAAAAATTGCCAAAAGTTTTAATAATTAACTGTATATAAATAATTTCATTATAAATATCAATAAATTTAAAAATTTAATACTTATTGAAGTTTTAATTAAAATATATATATTTATTTTACTACATAAATAATACAACAACATAATATTAAAACACAATTAAAATTATATATTATTTTTTAAATATCATATTTACATAAAATAAAAATTAACAATTACAAATAAAATTATAATTTCTTTGTTAAACAATATTTATGTAATAAATTTTTTTTTTAATTATATTACTTAATAATAAATTTCAGTAATATGAACATAATATAAAAATATTCATTTAACAAACAACAGTCAAAAATCATCAGAATATATATAATCACCTGATCGGGGTCAAATTGACTCTAGTAGGGAGTCCGTTTATTTAAGCGACTCCCTAACGGAGTCAGATTGACTTCCTTAAGGTTACTCAACATTTTAATTGAATATTAAAAAAATAGTTATAATAATACGAAAATAAATTAAAACTAAACAGACCAACATTTTAATAAATAAAAATAACAAAAAACATTAAAATAATTTAAACAATAAATAACAACAAAACCATTGAAACATGGGCTTTTATGAACAGCATAAACAAATTGCAATAACTCGGGATAGTAGAACACAATCATACAAATAGCATTCATAGATACAAATCTCTAATCGTCGTTGAACCGATTAATTTTTTCGGTCCAACAACGATCTATAAAATTTAGTTTTCTTCATTTTCATAAATTTATCTGCGCCAGCTTAGCCTATTTAAGTAGAAAACAGAGGCGTAGCAATGAATAGTGAAATAAAAATACAATGTATCAGCTATTTATTCAAAAATGTATGAATAAAATTTGAACTAGTGGGCCGAATTAACACATAATGTTTCATCCGAAACAATTTAGGTTTACTACAGGTTATATAAAAATTAATTATTTTACTATAATTTCATTTCATATATAGAGGTACCGTGCCAAACCTTGTTTATTTGCTAGTTAATTATAAAATATTCTGATCTCTGAGTTCAAGTATTAGTGAAATTATTCCTGCAATTATTATATTGAGTGTTTTTCAAATTCTTTACAAAATGTAAGTTACACATTCTTCACCCTTTACGTAAAGAAATAACATAGACAAAATCTTTTTTAAACAGGAGGTCAGCGGGCAGCATACGTATTTTTATCTGGCGCTTAGTTATTTGATTTGAATGGAGCTAAAATAGGCCAGTTATACTTCCACAGCCGCAGCTAATGTTATCCCTATCGCGTCGACCTATCCTACTTCTTTCTTAAAAAAGATCATCCTTGCCGGTTTGAAGATACCACCCTCTGAAAGATGATTCAGGAAATGGTAAACCAAATGTTTCAGTTTTCTAGTTCTGACCGCCTGACCCATGCATAACAGATTATTAAAATTTATATTTGATCTTTCAGAATGAAGTTTCAAATGAAAATATAAAATTCAACAAAATTTTGGAGGACAATTATTTTTAAAGGTTAACATGTTTGATTATCAAACTATTGTGGGTGACCAAGGTGGTCAGCAGAACTAATTCGGTTGGCCATTCCTGCTTTACGACAATAAATTTAGGAACAATTAATACAAACTACTAAAACCATTACTAATATTCTGTAATATAAAAATATGTTAGTAAATTGTAATTGAAATTACTCACAAATCAAAATTTTATTCAGACAATTGGTGACATTTAATGTTGTGCTAATAATTTATGAATCCTTAATTTTAATAAATTGTAAAACTTTAATTTCATATTATTTTATTCCCCTTTTAATTTTCTATATAAAATTTTAAAAATTTCTATTAAAATATATTTTAATTATGTATACATTTCATTAAATTGGCAAATATTACACTGATAATACAAACATTCAACCCCAATAAACCTTCATAATTTATACCTTTAGGTAAAAAACAAACTTTTTAATTGGTTTAAAAAATTTAATAATATTTAATATTTTATTTCCACTTCAATATTACAAATAAATACGTGAAATTTATAGCCTTAAAATATTTTCTCATTTCCGCATAAATATTTCAACATTTCGATAAAAAATATATTTTCTGAAATATAATTCCAATTAAATTAAATTTTGAAATTCTAAAAAATACCAACCACAAAAATTCCAAAATAAATTTATAGTAAGTAAAATATTATTATATAATTATTTACAAAAATAAAAGAATTACACAAAAATATTTTTATCATTTTGCTTAAGGATATTTTTAATATTTACCCTAAAAATTATTTAAACTTTTATAGTCATTCCATTAATTTTCATATACAGATACACACAGTAACATCAAAACTTTATCCTTTTTCAAGCATTCTCTTACGTATACGTGTAGTTTTTTTTTTGTGGTATATAATTGAAATTGAAATTAATTAAATATCATAATAAATAAACAATAATTTTTAATAATGATTTATAATCAAAATTAATTATTAATTTAGTTGAAATTAAATTCAAATCTACAATAAACAGGAAAAATACATAAATATTATTTATGTAAATAATCGAAATTCCTCTAGAGATAGAATAAGACGAAAATTTCTTCTAATTAGTAACAAAAATATATGAAATTTATGATTTATGTATAAATAAATAAATAAATAAAAAAGAAGTTATTATTTATTTCTTATTCCTTATGAAAACATATATTAATTTATATCCTTAGAGATTATTTTGTAAAATACTATTTTATATAAATATTAATTCCCTTTTTTTTAATATTATCTTTACGTTAAATGTCTGGTCTTTTGTATATAATGAAAAAACAAAAATACAAGAAATAAAATTAAAATCAAAAATTATTATGACAATTCACATATGCCACTTTTATTATGATTATTATTAAAATTATTGTTGTTATATTTAGCGATAATAAATCCATTTAAAACTTTGTATTATTACACAACATTATAAATATATATTAACATATACAAATAAAGTTTAAATTGTTTAAATGAGTCCTTGCAGTGAGGATAAATATAGAAAACAACAACAACAATGATAAAGAAAACAATTTAGGATGAAATGTACACGAAAAGTTTTTAATAAAGCTCAGATTTTTGTTAATTTGTTTTATGACATTAGAAGGGAAACTTTTTATGTATTTTATTTTATTTTATTTATTTTTCTTTGTATATTATTTAACATTTAGACAATAATTATGGTATAAAGGACGAATATTTAATAAAGGATTTAAAATATTTGTACAATAAATTATATTTATATAAAAAATAAAAAAATATTTTATTATTAATTGAAAATTATATTTGATATTTAAATAATTTTAACATATTCATGTCGATTATGTAGTTCGATTAAATCGAATCGAAAGGGTGACTTCTAGTTCTGTTAGTACTGCCAAAGTAAATCAGGGATAAGGCAACTAAGATTGTTTATATCTTAGTTGCCTTAGATATAAACAAGTATATTTTCTAATTTTTTAGGTCAAATAAATAAACTAAGTGTTAAATAAACAAATTGGATTTGGTAATAATAAAATGGATTCAATTGATATATGGGCTGATTCAAGCGATAGTGAAGAAGAATGTTCCTATTCCTATCCAAATTATTTTAAAAACATAAGTTTATCTATAATTTTCCAGTTAATTATGTTTAATTTGTTATACTTACATTTTATTTGGTTTATAATTTATATAAAATCAAAAAACTTTTTAATAAAACCAAAAAAACAAATTATGAAAAAACGACCATTCGATATTGGATTATTTTTTTGACAGTTCGAAACGATTCGATAAAATCGAATCCAATCGAACTACATAATCGGCATGATTAAATTCGTTTTTATGTATTTTTTTAAAAAAAAAATACGTTTTTGTCATATGCTCAGTTGTTATTAAAGACTATGTGCTCCGAAAATCTGACCATAATAAAAATACTAATAGATATTTTTTATATCTTTTAATATTTTTAAAATATCTTTTATCTTTTATTTAGAAATATTCATTTCATACACCTACCTAGTAAAAATCACAAACGAAAAAGATTTAGGTTTATTTGTGTTGGCGGTATTTATAAAAAAAATGATAAGGCAATTTTCTTCAACTTTCCATCCATCTAATAAAAGTTCATTCACTTGAATATAACATAAAATCATATTTTTATTTTTAATCTTCTTATCAGCTAAAAATATATAAATTTTTTTAATTAATTGTTGGTTTGATGTAGTATTACAATTTTAACGAAACGAGGTTGAATTTTTAAAGATTTTTATTTAACAATTTAGGAATACTAACAATCTCTTCAAAATATCTTTTAGTAAATTTGGCAAAACTCTGTTAACCAATACATTCTAATATACTATTTTCTAATACAACTACCTGGTGTACTAGCCTTTTTCTTCTTCCTTTTTTATGGTCTTTTCTATGCTGACTTTGGTTGATCGAACAAATAATCATTTTTTTACATACATCCCGAATTCCGAGTTGATTGATAACGGAAAACCAATACTTAATATTGGCGATTGATGCCAATATTAAGTAAAGTATAATTTGAATTGATTTTTTAGTTTTCTTCCAATGACTTTTTTATTTTTATTCATAGACCTTATCAAATCTATGTAAAAACGCAGCCTTGTGCTAACCAAGCTTAGCATCAAGGTCGCTGTGAAGTGAAGATACAAATTTAAGATTTCATTCTAGTGAGTTCAATTTGGATATTTGTAGTTTCTGTTTAACTTAATAAGTTTTAATTAAAAGTTGATATTATAATTTGTATGAAAAGTTCACTTTACAAAGAACTCGATATTAAGCTTAAGTTTGTGCGTCCTGCCGTTTTCAAAAAAATTGTTCTTGGAAAGATCTCTATAGAGACTGATTTATTTGATCGACTCCTACATATTATCCAGACAAGGAAAAACTAATCTAAAAAAAGCTTTATAATTTTAAATTTGATCATTTTAAAATTACAAAGAAAAACTTTATGACAATTGCAAGATTATTTATTTTTTTTAAATGAAAATCAAAAAACGAGAAATTTTTTAATTTATTTTATGTGGTTTTCCTTTGTTTATTAAATAGAAAACCGCATGAGTTTTACAGTTTTATAATTTCTACCAAAATAACAAAAAAAGAAAAATATTTAAAGAAAATTATCTTTGGTAATTATCCTTATTCTACAAAATTTCACATAATCTGTTTTTTTTTTTATTTTTTGTTTGATTATCCTAAATCAAAAAAGATTAGGGTAAGCAAAAAAAAAAAATGACGAATTAATTTAAAAAGATTTTCCTTTTGAATAAAAAATAAAATAAATTATTATTTGTTTTCTTCTATCATTTTCAATTTTCACCCACATTTCTTTTAAATTTCCTTGTTTCAAATTGTTTTCGTTGATTCGGTGAAGGGAAATGAATGGCGAATTTAGAAAAACCGATATAAAAATAATTTTCTTAAGGAAAATGGTTTGTTTAGGTAGAAAATTACCACAAAAACAAAATTTGTTTGTTCTGTTATTTTAGCATTTTGGTTGAATAAAGAAAAATATTTCATTTAAATTTAGTTAATCTTTTTTGGAATTAGTGTTTCCTCCTAAGGCGTTTCAATGGTTTCTGTTACATTTTCCTAACATAATTAAATCAAGAAATATTTCGGCTTCGTTGAATATGAAATAAAGACAATTATTTGGATTTTGGTGGTAATTTTCTAGTTTCTTGATTTCTGGAGATGTTTAAATGAAAGTTAAAATTAAATATAACAACGATTTTGATTTTCTAGATCTGGTTATTCAGTCGGAATTAGGTGGACACAATTTTTTATATTTATTCTGTTTAAGGTTTAAATTAATTTTGAATAAACTCTATACTAACCAGAAAAGACTCAATATTAAATTCAGATGTTTGAATTGATTTTGTACCTTCATTTACATTTCATTGTATTCAGAGGTGTAGGAATACTGACATTTTATTAATAATACTCAAAATTTCTATACAGGATTCTAAAATATTTTTATAGCTGTTACGAAAACTGAGTAGTGTAATTCTAGCTGAATATTTCTTTTAATGTATTTTTAGAATATTAAATATGAATATTATTTTAAGTAGTTTTGTCAATTAATTTCAATATTCTAAAAAAAAAAAATTTTAATTAATTTGAAATTTTAAAGAAAACCCCAAAATGTAACCACAATTCTCTTAATAAATTGAAATATCATCTAATAATTTCAAAATTTAACCACAATTTTCCGGAAATTACTCTACTTAAAAAAATGTGATTAAACAAAATTTACCTTTCCTATCAATTTTTTTTCTATGTTCATCAAAGTGTATAATCTCTTGATTTGAAAATTTTCCAATAACGTATAGTACTCCTTTATATCAATATAAAATTTCACAAATATATAATAAATATAACCTACTTTTTAGAGATTTAACCATAGCAACACTATGGAAATAACATTAAAAAAAAATATATTCAAGAATCCTTTTTTTAAATATAAACCATTTGAATATTATCTATATGGTATTTAGAATTTGTACTATGATTTTCCATTTCAATATCCTTAATAAAAAAAAATTATTATAATATTTTCATTTTGATAATATCGTCGTTTCTCTTGTGATCAATTTCATCCATGATGAAATTGAAATTTTCCAAAAATAGAGTACATACATAAATGTATATTTTCTACTAAAATAATTTTATTTAAAATCATTTTCTGTATTTATATTTTCCTAAAATATCGCCTGATTTTGTTATACCACTAACAATTTTGAACAACTTAATAGTAATAAAAAAAATTATATAATATTTAAAAAAAAAATCAACTTTGGAGAAGGGTAAAAATATAAATTCTATCACGGTATAAAACAGGGATCGTAATCATCCCAATATAACTGGATAACTGGATTACTGGATAACGTAAAATTTACTTCTGCACAAGAGTGCAGAAGTAAATTTTACTATATTATTGGAAGGATTCGATTATGTATTCATTATATCGTAAAAGACTTTTAATATGGTAATATTGTATAAGAAAACTAATTACTACAGGCGTAACATCAGTTAAATGAATTTCGTTACAAAATAATATTAACAACCGAATTGTTATTAATAATGTTATTATTATATAGTGTAATTTTCAATAATTATTGATTACTTATCAACTTATTTAATCAATACTATTAATATATACTGCATTTATTACATATAATCAGTTTTTATATTAACTCAGTTGGCTAGAAAGAGCATTTACTTCATTTTATGTAGCTTGCGGAATTCCGGAAGATACTTTAAACATAATTTTGTATAATTTATTTGTATTTATCATATAATAATTATTTGAAAATAATAATACCTAAATAAAAGAAGGTCGGTTAGTGTACTATGCTGCAAATCATTGCGTCGCTGGTTCAACTCCAGACCGAGGCATCCCTATATTGCATTTTGTTGATTCATCTTTAAATGAGTACCAGTAATAAAAATTTGTAATATATAATTGTGATTTTATGACTGAGAAAAATACTATCGGGGACAACAAATGTCTCACTATTAAAAGCGTTGTTGCAATTAAAAGTTTATTCACTTATTATTCGTTCGAATTTCCTATAAAAGCAGTAGATTCAAATTTCAAATATAATTCCCGTATTCTCTGTTATTAAAGCCCTATGTTCCCAAATGCAGTGAACAAGGATTGGAAAATCATAAATGCAAGAAATTTGTATTTCTACAACGTTTTTTTTTATTATAATATATCTTATTTTTAATATAATTTTGTTTTTATGTTTTATTTTGCAGTATAATATCAAGAAAAAAGAAGAAATAGTCGAACAGCAACCACAAGAGGAACCAAATCCTTTAATGCGAAAGAAGAAAACACCCGAAGAATTAGCTGCCGAAGCTGAACAAGAAGAGTTAGACGATTTTACAAGTATGTCAATCTGTTTTCCAAATTCAAAATTATTTTTATTATTATTTTGTGTTGCTTTTGAAAGTTTTGATTTTCTTTTTCTTTTTGTGAAAAGTCTTTTTGATGTTCACAAAACTATTTTCTAATCATACATTTACAAATATTTGCTTTTTTTTAAAAAAAATAATTTTCATTAATTATTTAACTGCACATAAAAATAAATTATCATCTTTCATTATATACAATTTTATAATGGAAATTTTCAAAATAAATGCTTTTATAAATAATTATTTACGCTATCAAATTTTTCGTATATTTCCAGTATATTTCCATATTTATTGGTCATAAATTTAAAATTTTCTTTAAATATTTTTTTTTTTTTTAATTTTTTTAATACAATTTTTGGCATTACCAAACTGACATTATTATTTCGGTTAAGTACGAGTTAATAAATATTTTCTTAAGAATATTTTCTATATCCTTGGATTAAATATGACAACCCTCTTTATATATTTGTTATCCTTAATTGTGGTTGAATAAATATTAAATTTATGACTATGAATGGAAAATATATATATACTTTTATATATATATATATTTGCAATGAACAATTTTGATAAAAAAAACATTTCATTCGTACACATTTTTTAAAAAAGTATTTCTCAAAAAAAAAATACGAATAAACAAAAAAAAAATATAAAAAATTTAAACTTTTCAAACAAGAAAAGAAAAATTTAATTTTTATGGTAATAGAAAATGAAATCATAAACTTTTCCATTTTCTTGGAATATAAATTTTTATATTTTTCTTCATATTTTATTTTAGTACCATTTTTTTTTTTTTGAGAAATACTAACTTGCTATTTGGTATTTTTATTCACAAAAATATTGAATTTAACATTTTCTTAACAGCAGACAGAATTATTTAGCTAGAAGAAAAATCATATTTTATTATATATGTAGAACACACACACACATGTAAAAATTTTAGGGAAATTATAATATATTTTCATTTTTTTAGATAAGTAAAAGTTGTTTAAAAGTTTTTCCAAAAAAAATACTTTAATTATTCACTGTATGTAACAGATGTAAATATAAAATTTTTTATTTTTTGTATTATTTTGCTAGTAAATTTAAGTAATAAAATATTCACCTAATGTGTAAGAAAGTTTTGGAAAATTTAAATTTATATAATGTATTTACTTACTGATAATTTGATTCCTATTCGACCACTATGCCTGATTTTTAAAACATGCAAAAAAGTTAAGAAACGTAAAAAATGTAAGAATGTTACTTTTATAAGTAAGATAAGAAGCGTAATAGCACTTAAAAAACACTTAATTGCCAATACAAATTTTTTGTTTACTTAATTTTGCGAAATTACATTAATTTCCCTGAAAATGTCATTTCGATATCGATGATAATATCCACTTTTTTTACTTTTACTCTGACCTTGTGTTTATTTTGACAATTCGTCGTCTGAACCATTTTTGGTTTTTTTGACTTGGTTTTAAAGCATGATTTCAAGTTCATGTTAAAAATAGTAAAAAAAGACATTCATTCATTCTAATGGCGCTACTGCCCTGCTCGAGCATTGGCCTCCTCAAGTCTATTAATAATAAGACTTTAATAATATTTAATTATAGAAGTTTTTCATCATAAAGTTAGTTTTAAAAAAGTAAAAGAAAAAATTTTATATTTCAATTTCCACAAATTTCCTACTATAATCACTTTATTGCAATTTTAAGAACCGAAAGCAAAATGAAAACATTGAAACTTAAATTATGCAAATTAAGATAAAATTAAAATTTGTATTTTTAATGGAATTAATTATAAACAATCGTTTAACAAAATGAGGTTTTCTATTTTGTATAGATTTTAATATTTATAAGTAACGCAAGAGAAAATGTAATAATTGTAACTAAATCGAATATCGATTTACAAGTAACGTTTGGGCTACAATGTAGCGATCAGTTCAGTTTCGAATCGATTCATACAGTAGCCAATCGACTGGTTAAGTTGACATAATTATCTATTTATCATCTCTTATTTATTTAAAATTTCAATTATAAGAACAACATTGATTCCATAATAGTTTTAGTAAAAACATGTACGATACGTAACCCAAATAATTAAAATATATTTATTTTAATAATCATTATTCAAAACTATGTAAAGTTTTTGACAAGAACTTAAAAATAAATTTTCATTTTTTAATTGCATTCAATTAGAAAATAATAAAACACTTTATTAAAAATAATATATTCCATTAAATTAATAACAAAATAAATAAAAAACTCTTTTTTTCAACAATTTAATAAAGTTTTTACCATTAAAAAGAACCCAGAAAATTATTTTATTTTACAAAAATAAAAATATTTTTCTATCTATACGCTCTCATCATATCCTTGAGGAATTCAAAAATTATATAATAAAAAAAGAATTTACAATTTCTGATTTTTATTTAATCGCAACGGGAAATCCTTCAGACACTAAAGTTCATAGATAAGAAGTGAAAAACAACAAAAATATAACGAAACACGACAACACTTCAAGGTGAACAGGATTTTGCGTAACATAAAATAAAATTGTCTTTAAGGATTCTAAAAATTTTTTAATATTATATTACCAAATATTTATATATTCCTCCATTTTTTTTTTGGGTACCTTTAAGTTCATTAAAATGTGGAAGGAAAAATTAAAACAACTTACAGAAATTCCTCATTAAAATTCAATGGCTTTTCATTAAAAAGAAAATTTTTATATTCACGATTCAGAATAATAACAAAAAAAAAGAATTTAAACAAAAATGAAAATCGAATAATTTTTTTTTTTTTTAAATATTCTTATTCCTTGGAGAGGCACGAGTAGTAGATACGATTTGGTAGCCAGAATCAAATACGAAATCATTTTGTCAATACTACAGAAAAAAATAAAAAAGATTTTTTATTTATATTATAATTTTTTTTTATGTTATTGTCCTTGCCAGACAATTTATTGCTGGTATAATAATAAGTTTCCACATTTTAATTGGTCTCTAGAGGAATAAAAATGTTGGGCTATAAAATTGAACTTTCTTTATAGGTAATATAAATAGAAACTTTTATTACATTTATTTTCAACTAAAATAAAAAAAATATCTAATTATAATTATATAAATGTACAATTAAAAATTGTTTATGTTTTTGGTACTGTGTAAAGTTATTTATTATCTATTTAATTTGAAAAATTATATCTAATAATAATTTAGAATTTGATTAATATATTTCCAAAAACATAGTAAATAAGTGCGCAGTTTGTTAACGTGGTAAAGATAAAATCTATTTTTTAAAATATTGCTTCAATTTCGATATATCTATAAATTTTGTAAAAATAAGCAATTGGGTGGCGAATTACTGAATGCCGAATTACCTTTTCAAATATACCATAACATACAAGAAAAACTATTTTTTTAAATAACTGAAATTTATATTTTTCTACACCATTTCAATCAAAATTATCAAAAAATTGAAGCAGTATAAAAAAATATGTTAATTTTTATGTAAAAAATCAATTAATTTATTTTACATAAATTTTACAAAATTCCATATTTAGATATTTATTCCCCAGGATAAAATTATTCAAGCAGAAATGCTAATACTTTCACAAAAAAATAATTGTATGAATAATTTTTTTAAATTATTCGTTTCATCAAATTTAAAAATATTTTTGGAGTACCCTGTTTCGTAGCAAAATTCATCCAAATAACTTTTAGAATATTTTCGTTCCTTTAAATTCCTTTAAATAATTTCTTCCTTTCTAACTAGTAACCAAGCCATTATCAATAAAAAATCATTTTAGTTATAACTTTTTTCAGATCGTTCACCTAACTCATTGATAGATAGTATACATTAGAGAGTTTTAAGCGACTAACGTTTTAAGAAGTTTAAAATTCGGTTGCAGTTTTATCGAACATATTTTGAAACAAAAAATACAAATTTAAGAGTTGATGATAGACCAAGCGTTGATGATAAGACCAATTTGTTACTGACCAGAATAAAATAGATGTTAGTGTAAATTAAATTTCAGGCGCTAAATATCGCGAAATCGCTTTAATATGTCTATAATGAACTTCAAAATTTTATTTTATATGATACCAAATATAAAGTTAAAGCTCACATAATATAGAATAAAATTACGGAAATTGAATTTGTCCTATAAGTGACGTTCCAACTTCCAACTCAAAAAACATAAAATATAAATTGAAGAATATTTGTTATAGAAATGATGAATCGTTATTCATTCATTATTTCCACAAGTCTAAATTGTAATACCCACAGTTTTAAACCTTTCAAGTGGTCCATGATTTTCAATTTAACTCCTTTCATTAACATAAAACGATTATAAAAGTTGTTGTGTTTTGCAGCATGTTTATTTAAATTATCCTTAATAACTGAATCGATTCGATATGCTTCATTATGAACAATATCTAAAAGCTTTTGATATAAATTTAATTCCTTTTAATATTCATATTTATTTATCTAGTTTCTGTAATAATTATTTATATTAATTTTCTTTGTACATATACAACTTTCTCATTATATACATAATTACAAAGAAATTATGAAATTTTTATTAAATTACTCAATTATTACTTAAATTTATGTAAAAAAAAATATAATTATAATAATAATAAACATGCAAAAAATGTATACACCAAAAAGTACCATTAAAAAAATAATTTTTAAGAGTTTTTAAATTATTGTTTAATTAGCTTCAAAATTCCATGCCTCAAAGTTGTTAACCATTAAATGAATAGCATAATTATTATGTAAATATATTTATGTTTATATATAATAAAAAATTTCTAAAGTTGTTCAAAATTAGGTCAGGTGGAAAAATTTATGATAAAGATCTCCAAACACTTTTACAAATTCTCTTCTATTTTTAAATAATCATGAAAACATCAAATAGTAATTTACTATAGCAATACTAAAACAAATCCTTTTTTTTTATATGTATATTCATATCCCGAAACTAAATTATAATATACATATATATAAAAAATAAATCCTTTTTCATATTTATACTAGTAGTTTTATTCCTAAGGATTTGTTAAATTTACAAAGCCAATATAAAACAGGTTGACATTTTATTCTAATTATATTTTTCCGGTTGGATTTCAAAATTTCTGAAACGTATTTTTAATTTTATTACAAAAAATTATAAAAAAAAAAAATTATCATATTTCATAAATTCGTGAAGCATAGAATTAGTAGGATTTTTTTAAAAAAAGTAATGGGAATAAAAGTTTTATGTGGTGGGACGTATACACTTCAGCAAATTGAAAATCTAGGAACAACAATTTAATTTAATAATTAATGTATTGAAACTTGACAATAAAGTCAGATATTATCCGTAACATTAAAATGCTTTCTCATTAATTTTGTATGTTTATTGTCATTATATTTTTACGTATAACATTTAATATTTTCCAAAAAATTACATTTAGGAAAAAAAAAACGCTGACAACATAATTTTTTAATTGCTTTCCATTAAATTAAATAATATACATTTTTTTTTAAAGAGGATTAACAAAAATGACCAACAAAAAAAAATTATAATGTCAATTTTTAATTATATATTTGACATTTACGATAAATTAAATAAATTTTTGGTCCTTCTTCTTATGTGTCACTTTTGATTTATATTATTAAATAAAAAAAACCTTTAAAAGCAATTACCAAAATATAAAACGGTTCAAAGCTATGTATTGCCTTTTTTTCTAGAACCATATAAATTTAAAAAGGCATTTTTATCAACATTATAAGTAAACTTCAAACGTTGGCAAGAACAATAAAATTCTCGAATTTTATATTACATTAAACTATAACAAAAATTTATGATACTATGGAGAATATAAAAGATGGGTCGTTTCTTTGTCCTTCGAAAATTAATTCTTCAAAATTTTTTTATAAAATTATTATTGTGAATAAATTTAAATTGTTTTATGTATTGTATATAATGTACTTATCAATTCACAAGATATAATTAATTTTTAAATTTCTACAACACAAAAAAAAATTATCCTTGAAAAGTTTTTGCCTTAACCTAAATCATTTTTTTTTTTTTTTTTTGCCCCAATATACAAAACAAGATAAAGGAAAACCATAAAAAGAATTGTACATAGCCGAAGTTATGTACAAGAGTTTCATACTGAAGGAATTGTCAAAGAATCGACAGTTTTATATTCTTAAAATGTTAAAAAAAGTTGTGACGAATAAGCATTTAAATGATTTTTGTTGAAGTGTTCATCTATGGACCATTTTATAGTACTCTTAAACGTATTGGGTCCTAACATCAATTTTAATGAAACCTTAAACTAATGATCAAACTGCAACTCTCATTATTAAATATACTTAAACAAACGAACAAAATAGCTCATATAAGTCTTGAAATTGTCAGGTGTCATAATGGCTATGACATCTAAATCTTAAGGACTGAGAACGGACAATCTACAAACTATTTCGTTTAACTTTTACTGAGTTAGACAATCAAATATATAAACTTATTAACAAAATGACAGACAGACAAATAAAAAATGTAAAATATACTAGAACAAGCTAAAAAGTAATAAAGGCGAAATTAAAATAACAACAAAATTTTGTTCAAAAAATGTAAGAGTTTCATTCTGTTTACTTTTGTATAATTTTTCAATTAAAAAAGGATAGATAATTTACACATACCAAAAAAAATATATACAAAAATTAAAATCTCTGCAGAATTTTTTGTTTTATTTTTAAATAAAAATTAATTTTATTTCAAAGTTAAAAAAAAATATTTTCCTTTTAAATAAAAAAAAGGATAGAAACATAAGCACAATATATCCTTGAAAAAAATAAAGTAAATTAGGTTTATAGAAAAAAAATTAATTAAAAATCTTCTATTTTATTACGTCGAGTGAACTCTTTACTTTTGCTAGTTTAAAGAACTCTAAGGAATAAATTTGCTATTTCAATTTCCTAGTACTATTGTTCACAAATATTATAATCAGTTTATTGAAAATTTGAGTACCGAAAGCAAAATGAAAACATAAAATCATTTTGAAGTTTAGATTATGCAAATTAAGATAATGTTAAAATTTGTATTTTTAATTGGACTTTAAATAATCGTTTAAAAAAATTGAGGTTTTTTATTTTTTTTATAGATTTTAATATTAATGCCTGATTTATAAGTAACGTAAGAGAAAATGTAATAATTGTAACTAAATCTAATGGCGATTTACAAGCTAAGCTTGGTTTACATACAATATTCAATTTGAATCGAGATTCGTACTGTAGCCAATCAACTGGTTAAGTAGACTCAGTTAACTAGACATAATCATCGTTTTGAATCGATTAAATCTTTTCAGTTATAAATTATGTTGTGGTCAATGTTTCGATTCGTAAAAGTTTCAGTTGCGATTCACACCAAACTCTTTTGATTCGATTCATTCTTAATCGATTTCTATCACAAAGTATATTTTTATATTATATTTAAATAATTGTTGTTGACATTGACAGCAAAATCAAAACTGATATAAAGCCATATCGGTACGAATATTTACAAAAAGGTTCAAGTTCAATTAATTTATAATATTCTCTCTGAATTTGCTAATTCCAAAACTTTTTGACATTAATATGAGTTTTGCATCTGTTACGTTACTTATATATAAGGCATAATACTTGAATTAGATATAATTATAATTTGTAACTTCTATAATATTTTTTTTAAATGTTGCTTATATGTACATCTCTTTCTATGTGACACTGTTCCTACAATTGTGACATTTTGAAGATAATTTTTTTCAATAACACAAAACTTAACTAACATATACCATACATTATATCTATCTCTTTCTAACTTTTAAACAAATTTAACTAAATATTTTATTATATCTTTATGTGTAGCATAGTTTTCCACTCTGTGTGTATGTGTGTATCGCTAAGTACAGAAAACGAAAACAAACAAAAAATTCTATCTAAATAAAAAAAGTATTGCTATATTTTTCTATATCTATTTCTTTTTTTTTCAACACTCTATTTTCAAAATTTTCTTTTTATTTTATGTATTTTATTATATGTATTTTGTGTATATTACTTCTACATAAAATAAATATATATAAATAAATTATTAATTAAATAAATTGTAAAAACACAATACAAAAAAAAAAATTAATAGATATTAGAAAAAAAAAGGATACGCGCCTCATTTTTGTTGTTTCCATTTATTCTTTTTTCAGAACTGAAAAATCAAATAGAAACACAAGTAAATGAGCTAAAAACTCAAATAGAAGGAAAATGTGTAATGCAGTGATATGTCATCATGATTATGTAAACAGATTAAAAACAAAATAAAAAAAATAAAATTACTATAAAAAAAAAAAATTACAAAAACCAAAAAAAAAAAAAAAAAAACTTATCATTTTGCACCCACCACCATAAACAGAAAATTAATAATTATTTATTATATATTTAAATTCATAAAAAATCATCATTAAATGACTAAAAAAAACCTGCTGACTTAAATATATAGTAAAACGTCATCATAACATTCTACAACTGACATTTCAGAAATTTATATATACTTAAGGATAAACAGGGGGAGGGCCTGAGAAAAACCAAGGATTAATTCATAATTTTTATTTTTATTAATTTATTATGGAATGAATTACGTATAATTATATATTGGAATGTGAGACAACAATACTAAACAAAAAATATCAAAAGAAAAATAATTAAATATTTAATTTTATGCAATTTTCCATAAACATGAAAATGTAATGGATATTTTCCTATATAAAGGACGATTTTAAATTAATTAATTTATATTTTTGTAGAATTTTGTTATTTGTTATTTTAATTGTTATAAACTTTTATTGTAATTTTAAACTAATATATTATAAATACTTCAAAAAATTGAATAATTTTCTTATACATTAATGGTGGATCAAAACCAAATGAAAATAAAAATAATAATAATAATGTGAATTTTTGGAGCTACAACCCCTTAAGACAATCCTTATATATCAATCATAAATTATTAAATTGTATCGAGAATTAAACGAATATCGTCAACAAAAAAATATAAAATATGAAAATGTAAGTAAATAAATTAAATAAATAATATTTTAAATTATAGATAAAAATATAAAAACAAATGCAATTTTTTATTTTTATTTTTTAAATGCTTTTGAAATTTTATCATTTTGATTACACATTTTTTTATTTTTTTGTAAAAATTTGAGAAATTAATAAAAATTTATTTTATCCTCCCATCAATTTAACTATAAAATTTGTATAAGGAATTCGGTTCAATTTAGTGGGTTTAAATATTGTGACATTAGTAATTCATAAATAAAACAATTTGACAAATCTGAAATTAATATCAATACAGTTCAAGTGTCACAGAATTATTATAACTTTGCAACTAAATAAAAAATCTATAATTTATCAATGGGAAATATTAGCTACGATATTTTTGTCTTAAATTTAAAATTTCCTCTTATAAATAATATTGTGGTCTGGTCTGGAGATCGATCAGAGTAGTATACATAAAATATATGTTAGGTCACAGTGTGAAAAAGGTCAAACAACTTGCCTACATGACCCCAGCATAATTTAATCTATAATCTACAATGTTACTTGGGTTGGTTCAATGAAAAGTCATGTAATAAATTTATTCGATTAAGTAAATATTTTGTATAAAGTAGCCTGAAATTTATAGTTATGCCAATTATTTAGTAGGTCATTGATAATAAATAATTCAGTTATTTTATTAAATCATTAATTCATGAACAAAAAAATTTCTAATTCAATTCTAATCTTTAAATCTTTTTGAAAAATTGAAAATTCCTTGAAAATAAAAAGTATGTCCTTAAAAAGTTCTTATTATATTAAATTGTTAATTATTATTGATTTATTTTTATAATTTTTAATTTTGCCAAATAAAATAAATTTTATTATTTTTCAAGTTTATGTTTCGCAGCATAAATAATTATTTATTAAATAGTTTATAGTGTGCTTCCAAATAGCTTCAATAAATAAATTTATATATTATATTAATTTAAATTATGCTTAAATGTTTGTTGTCTAAATAATTTTCTTCTAAATTTTTTTTTTTTAACAAATTTTTTATTTAATTTTCTCTTTTCAATTTTCTTTTTTCATTGTTTTCTTTACCAGGTAAAGAAAATATATATACAATTATTTTCCCTTCTGTTACAAAATGAATCAATTTTACAATAAAAATAATGTAATATGTAAATCAATGTATTTGTTTTTTTTAATTTCTTATGCATATATGAAAAAAAAAATGTTGTATAATTTGTTATCTTCCTTTTAAAACTATCCTTTTTGTTAGAAAACAAAAAATATTTGCATTAACTCTATATCCTTTTTGAAAAAACAACTACAAAAGTTCAACAACAACAAGAACAACATCAGAACTACAACCAAAAACAAAAACAAATAACATCAACACGTACAGGAACATATTTATTATTAAAATATCTTTATGAAAACAATAATTATAATAAAAATCATAAATACTAAAACAAAACTGTAACGAAAATTTAGAATTGTATATAATTTTAAACATTATGTAATATCTAAAACAATCAACAAATTTAATTCAATTTATGATTTGTGAAGCCAAATACAATGAAAGTTTTCATTTCGGTTTCTATGATCATGAAAATCTTTACAAACAATGCAAATTGATACTCCAGACATGAAAAATTTCGTACATTTAAATGTCAAATCAAAAGTAAAGTCAATAATATTAAACATTTAAATAAATTGCATTTAAAACATTATTTTCTATTGTATTGAAATGTATTGAAATACTGTCATTGAAATGTATTGAAATAATGTATTGAAATACTTTCTATTGTATTAAAATACTGTCAAAATTTCGTTAATTGTTCATGACTTAACTAATCTAATTAGCGTACGTTAGTGAAACGAGATCGAAAAGAAAACCATCAATGTAACTTCACAGTAAAATAAATTATGTATATATAATATTTCTGAAAGAAAATCAATTGGAAAATTTTCATATTTTTAAATTCACAATTATCCTCCTCTACAATTACAAAAACATTTAGCTTAGGAAACTAATACTAAACAAAATCATTACAAAATATTTTCTCTTCTCTTAAAATAAAAATTCTTACTATACCAGTAAATATAGTCAGCAACAATATGTGTGTCAATTATTAAGTAAAAAAAAATATATATAAATAATAAAAATTAAAAATATTAAGAAAAATTTAAAAAATTATAAAAAATAATTTCAAAAATTCTATTATTTTTAATTAAAAATTTTTCTTTTTAATTTTTTCTAAATAAAAATTTACACAAATAATTAAAAATTAAATATATATTTAAAAAAAAAACTGCAATAATAAATTATATTAAATATTTATTTTATTTTTAGTTAATCGCTTAAATTTTGTTGAATTACACAAACCTTATTAGACTTCAAAAACTTAAATGTAACATTTGAAAAGAAAAATGAAATATTTTTGGTTATATTAAAAAAAAATATCAAATGTGTAATGAAATATATAACCAAAAACATAAATATTAAAAAATTAACTTTAAAAAAAGTGAATTAATTGTGTTATTAAAAATTCAAGTGTTTTTCAAAAACGTAATATAAATTTAAAGTATAACTAAATAAAAAATTGTAGAAAAAAAAAGTTAATTAATAAAATATTTATTAAATTTAAATGAAGAATGAATAAATAAAACTGATCTTGTTATTTTTGAATACCCCCAAAAAAAAAATATAGTTAAATTTATATATATATAGTTGAATATATAAATCAAAAACAAAATATTATTATACAACATTTTGAAAATAAACGAAAAATCTAATTAATAAAAAAAAAATTAATAAATATATTAATACAACAAATTAAAGAGATATTTAAGTGAAGGATAAAAATTTAAATTAAAATTTCCAAATTATTTTAAATGCAATATTCTATTAAAACTCGACAGTCTACCCAACTTTATTAATTTGTACTAAACTGTCGTGAAAGTGATTAATAATTAATTAAAATTGACAAACTACAACGTAAATTCTAAAACACAATAATAATGACATATTTACAATGAACGCTTTTAATACGCTTTCTACGCGTATTTATTGTCAAAATAAAATTTTGGCAACAAATACTTACATTACACTTTGCATTGTTTCTACTCTTTTGACTAGAGATTGTAATCAAAACGACTCAAGCCTAAATTATAAAACATTGTTTCACATTGCATAACATTATACATAACACAGTGTTCGAAATTTTGTGAAACATATTCTTAAAAGTTATTTTGAAAAGTTTGAATATTACAACCCCTATGTCATTTATAGTGCTGACACTTTTCATTTGTCAATTTAATGACCTTATATGTCAAACAACATTTAACATGTCAAACATAATATAAAATTTTGTTTATATACAACTAACAGTCAAAACAAAATTTAAACATTTAAAAATTACACTTAGAAGACAATAAAAATGTTCAAAGTATTTTTGACATCTGTTAATTTAATTATCTAAAACTTCAACTTTAATACTAATAAGGATAAGTTTAAGTATTTATTAATTGCTATCAAATTATGAGAAATATTGTCTAATGAAAATTATCCCATATTTTAAATAATATGAATAATTTTGGAATTTTTTTTTTTTCATTCTTGTCCTTCTATAATACAAAAAAAAACACTTAGACACATACTTTACTTATATCAAAATTTACCCATGAATTATACAAAATTGATTACAACAAAAAATGTCCAACGAAAATACTTAAATATACTAAAAAACAATTTTTAATACATAAATCCATAAAAATAATTAATATTCTTTTATGTCATTTAACATAGAAACTACTACAAAACTGTGTACTATTTAAATTTCTCTCTTCCGCATGCTTTTATGTGTCTATTTAAAAATAAAAAAAAAACATTGAAAATAAATAAATTAATAAAATGAATAAATTAAAATGAAAAGAAAATATTAAAAATATTTAATGAAAAATAAATAAATATAAATAAAAAAAAATTAAATTTAAATTAAACAAATTTGAAATGTTTATATATAAATGTATAATCTTTTATGCTTGTTATGTCGTAAAAATAATTTATAGAAAATTTATTAACAAAAAAAAACAAAATATATCTAATTATATTTAATACAAAAATTAAAGTATATAAATTTTTAATGAAAATTTTCAATTTTCAATTATTTGTTATCTCTAATTTTATAATTTTCTTTTGATTTATGTAAATTTTGTAAGCTTCTCTCAAATACACAATTCTGACAAAATAACAAAAATTCTATTTATTTTTTTTAAAACATTTTACTCATAATTTTTCCAAAAAAAAATTTAAAAAAAAACCAAACCAAAATTTATAATTTCATATTTTTCAGCTTTTCATAAATTGATTTGCTTAATTTTCTTTAAAAAAAAATATAAAAAATCTTCTTTTATTGTTTTTCAATTTTAAAATTTCAATAATTATGCTAAAACAAAATATAAAAACATAAATAATAAAACTTTGTAAACATGTATTAAACAAAAAAAAAATCTTATATTATGATTATTATTATTATTAAATAGTATATATATATATTTATGAAAAACTAAAAAAAAAAACAAAATATGTTAAAAAATAAATTGTTACATAAAAAAAAGTGAATAAATAAACAAAATTTAAAACTAAAAACAAACAAAAACTTTTTTTCAAAACATCACAATTTTTATTTATTATTTATTTATTTTTTTAATTTTTCTTATTATTTAATTTTAAGATATTAATTTTCAAATCATTTTTCTGACAGATAATTTGTTCTGTCAAAACAAATTTTTTGTATCTTTTCAATATAAATTTTCGCTGTCTTTTTTGTCTCTCTCTCTCTCTCTCTATCTTTTTCTGTAAATAAATAATATACTATAAAAATCTGTATTTTATTTTTGAAAAACTCTGTATATGGAATGTAAGTATATAATGTGTATAAATATAAATATGTATTAATATATTTTTTAATTTTTTGCTTTTTATTATTAATTTTTAATAAAACAATAAAAAATTGTTATTGATTTTATTTTTTATTTTAATTATTAAATGACATGTGCATATATCTATAAATTTAAAATATTTGGAATTTTATTTCAATTTAAAATTTATTATTTATTCATTAATTTTATTTAAAACAAGAAGAATCAATTCTGACATTTCACCTACCAAAAGAAATTTAAAATATTGACAGATTTGCATAAAAAAATATATATGGCGTGACATAAATCCATGCGACATTAATATGGGAGTTAGTCTCAAAGCAAGTTAAGCAGACGAAACAATTATAACGTGCGTTTACACAACAATTAATGGCATATAAAACTTCTTTTCTTAATACATAGCTTCAAATCTCAAATTTTTATATAACGATATCGCTATATGACTCACTCGAAAAAAGTATAATGCCATACCAGAAAAATTCGCAGTTATGACCTTAACGCATCTCAGAAATTGGTTAATTACAATTTCCAACGAACATTGAGAAGATTGACAACTAAATTTGATAGTAGTAAATTTGACAGATAAATTTATAAAGTTTTGAGTAATTATGTCTTCGTTTGATGAAAAAATAGTTGACAACATGATGAAAAAAAAAAAAAAAAATACAATTCAAACTTGCGACTTCTGTATTGTTCGCTTTCAGTTTACCTTCGCCCATACATTTTATATTGGTTTAATTTCTGCGTAGCGGGTTGCTAAAGGTCATACTTTCGAATTTTTCTGGTATGACTTTATGTTTTATTCGAGTGAATCATATAGCGATATCGTTATATAAAAATTTGAAATGTATTAAAAAAAGACGTTTTATTGGGTATACAAATTTATCGCCTTTTACAAAAGTATGATAAATTTATTTTGTAATTTGTATGAATATTTCTTGGGCTATAATTGTTTCGCTTTCGAATCTATACATCGTTAGATTTTGGTTTCCAAAAATACAGCAAATTGAGGAGAGAGTGAAATAATGTCCAATGACTTTATTTTCCAAAAAACGTAATAAAGTTTAGGACCAAGAGTTTGAAAAAGCAATAAAGCCTATAGAAATATTTACTTTTTCCATAATTTCATATTATGATATAATTACGAGTTATTCACATTTCCAAATTCTCAAGATTAAATGTTGCAGATATTAGTAATTTTAATTTATTAAATAACACAATTTAAAAAAACTAAATTTTTTAAATTAATATTTTTCTCGATATTCTGAAATGCTTTTAATGTATTATGTAAATATCGATTATTTTTTTCCCAATTATAATAATTTATAAAGATAAAATCAATTTAAAAAATTAAGCAAATATATTTTAATTAAAAATACTTTATTTTTATTTCGTAATTAAAATAATTTAACTAATAACATTATTTTTTTTATATTTTTTCTCATTTATTTCTTTTCAGCATATTTACTCGACTTATTATCTTCAATTCATATACGTATATATTTAATTCCAAAAATTAATTATATATAGATATTATTTAATTTAATCAGATATGAATCGTGATACCTACAACATAAATATTAATTACTAATCCATGTAATTCTTGTTATTAAAATAATGTTACCAATATATATAAAAAAAAAATATATCTTAAAATATGTTTTCTAGAAAAGGTTACGAAAATGTATCATTGAACCGGTTTCATACTTCATAATTAAATATTTTTTTTATAAATTTTTAACATAATATAATTTCCATCTAAAGATTGATTTACAGGTCCTCCGAAAAACGGTGACGCTCGACAAATTCTGCGACAGTTTTAATAAAGCAATTAACTCTTGGAACAGTTTCAGCCACTGCAATGTAAATAAATAAAAATATATTTTATAAACAAATGCCATAGAATGCGTAGACTCTGCCAGGAAGAAGATAAAATTGAACCGGAAGTTTATTGCGCCAAAGATTTCTGATTGGTTATAATCTGGCGTCACGGGTTTTCGTCGGATATGTAAATCAATCTTAAATTCAATAATTCCTTAATTTTCATATTAATTGAATTTCCTGAATAATAGAAAATTAAATTGTAAAGAAAATGTTAAAAAGTTATTTTTCCAAATTTTCGAATTTATACTTCATTAAGCATAAACAATGAATAAAAAAACTTCCTTTAAAAACGATATTAATTATTAATAAAATATATAACAGAAATTTGTCAACGAAATAATTTATAATTATCATTTATTTTAAATAAATTCATGATATTATAATATTTTTATCGAAAAAATAAATAATTATGATTTATGACAGATAGTTTTTCTAACAAAAAATTTAATGATATTTTTTTAACGAATTAAATTTTAGAACAAATAATTTCTTCAATATGGGCAAATTGAAACTCAAACTTTAATCAATTACAAAATCAACGTTTTTTTTTAGAAATGACCTGCTGACAAAAGAATCGTCAACATTTTTTATTAATTAATTAATTATGATTAGAAATAATTAAAATTATTCCAATGTTGGTGCCTATTCACTAATTTATTGAAAGCAATAATTTATATTCATGTCAGTATAATCATCATGTCAGTATAATCAATGAAAAACAATATTTGATTTTTCGAAAATGACAAGATAATGCACAACCATAAAATCATAATAAATATCTATACAAAAAGATTTAATTTTAGATTTGATTTTGATGATTTGAATTCATCGCCTTCATTCATTAACTTTTCTTATTGCAAACTGTCTAGTTAATAAAAATGATTATTTATATCATTCAAATGGAATCAATCTACCATAATTATTATAAACAAAATATATATTTATATCAAATAGCAATATATAAAATAATACATTCTAACTAAATTCACTTTTTAATCCGTAAAAAACATGGAAGAATTATGCTGAAATCATATTATATTAATGTATTTATTATTTAATACGATAATAAGAATATGTTAAAAAAAAAAATTATAAAAATATTTAAATGTTTTACCCTTAAATACTAAAAAAAAAAATACCTTTATACCTTATATAACGAAAAAAAAAAATCAAATATTTAGGAAAATCCAAAATTAATATTTTATGAATGAAATAAAACATAAAAATCTTTATATATAATAAAAAAGAAAAAAACTCATAAGACAACGATACTTAGTACATTTGCATTTAGAAAAAATTATTAAATAGTAATTAATATATTTAATAAAATCCCACAAAACAAAAAAAAAATTATTATATAAATCTTATAATTATTAATTATATTTAAGAGAAATTGTTTAAAAATTTCTATCTTAATATCTGTTCTAATTAACAAAACAAAATATTATGCTAAAAAAAAACACAAATCGGTTAAAAATATGTTATATTTATATATATATATGTGAAAAGTTATTTAATAATAATTGTTGCTGTAATTTAATTGTATCCATTTTGGATCTAAACATTAAACATATAAAATATACATTTCCTTTTTATGCTCTTTATATAATTTAAGAGCAATTTTTGTATATTTAATATAAAAAAAATGAAGAAATTTGTCCTACATATAAATTTTTTAAATATTTTATAATATATTTTTATTTTATTTAATTTTTTATTTTATTTATTTTTTGTAAATTAATTAAAAATATAAATCTAAAATGAAAAATTATAAAAAAGTTGAATGAAATCAATAAAATCATGAAAATGTGTGACTAGAGGAGATGTGCCCAAAAAAAAAATAATCATTAAAGGTAATTTGTTTATGAATTGGATAAAACAAATTTCCTTGTCCAAAAAGTGTTCATAAATTAATTATTATTATATTAAATATAAATCAATTTAATTATTCAAAAAGCTATCAATATTTCCTAGTCACTATAATATTCATACCATAAAATTTTGAATGTGATGTTATCAAAAAAAAAAAGTGATGGTTAAATTAATTTTAATTATATATATTAATTATTAATAAAATTAGTCCACTACAAAAGTTTCTGGAAATTATATTCATTATTTAAATAATATATCTATAAAATTTAATATTTTATTTTAATCCTTAAAGTATTTAATTATTTCATTAAATTTATTTATTTTAAAATATTTTTTTTTATAGAAAAACATAAAATCCAACTAAAATTAATTTATTTAAATCCGCCATTTTGAAAATATAATCTTTAAAATAGAAAATAAAAAATAAAAAATAGAATATGTTGGGTAGTAAATATAATGTATATTTATGTATTTTAATGTTTCAATTTTTGTTGTAACTAATGTAGTAGTTTATTATCCAGTTGTAGTTTCAATATTTATATAGCAAAAAAATGAGAATAATTAAAAAAAAAATACTTACATATCCTCTAAATTACAGTGATGCCATTTATAGCCAACAATATAATAAATAAATAAAAATAAAATTATTAAAAAACATCTTAAAAATATATTTTACATTTTAATTTATTGTATATATATTTTGAAATGTAAATATATAGAAAGAAAAATAAACTATGTAACGCGGCTAAATAATAATAATAAATAATTATAAAGAAAATAAATAAAAAATAAAATAAATTTAAATGCAATGCAAAAATTTGTAGAAAAAAATATACAAATATTATAGTAGTTAAAACAAACAAACAAATAAAAAAAAAAATGAAAAGTTTAATTTTATAATAACATATTATATATAAATAAATTTAGGTCTATTAATGCTTACAAAATAGACCGACTGAAAAATCATTGTTGACTTAAAAGTATATATATAAAAAGAAAAAATAATAATAATATAAATAAAAAATAATAATTTAATACGTTAAATATTATAATACAAATAGCAATAATTAATAAAATATCCATTTAATAAAATTTGATTTAAAATAAAAAAAAAATTAAAAAAATTTATGTATTTTCATTAAAGTTCACGCTACACTAAATTTTTTTAAAAGTGGTAATGACTTTTTTCTAGAAGTTGTTATAAAATATACAAAAACAAGTATGAGTATGATAGAGATGTTGAATCCAACAAAAAATGTGGTTTTACTTGATGGAGAACAACTTTTTTTATATAAAGTTCACATTTTTTATGCGGAAAATTGTTTTTTTTTTTATCATAATGGCTTTTAGAGATAATATAATATCTCTAAATCCAATATAAAGTTTCATACTTTATATTGGAGATAAACTCGACGTTGTCTATTTATTTTATGTAATTAAACTAGACACCGCTCATTGCCATTTCCAATGACAACACATCATACAAATTGAAAAAATGAAGAAAAAAAATCGGAATATCAAAAATGTTCCGAAAGTTTCTTAAATTAGTGGGAAATTTTAACTCATTTTAGGTAGAAAAAGTCATTATGTACTACTTTTTAAAAAAACTAGTGGAGCGTGTGCTTAATTTTAATTTCCCAAAAAAAAAACAATAAAAATTATATTATTTATACATAAAATATTTGTTTTTATTTTAAAATATTTAATTTTATTTAATGTTCTATTAAAAATTATTTGCTGAATAATATAAAATTTATAGTTTCAATAATTTTAAATTTATATTAGTACATAAACCTTAAATCAAAGCATACGACATCAAAAATTTCGATGAACAATTCTTATATTCTCATACATTTTGTATTCGAATGCTGTCCGATAATACAATCAAGTTTAAAAAATTTTGTTAAACATAAAAGTCAAATACATATAATAATTATAAAAAAATTAATTATAAAATATAATAATTGTGCAAGGACCAAAATAAATATAAATTGTAAATGCGAGATAATTCTGTTGCGACATACAAATTTATCAATAAATCAACACTGGTGATATCTTTGTTACAAATTTAATAGCATAATGTATTTAAATAAATTAATGTTGTATGCTTTAAAATTTTCTGTAATAGAAACCTAAAATTTAAACTTGAACTACAATGTATCGATCAGTTCAGTTTCGATTCATTCATAAAACTTCAAATTTTACGTCTTCATTATTTTGTATGCAAAATTTATTCATTGGATATATAAATGCGATTAAAATGGATTCGAAAGAGTAAACTGAAGCATATGTCAAGGAAAATGAAATATGACAGTTTATGTGATGAAATATGAGTGACGATCATTTTACGGAATTATAAACAAAATAAAAATTACATGAAGACTTAATTAATTATTAATATGAAAAGAAAACTTCAAACTGACAAATTTAATCGAATGCAATTGATAACTATGTGTTCAATCTACTCAATCAGTGGATTGGTTAGAAAATGAACTGATATATACATTGTAGCCGAAGCTTTAGGAATAATCGGAACAATTTTAAAAAATAAAATAAAAATCTTCAATTTATAATCCAATTAGTTTTTGATTCTAAACTTTTACAATAATTTTAATCAAATTATTTGAATTAATTATTAAGATTTTAATTATCTTTAATATTTTTTTTACCTTTAATTTTTTTTACTTTTAAATTAATAATCAAAATAAAGTTCTTGCAAAATTATTTAATTAAAGTTTATTTTTTCTAATTTTGTAAAAATTTAATTATTACAATTTATATATAATAATATGTTTCACAATAAAATACAAAACCATCATTATTATATACATACTAATATAAATAGAAATTATACATAATGTAATTATAAAATAAATAATTATTGAAATATATAGCACGCAATAGTTGTATATATATAATCAATATATCTCTGGATATATTGGTTATTTATATAATTATTATAATGAATATTATTAATGTGAAAAAATAAATAATTATTGTTGTTATATTCAAAAGTAAGTATTTTAAAGAAACAAATAAAAAAAATGAATAATAATTAATTATTACATGAATTACATAAAATTAATGCTGAGTTGGTTAATTATTAGTGATAAATATATAAATATATATACAACCTATATATTATATATACATCATATATATATTATTATTATATATATTTAAAAAAAATAATAATAAATTAATAAATAATAAAGAAAAAATGAGGAAAATTAGTAAAAATTGAAACAGTTAAATTAAATTTTATTAATTTTGGATAAAAATAATAAATAAATAAAATGCAGTATGTTATATTTATTCGCTATAGATTGTACATTTTAATAGTGTATACTGTTGAATATATATATGAAAAAAAAAAGTTTGAAAAAAAAAAAAACAATTTAAATAAAAATTATTTAAAGAAAAAATATGTTGTTTTTTATTTGAATTGCCAAAAAGATCTTCTTTCACAAAAAATTGTCACCGAGAAGGTAAAGTATTCTAAGTATTTATTAAATGAAATTTGTCCAATGTGCCCCTGTTTTTTATGTAATGCAAAAGAGACCATTAACCAATAATAATTTTAATAATACTTTTAATATATTGTCTCATAAGTTTATTTAAATTTACGTAATTTTCGACCGACATATTTAAATATGTATAAATAAAATATCAAGAAATTTATTTAGCGACCATCTCTGAATTATAATAGCTAAACCCAAGAACCAAAGAAGTGGTATACAAAATCCATTATTTCCTTAATTTTAGGTTAACAGAAAATATTCTTGAAATAATTTTCATCAAATAATCATCATAAATTTTAGATGTTCTATAGAATTCAATTTAAAAGACATTATTTTTAAAAGTGACACCAATTTTGTCTACTATTCTAAAAAACTTGTATTTCGATGGCTCCGATCCATATAGCAAAGCGTAGACCATAGAGTGTGCAGAGTAGGCTTTAAGGTATGCGAAAAGTTTTGGTTTGTCTATCATTTTCAATTTTATAGCAATTTTCTTCCACTTTTTATCAATTAACCTTTCGCGGTATTGCTAATATTTGTTATTTAACTAACAAAAAACTTCAAAAAGAAAAATAAATATATATACGTGAAACTGATGACACAAAAATTGTATAGAACAGTTTAATAGCATTGAATTTCAAACTCTGATTTTGCTTAACACACAACTGATTCACTCTGCACACTATTTTAATTGTGTAGGTTTTAATTTTAATTGTGTATGATTTAATTTATTCTTGGACCCTAATAATTGTTGTCATTATATCATAAAGTAACCGATTAAAAACTACAGTCCGAACAATATGATTTATACACATAGATTAGTTTCGGCAATTTCTGTGGGTTCATGATAAAATTTTCGAATTATATTTCAGAGTTATAGTGCATATACGATCTAGTTCAAATTTGGTGTATGCAGTTTCAGTAGGTCTTTAAATTATTTTTTAAGTTATGTTTCCAAAAAATATTGAATTGATTATAATTGATATACTATAATAGTTTTTGTTTCCTAATCTAGTTCTTGTGGAAGCCGATAAGTTTATTGGATCGCTATCAAACAACATTTGTTAATATTTTCATTTATAAAATTTCATTTAAATAGAGTAACTTAAAAAAAACCATAAATTTCTTGGTATATATTCATAAATTCAATTGAAATATTAATAAATTAATTCATTTATACTCGGAATTACTTCATTTATACTCGCTAAAGTTTGCAATACGATAGGTAAGTTCGCAGTATTACTTAATTAATTTCAATATATTTACGAGATCTTCTAGATTTACGACATTTTTAATTAAGAGATTTTAAATTGCTACGTGATTTAAATAACGAAAATTAAGATTGTAATTTAGTACTTGAGCATTTTCTTCTCCATTAATAAATCTTCAATTTTCTTTCCTTATTATTTTTTCTCGAAAAAATTTCACCATTGAACTATCTATATGTACATAGATGATTTTTGGTGATATCTAAAAAATATGTTTGCGAAAGGTCAATGCTGTCTGGCCTGATCGAATTGTTTTTACTTAAAAAATGACAGTTGTTAGGAAATTTAAACTTTATTTAATTTAATTTTATGTCTCTTACAATCACGAGAATATTTTTATTATACATAAGTTAATTAATTCAATATAAACCCATATCGTTTAATGGACCATAGTCGATTACCCTAAAAAGGGAGTTATAAAAACCATAAATAACTAGGGTACTATTTAGATAAATTTCATTATATGTAATCCAAGATTTATGTAAGATTTAAATTCAAAATAATTTAATATATGGAATAAAATTTTAAATGAGCTCTGGGTCATTTTCCGTCTGACCACGTCTACAAAAGTAATGTATAATTTTTGATTATTATTCCTTGCAATAAAAATTAATATATAAATAATATATATTGTCAAAATAGCAAGGACCCCAAAAGCCATAATGCTAAACTAAGCTATATATATAATTTCATAATATTAAATTATATTAAATATAAAATATTTTACGTAAAAATTGTAAAATAATTAATTTTATAAAAAAATAAAAAATATCAAAGTCGGAAATTTAAAGTAAATTTAAAAAAATAGAATACTTTTCTAAACATTTTATTTTACTATACAAATAGTTATAGAGTAAAAATTCAAACTTGAGCATAGAATTTTCTGTTTAGATCTGAAATGTATTATGAAAAGTACCAATAGAATCAATTACATTAAAGATAAAATCGAACATAAAAAATGTTTATACAAAAACTTTTCAAAGACATTACCATTTTTAGATATTTTCTTAATTACGAATACTTCAAACAGCATAAATTTTCACCTGAATTTTAATTTCAAATCAGAATTAATTAATTATGGTATCATCAAAGTGTTTTCTTTACTATGTCATTATTTATATAATTATGTTTATATATTTTTTATCAATTTAATGATAAAGTTTTCGAAAAGTTTAATTTATATTCATCATTAAAAATAAAATAAAAAGTTAAGAGTTTAAAAATGAAAAATGTACTTACAATTATTTTGTAGAATTACTAATGAGGATATGATTTTTAGGTGGAAGCATTCAACATAGACAATTATAATATCTTGCAGTAAAGTAAGAACGAACCTGATAAGTTTTACTAAATATTGAATAGGAATTCTTATACTTAACGATTTCCTTTTGTTAATAAAATATATAAAAGAGTAATTAGTTGATATTGACAGGAAAAAGGATTCAATTCTAAGTAATAATAATTTAGAGCCACAGGACATATATTTATAATAATATTATTAAATTATTAAGCAAGTAGAATCATAATTTTTTGAAGTAAAGTATGATTCTGCTTTTGTAAGTAGAATCATAAATCAGTTTTTTTGAAAGCCGCAGGCCAAACAAACTTAAGTTTAGTATCGAGTTCGCTGTGAATTGAAATTTACATACAAATTTTTAATTAAAACTAATTATAAGATAAACAGAAATTACGAATTTCCCTCACAATGAACTCGATAGTACTAGAGTGAACTCAGAAACGGAATATTTTACGTCTAATGTTACTTTCTTAAATGTTTATGAAATTTTCACTGAAATTGTGAAATAGTGAAATTTTCACTCGATACTGAGTTTAAGTTTTTTTGGTCTGCAGCTTCGTTTGTAAAGATCTATTAATTTACTGTGATTCACATCAAAATTTCATTCAATCACGACAAAAATTTCAATTATTTTATAAATATTTAAATATATTTTCTGATAATTACATTAAAATTACCAGCATAATTTATTTATTTGTATTAAAAAGAAATGTAAACATTTCGGTGAAAACATAAAATATTTACAGATAGATTATGTATAAATATGGAAAATTTAATGCTATATTTTTATACTTTAATTAATTAAATTAAATTAATTATAAATTAATGACAATTTAAAACTTTATACATATTTTTTAAATTTATTTAATATTTAACCCTTTTGATATATATGTACCAATATAATATACAGTAAACGTGGGTTAAGTTTTATGGTTTTTATGCTTTTTAATAGCTTATTTACAGCATAAAATATTGTTTTTATAAATGTGAAGTTTACAATTTTCAAAATATGTTTGAATTTAATAGCCTAAAATATTTAGTGATGTCGTTTTAATTTTATAATATATAAGAGCTTGTCATTTAGTATTAAAACTATATTTATCGACAGCCATTTATGTATCGAATAAAAATTCCTTTTAAGCTAATTACCTAACCGCAAATTTGAAATAAGTTAATACAGAAATTAACTAAAATAATAACCGTCAAAAAATTTAATATTAAACTAATTGTTTTTTTCATTAAACCGAGCTTATCGCAATTAAATCATTCACGAATTTAAAAAAATTTACAAAGCTAAAAAAAAAGTTAGTTAGTCACGTATATAAAAAAATTATAAAATTTATTTAAATATGTTTCATGTCTATAGCTAAGAGCATAAAAATATTAATTTGATTTATTTGTTTCATATTGTATTTACCAAAAGAAAAATTTCCATGAAGAAAAATATTTACAGCACCGAAAACAATCTTTAAGATACTTTTAAATTTTTTTTTGTTAAGAATAAATTGTTAACAAAATATATTAAAAAAGAAAAACTCTTTGTTGAATAAATGAAATTCCTTAAAAAATTTTACTGAGTTCATCTATGTGAAAAATTTTACTCTGATTAAGATTCTTTTCACATACTTTTTTTTTTTTTAAAAAAAAAAAAACAATATTTTTATGTACATAAATTTTACTTGTCGGAGTAAACTAAATCATTTTAACAGCAAAGTTTTAAGGAAAAGCTAAAAATTGTATTTACGTGTTTACAACAGATAAAGTAAATAAATAAGTGGAAAATTTTCTTCTTTACACTAGATTCATTTTAATTAGAAAATTTGTAAGGATATGTATTAAAAGTCAAGTTTTTGGAGAAAAATATTATAAATTTTCTTTTATTTTTAATATTTTCTAATACACAATACAAATGAAAATTGTTTAAAATATTTTATTACTAAATTAATTGCTTAGATTAAGCAAAAAATATACTTTTTTTGTAGTTATTGGAATGTGCTCTATTAAAATTTTATGGTTTCAAAGAAAATATTAAAAATATTAATAGACCATATTACTTTCCTGATTGCAGAATATTAGGTGATCCGGCAGATTAAATAGCTTGTGTTCATCTTGTTTGTAAATAACTTTAATTATTTTTCCAATATTTTATTTATGACTCAAATATCAATAATTCACCATATTTTTCTTCGAGGTAAGGCTTTGCTGTTAATCAGCACAACAGGGAATTTTCTCTTTTTAAGATTTATATGGCGGATAAAAATTATGTAGAAGATGGAACAACTCTGACTTTGTCGGAACTTCTGCTATTAACTAATTACAAATCTTCGTTCAAATAAATCTTCATAATTTTTTGTAAAACTTTAATTCAAAAACTACATTTAAATGCACGTTCAGTTTGCGTAATAATTAACTTTATTTAAAAATCGTATAAAAAACACTACTCTAATTATACTAGAAATTACACACCAAATTTCAATTTAATTACATATTCAGAACATATAACTAAACATATTTTATATAATGTAGAATGGAAGCGGTCAACCATTATTCATATAGATAAATTAATTTTATAACATGAGATTTATTATATAAATTTTCCCAAATGTAAAAGTATATTTTATTCGTCAGAATCAGAATTATATTTTCTTTATATTAAATTATCTATTTTTATATATCATTTAAATTTAACTAACAAAGATAATATATAAATATTTTATGAAAAAGTTCCAAATATTAATTAAAAATTGTTGCTGTGATAAATATGTCAGTGGCATAAGCATTTCATTTTCTTTCTCATATTATGTAAAATGTTTCTCCGGATTGTTAAATAGAAGAAAAAAAAACTTTATTTTATTTATTTCCTTTTTCTATTCACATTTTTTTAGACATTCTTCTTATCTCTTGTCATTTTGTTATATATTCATTTTCTTGGTCTTATTGTAAAATTAAAGCATTGAAATAACGAAATAATTACATAATTATATTAAATATGGTTATAAATTGTGTACAAATATTATCGAAAATAATATTTTTACAATTTCGTGTTCGGAAACATGAGCACTCTAAATTGTTGCACACGAAAAATCGGCAAATTTCGTACAGACATAAATCCCCATACGAAAAATCCGCAAACAAAAAACTTCACACGCAGAAAAATCCGCACCCAGAAAATTCTGCACACAAAAAAGTGCACGCACAGAAAACTCCGCACACAAAATATAAGCATACGAAAAATGCGCACATAGAAAACTCCGCTCACTGAATAAACCGCACTAGTAAAGACTAAACGATTTATATGAAAAAGAACTTTGTTAACATACTTTTTTTCTACCTTTTTTCTAAAGGATTAGAATATAATGAAAATATATAACACTTTGACAACCAGGTTGTACAATGTATGGGCATCATTACATTCGTTATTATATTAATAAATTTCGAATCATTTGATCACTCATTAAATGTAAATTATATTCTACCACTCTTTAAAATCGAAATTATGAACGTTTTGTCGAATTCCATGCCTCTTGATACTTTCACATACCCTCCGACACAATATAATGAATTACACAGCAACACAAAATACACACACTCTCACAAATCTTAAAATAATAGTATGTAAAATAATTTCCTTATATATTTAATTGTACATTTCACACAAACACTATAAAAACTAATTTCTATATATAAATTCTATAAAAGTTAAAAGAGATTTTCACCATAGCCCATTTAAAATGGAAAAAAATAAAAGGAAGTTGCTTTTGTTTCCGCTTGTCACTTAAAATTATTCCTTTGCCATTCAAGTCAGTACCAAAAGTTTTTCTGTTATTTTATTCATCATGAACTATTATTGTTATTTTCATTATATAGTTTTAAATATAATAGTATCCTTAGAAATATAGTATTCCTAGAAAAGGATATTCACGCGGGTAAATTAATATTTGACCATCATATTATAATTGATAAAAGTTTCTTCTAGCAAGGAAATTATTTATCTTTTGACTCAACTTGGATATTTTAATTGAAAGGGTCGATTAGGAAAAACTTTTTTGCTTTCTTTTTTTTTGTATTATTATAATATCTTTTATATATTGTTATCATTCTATTGTTACACGTATCTGAGGGTATAACTCTGAAACAAATGTATATTTTTATGCTAGATTTAATATCCTAGATTAAGATATTATTTAATTATATATTTATATAGTATATAGATATTGTAATGACATATTAATTGATATTGTTATATGAAATTTTTCTAGTTAAATGAATTTTTTTATACATCTTTAATTGATATTTCTAAGGAGTTTCTTAAATGAAAATCATAAATTTGATGAATATGATGGTAGCTATAAATGTTATTGTTTATACGCAGTAAATCACTAAAATATTAATTAGTTAGTTAGTTATAGAGTAGCCAATGTAACACCAATTACTACTTGACTCGTACACAACACAAAACTGCATCATGCTGAATCCAATTCGCTTCCTTGATTCGAAAACTCGTTACAAACTATAACCTAGACTAGACGGTAACCTGATAATCTCAATCTTTTTTCCTAAGACTTATGATAGTCATATAAAATGTGATGAACTCTTTCGAAATCCACTGTTCTGAATCACAGACTTTTCGCAATCTTTTCCAAAATTGGTATTGCGACAAAGTTAGCTGTAATAAGCATAATTAAAGTTAATTGTGCTAAGAATGACTATTATTTTAAGCAAATAAGACTGATTCAAAATAAATTTTAAATAGTCATTAATTTTTTCGTTCTTAGAACATTTACAAAACATTTTTTTTTTAATATAATTTTACTTTTAGGAAACTTATTTCTATATTAATTTATTTCCTGACCATACTTTGTAAAATTATTTGTTTCTGGCATTTCTATATATTGATTATGCTCTCAGCAACGTTTCAACATAAAATATATATCATTCGATTGATAAAAATTTCTCATATAAAATTTGGTTTTATAGTTTGTCGAATGCCTATTCAAATTAAATTGAATTCAAATTATTGCATTACATTTTCAAAATTATTTATAAGGTATTTTAACAATGGAATTTTAATTGCAAAATCAGCCTATACAAAATTCCTAAACAAAAATTCCTACGTTTAATTGAAATTCAATTAAAAAAGAAGATTATATATTTATTTTTATGCTGATATTATTATTACAAAAACAAAAATTATTAATATAACATTCTGATCACGTTTAGTTTCACAAATAATGATATAACAAATCCAATAATAAATATAATTCGTATATTTCATTTCTAAATTATATTTCTTATATATATAACAATATTATTGCCCAACTAAACCATAAACACATCCACACCAAACATTTAAAAACGAACAAAAATATCTCGAGTCCTTGGTCCTTTATTTCATGGATATTTATGCTTTTATTATATAATGTTCAAAAAAAAAACAGAACAATTTAATGCGTGGCGGTAATGCCTTTTTGGATTTAATGGCTGGAAATTTCTTCCTTGCCAATTTACTCTAAAATTGGAACAGAAAGTATATTATAGCGTGAACCATTTATATAATAAATAATATGTATATACATGTATACATAAATAAAAATATAATGATATTTTTCTTTAAAAAAGGACAAAATTTAATATTATATAAGGAGTTATTATTTTTTAATGAGAATATTTAATAAAACTATATAATAAGGACGTTAAATAGAGGTTGGTTGGTTTGGTTGGTTCGAGTGGCGAATCATAAACAGATTGTTCAGTACTAAAAGAAAAGGTTTAGCACAATTTTATTAGAACACATTTGCATGGATGAGTTAATTTTCAATCCATCTCTTAGTGCTAAGGAAATGTACGGTTTCCGTTGGCCATTTCCTGGCAGGATCATTTAACTCGTTAATATGGTAGTTACCAAGAGAGCAATTGTCCTTTTGGTTGAATAAAGATTGTAATATTTAAAATAATTTAAATTTATGTAAATTAGCAACATATAATTTTATTTAAATGAATATCTGTTAAATATGAAAGATATTTTATGTTTTTCAAATGACGTTTTGCTCAGTGTATATTATAATTTATGAAATGAAAACTTTAATATAAATTTCCTTTACACAATGTTTGTATATTTGGCTTTATATCTTTTACATAAAAAACTAAATTCATTCCAAATATGATGGTGTAAAAGATATTTTCAAATTAATATTTATATTTTTTATGCTTTCAAAGAAAAATGTCAGTAAAAATCAAGCTTTAGAATATTTTGTACTCTGGCTCGTTAAAATGATTTTTATTTTTATCAAAGTTTCCGTTATTTTGTGCCTGTCTTTCAAAGGACATAAGCAAAAGCAAAAAAAAGAAACCAAAACACCAAAATTAAATTAGGGCACCATAAAATATGATTAAACTGGGCGGATATCCTATTATATCAACGGTATGATATATAATTTATATCTATATCAGAGTTATGATATATAGAGGACTACAAAAAAAATATAATTTAAAAGAACAAAAAATAATTCAATATTGTTTATTGACTCAAAAGTAAAACTTTGACAGGATTACGAAAAGGACCTTTATTTAACTAAACTTAACTTCGTTTCTTTATTATTTTTTATATTATTATATAAAATTATATTTTTACAGAAAACTTAATATTAAAAACAAAAAAAAAATATGGTTTTGGCCTTTAATTTTATACTTTGGTATATTTGCCTTAAGGCCAAAATAAGATCAGGCACAAAAAAAAAACAGAAATATGTAATAAAGAATACTAATTAAAGATTATTAGTTGGGTTTAATTAGCGGACAACGAAAATAATATTTAGGCAAAAATGTAAAATTAAATATTTTTTAACCTTCATATAATAATTTAAATTCTTTACCTTAATTGAAAGTCTAATGAAGGAAATATATATAAAAAAAGGTTTTTAAATAACTTTCATAGATATACGTTACGCTATACAATATTTTTGGAATGAATCCACAATTTCGTGATTATATAAATTTTTTGTATAATAATATCCTTATGAAAATTTAAAAATTGTGTATTCTTTTTATGGCAATCTCATTTCTTTCTTCTTATTGTTCTTCTTAGCGTTACAGCACCGGGTGAGCTTTAGCCTTCTTCACAATAATCTTCCACTTTTACCTGTCTCTAGATTCGGATTTCCAGATTATTACATTTTCTGGAGTCGTTTTCCACACAATTTTCCAATCTGTTTTTCCCTTCTGCAATTGATCTCATTAGCAATGGTTTTTTTTTAAAAAAAATATTTTATGTTGTGGCTATATTTCTTGCTTTATTACTACGCTGTCAACCCATCTTAGCCTCTGTGCTTTGATAAATTTCACTGCATGTTTATTTTGAATTAATTCTAATAATTTAGCTCCTTCAATATTGTCCTCATCGATGGTAATATTTCGTGATGTCTTCTTCACATTTTAAAAATTTAGTTTTAGTTCTGTTTATCTTTAAGCCAACTTTAAGAGATTTCTGTTTTAAGTTGCTACAATTTTCTGTAATAGTATTTCAATCTCTTGCAGGCTATATCGTCGTCGTATGCTACTATTTCGTGTGATTGGTTGAAGATATTACTCCCTAAATCTATAATACTAATTTCATAATGCAATAACATATTAAAAATAGTCGATAAAGCCAATAAAGCATCTCCTAGTCGTAAACCACTGTTTACATCAAATTTCATGGATATTACACTTGTGGAGTATTGCATCCCAAATGACACAATTTCATATAGTGACTTTTATTTAAAATTATATTTCCAAAGTTCAATTAACATATTTGAATTATAAAAACAAGAATATTTTAAAACTTTGAATTATTTGAAAGAAATCCAAATCATATTATCATAAGAACATTTTGTTGTCAATGTTACAACGTCAAGGGGGTCTAGTCTAAAGCTAACTTTATATCTGAAGGGCAATTTTTAATAATGAATGTTCGAAGAAATAATAATATTATATATTTATTTACAGAATAAAATATTTTACAACATAAATCATAAGACTTCTAATAATCTATCTATATCATTAAAATGACTGGCAATTTTAAAAACATTGAACGCTTTATTTAATAAGAAAATATTAAAAATATTACTTTCATTTTGCTTTAAAAATACTGAGAGATCAAAAAATGTTTTACCAAATGAAACAATAATTCTTTTAAAAGTATAGGAATGCCAAATTGTATATAAAAGATTATCTTACATTGATGGAGATGGTTCGCTAGCACAACATTATAATGTATATAAATATTATTTTATTAAATTTTATTTGAAAAGACAATTTATTTAATGCTTATATCCAGAGGATGAAAGAAGAATAAAATGAATTTACTTCAAATTTTATATTATTAATAAAATTAGATAATTTAATGTACTAAATTTTTTTTAATGTAATTCTATTCTAATTGAAATACTTAAATAATATCAAATATATAAAACTTTATCAATTTTTTTGGCCTTTGAATAATTGTTATTAATGTTTTATTTCTCATTAACATAATTCGTGGATTTTGAAAGAGCATTTGACACAATAAGACGAAATGCAATGACTCAAAAGCATTACACAATATGGTAATACCAAACAAGATCGAAAGATTTAGACTACGCTAATTATATAGTATTAATAGCTTACTTACATAGCTACATGCAATGCAAAGTAAAATATGTATGTAGAAGAAGTAGCCTACAAGACTTAAATATGTATGTAGAAGAAGTATCCTACAAATTAACATCAGAAAAACAAACAGAAAGCGTAAGCAGTCGTTGTACGGAATCAATGGAACAAACGTTGAAAACGTATAAAAGTTCTGCTAGCTGGTCAGTTAAGTGTCAGTAACTGGCGGAATAAATAAAGACATCAACAGTAGACTCAGTAGCGCTAGATTATCATTCAGCACGCTGTACAAAGTATGAAAGTCATCACAATTCTCCATAAGGATGAAACTAAGGATATTCAATTCATGTGTGAAATCCATACTGTTGTACGAAAATAAAACATGGATGTTCAACAGAAAGGATATCGACCAATTTCAAGTATTGGTAAACAAGAATTATAAGAAACCAGAAGAATAACAAACAGAATTACAGAATGATAACAAATCATAAAACAAATACACAGACGAAGATGGAGATGGATAGGACATACTACGTTAATATGATCATCAAATATTTGAATCAATTGGTAAAACATGGATGGAAATAAAAGTCATGGCGCAAAATCGAGTCAGATAGAATCTCTGTATTGAAGCTCTACCCTAAGGGCGAAAAAACATAATTATGAACATGCAGATTCTTAATAAATCTATGTAGTATGTACGTTATTGATATATCTAAGCCAGTTACTGACAATCAAGATCAAAATAGCTGTAGTTAAAAGTTTGTTTTCCTGCAGATGTCTTGCCACAAATAAAAAATTAGTTGAACAAAGTTTAATTTTCATAATGATATGGAAATTATATTCAAAGATATTGGCTAAACATCATTTTTTTAATGTAAAGGTTGGTGATATTCATACAACTTTTTGGAAAGCATACATTACAGAATTATTTCAAAATATAATTATACAAAAAAAAAAAATCTGTTAAAATTAGAAATCAAATAAACTTTTAGTACCCAACTCTTTAAAGTATTCTTATTTTCCTGAATCACTGAATGTTTTTTGTATGATAAAATTATATTTTTAATCTATTTTTATACATTACTCAGTACACTTTTTATGTTTTATGCTTTTATACAAAAAATATATCTATATTTTTCTATATATATAAATAATATTGATTGAACAGTAATTTTCAATTTTCCACTTGAATTGATTTTACAAAAAAAAAAATCATATTTCGTTTAATTTTCCTAACCATTTTCTTTTATTTTATTTTATCTATATTTAGAGAGTTGTAAGGGTAGCCATTTAAAGGCGCTGTAGAAAATAATATAAGTTTTTTTTTGTCGTTAATGTACGTACCCATCATCGAAAAACCGAAACAAGATTTATTTTTTTTAAAAAAAAAATTAAATCTAATTTTTACACCTCAAATAATTCTTCTAGATAAAATATTATCGTTGTTGTCACGTTGGGATTATTTTTCAATTTTTATATAAATTCCCTGTCAAAATCCCCTACAATTTTATATATTTTATCTATAAAATGATATAAAATATGATTTTAAAATTTTTTTTCATTTTTATTTTCTTAAAATAAAAATTTAATCTTTAAACGAAAACAAGTGCAACCAATAAAAAAATATTTGATAAATATTTGAAACCGATTTAAGTAAAACGAAATATGAAGACCAAAGTTGAAATGGAATGAAAAATGATGCAAGCAGAATAGGAAATTTAAAAAAAAAAATTAATCCAAATATTAAATGAGGTCAAGACTAAGAACTTATTATAGCGCCACAGATGATAATGATAATCTCAAATCAAAGGCTTTCTTTCTATCAATCTCAATAATATCACAATTTTTTCTTCTACAAAATAAAGATTATTAACTTTGACAACAAATATACAAATTTAAATAAAACAAAAATAATTTCATAAAATTTTCCATGTAAATTAATTCAATTTTATTATTCAGTTACGTATTACATAATAACTAGTAACTAGTTGAGTTAGTAAACAAAATTGAGAAATAAGCATTCAAAAATAAAGTTTATAGTAAAAAAATTAAATTAATAGATATAAAAATGTAATTCCTTTTCCATAATAAGTCACGTAACTAGAATAATAAAAGTGGAAGAAATTACTGATTGATTTTGAAATTTAGAAATATAAAGACTATAAAAACTCTTGATGGATATAGATTCATTTATTTGAAATTGGCAATTTTAATGAAATTTTTTTATTAATAATAACAATTTATTCAATTTAATTAAAATATTTTGATCGTGATTAATTTGGTTAATTAATTCAAAATAGTAATATAAAAATGAATATATAATTTCGATACCAAATTAATTAAATTTTCGAAATTTAATAATAAAATAATTTTTGAAAATACTTTACCATTTTTATATGAAAATTTATTTGAAACACTAGCAATAAACTTCTTAAAAACATATTACAACACTTTTTTAATACAATTAATATACTTACATAAAAAATTGTAAATTGTAAAAGTGATTTATTTTTTAAAAAAAAATATATTTAACATTTTTGTGATGGTTGAAATGCTGCAATCTAATATTTTCCTTTCACTATTATTTCTTACAAGAGTAGATTTTTTTATGATTAAGTTTTATTACTTTGTATAAATTTCTTATCTTTACTAGGATAAAAAAATTTAATATTATTTCATTTTTTATTGTGAAAATATTATTTTAAGGAATAATTTCTTTAACCAGCCAACAAACGTTTTATACGTGTATTTTCTAGGTAATAACGTCAAAATTTGATAGATTTTTGGATATGAAAACGAAGAACAAAGTACGCCAATTTTTTTATAAATATCAATTTTATTTGAATTTTTAAAAATCTTAAACTAACACCGAAATTTTATGAAATTATCTTGCAATATCATTCATTTTTCTTATAATCTGTGAAAGGCTGAAACAGAGTGAAGCAGAATTCTATTAGGCTCATTTCTATAGAAGATATAAAACATCATAATTTAATAATATATCTAAATATCTTAAAATATGGTAAACCATAAAGGATAAAAAATATAAAGATTATGTTCATTTTAATTCTTGATTTGTTTAAAAAAAAACCTTAAATATATTTTTCTTTTTATATTTAATGGTAAAATTTATATAATATTCATAAAAATATCATATAAATTTTCAGATAAAGATATCAAGAAAAAACCAATAATTCACATTATTAAAATATAACCTTTGTCCATATATTTTCTGGACAAATCATAAAAGATACTTAGGATACCAGCATAAAACCTTTTTTTTTTTTTAAGAAAAAAAAAACGAAATCATTTTTATTATTAAATAACAAAAATAAAAGCATAAAAATGATTTGGATTATTATATAATATTAAACTTATGATGGACAATTTAACTTTAAATAATGCTATCAAATTTATACAAATATCAAATAATTATAATTAATATTTATTATTTAAATATTTATACAAATCCTTAGGACCATGAATGAAAATCTGAATAGGTTTGTAAGCAGCATAAATTAATCGAAATATGAAAAATATAAGAATTTTTCGGTATTGAACCTTATAATAAATTGATGTAATCTGAAGCGTTCAAATTAATATTAAATGAATTGATTTTATTTGGATAATAAATAGCATGATATTTTTATGTTATAATATTTTAAAATTTAAAATCACATTATTTTATTCAATTTATCAAAAAGATACATAAAATTTATACTTTTCATATAAATTTTATATCTTTATTTCAATTAAACAAAAGTTTTTAATTAATTAATATATTTTAATTTTTATATAATATATTTACTATATGATTAATCAAAATTGTATATATAATTTCGTTATTTTCTCATTATAAATATTTAGTTATATATTTAATTAAAAAAAAAACACTTTGATTATATAAACAAAATTAACTTTATATAGTTGAAAATTATGCTAAAAAAAATACATATTTGTTATACGAAATAAAATAAAAATTAATTACTTATACTCTACTGTATATCCTGTATACCAACATTACTAAGCAACTATACTAAATATATATTTTCATATCAATTTAATTATGTATATTAAATTATATAAATATCCTTATTCATTTATTCAGTAAATATATACCAATTCTTAAGTGATAATACACACAATTGAATTCCTTTAGGATTTCTTTAGATATTTCCTATTCACATTTAGGATATTATCTATATATAAATGAATATATTTTGTCGCTCCATTTATAGGTATCCTTATACTGAATATTCATTTTTAGAAGAAAAAAAATATTTAACTATATGTAAACTTCATAATTCAGTTGCAAACATATATGTATAATGTATGATGTATCCTTTTTTAATGTCCATTCATTTATTATACCGAAAAGTTAAATACTCCCGAAATAAAAACAAGACAATAACTGTGAGTATGTATCCTTATTTATGCTTATTTATCTTTTATGATTTTTTTGTTATTTAAGAACTTCCCACTATTACAAATAAAATAAGGTAAATTTTTGATTTATATTTATATATAGAAAAGATGATATTAAAATATTTAGTTAAATAATATTACAATAATTTTCTTAATTTAAATTATATAGAAATTTATTAACTTAATAAGATACAGGAACAAGTAAAACTAAATTTTTCTAGAATTAATAGTTACAATAAAATATATGCTTGTAAATGTATAGAAGTATGAGTAACATAAATATTTATTAAGTTTAAATTTTATTCTGAATTGTATAATTTATATATATATTTTATATGTGGTCCTTTTATACACTTAACTGATGATGATAGAATACACTCAACATAATAAATGCTAATAATATGTATATTTATATATAAGGTAAAATAAATATGGAGATAAAATAAAATATAAAATAAATTAATTTAAAAAGTGGACCATACAAAAGACTCACATTTAAATACAATTTTGTCGATTTCATTTTTGTTAAGTTAGTTACAAAACTAACTAATAATAAAATATCATTTTTATATTTTTATTTTTATAGGATACAAGAAAAATTGATAGTTAATTTATGACCGTGTTCAAAATAACTATTTAAGATGAATAGAGTTTAGTCTAGACTAGACAAACTTTATATTAATAAACTAGCAAATAATATCAATCAGAAAATGTGTAATATATCAAGAAGTTACTTAAAGTAAAATATTTTATTTATTCTTAAAGAAATCTAAAAAAAATATATATATTAGTTTTTTTTTTTATTTCCTTTATGTTATGCTCCAAATAGCAGAAAATAAGGATATATGTCTTATATGTATAAATATATATATATATATATCATATATGTATTTAGATATATATATAACTTTAAGTGCGTTTAACCGTTTTCAATTGTATATTTATAAATTTTCGATGAAGTATCCAACCCACTTATCAAATTAAGTGTAAAAGCTTCCATTTACTTTTTATATATATATATATATAAAAGCATTTCCGAATAAAGTTAGTCCTTTTTCAAATCAATTTCGTCCTTTTTAAAGAAAAATTGTTTTTTTTTACATATATATTTCTCAAATTACAGCTAGAGATTACAGTTTAGGTAATGTCATAACTATAAAAACTATTTATATTTCAGTAATGTATTTTCTATAGTTTTCACTAAAAAAATGTATCAATTTTATGTTCTACTTGGCAAAATACCAATTTGACTTGGATAATGACCAACTTGGCTTGGAAATGAATATATGCTATATATATCATTATTTATATAAACTTAATATACACACATAAATAAGGACACATAGAGTATATTAAAAAAGGAATCATAAAAACACATAGAATTAGAAACACCATTATTACGTTAAGAGGTTATATGAACAGTAAAAAGGAACGTAAGAAATCTGATAGGAAAGTTAAAATACAATAATATATTCGGTTCAAAAAAGTGTGGATTATGTCCTTTTTTATATATATGTATATATAATAAATAGGATATATAGAAATTTCTTATTATTAGCCTTTTTTATTTTTCCTTTTTTCTTATTAAACATGAAAATTATATGTTATTCATATAAGAATTTTTTTTTTTTATATATATATTATTTAGATATAAATATCTTAAGAAAAATAATAATTATATATTAAATAATATAAAAACAATTATTCTTATTAAATTATATAGAATTAAAGTTAAAATATTGTTTTATTACTTACACTTATTTAAGTGTGTATTTTCTTTCTCGCTACAGGCCACAACCAAAAGAATTACTTTAAATAATTTAAGTTGAATTTAAATCTATGCTAATGAATTTATTATTTACTGCATATATAATTGATATTTCATAATTAATTCAAGTAAATGGCTTTCTATTAGGATATTTTAAACCAAAAGTTTTCATTATTTATTATGTAAATATTTATTTATAAAAATTTATTTTGTATAATATTAACAAACTAATCTTTTGGTAGCTCATAAAAAACAAGTTTGCAGATTAAGCAGAGAGAGATGTAAAATTTATAGGATTTTTGGGGTTTCGATTAATTTACATAACCTGAAAATTCATATAAAATATATTATAATTATTTAAATAAATCAAATTATTTAAACTGACTTTTAAAAAAACAAAAATACTTATGTTGCCCATACACTGTTCAACCTGGTTGTTAACCGTGTTGTAAATTTTCACTTAACAAATTTTATGTGAAGAAAAGTATTTTATGACAAGAAAATAGATGAAAATTAAATATAATTTAATATTATTTCGATCAACAAAAACTATTCATAACATAAACATATAAAAACAACTTTTGTTTACATAAAAAGTCATTAACTTCATTTTGGTTGGAGAACATCCCCACAGATTTTGCAATTTACAACTATCAACCCCCACACAAATTAAAATATGGTTGTTAACGTTTTCTAAACCAGCCCACAAATGATATAAATTGACCAAGTACTAAGTTATTAAACATGTTTTATAATGTTTTGCCGTCTATTGACGTCTTCTTCACGAAAACGACTATTTTTTTGAGGCGATATTTTTTTCCGGAAATAAGATGATAAAAGTCTTTCTAAATTACAAAAGTGCTACTTCTTTCTCTATCGCACATATGTATTACAAGTATCTTGAATATCGTCTTACAAAAAAAAATTATTATGTATTTTAAAAAAGGTCAATGGAGAGCCCCCTTAATGCTAAATTTAATTTGTCTTTTTTTTTTTTTGAATTAAATTTATTTGTATAATTGACATGTTATAATAATATATAAAAATTTTATATATTACACATTATATCATCAGATTAAATATATATTTATTAAATCTACAAATTTAAATCTTTTCACTTTTCGTGTATATATCTGTTAAAAATCAAATTAAAAATTTAAATAATCCTTTACTGGTAAATATTGTTTTAACATATCCTTATTTGATAAGTTTTTCCCTTAGTATTTAAATCTTTCAATCCTTTATATTTACAATAAAGAGAAAACTGCCCTCTAGTGGTTTGTACTATAAAACTATGTTAATTTCAGTTTTTTGATGAGTTTTTACTTCTTCAATATTCCAAAATAAACAAAATTACTTTTTTTCTACTTAAAAGCTTTTCCAAACAATTTTTTTCTCTTTACCCTAGGAGGCTTTTTATAAGTCCTTTCTTTTTTGTTTACTTTTATTGATATAGACTGAAGCTTGACATGTCCCTTTATTGTATATACATATATTTAGTTTACATACAAAAGATATTTTTTTTAGATCCTTGTTATATGTGTATTGTAAAATATAATTGACTTTAAAGGATGCTACCAATACAAAAAAACGTTTTTATACTATGTCAATCAGTTATAAAATGTTAATCATTTATCGAAAAATGTTTATTTTCACTTTCTTTAACTAAATAAAACAAAAATTTAAAATAATAAAAAATTATAGTATTTGCTAGATTGGAATTGAAAATAGGGCCAATAATAATAAATAGATGTAATAAATTTATATATAATACTAAAGAACTGAGCTGACGATTTATAATGACATAAAAAAAAATCCTTACAGAAAAATTCATTTCTGATTGATTTTTCTTAAGCTAACGATACGGAAAACTAACTTAACGAAACAGAAACATTTTTCTATTATGATTTGCACCATATATTTTAAATGAAAATGCTAATTTCCTTAACTTAACTTAACGTTTCGGTTTATTAAGTTACCGAAGACTATTTTTCAAAACTTTATCACATTTACGCCAAAATTTCCAAAAGTCTTTAATTTTATATAATAACTCAAATTTTATTGTTAAAATTTTCACGTATATTTTGTATAATTTCAACATATTTCAGAAAGATTGAAACACATCATTAAAATGAGTGAGAAATGACTTAATAAGACCCATCTAACAAGCCATATATTTTTAAATTTATGAACCTGATTAATAAAGAAATTTATTATTTTAGTGGCTACAATAATAATAATACTTATAAAAATATTATGAGTGTTTTTTATAGAAAATATATCGGTAATTATACGTCAGCTTATCCATTTAATGATAATTCTTTGATCCACTAAAGCAATAAAAACTCATAAAATAAAAATGATTACCAAAATTTATGAACTTAGTATCCAAATTGTTTTGTATAATTTTAAAATATCTTCTTTAAGCACATATTTTTTAAGTAAATTACCTCATCAAATATTAAATAATTTTTCCATTAGTGCGTATTATGATTAAAATATTTTTAAATTTACAACATTTTGTATTAATTTCCTTAAAAAATTTTCATTTCATTATTCCCTATTTTACTTAACTGAAGAAGCATTTTGTTTCCGACAAATCTTTTCGTTCTTATTGCTTTTTGTGTTAAATAGTAAATAGTACAAATAGCTTTATAAAAGGAACCTCTTCTATATCTATATTCTAATGGGAAAAATTAGTTTTATTCTTTTGAGTATTACTTTTGTTTTGCGTTAATGGTTGTATTTAATTCATTTGCTTTAAAATGAATATATAAAAAAAAATCCCATAAACAAATAATGTATATAGAAAAAGTACCATTAAACTAAGTTAATAGCTATTAAGGATAACGAATTGTGTGCGGTTGAATTGATACACAGAATTTTTTTTCATTAAAATGAGAATTATATCCTATCTATACAAAGAAAAAAATATATTTCATTCAAGAAAACATAAAAACATCTTAAAACAACATTGAAAACATAATAAATAATTTAATTGAAATTAGTTTTTTTTTTTTTCATTTTCATTTTCTTAAGAAATTAATTTGTGAATTTGTTTATTTGCTTATTTTTTAAATCATTGAATATTTTTATATACAGGATGAGTCAAAAGTTACGCATGTATGTTGTAAATATTTAATAATAGAATTTGTTGATTTTGTTAATAGAAATTTGTTACACCAAACTGCAAAATTTAACGAAAAGCGGACATAGACAAATCATAGAAATGTTAATTTTGAAATGGTCGATAAATATTGGTAACTCAAAGATCGTACCAATGTGCATTACGATCTCAATTTATATGTTAATAAACAAAATATCCGTTTTTTTTTTACAAAGAACCACTTAGTTCATCAACAGCGCCAATTGTTTGGGTATTTTGTATCATTTATTGATTGACATCAGAAATGATATTTTAACCCTATTTTTTTGAAAATCAATTTGGCAATGCCAGTTTACTGTATCAAAAAAGGATAAGTAGTGTAAAAATAATTTTGTACGTCCATAATAGACAAAATGTGGTTCATCAGCATGGACTTACGATACACACGGTCGGTGACACCATCTTTTTACTAAGCGAAATTTTTGGAGAATGATTTGACCACGCTTGTTACTTTCATATAAGGTTTCCTCAAATAGCGTGTATTTTCAAACAAGTATCGCAGTACAAATCAGATAAAGTCCAACAACGAAACGGAAATTAGGGAAATATCGCCAAATTTTTCCACGATGTTATGAAAAATGAAATTTTAGAAGCCCAATAGTAAATAGAGTAAAATTGTGGTAATCTATGATATACTGTTTTTAATTTTGAAAATTTAAATCTTACAAAGTTTAAATTGTATCATAAACAAACAAAAAAAATAATTAATTCACAAAAAAATTATTCAGTTTTTATACACAGCGTTACTTTTGGCCCATCCTGTATAACTTACAGATAATATATATACTTAACTAATACTGATATATATATAAATATATCTATATCAATATCGATAAATATTTTGTAAACGCATTCTTATTCGTTTGAAATTAAGAATGTAATAAAAAATATATAATTATATCCTTTTAAATATTCAATATTGTTCCGGCTGTTGATGCTACAGAGCAATCCATATAGAAACACAATTCATTTGATTATTTCAAATTTTATTATTTTATCATTCAAGTATAAATTGAACCTAAATGACATTTTATTATGGTGAATGTAAAATAATGGAATTTAATTTTCGTTTAATATATATATAAAAAATAAAATTGGAAAATAACATTAAATGAATAAAAACGAGATTATATATAGCATATTGATATTATAGTGTTATAGCAGCTGGTAAAGAAAATTGCGAAAAATTTATATTATTATTATTTTTTTTTTTTGTATTCAGAGTTAATCCAGTAATAAAAGGCTATAAATTCTCATTTATATGTGCGAAATACAAAAAGGATGTAAATTGTTTTTTAATATGACTGTTATGTATGTAAAATGGAATAAAGCAATAAATAAATTAATTAACATTTTCTGTGCAGTTGAAGAATATTATATAATTTTTTTTCTATAATTTATAAATTTTATTAATTGAAAGAATTCTTCGCAACGGATTTCGATGAAGAGACTGAAAAACAGATATTGAAAAGAAAAAGAAAGAAAAAGCTGTCTAAATATAAACTAAAAAGGTCACAATATTCAAAGTTATTGTCATATTGAAATTAAGAGTAAACAAATAAAGAAGTTGGTTTTCCGACTAGTAACAGTTAAGAAGCTAGTCCATTTGAAAAGCATAGATTTTGTAAATTTGCTTCACATTAAGGCAAGCCACAAACATTAAATTAAATTGGTATACGTGGTAGCAGTCCATGTTCTTCTAATTTATCATTTAAAATTGTTGTTTCGATAAGATTTGTTCATCATTTTTTTCATTGCTAGTCTGGTATCATTACAAAGACATAGTCCAGTGGATCAATATTGCGATGTAAAATAATAGCTACATCAATTTTTATTGTAAAATATGTGGTAGCAAGTCAGGCGAATATAAAAATTCTGTGTGATATTTCTTAACTTCGTCTTAATTCATTACAGTTTACAGTATGTGGTTAACAATCATTGACAGTGATAATTTTGTAAGTAACTCTCTTGAATATCATTTTGTGAATCACTTATTATTATATTTTTATTTTACGCAATTTATCGTAGTTTTTTACTAGTGATCTATAGTCAAAATATATTGCGATTGATAATTCACATCACCAGAACGAAAGATAATCCTCCAACTATAGCTAACTTAGCTTTGGCTTCAAACTTGGTGGTAAGACGGAGTTAAGCGGACGCTCGAATTCTCAATATACACCATAATATATAAAGGCATATTTCTATGGCGAAGATGCATTTCCTCGGCCTGGAATCAATAGAACTTTTACCCCGATTAAATATATAATATATTTCGTCTATTTCTTCATATTACTTTTATATTCTTTCTGATTTCCATATTTTAACTTAAACTGACTTTAATCTCAAAAGTAAAAATAAAAAAAAATAAAAAATATTCTTTTGAAAAAGTAAAGAATTTGTTTAAAAACTTTTCTCTATGTTGATCTCCCCAAAAGCGTTAGCTAGGGAATAAAACATTTCAACTTTTTTATTTAGTTAATGCATTTTACCACACAACTTAAAACGAAACCAAATGTAAAAATAATAAAAATTGGTTTTCAAAAGAACTAAAAAAAAAATGAAAATTAGAAAAAACACAAATAAAAACCATTTGCATAATTTTTTTTTTTTTTAACTTATATTTGTTTGTGGTAAAACTTAACAAAAAATGCTACAACTTATTTCATTTTCAAATATAACGAAAACTTGAAGAAAAAAAACCCTTATTTAAATAAAAGAGTTTGTGTGGTAACTAAAAAGTTGACAATAAAAATTCTATACCAAAAAAAATTGTTATCCTTCTTTCAAAAGTTCAGTTTTTACATATAAATATCTAGTCGATCTCCAAGTAAGATTTTTATTTTAATAAAAGTAAATTTTTTGCACAGTCCTTTAGAAAATTATTTAAATTACTTAAATTAGTATAATTTTATATAAAATATAAATAAAAACAAAAATTATGTTTTAAAAGTGTTTACATTATTTTAAATGAATTTTATATAGTCCACACTTCACAGCATTAATTTTATAAAATTTTGCATTTTCATTGACACAAATTTATGTAAATTGAAACCAAACTACAAATTTGTTTATAAAGTTGTTGATTATAAAGTTGTTATTATTAAAATAGTTCAAAGTAGCTTAAATCTAAAATTCTTTGCTAACAAAAACTTTTTTTATCGTTTTCCTAAAAATTTTAGTAGTTGACATGGTCTACTAAATTCAACGGCTTCCAAAATATAGCTAGCAACACTACTGGAAACTATACAAAAAAATATTTTGCAATTTTATTTAGGGGCAAAAAAAAATCATGTAATAAAAACTGATAAAACTTTGAGATGCTTTTATGTTTGGCGTTTAGCGTAATTCCACTTACAACTTGCCTCAGTATTTTAGTTTTAGTATAAACGTTATAAATTTTACATTTAGAAAAATCAGCATAATTATATTTCTTAAAAATAGTGTTTTGTACTTGAGCTTGTTACAATAGTTTATTAACAGTAGATTCTATCTTTGACGTTGTTAAAAGTTAAAATTCCGAATTAATTACTTCGTGTGTACCTCTGAAAAGCCTCGAAAATCGGTAAAAGTAAAATAATACCTGACGTGAACGTGAACCTTCAAGTGACTCTTACAGAACCTACGTATTAGTAGCGTAGCATTTAATTTAGTTATTTAATTTTTAATTTGGAATTTTTTTTATTACACTATGTACATATTTTTGATAGTTCCATTTAAAAAGAAACATTAAATTTTCATCATTATATAATTAATCTTGTATAGAAGATTAAAATGCCTGATTTATAAATATCGCAAGTCGCAAGGTCGCTATGAAAAATTCAAAATTTCCATAATTGCAAAATTTTAAATGTATGAACTAGGAATATTTTATTTATACCATCGGATAGAAAAACGCAAAGTACAAAAATTAATTTCAACTTTACTTTTCTTGCGATATAAACCAGGAACCAGTTATACTTATATTTTTTCCCATAACAATGATAACTGAATGTATTTTGATACATCTTTCTGGATGTGTGACCTAATAATGGGGTTATTTTTTCCAGCAAAATGTTAATAATATCAGGATCTTAATAATTGAACAGGATCTTTAATTTTCATATGTTCAAAATATGAAATTAAAAATCAATGTATACTAATCTGCGACGGGTTTATCTAGCGTACTTTCATCTATCTAGCTCACTTCTTTCAAGTGTACTTCTAGTGTAGTGTATACTTCTATCTAATGTACTTGTAGCTAACGTACTTCAAGGTTTTAGGTTTTTTACATTTACCTTTTTTTAATTAATCTGCAAGAGGGCCAAATTTAATAATCAGCGGTTTACATAAAATATTTCTCATCCTTTTTGCGGTTTTGAAATACGTTTTTCATATCGACCTTGCGATATTTATAAATTAGGCACAATTGTAAATATATAATATAAAAAAAATTAGTAATATAAAAAATATCTGGTAGTTATCAGAAACTAAAATATTTAACATTTTTTATAGAAATGTTTTGTATATCAGTAATCAATTTAATTGTAATTGTGGTAGCTATATTTGGTAAATTATTTATTACCACTAAATGAAAAATGTCAATATAATTCCCGGAAAATTATAATATAACTAATTATTTATATCATTGAAGTGTATTTTGAATAACACAATTATATTATTATATAGTTATAAATATAAACTCAATTTGAATTGAAATAATTCCATGATTTCATAAATATTTTAATAATATAAATGCGCGTATTACAAATATACATAATGAAAAATCAATTTAAATATTTTGTAAGTATTTTTATATTTAATTTATGTCATTTAAAAAATTATATCAATGAAATTCGACATTAATAAAAAATATATAATATTATTATTATACAAATATAATATAAATTCCATTTAATAGCAATTTATACAATTTATATTACTTTATAAATTAAATATTATATAATATTTTCAATAATAGGAACAGATCCCAGACCAGATGTGAATATCTCATATTTTTACGAATGAATAACATAAATAAATATATTTTTTTTTTTTATTGGTTAGCTGAATTGAATCATTTTTTATTTATTTTTTAAGCACTGATTGAATATTTTAAAATTATGTGGTAATAAATTAAAATTCTTTATAATAAAAATGTTATTCAAAAATAAAATATTGAATTCAAATAAAATGAAGTTTGAATATAAATTGATTTAGGAAATATTTAAATATTTATTAAATTATAAATAGACCTTTAAATTTTTTATATAATAATAATTACGCTTTGGTGCTCTAACTATCATTTAGAGCTCAAAGTTAACATAATACCAAAGTATGTATAACATTTTTTTCCGAAAACGCCAACCACCCCGTGTTTATTATCTTGTTCATAGAATAGTGGTTATTGGGACATGTTCAATTTAACTTTCACTTCCATTTTGATAATTTAGGTAGCAGGACTAACTCTATAGTAGATTTCGCCAAAGGTTGTTCTAAGGAGTTTTTTGACACTTTTGTTACTAGGAACCTTTATATGGCATTTGTAAGACAGATACTTGAAAATGTAAGCCAAATACTCAATTTCTTTCTTAAGTCCCCGTGAGGGTGGTGCTTGTGTCTAAGACTGATTAGGATTAGATACTCGATTAGTAATTAAAATTGCAACTATAATTAATAATAAAACTACAGAGACAAAAAAAAATTATGAATTTTTCTTTATCAAAAATGTAACCTGGAAACATATTGATAAGCAAATTCTAAAACAATATGCCATTTTAAATTGGGGACATTTTTAATTTTCTATAAAATCACAAATTAACTTTTATATACAGCATAAATCATATATACAACCACACTCTAAGGATATTATATGTCCTGACAGATTATATCGTTAGTTGTTTACCGAATATTAAATTAAATAAAATCTCATATACAGAAAGTTAATTTGATAACGTATTCCCAACTGACAACATATTCCCAAGCCAAAATGCAAAAGTATAATAATATAGAGGACGGAATAATATAAAATAAACAGAATTTAAAGTCTACATTTCACGCAGTAACTTTACTTAGATTTAACATTTAAATGATCTGTTATTAAGCTTACTCATTAGAAAACTTTCTTATGTAATATCTTTTTAAATATTTTCCATTTTGCCTATCGAGGTATAAATATTAAGGATTTACACTTTTTTTTATAATTTAATAAAAACTTATATAGAGAATTTTGAAGAAAAATATGGTTTTCATTTTCAGTACATATTAATTAATTATATAAGTTTTTTTCATTTATTATTCATTTCAATCAAATAAATTTTCAACGATAATAATTTTATATATAAAATTAAATAATATTAGATTTTCTTCAAAAATTTCCATTTAATGATAAAAAACTACTCTTCTTATACATACATACATAAGTAATAAAGGAAATAAATATAAATCTTATTTTCAATTGGTATACTTGAATTTTATTGAATCAATTCAGAACATAGTTCGATAATGACCACAAGATTCTCCAGTTTACAAATATCAATTGCATAGCACTATTTTTTTTTTTGTAAAATGTATTAACTTATAGTTACAGGCAACGAAGAGAAGGATGAACTTTCCAGAAAAGAATCAAACTTCGATGGGGTATCTAAAACGAGAAAAAAAGGACAGCGCTAATAACCCTACCACACTTACAATTCAAGACAGCAGACGACCTCCTCACTGGACACTGCTTGGTCGTAGATTTAGATTAATTGTAAGTGATTAATGCAAAAACTACAGCGCACCAGGGCACGCTGAAACCTTAGAATGCTGCTACCTAGCACTCGCTAGTGACTACCTAACCACTCTGTAAAAAAATTCAGTTCTATTTACAAACAATTTTACTGCAGAAAATATTATATGTAAATTTCAAGGGCTTTTCTTATTTAATTTCCGCAACCAGCAATATTCAAATTTCAAAAAGGGATAATTTTCATTATACATATCTATATATATTTTTATGTTTTATTATAAAAGAATCAAGTAATGAAATGAAAAGCAAAAAAAAAAAAAATTGCTAGTTTTTTTGCAATTTAAACATTAATTGAAGAGTGAACAGTACCAACTGATGCACCACTTACCAAAAATAAATATTCTATTGCCACAAAATTACTAACTATACAGTAAAAGGAATAATTTGTAGAATATGATGTAAAAAGGATGTAGAAAATTTGCAAAATATTATTGTCGTTCAGGATTTCTTTTAAAGAAATAATAATTTTTCAAGTTATTATATTCAGCAGGAGCATAATTAAATTTAAAAAGGTAATATTAAAGCAATAAAAAAAATTCTAAGTTTCCATAGAAATTATATTAAATTTGAAAGAATATTTTTTTTTAATTTAATTATTTTTTAATGGTTTCTTTAATTTTTATTTTTTATAAAATCTCTAAACAAATTATTGTAAAACCTTATATATTTTTTCAATATTCAGTAATATTACATACTTTGATAATCTATATAGTTATAGCGCCTAAGGCCTACAAACTTTTGATATTAATCAAAAATTGTGTTAATTCACAATTTAATATTAAAAATGCTGTTTTCCTAAAAATTGGATAAAAATAATTTGATGAAGAGTAATTATTGACACCTTGGTCTTTTATATAATATAATATTTGTTAAAACTTCACCAATTACTGACACTACTATACATTATTTAATAGTAGTGTCAGTAACTTATTTTAGAATCTTTTAAATTATACTAAATAAAATATAAAATTAAAGGATTTTTTAAGAAAATTCGTAAATAGAACCAATTTACTTACAACAGTTTCTTAAGTATTTCACAAAATTTTCAAGAAAACTGGGCTTCCTAAATTTTGATAATATATATAATGAAATCTACCAGGAACAGAGTGAATAAAATAATATAAGGAAGGAATATACTAAATAATTCTTAAAGGATAATTTGTTATGAACACTATGTAAAGCTTAGATATTAATAGATATGTCGAAAATTGAGTGTGTCCATAATTATATCGGTTGCCCTACTTTTAAAATTAAATAAAAATATGAAAAAAAACTTGTGATTTCCAAAATAATTCAAACTTTCATCATACTGTGTAATGTTCCAGGGCCTACAAAATTAAAAATTACTAAACTATTTATTCAGTTCTGAGGTTTTGATTGTATAAACACTATCCGTACTAATTTATTTATATAAAACTTTAAATTGTTATTTTAAACACAACATTATGTTAAAGTTTGTTAAAGTTTAATTATTGGTCTACATCTACACTCTACATGGTTCATGTTTTCCAGCTATTCAAATTTATCTAAACAAAGTCAAGTTAAATGATTTTCTTTTTGTGTGTAATTAATAGTTATAATTATATAATTTAACAATTTCTATGAAAATAAAATCAATAATTAATTTCATTTTAATGTATAATAATTAAAATTTATTAGTATAATTATTAATTTATTGGATAATTATGCAGTAATAATTTAATCCATAATTATTTTTTTTAAATTTGTATATAAAAAGTAATAATCTCATTCTCATATTAGGATTAGAATATTTCGATATATTGAAAATTTACATTTATTTTATTATTCAGTATACATAATATTTATTAAATTTTCGATTTAAATATTAAATATTTTGTTATTTTACATATTATTATTGTCACAAAATTTAATCTTATCAAAGAAAAAAATTTTTAACTGAATGAAAAACATGTATGTAAAATGCTAACCTTCATTAAATTTTCCAAAATAGGATAATATTATTTTAAATTAATATCCTTGTTTATTTTGAATACGGATAATCCCAAAAACTTGAAAACGGTTTCGATATTACGAAAAACAAAAATATTTTTTCAATCCCTTTTTTTTTTTTAAGGATAAAACAACATTTAAAGCTATTATTATTTATGTGGCATGCACAGCTGTTTACAATATATCTTAATAAATAAAATTATTAATAAAAATAAAAATAAAAAATATTCTATGTAATATTTTGATATGTTGTAATAATCTAAAAAAAAAAAATTAAAAATAAATATACGCACTTATTTGTATAATAAAAAATTAATATCACACATGGTCGCATTTTTATCCATTTTCATGATTAAAAATTCAATCTGGATTAAAATGTCAGATTTAATTGAACTTTAATTAACGTTAGTATATATATTAAAATATATATATGAAAGTAAATATATTAACATATAATTTTTTTATAAAAGTTAATATTTATTATAATATTATTCCATTATTATCTGGTGCAATAACTTTAATAAGAAAATTGTAAATATTTTTTTTCATATTAAATTTAGCCAAAATATTTTAAGAAAATCTATTAACTATTCTAAAATATTTTATAATTTGAACATAAATTTACATAGATAGTGTTATAATAAGAACAAATATATTAAAATTGAGAAATAATTAGTTTAAATATTAAATGTTTTAATGATTTTAATGATTAATGAAAATTAATACAAATTATATAATTATTTTAAATTTATTAATTTAAATAAAATTATGATCTAATAAGAATTTATTACAGATTTTTATGATGTATAAGAAATTTTTGGTACCCTGTATTTATAATATCTTTTTATACTATAAAAGTTTACACAATTGTGATGATTTAAAAGCATAAAAAGAGTAAATAGACATTTACATCATAAATTTGGATCTATATATATAAAAATTATATATGTATATATATATTTTGTTGTACTCACAAGGAGTCACAAAAGAGGACATAAAAACTGACACGATAAACATCTTTCCTTGTGCATAATGTTAATTCAAACAATTTTCCATATAAATTTAGCTCAACATAAAAAATAACATTACGAAAAGAAAAAGAAAAAACGTTTTATCAATTTTAAAGGAAAATATATTTCGATATTAGAACATGGTGATTTAGAAAATTCATCATATAATTTTATTTTACTAAATTTATTATATGTCGTATAATATTTTATGGAATAATTTTTGATAGGTTACAAAAAATGTATTATATGTATAAAATTTCAGAAAATTTATTTTTATACTTTCTACCATAGAATACACCCTATATAATTTCTGCATATGGTGTGTAGTAGCTTGTAGCTATATCTCATTTTAGAGTATCTGTCGAAAAAATAAACTGCATAAATAATGTGTCTTGTTTTTGTTGCTATTTTTTTTTTTTTTGTGATATCAATTTTACAAATTTTATGTCTATAAACACAGGTGGAAAGAACATAATTTCAAAGTGCTCTAAAGTATATATATACAGAAATTGTAAAATAAAAATATGATTTAAGTTAACCCAAAAACATGATAACATTTTCACAAAATACATGAAACAAAAATAATAAAAATTATTATATCTTAGATACAGGTACCTTATTATTAGTGGTACATAATAACGATTTCATATAAATAGATAATAAATAAGATAATTTAAATTTAAATTTAGGAAATTCATTTAACAAGTGAAAAATTTAAATTTTCGTAAGTTCAAAATAAACTTAAGAAATTAATTGAATATAATAATCAAAATTATTTTGGATATGATATAAATTTGCAAAAAAAATTAATATTGAACATAATTTATATATTTATTTACAGGATAAATAAACACTTGAATGTTAGTTAATAATATACTAAAAAAAAGTATTTTAATGTTGTTCAGTATCATACAAAATTAAATAAAGTTTGGAAAATGCTACGTATAATTATTTAAAGTGGCTCTTTAAATAAACCTGCCACTTAATATTTAAAAATGGTATGAGATAGATGGTAGAGTAATACGGTTTGCGGTAATCGAAATGATCGTAGTCCAATTAGAATAATTAAATAACTATTCAACTTATCAGAAAATCCTTGTCACATTATTTTAAGACAAATTTTCTTATAATTTATGAACAGAATGACGAAATGAATTGATAACACCTATCGCAAAAAAAAAATCTTGGGAATGGAATTAGGAACATGAACCCAGAGCTACAAAGAGTGTGTTATTATAATACATTTATATATTTTTTGTATATTTTTTATCCGAAAATTATAAGAATTTTAATTTTTTAAATTTAATTTACCCATGGACCCATTAGATAAAGATAAATGTACCATAATTAAAAAAACTATGGAAAGAAAAATTTGAAAAAACAGTCAGCAAATAAATACAATACTTTAAAAACCTAATATTATTAAGGAAGACAAATTTTACCTTATAAATACGTGTTAAATTATTTTTTTTTTTTTATTTTTTTCAAACTTTTTTTTTAAAACAGAGACAACACATTATCATTACATAAGTGCATTAATAAGTATATTATATATATATTAATCTATATTTATTAAATATTATCTATTTAACTTAAGATAAAAAAAATACCGCAATAAGCTTTTTTTATAAATTTTGTTTCAAACTGTGAAAACTAATAAGTTTACGTGATGCATATGTATATAAAAATTTAATCGATTTTCAAATATATTCTGATAACACAAATAAATTATTCGTTTTTTTTGGCTTAATTAGCGTGAAAAAACAATATACAAATATATATATAAATATAAAATTTTATATTAATTTTAGAATTTGCACAAAATAAAAATAATTGTAAAATTTATAAATGATAATCACAATTTTTATCAAATATATATGTAATACATAATATTTTTTAAAAAGAATTAATCATCTAATTTTGGAATCATGTAAAAAAATAAATAATAAATTACGATCTTAATGAAGCTAAACGTGTTTGCATTTCTTTTAGATCTTCTTCATCTTCGACTTCAGGTTCAGGTTGTTCTTTTTCTGGTGGACCAGCAACAGCTCCTTCAGGTACTGATGGCGCTTCACCTAATTTACCATCTGTTATTTCCCATAATACATTATCGACTTCCTGTTGCGCTTCCTGTTCCATTTCCTCAGAATCTTCAATTGAATCCATTGTTTCATCTAACATTTCTTCAATAATACCGGCTTTCATCATTTCTTTTGACATATCACGCATTATACCAGCCAATTCCGGATAACGTACTAAATTTTGCATTGCTGTCATTACTTCAGTAGACTTTTGCAGTGAACCGGCAACTCTTAAGGTTGCTTTAAAGTTTTTAAATTTTAAATATGATCAAAAACAATAATTTTATCAGATATTATACCTAATTGGTTTTTCATTTGTAATTGTATTGAATTTAGATGGGCTTTACTAGTATGTATTCGTTGTACTGCTTTTTTTGCACGTATAATTTCTTTAGCTAAAATTACACAGCTATCTTTGTCACCTTTAGCAGCCGCTTGTTTTAGGGTACGTTTTACTTTTTCTTCTTCTCTTTGGATACCTCTTATTTGCCTGTCCAATTGGTAACCTTCTTTCCGTATTTTTGCAGTCCATTCGTTGACCTACAATTTTAAATTATGCAATGAAAATTATATTTTCAATTTATGGTAAATTTCACCTGCTCCTTAGGATCCTTCTGATTAGATTTTCCAAACAAGCCCATATCTGGGTTTTAACAAACGTAATTTAAAATTTTGTTCGATTTATAGAAAATGACTCAATCGCTCAAGGATTTTGTTTGTGTTTTGTGTTTTCGTTTATGGTAAAATGTCAATGTCAAATTATGACATTTTAATTTGTTTTGCCCGGTAGATAAAACTTGCAAACATCTTAAAAATTGTAAATAAGAATGTTCCAATTCAAATTTCATAAACTTTACAATCATTTAATGTTGAAGTTTTGTTTATAAGAAGCTTTGTATTTAATAAAATGGATTAAAAAATTAATTTGAACTCTTTGTTTGAAAGCTTTTAATCTAATTGATAGTTACAGTGTTTATAGCGTTTAAAGGTTTTTAAGTCCAATTTCATATCATGAGTTTGTAGTGTATTTATAATAAATAATGAAACTACTTTATATACCAAAGAAGGCTATGCTCTTCTATACACAATGAAAAAATTTCTAAAACACAACAACAACACTTTTTATTTACATTTTTAATTAAAATTCATTTCGGGCTTGGTCATAATGTTTAATAAAATTATTAGGGGGCTTGACTACGTATGTGATTCTCAGTTTGGTTGAACCTTCTGCATTTTGATAGATTTATCAAATCGCTTATCTTTAAATTTCAGAAATATATTATTATATTTCATTATCCGAACGCACCCATTTCATTACCAACATAGCATAAAAATAATTATAAAAACAATCATATTTGACTTTGACAATTGAAACTGACAGTTCTTTTCTGATTCTGACAATTCTAATTAACAGAGAAAGGATCGATATTCTTTTGGTTAAAAATTTGCAAAAATATACTCTTTTTTATAACTGAAAACGTTAAATTACCACTCTTATTAATCGTACAATTGACTGAAACTAGTAGTTCGCTACAAGCGCTTTAGCTTGCTCAAAATAATATTGAGAAAAATGCGCTTTAAAATCATAAATCTTAATTTTTTGTTATATTTGTTCTTGATTTTCAATATTTGCACAATTAATGTATTTGCTAACATAGGTGATCCATATAAAATTCTTGGTGTCTCAAGATTTGCTACAGCTCAAGATATTCGTCGTGCATATAAACAATTAGCAAAAGAATGGTAATTAATTTCTTTAAAAAAAGAACAATTGAATATAATTTCTTTATTGTGTTGCCCAGGCATCCCGATAAATCAGCTGATCCAGGAGCAGAAAAACGTTTTGTCGAAATAAAACAAGCATACGAATTACTATCAGATGCAGATCGTCGTCGTGTTTTTGATCAGCATGGCATTACCAATGAAGATTCACATATGTTTCGACAATCTCATGATTATAGTAATTATGGACGATTTGCTACCGATCCGTTTGAAGAATTTTTTGGTCAACGATTTCATTTTGATCAGGATATTAGTTTATATCATAAATTATCAGTTACAACAAAATATTTTGAACAAAATATCGTACCAAAAAGTGCAACTATACCACATATATTAATGTTTTATACGGATTGGTGTTTTCGGTGTATTCGAGTTGTTGGTACATTTAAAAAACTGATTGATACATTAGAGCCTTTAGGTAATAAAAATAAAATAATATAAATAATAAACATGATTAAATATAATAAATTTTAGGAATTACTTTTGCAACAATAAATGCTGCACACGAACAAACTCTTATGAGAAAAGTTAGTTTAGAAGGTGTACCAGGTCTTATTTTAGTTTTAAATGGTCATAGTTATATTTATAAAGAAAGTATGTATAGTCTACAAAGAGTTGTTGGTAAGTAATTATTTTTTTTATATATATTATTTATATGATGGAATTTTAAAATTTTCCTTTCTTTAAAGAATTTGTGCGAAAAAAGCTGCCTTACAAACTGATACAAAACTTAAATGACAACAATTTAGATCTTTTTTTAAATAGCTGGATGGATAATCGAGCGCGTGCATTAATTATAGAACCAAGACCTCAACCACGATTACGATATTTAATCACGGCTTTTGGTTTTAGGCATCGTGTTGCATTTGGGTATTTCAGAAAATAATATATATAAGTAATATAATTAAATATTAATTTTATTTTCTGTTTAGATTTATTCAACTAAATTCCGAAAGTACAAAAAATATTCAAGAACGTTATAAAGTACATCCTAATTTAGATACTTTGTTAATATTTAATGAAGATTCAGCACGTCCTGTAGCTAGTGTTTCTATGGCCGATATACCATCACAAACTTTAAATAATGTTATTGCTGCAAATCAATATTTAGCCTTACCACGATTATCATCACAAGAAATGCTTGAAGGTTTGTTTGTTGTTTGTTGTTTTTTTTGTATATTAAATTACTTAGTTTCATTTTAATATTAATTTTAGGTGTTTGTCCAGCTGAATGGAATCGGCCTAGAAAACGATTGTGTGTTATTTTAGTAACCGAAAATACAGATGCTCATAATTATGCACGTCATGCACTTCGGCAAATTGCTCTACAATCTGGTTATAGTTCAGAACGTGTACGTTATGCTTACATTTTTCAAGTAAGTTACAATTATTAATTAGTATATAAAATTATAAGTAAACCACTTTTTCAAAGAAATTTAATTTATATATATAATTTAACAATTTCTTTAGGATAAACAAAGTGATTTTATAAATGCACTTTCTAAAGGATCAGCTGAAGATACATTATTACGTTTAGTAATTATTTGGCGAAGAGATACATCACATATAAAATACGAATGGGTAACTGGCACTCGGCTAAATATCCAACGAAAGGAAAATGAATCTGATGAACAAAATTTAAATCAAACAAAACAAAAATTAGATGATACAATACAAAGATTATTGAGAGCTTCTGAAGCATTAAGTTATGAGGCTCTGGTTACGGTAAGTGTTTAATTATTAATTATTCTTTTAAAATAATTATTTAATTCGAAATTCGGGTAAAATAACTATTAACTTGAAATTAAAAAATTATGAATAAAGTTTTTTCCACGAAACAGGCACCTGGCTCGTTGGTCTAGGGGTATGATTTCCGCTTAGGGTGCGGGAGGTCCCGGGTTCAAATCCCGGACGAGCCCAAGTGTAACTTTTTTTTTATTTTTTTATACAAATTAATTTTTTATATACACACAACTGGTTTCTTAAAATTAAAGTTATCTGGAAAATTGAAAATATGGCATAAATATTTTAATCAATATATAGTATCATATTATATGTATAATTATTTCTCAATAATAATTTTATATGATAATGCAAGTTGCAATAGATTGTCTGTCAGTAAAGTGAATTTTGTTGTAAAAATTTATAGTGTACAATTGGCATGGCAATCATAAGATCACCCTATCGCCTATCTAAATGAAATGAGTAATCATGATAATAATTTATATTAATATAAGTGGCACACTGTAGAATATCATAAATATCAAAACTTAATATTTGCTATCGAGTGTTAACTGGCTCGTTGGTCTAGGGGTATGATTTCCGCTTAGGGTGCGGGAGGTCCCGGGTTCAAATCCCGGACGAGCCCAAGTGAAATTATTTTTTTTATCAATAGTTTTATTTTATTTATAACATTTTTTTTCTAGGATCTACTTGACGAACATGCTCAAGGACTTATTGGTAAAGTTCTAAGTAAATTATTATTCTTTATGGATTATTTAACTGACAATCTTGGACCTGAGCATATTCTACCAGCATTTTCAGTATTAGCTACAATTGTATTTATGTTTATAGTTGGTTATTTGATGGTTTATTTAGTACGAATGGAAGAAGATGAATTGGCTAGAAAAGGAAAATTAGACAATAATAATGGTAAAATAAAAACCAATTATTATTTTTATATAAAAATTTATAAATTTTATTTTACAGCTCAAAAGCCTGGTGCATATATTCCAGAATTAAAATTACATGAATTACGTGCTGAAAAATATAATGGTTTAGTTCGTTTATTAAAACCTGGTTGTCGTACAATAATTTTAGTTACCGATTTACAATCACGACCAAAATTAATTCCAGGATTTCATCGTGCTGTTTGGCCATATCGTAAAAATAAAACATTAATGTTTGGTCATATGCTAATTGAAAAAGGTTTAAGTTGGTATTCAGAAATTTTACGTTTATCATTATCAGAATCTCGAGATTTACAAATAAATCCACGTAATTGTATTGGAACTGTAATTGCTTTAAATGGGCATCGTAAATATTTTTGCATGTATCATGCTAAACATCCAGAATCAAATCGTGGGGCTAAAGTAATTTATTTATTTTTTAAATTTCTATAATTATTTTTCAGATTAACTAGAATTTAATAATTTTAAAAATTACAGAGATTATTGAAAATGACACGACAACTAACAAAACGTAATGATGATCCTGAATTAGGTGCATTTCTTGGTATGGATGATAGTGCTTCTGATGATTCTGATATAAGTGAATTTGAACCAAAAATTTTATTAGAAGAGAATTTATTAGATGGTCTAAGTAATTGGTTAGATCGATTATTTGAAGGCACAACTCATCGTTATTATATTAATTATTGGCCAGATTTTCCAACTAAATAAATTTAATATTTTTATTATATTTTAAAATATTTTTAAATTAATATTTATTTTAATTGTATTATTATTTTATTGTTGAAATAGAACCTATATTTAAACTAGAGACCAAAATATTAAAATCAATCTGTTTTTCTTTTTAAATACGTTTCTTAATAATCATAATTATATTTCCATCTTTTGAACTCTTATAATTTTTATATATTTTAGTTCCATAACTAAAATTATAAATATTTATAATCTTTTTAAAGAAATAATTTTTTACCAATATTGAAATATTTTTCAAACGTTTTCCAAAATAATCTGCACATTTTATTAAATAAAAACAAAACTAATTGAACAAAAAAAAAATTATATTATTATTTTTCTAGTCATTAGATAATTAGAAAATATTGAAAATAAAATTAGTTAAAAATGAATATATAAATAAAATTAATGTTATTTTGTTGAAACAAATACAAAATATATTTAATCAAAAAGAAGAAAAAAAACCAATTTGATAATTTTATAAATTTAATAATTATAAATAAAAAGCATATTTATTAATAAAATAAACATTTCACACAACAATTGTAACCAAAAAAAATAAATAAATACTAAATATTTAGTTGTGAATTTATAAGCTTAGTTTCTCTCTGTTGATCATAAAAATATCATTTAAATATTAATCAAATAAATAATATAAAAAATAAATCT